>JANUYF010000002.1:222584647-223184647 GCA_026167975.1 Phrynosoma blainvillii | reverse complement strand
TTCATCGTGGCTCTGTGACCACTGACCACAGGCGGCCAGTAAGTTTCCCTTCCAATACAGTGATCTACTGTACCTCCTTGGATGTCTGGATTTCAGAAAGAAGGAGGTCAAGAAGATTGTTGAACAGGAACTATGCACAGACCTTTGCTTATACATAATAATAACCTTCATACTGCATTTCCTTTGCCTGCACCTGAAGGTAGCTCACAACCTTTAAAAATAGCTAGTTATGTAACACATTATAATACCTACAAAAGTAACTCAATTTCCTTAATGTTGCTAAAAATATGAGTAACTCATTACACTTCTTTTTGATGTTGTTAACTGCCCTTGAGTAGATCTCGACTCATGGCAACCCTATGGATGAGCCATCTCCAGGACTCCCTGTCCTCCACTGCTCTGCTTAATTCCTGCAACCCCATACCCATGCACTAAGCAGACTGCCAGAAATAGTGCACATTAAATTGAGGCACTGCCCTGGCTCAGGGCTAGGGAATCATGGGAACTGTAATTTATTGTGGCACCAGAGCTCTCTCACAGAGAAGGCTCAATGTCCCAGAAAAAAATACAATTCCCATGACTCCCTAGCACTGAGCCAGGACAGTGCCTCAATTTAATGTGCACTATTTCTGGCAGTCTGCTTAGGCCTTCATTCATCTGACATTTAGCCTTCCTCTCTTCCTACTTCCTACTTTCCTCCACCTTTCCCAGCATTATTGTCTTTTCTACTGAGTCCTCTCTTCTCATGATGTGTCTGAAGTACAACAGCCTCAGTTTGGTCATCTTGGCTTCCAGGGAGGTTTCCAGCTTGATCTGCTCTAGCACCCACTTGTTTGTCCTTTTGGCTGTCCATGGGATCCTCAGCACTCTTCTCCAGCACCACATCTTAAATGCATTGATTTTCTTCCTGTCATCTTTCTTAACTGTCTAGCTCTCATATCCTTACATGGTAATAGGGAATATGGTGGCTTGTATGACTCTAACTTTTATTCTGAGTTGTATATCTTTGCATTTTAGGATCTTTTCTAGTTCTTTTATAGCCACCTTCCCAATTGTTAGCCTTCTTCTGATTTCCTGACTGCAGTCCCCATTTCTATCAATGTTTGATCCCAGATATGGGAATTCTTTTACTGTTTATATTTCTTCATTTTCTAGGAACTTGTGAAAGTCCTCGGTGGTCATTATTATTTTTTCTTTATGTTCAGCATTAAGCCTGCCTTAGCACTTTCTACTTTGATATTCTTTAGTAGGTGTTCCAGGTCTGTGAGGTTTTCTGCTAGTACTATGGTGTCATCTGCATATCTTAGATTGTTGATATTCCTCCCTCCTATTTTCACTCCTCCTTCTTCTGTGTCCAAGCCTGCTTTTCTTATAATATGTTCTGCATACAAGTTGAACAAAGGATGCAGCCTTATCTGACTCCTTTGCTAATTGAGAACCATTGTGTTTCTCTGTGTTCTGTTCTGAGAGTAGCCTCTTGTCCTGAATACAGATTGGTCCTCATGACTATCAGATGTGTTGGTACTCCCATGTCTTTAAGGGTGTTCCATAACCTTTCATGATCTATGCTGTCAAAGGCTTTGCTATAGTCTATAAAGCACATGCTGATTTTCTTTTAGAATTCTCTGGTGTGCTTCATTAGCCATCGTATGTTTACAACATGGTCCCTAGTGCCTCTACCTTTCCTGAAAACCGCTTGAACCTCTGGGATTTCTCTCTGCATGTATTGTTTGAGTCTATGTTGCAGAATTTTGAGCATTATTTTGATTGCATGGGAGATCAGTGCTGTCCTATAGTTGCTGCAATCTCTTGTGTCTCCCTTTTTGTGGATGGGGATGTATATTAATTGCTTCCAATCTTTTGGCCGTCATTTTGTTTTCCATTTCTGTTGACATATGTTGGTTAGCACTAGAGTTAACTCTGTCAATGTGGATTGCAGCAGTTCAATTGAAATATCATCTGTTCCTGGTGATTTGTTTTTCACTATTTCTCTTATTGCAGTTTCCATCTTGCTTTTTAGAATTTGGGGTTCATTTTCATATGGCTCTTCATTCCATGTATCCTTCATTTTGTTGTCTCTTTTGTATAATTCTTCTGTGTATTGCATCCAACGTCTTTTTATTCCTTCCTGGTCTTGAATTATGTTCTTCTTACTTTTCTATTATTTTATTATTAGTTCTGGAGTGGTTATCAAATCCATTTTAAAAAGTAAGAAAACAGCCTAAAAGTTGGATGGCTGCAAAAAAAAAAATTTTTTTTTACCCTTTCCAAAAGATAAGAAGAAAAAGTAACAGGAAACTGTTACTGTTACTTTTCACATGGAAAGTGTAATGATGCTACAAATTTATTTATTTTTTTAAAAAAATATCATCTTTGCTTTATTTGAAAGTCCCAAATTGCAAATAGGCATCAAAAACTATGTAGTTTTTATAAATTTCTGTGTAGCAGAATGAAAATAATTGCCCAGTCCATCACTCTGCTCTACTACAGCTGCTTTGTAGATTTTATGTACAACATTAATGCTGCTAAGCCACTTACATGAATGAGGGTTTTAGCTTTCAAAATTCTTCAGTAATTGCACCAAGGGTATTCAAAGAAAGAAAGAAAGAAAGAAAGAAAGAAAGAAAGAAAGAAAGAAAGAAAGAAAGGCAGTGGTACCATCTCAACATTTTTCTTTGTAGCAATCATTCTCCCATTCCCCAAATGACACCAAAACAAGAAGACAAACAACTCCACACACACACCCCACAAAAAATAACCAGAAACCAGGAAAAGAAAGTGAATGTTGGTTCAAAATAATGTTCACAAATGCACATTAAATAAATATAAATTGATTTAGGGGGGATGCAGACGAGGGCGTCCAAGACGCCCTGGTCTGCAGCGCCGCGGGGCCAAGGCAGCCTCACCGCGGCACTTCCCCACCGAATCTAAAAGGAGCGCCAAATCCTTTTTAGAATTCATTTTCAAGTACAAAATGGAATTCAGCCACTTTACTCACCAGTATCTTGCCACTGAACACAGTCTGAAGGAATCTCCAATAACACAGATATCTGTACATTGTATCATCCTCAGATATGGCTGGTTTCTGTTTTGATGTGGGCCACGTGGAAAAATCTGAGCTGCTAGATTACCAGAACTGCAGTCCGGTGAAGCCCATTTCCACATATTGTCCCATATAATTCTAGTGTTCCCATGGTTTTCTGTTCTAGTCCCAGATGCTCACACCATCTCAACTTCATCTTGAGTAGTAGTGGCCATTATTAGAGGAGGGATGGGGAATATAAGACCTCACAAATGTTGCTGTACAGTTGCTCCCATTATTCCTCACCAATGATGATGCCAGTTAGGGTTGGTGGGATTTGTAGATCAACACCATCTTGAAAGCAACACATTCCCATGTGTTTGAAGGTCAGGATAGAAGCTTCTTCATACCATGACTTTTTGTAATCTGGTCCAGAATTTGACTAAATTAATTTGGGTCTCCACAAATGGAAGGAACAAGCCTCTCAATCCACCACCCACCCACCCCTCCGACAAAAAAACAAAAAACAAAACCTGGGACAGGCTTTTTTCCCAAATGAGAGTAAAATTTTCTCCCCGTTTCTAACCCTTTCTAAAAGAAAAACTACTTGATTTTGCTTTGCAATTCACGAGTAAAGCAAACAAACAAATTCAAACCAGTCATCAGTTTAAAAATTTGCTGCTCAGTTTATTACACTAATCTTTAGATTGGGTTCTATTTTCTTTTCCTTTCAGTGAAATCTGGTCTACAGTATGTTTCCAATAACCAAAGCAAGCTGTTGCTAGACCAACTGAGCTGCAGAGCTGTAGATTCATCCCCAGTTATGGCAATAATTCTTACAGCAATCGCTGTGATACTTCCAGATGTCAGTATGTGCATTAGGTTTTCCAAGCACAACTCAAAGCCTGCATGTATCCCAAAACCGCATGGAAGGGGAATATTAGATCTGGGGGTGGACAGTGTCTGTGTAATTTCCTCTGGTTTCTACATTCTCTTGTAACAACTGCAAACAGGTGAGAAGTATTAGCTGATACTAAAAGCAGCATATTTCAAGCAGCAAGCCTTCAGGGTAGGCAAGCCTGGATCCAGGGTAAAAAGGGGTGATTCATTCACTTAAATGGGACTCAATTGGCAAAGGTATTTGAGCCTGCTTGGGTGAATCATATAAAAACAGGAAGCTGCCTTACACATTTGTCCATCTTGCCCAGCATTACCCACTCAGGCTGGCAGCTCTCCAGAGTTTCAGGCATCAAGAATCCTGCCTGAAATCTCTGCTATTCCCAGGTGGTCTCACATTCAGGTACTAAACAGTTTAGATTCCACTATCATATGTGCCCAGGGTGGAAAGGTGTTATCAACATGGTGTAGTGAATTGGAGGGTCTTAGAGAAGGAAAATCTAGAATTAATCCCTTGTATATTAGTTATGTTTTCTCTGTATGTGTACATTCCCTCAAGTACCCTGTCAACCTAAGGTGATTCTACAAATTTTTCATAGGGTTTTCTTAGGCAAGGAATACTCAGAGGTGGTTTTGCCAGTTCTGTCCTCTGAAATATAGCCTACAGCACCTGGTATTTGTTGGCTGTCTCCCATCTAGGTATCAGCCAGGATTGACTCTGCTTAACTTCCAGTATCAGACAATATTTATTGATTCATTTTTAAAATGTTTTAAAAAATAACCTTGGTGCTACAGTAGCGTGAGTGTTGGACTAAGGTTCCAGGAGACCAAAGTTCAAATCCCCACTCAACCTTGAAAACCCAGTGGGTAACCTTGGGCAAGTCACTCTCTCTCATCCTAAGAGGAAAGCAATGACAAACTTCCTCTGAATAAATCTTGCCAAAAAATGACAAGGTTACCATATGTCAAAACACCAAGGTAATGCTTCAAGAGCAGCTGTATGACATGTACTTCATGCTCTTTGGAAGGTAAAGATACAGTGATCTATTACAGATGATAATACAGAATAGAAAATATAGCTTGCCTCTGCTTCCTGCTGCTACTTCCTATTGTTAGTTCTCAACCCATGAAATAAGTAAAAACAAGAAAATCTGGGTTTCTAATTTTGTGTTTACACTCATTATGATCATACTTCTAAAGTTGTGCTTTATGGCTGAATGGCAGGATTAATCTGTGTTATTTGGTTTTTGGAAGATTTTAAATCTTGCACAAACAGCAAAACTCCAAGATCTAAGATCTGGTCAATTGAGTAACTCAGGTTTAGCATGATTAACTTAACAAATGACTCAATTAATCTAAGAAAGAACTACAGTTTTGCAAGGACAAGTGCAATATCAATATCAATAGCAGCTACATTTCTATACTGCTTCATACTGAATTAAGCAGTTCCTAAGCGTTTTACAACGTGTAAGCTAATTGCTCCCAGTAAGCTGGACATTCAATTTAGTGACCTCAGAAGGATGCCAGGCTGAGTTGACCCTGGAGCCCCTGGCTGGAATTGAACTCACAACCCTGGGGCTGTGAGTGAGTGGCTGCAGTACTGATATTTAACCACTGTACCACCAGGGCTCCCTAAAACAAAACAAAACAAAACAAAAACCAAAAAACCAAAACAACAACAACAAACCAACCAACCAGAAAACAGCTAAGGGAAGGTTTATTTTATTTTATATTATATAATTCTGTTTGAAAAACATTCAGAAAAAAACCAATGCACATCCAGTAGAAAGACTTTATTTTATTGTGTCATGATCCAACTTCATCAGCATCATCAGTAGCAATTATGTTTAAGACATGATATCTATGCACTTCCTTTATTGAAACCTAGTCTGAAATCCTGTTGGTGAATGATGGTGGCATATGAATTCAAAGACATAGGCCTGAAGCAGGTGGGTAGCAAGGAGCAGCCTCTCACCATTCCAGCCATAAGTGGGCCACAATCAGCCCAGGATTACAGGGACTGCATAGTCCACTCTGAAAGTGGGCTGCCGCTTTGGTCTTAAGCCAGTTGCTGCCAGGAACAGTTTTTTTCTGCTCCTTTTTCTGGTGGATTTGGGCTGCCTTCGCAGCCTCAGAGTTGCATCTGTCCACTTTGGGGGCATGCGTCATCTGAATGCCATACATCCCAAAGCACCTGGAAGCTGCTACTTTTGGCCCGTCTGTTTTGGGCCATAGCTGTGTTAGTCCGGAATATCAATGTGCAGACTGATACAGTGGTGTGAGTTGGACATATATAATAATGATTCACTTTTGGGTTGTTATGGAGGTCAGAAGTCTTTATGTACTACACAATGACCAAAATCCCCCCGACCCACTTTTCAAGTGACCCCCCCCCTCTACACACACAGCATGGCTGTTTCTGTGTCACTGGAGAATAGGAAGGGAGATCAACAGTGAGTCATGATTATATATGTCTAACTCATACCACTATATCAGTATACAAATTGATATTCCAGACTAACACAGCTATGGCCACAAACAGATGGTCCAAAAGTAGCAGCTTCCAGCTGCTTTGGGATGTGTGGCATTCAGATGATGCATGCCCCCAAACTAGACAGAGGTATCCAGCTATTTTCTTGGAGCTGAAGCTGCTACAATGACAATGTTGAAGATTCTGTAGGATGCCTGTTACAATGGATCTAGCTACAGGAAAATAGTTAGACATGCCCCAACTGATCTCCCTGCTCTCCAGTTATACAGAAATGGATCTGTTGCAGAGACTACGGGCCTTTACAGATGGCCCGTTTCAGGCAGCTCTGGGCCACCCCTGCTAGTGGCGGATTGGGGTCATGGCAACCCCATGCTGCAGCTCCGATTCTCCCTTTTGCTGCCCCCAAAAGAGCGGAAAAATGCCGCTCCTTTTAGGGGCAGCAAAAGGCTGCCCTAAGAGCCAGTGCCATGACTCTTCTGTGCCCTTTCAGTGCAGTATGTCTACAGCTGCGCCGGGAGAGCATTCTGCCATGAAAACGGGTGTGCGGCATCAAGACGGAGTCAGGGTGGAGTCGGGATGGCCACCATGCAGCTGCCTCACCCCAACTCCACCCCCAGGCCGGCCCTTTGGGCCAGTCTGCAAAGCCCCTACATTGCTTGAAAGGTTGGCTTTGAGGGGATAGCATCAAGTGATGCTACAGAGTCATAGTAATGTGTAAAATGTACATCATCCAATGCAGGATCTCAGCCCTACATTAGAATTTATGTTTTACATTGATGCATTTATACGTGTACATGGTTCCAGGAATGGGTGGATCACTGGGTGACTTTGGGTAAAGTTACAGTTTACATATACATTGACAATCAATGGTTGGCATGGAGTTACAAATTCACACCTATTTTTTTGTGATTCCTCGATAACATATAAAGTTCCAGGGTATAAAGTTCTTACATTTGCAAAGTTAGGAAAAGGCAGAAAAAGAATCTTAGCAAAAGAATTCCTGCAATTAAAAAGTGATTTGAAAATATTTAACACCTGCTTATGATGCATGAGTGCAGTATTCCCATTTGCAATTTGAATTCCAGTGGCCATAGTGAAAATGATCATAGGGCCTTTGCAGACTGCCAGAAATAGTGCAAAATGAGTCCACTTTAAGGGTTAGGATTAGTGCTAGGGAATTATGGGAATTGGGTTTTTTTTTCTGAGGCATTGAGCCTTCTCTGTCAGAGAGCTCTGGTGCCACAATAAAATACAGTTCCCATGATTCCCTAACCTTAACCCTAACCCTTAAAGTGGACTCAATTTGCACTATTTCTAGAAGTCTGCAAAGGCCCATAGTATCTCTCAAGAGATGAAAGCTGTCGAGGATCAGATTAAAATGATTTTTCTGTGGATTTCTCTACTTTTTATGGAGAAGATTCTCTCCCAGTCTCCCTTTCCCTGTGTCTCTCAATCTCTCTTTCTCACACACATACACACACACCATTTACATTTACATGCAAAAGGACTCCAACAGTTTTTAAATGAATCATTTCCTCTGTCCACCAGATCTTGGCCAGGACCTACACTACACTGCTAGGTGAAATGCAGTGTGAACAGCCATTGCCTCGTCAGGCCTCTGGCATGTAGCACAATAATAATAATTAAAAAAAAAACATCAATTATTTGTGAAATGTAGTTTTAGAGACAAGAGAAGGACCATCTTTGGGGATCTACCTCAGTGATAGCTAGAAAAAGTATCCTATATTATAGAGAATAGCCAGATATGGTTCATTGTACCACAAAGAGCAGTAAAAGCAGGCCATGTGGTGGGAGGAGCTGTGGTAAGAGTTGGTAAGGAACAATGTATGAGGAGGAGCTGTAAAAGAAATGGAATGACATTGTTTGGCTCAACCTGTGTATGTTTATCTGTTCTCTCTTTCCACAAAAGCATTTCACACTTCAGGTTGCTAGAGGTAAAAGTCACTAGGAAGAACTGAAAGGTGAAAGTGAAAGGGCTTGTGTCCTTTGGTACAGTTTTGAATAGAGGCATGGGAATCCTGTGTCCCTCAAGATGTTATTGAATTACAACTTTCTGTATTCATTATCATTGACTGTACTATCTAGTGCAGGGGTCCCCAAACTTTCTGAGCCGGGGGCCGGTTCGCCGTCCCTCAGACCATTGGAGGGCTGGAGTAAAAAAAACAAAAAAACAAAAAAAACAAAAAAAACCACCATGACCTTGAGCAAGTCACACCCTTTCAGCCTCAGAGGATAACCATGGCAACTCTTCTTTGAAGAAACTTGCCAAGCAAACACCCATGATAGGGTCGCCATAAGTTAGAAATGACTCCAAGGCACTGGATTACCCTGGGCAGGTCACTCTCTCTCAGCCCCAGAAGGTAATGGAAACCCTCCTCTGGAGAAACCTGCCAAGCAAACCCCCATGATGGGGGTCACCATAAGTTAGAAATGACTCCAAGGCACTGGATTACCCTGAGCAAGTCACATTCTCTCAGCCTCAGAGGATAACCATGGCAACTCTCATCTGAAGAAACTTGCCAAGCAAACCCCCCATGATAGGGTCAAAATAAGATGGAAATGACTCCAAGGCACTGGATTACCCTGGTCAGGACACACTCTCTCAGCCCCAGATGGTAATGGAAACCATCCTCTGGAGAAACTTGCCAAGCAAACCCCCATGATAGGGGTTGCCATAAGTTAGAAATGACTCGAAGGCACTGGATTTCCCTGGGCAAGTCACACTCTCTCAGCCTCAGAGGATAACCGTGACAACTCTCCTCTGAAGAAACTTGCCAAGAAAACCCCCATGATAGGGGTCGCCAGAAATTAGAAATGACTCCAAGGCACTGGATTACCCTGGGCAAGTCACACTCTCTCAGTCCCAGGTGGTAATGGAAACCCTCCTCTGGAGAAACTTGCTAAGCAAACCCCCATGATTGGGGGGGAGAGAAATGTAAAACACAGGGAGCAAAGGATCATGGGGGGGGGCAATGTAATAAAGGACAGTATCTGGCCTCCCTCTTTGTCCCTCTGCCTGTCTAAAAGTGCACATACTTTTCTCAATGGTGCAGCCATGCTCTTTAGCAACCTTTAGTTAACATCCAACAGTGAGGAAACCAAAAAAATGTGACTCCGTCACTCATATATGTCCCCCAGCGTCTCACGGTCCATCACCAAAATGCTTCCCCCTTGCTACCTGCTTCATGCACAAAGAGTTCCGTGCCATTTTTCCATTTGCTCCAATAGCAGCTTTCCAATGGAATGAGGAAAAAGAGCCTCCCGCCAATCAACAACAACCTCCTCCCAGAGGCTGCTCCAATTGGTTGAGACCTCGAGAAGGGGCATAGCTTCCTCGTAAGATCCACTCTTACGAGGAAGCCATGCCCCTTCTTGAGCTCTCAACCAATTGGAGCAGCCTCTGGGAGGAGGCCATTGTTGATTGGCGGGTGGCTCTTTTTTCATTGACACTTGGCAAAAAAACCCAAAAACCAAAAAAACACCCGGCGAGCCATGGGCCAGATAAATGGCCTCAGTGGGCCGAGTCTGGTCCGCGGGCCGTAGTTTGAGGACCCCTCGTCTAGGGTTTCTGGAATTTGCAGTTCAGAAACATCTAGAGGGCATCACTCTTCCACTCCTCTAGCATGAAGCTTCTTGGTGCCATCATATTCCAGACAATCTAGTCTAGCACAAGAAAACTTCAGCTTTAAGGAGGATGGGATCAAAACTATTCATATCAGGGTTCTTGGGAGATGCAAATATGCTGATGATTCAATCTCCTTTATCCCAAAATTAGAGGAATAGAGACCCAATTGATACTTTAGGGAAAACTTTCTCAGTTCAGATGTCCTAAATGGAGGCATCATGTTCCTAAAGTATGTTTTATGTAATTTGACTGTACAATTTCATATGCTGATTTTCACTGTAAAATTTGTGTCTCCTAAAATTCATATCCCCTATTAATTAAGCACTTAAGTGTAGCATTTTAAGGTTATCTATTTTTCCAAGGGTAGAGGTAGAGACATTTTGTGGGTATTAAGGAAAGCAACAATATCAAACAGGGAAGAGCCAAGAAAGCGTTGGTGTGATTTTCTCAGTCCATTTCCTCCTCCAATTTTAAAATAATGGAACATAGAGTAGTTTCTTCCAAAATGGATCTAGAAATAGTATTCTACTTTTAAATTTGTTCTCTATATTCAGTGTGGACTGATCAGCACCATCAATTGAAATACAAAGTGAAAAGTCAAGCAGAACATGGATAATGTACTGCCATGAGACAGAGGAAAGAAACTGAATTTGCACTTTCTAGGACTACATTGTTGTGTTAATCTGTACTTCCATGTTACAGATATCTAATGCTAATTCTTATACACAGGTGACAAATCAAGAATCAACTGCCATAATTTATACTTAGCCTCTTTTGGGAAACTGCTGAGCTTGACCCTGGCAGGAAATGGGCTTAATAGAAACTAAAATAATTCTCATCCCACTATATAGTCTTGTTCTCCACGGGCCTTTGCAGACTGCCAGAAATAGTGCACATTAAATTGAGGCACTGCCCTGGCTCAGTGCTAGGGAGTCATGGGAATTGTATTTTTTTCTGAGACATTGAGCTTTCTCTGTCAGAGAGCTCTGGTGCCACAATAAATTACAGTTCCCATGATTCCCTAGCACTGAGCCAGGGCAGTGCCTCAATTTAATGTGCACTATTTCTGGCAGTCTGCAAAGGCCCCACATCTACCTAGCCCCTAGAAGAAGATTTGTACAGGTGTCCTTTCTTTTCTTTTCTCTTAAAGAAAACATTTGTGTGGATAGTTGTGTGTGGATTTGTATGGATAGTTCCCAAACCACTCCTTCAACTTCCAGCCAGAAAAAAGTAATGGCTATGTCCCTGACATTTTATAATCCTATAGTGGAGGGGTTCATAATTTATTCATTTATTCATTATTTCATTCATTTAATATGTCACCTTTCTCTTGGAAAAGGACCCAAGACAGCTCACAGATTTTACAATAAAAAATTAAAAACAATTTAAAACCCCAGACCACTCTTTTCTTAGCTACTATGGAAAGAGAAAAATAATTTTAAAGGGAGATCCAGGAGAAGGAACTGACAAAACCACCTCTGAGTATTCCTTGCCTAAGAAAGGCAATGAAATTCACAGGGTCCCCATAAGTTGACAAACAACTTGAAGGCATGCACAGAGAAAGAGACACACAGGAACCACTTTTGAGGGGTAGCTTCACTGATTAGTTTGTTGACTCATGATATTCTGAAATGTTTCTTTTTTTATAGATAGATAGATATGAGGGGTTATTGTAAAGTAATAATCATCACCTGGAAGTTATTATGATATATTGATGAAATTTTGTCAGTGTCATCATTGGCCCCTAAGTGCATGATGCTGAGAAAAATCAGCTCATTGTGTCTTTTGTTTTTGTTACAGGTTGTGCCCGAAGTGACTAAAGTGTAAGATGGAGAAGTGCGAGGGGATATCGTAAAATAATAATAATAATAATAACTATCACCCGGAAGTGATTATGGTATATTGATGAAATTTTGTCAGTGTCATCATCACCAAGTGACTTTTTCTTTGCTTCAAAATGAAAAATCAGTTGCGGGGTTGCTAATTTGACAACACATATGATATCATTCATGAAGTGGAAGAGTGGTTTAAGGCACAATCTGCAGACTTCTACAATAATGGTATTTAGAGTGTCAAGAAACACTGGGGAAAATGTATAAATCTGGATGGTGACTACATAGAGATAAGTTAACAACTACAAATCAAAACAAACTTTCTGTCAAATTTTTTTAAAAGTGATAATTAAAACGATACTCTCTGATAGGTAGATAGATAGATAGATAGATAGATAGAGATGGATATCCATGTTGCATTTTAAACAATGACATGTCTGGGTTCTGAAAGAGAGGTGGTGAAATATGCACAATTAATACAGAATGAGACCATTGCTGTGAGAAAAGGTGTAGTGTTATCAGATTTTGAATTGTTAGAAGAACTCTTTATGGTCTTGCTTGAAATGTAAGCCAGAGTTTAGCTAGGGTGTAACAGTGCACATAACTAGGAAGCCACCTATGTAGCAGGAACTCATCTTGAACAGGCTTATAAATCTTTAGTAGTGTTAATACCCATTCTGGAACCACCACAGGTGAGCTGGCACTGTCTTTCTCTATCACAAAATCATTTGACATTTATCTCTCTATCAGTGAGCTGGCGGGAGCAGGTTTGAACAAGACATACAGTGAAAGTAATAATTCCATTTGCCACCTTGCAGACTCATTTATCGATCAGCCAATGATAAACACCATATTTTGGTGAGTTATACATTTGGCCTATATGTGAAAGGGAACAAAGCCAAGAGAGCCAAATTAAAGAGATTTAATTGAACAGTAACACGCTATTCCCATTCCTAAATCATGAAATGTTTCCAGCTGGTTTAGATTGCCAGGAACAACCCTGAGATAATAATGAAACCTTAGAGCATATTCAGAGTGCTACAGGTCAACCTTTGGATGGGTGAGAATTTTGTTTCAGTCCATCTTTAATCAAAATTTACAAAGATTTGCACAAATCATATTTGACTGGAAGAAAAACTGGCAGATTTGCCCATCCCCTAAGCAGTGAGAAATTTCTTTCAGATGTTACCTTTTTTCTAGATAGAATTTACCAAATACAACAACAACAACAACAACCCTAAAAGTAGAAACAGATTTTCCCATTTGTCATCTATGTTTAGAGCCAGCATGGTGTACTGATTGAGTGTTGAGTTAGGACTGTTGAAGGCTAGTGATCAAATCCCTGCTCAGTCATGGAAACCTTGGTCTAGTCACACTTTTCTGTCAGTAGTAGAAGTTGGCCATGGCAAACCCCCTTTGAACAAATTTTGCCAAGAAAACCCCATGATAGAGGTCAGAAACAACTTAGGTTAGAAATAATTTGAAGGCACATAACAACATCTATCTTTGATTATAAGACTATATCCATTGAAAAACAGTACTTGAGTGGAATTGTCAACTTTTTGTATAGCAATGGTGGACAACTGTGGGAGGGAGGACAGGGCCATTTTTTTACTCTTCCCTTGCATAGGCCACTGTGGTCCATAGGGGGAGCACTGTAAGAGATGTTGCATGAATTCTGTTTCCTGTATGGGTCAATTTTGAAGGTGTTGATTATTGGGAGCATTGTGGGGGTCAAGGAGGCAACTTCTGTGAGTGTTTTGACATGAAAAATCTAGTGAAAAGTCACCTGAAAGTTACCTGAATAAAATTGTCAATGTTTTTTGGAGAGCGGTATCAAGGAGCTTTCAAGGCTGAAAAAGTAGGGTTCAGTGTAGACATGTGACCTGCAGATTGCATTTTATCCAGCCACTGCTATATAGAGATCTGGTATGTTTACCAGGTAAGAAATTGAAGTATGACAGTTGGAAAAAAAATATTATTTAGGCTTCAGCTCTCAGAAATCCCAACCAGCATGGATAGTGCTGGGAAATTATGGCAGCTGAAGTCCAAAATCTTTCCCATCTTGATGACCCTTGTTTGACTCTTACCTCTTCCATGAGCTCTTTAGGTGGCTTTAGGCCAGCAACTCTCTCCCATCTTCCATTCTCTCATTTGAAGTGTGAGAGAGGATATTGACCTATAAGACTGTTTTAAGCATTACGGCTTGACAGTGCACTGGATGTACTTGGGAGAACCAAAAGCTCCAGTCTTCAGAATTATAATCACCATTTTTGGTTATTTTTGAGTATGCAAGCTTTGCTTAGGGGAACTGTGTCTTGGCTTAGAGGTGAATTTAAAAACAAGCACACTATCAAACAAAAATCCAACAGCGAAACCTTTATTGGCCAACTAAAATGCACAATATACTTGTTACAAGCTTTCAAAGCTCCATGCTTTGAAAGCTTGCAACAAGTATATTGTGCATTTTGGTTGGCCAATAAGGATATCACCGATGGATTTTTGTTTGAATTTGCTAAATGGCCAACACAGCTACCCCTGAACAATCAAGTAAAGCATGATTACATCCATCATTACAACCTCAAGGGCTGGCTTTACAAATTATTAGTTAATTGTGAAAATACTCCAGTATATGCCATTTATTATGATCTAGTATACAGGTGGGGAAACTTTTTCCTTTCAAGAGCACATTATCATTTGCCAGTGGTAGATGGGGGCAGAGCCAAACATGGGAAGGGATACTTCTTTCTTTTCTTACTGCCTTCTACTCAGCTTTATTTATGACATTTCCACTATTATACATCATTCCTATGCAAAGGAGATTATTGCACATGAAATACGAGCTGGGATAGATGCAGGTTGTAACCATCACTGACGGATCTTATCGCACTGTCCTGTGCCCAGGCAGTAGGCAGCCTGTAACCAACCCAGGCTTCTCTGGAGTTTTTCAAGAAGCTGCCTGCTGCCCAGGCATGAGTCAGTGCAATAAGATCTGTCAGTGATGGTTAGAACCCATGTCTATCCCACCACAGATTTTGTATATGATAATATCCTTAAATACCAGATTTTTCATCTGCAGTTTAGCTGCTATAGCCTTGATATACAAAGATGACAGGGAGAGGGAATCTAAGGGCCTGAATATTCTGCCAGAAATAATCCAGCTTGAGACCACTTTAACTACCCTGGCTCAATGCTAGAGAATCATGGGAACTGTAGTTTTTGCTGAGACATTGAGTCTTCTCCACCAGAGAGCTCTGGTGTCATAATAAACTACAGTTTCTATGATTCCCTAGCACTGAGCCAGAGCAGGCAAAGGGGCCTCAAGCTGGATTATTTCTGGCAGTCTGTTCAGGCCCTATGATTCTAATGTTTCACTTTCTAGTCTGAACACTGTCAATTGTCTTTTGGAAAATTTTGGAGATGTGTCCTTATAGAATCCCTGCAGGCTGATTTTTTGAAAACAGTTTTATAAGTATATAGAATATGTGTGTGTGTGTGTGTGTGTATTTGATTTGCTGTGTATATTTTCAAAGACTAGTTTTTATTTATACATTAACATGGACCATACATCCATATGCATCTTTTGTACTTGTTCAGTTTATATCTTTATAATTACTAATGTCTATGTATGGTCCCTTTAGCTAGTCATATGGCCCTGAAGAAGACAATGTAATTATTTCCTGGGCAACACATGTTTGGCTAATTTTTTGGGGAAAAACTTTCTTTTTTATATTCTGAGACTTAGGAGATTATCACATATGGCTCTTGGACTGCAGTTATAGTTGTAAAATAGTGCCTTTGGTGATACTTATCGCACACTATCACCTCTGACCCATAACTGCTGTATCTTCAATGCGTGGTTAGGGCATCCCTTTTCATTTACTGGGGAAACCTGCCAATAGCTTCCAATGCTCAGCGTCCCAGGACTCTTTGAGTGCAAAATGTCACTGGGATGGTAGTTGCAATATCGGTAGTTACATGGTGTCTTCTTCTCTTTCCTTCCCCCTCACCCTCAGTTTTCCTAGCAGCCTGATTTAATTATTTTTAAAACTTAAATCATATTGGCAGGATTCTGGAATTGAGTTAAAAAGTGAAAATAAATATTTTTAAAAAACACAAACATCATGTTGGGCAGGGAATAGGGCAGAGAGGTAGGGTTAAGGCAGAGTGTGGAAGAGAGTTCAATGGCAGAAGCAGCCCCTGTCATGTGATTGACAAAATATGCAATGGTGGTTACTCAAAAACAGGTATTATTCCATTTTCTTTAATAAGTGCAATTGCAGCAAGAACAGGGCTTATGTGATAATGTTCTTAGTCTTCCCCTTATATGAGGAAGTCTATACTGAAACAGGTAAGAACTATATGTTGTTAGGGAAGCTTTAATGCTTGTCCATAAGGTAACTTCTATATCAGTGTAGTCTAGCTCTTAAGAGGGTTAGACTGGAACTTGGGATATCTGATTTCTAGTTGGCATGAGCCATGAACTAGAGTAGATGGTCTTGATGTAGGCACTTCCCTCCATTCCAACCTGACATACCTCACAAGCCTCTTGCTGTGAGGATAAAAAGTTAGGATGAGGAGAACAATGTATGTTGCCTTGAGCTCCTTGGAATGACAGATGGATATAAATACAGTTCTTTATCCACAGATTCAAATATCCATGGCTTGAAATATTTCAAAAAGATATACATTCCAAAAAGTAAAGCTTGATTTTGCCATTTTATAATTGGGTCACCATTTCACTATGACTTTGGATTTAATGAGACTTGAGCATCAATGGATTTTGTTATCCATGTGTTTGTGTGGGAGGTCCTGGAACCAAACCCCAGTACATAACAAGGGCCCACAGTATAACAAACATGCAAAAAATATCCATAGGATATGGTCCTGGTTTTCTCTTTAATACTCTTATAGTAAGCTCAGGAAGCTAAAGTAAAAATCATACTCTATTTCAGAACAGATTTATTAAGGTATTCAGTCTCAGACATCTGAGCTGTGGGAAAATGTCAGCAATTTCTAAAAATGTTGCTGTTTGGATAAGGCCTTCATTATTGCAAAAATTGTTATATTCTATAACACATGTAACAATTGTCTCTTAATTGTATTGAATGAAGTTGTTTTCTTAACCAGGCAGAAATGACAACTATAAACAGTAGATCCACCCTCCAAATGCAATAGTTGTTCCTAGCATATTGAACATAGATTGACAATAAAAACTCAAGGTTTTTGAATGGCACAAGTCTCTCTCAACTGGAGTTGCATCTCACAATTCCACTGTTACATTTTGCAAAGATTAAAGGTAAAAGTATGAAACACTGTGGATGATTAAAAAATGTGAAAATTGATGGTATTTCAAATGAGAACATATGATTTTCCTAGTTAGTGTACAATACAACATGTTTGTCTTCTCTCTTTCATAACAGTCTTTGAAGGGGATATAGAAGTGGCTTGTTGTGCATGTCTGCCACAAACATACACAACTCCTTTCCCAATCTCAGGTCAAAAGGTGAGTATAAAGCCTCCTCTAACCCTAGGCTTTGTCAACACAGTTCACTGTTGAGGCTTGAAAAATTACACCCAACAATTGTCACTTGACTCTACAAGACAGGTTCATACTCGTACGATTGACATACACATCTCCTCCCCTTGCCCACCTGCTACATTCTCATATGCCAAATGTATATCAAAACTGACAGAAATCCTTGTTGGCAACAGCCCTCATAGAGTGATAATGTGGAGATATTTCCAGGCTCTTCCTTGTCTTGTGCACATAACAAAGACATACAAGAAAAGGGAACAATGTAAATAGCATTTCTAGTGACGCAAGTAGGCACAGGTGTAAAAGTGAACCATACCCTCATATTTTGACTTCACATGCATTTAATGTGGACAATACCATATTAAACAAGTCCATAACTTAAAAACAGTTTAAAAGGCTAAAACAGTTAAAACCATGTACAGGTACATATTAAACATGAATTAGCTCCCAAAGATTTTAGTAAAACCCTATGATTTGACTAGGTGCTGGAAAAAGATTAATGCTGGTGCCAACTGGACCTCCAAAGGTAAGGCCCTCCACAAACCAAGTGCCACAGAAGACTGTCTCCCACATCTTCCCATGATGCGTTATTCTCAGTGGTGGGACACAAAGGATCATCTTGCGGCATAATTCAGATGCTACTCCTGCCTTCATCTACACACACACACACACACACACCCATGATAGCTTGTGATAATCCTATTCCAGCTGTGGTCTTCCTTAAGCTTTGCACAACACAGACCTCTTAAATAAGCTGTATTCGTATTAATCAGCAGAGGAGACGCTGGGGGTACAAAAAGTGAAACAAATCTAGCACTCTGCTCTCCCATATACCTGGGGTTACATATGGGCATCTGTCCAATGTCTCTGTGCAGTCAAGTCAAATGCAAATAATTAATTGAGCTTGTCTGTCATCATTCTGACCTTCTTAAATTGTCCTTTCACACCTTTTAAAATTCTTGCTCACCCCAGCATGCTTCCTGGCTGGCCTTCACAGTGCTGATGTATTTTTAATGTTTTCTTTTATGACTTTAGCAGTTGGAATTGAATTACTTTCTTATTTTACTTAATATGATATTGTCTTATCCTGAGTTAAGTTATCGGTCCAGTGAACTGCCGTGCAATCTGCTTTTTTTCTTACTGTGGATTTTGTACCTTGAGGGAACAACATCACATGGTGATCACTGATTCACCAAATCTACTTTATTTCCATTGTATCTATATTATCTACAGCTAGGTACTCTGATTATTAATCTATATTGATTTCTAGCATTAGCATATAAACATATTTATGTCCATCATCATCATCATCATCATCATCATCATCAATCATTATCTTAAATATTCATAAGGACCTATATCTGATTGTTGGTCCTGATGAGAGAGACTCATTGAATCCATAGACATGTGACAAATCAACACTTATCTAATTTGCATTGATTCAATGGTATATACTAGCAGGGATTAGCAATTGGATTCACTTTTATAATAATAATTAATAATAATAATTTTTATTTGATACCCCGCCCCTCTGTGCGCAATCGGGGTGGCTTACATCATAAAATTGTCAAACATTAATTAAGAACAATTTCCTCCCCCTCCCCCCCTTAAAAAATTATTAAACCTAATACAATTTAAAAACACAAAATGAGGAGGTAGATTCCTCCATTAAAAGAACAGACAATACATAAGAAAAAGTGCAGGTGGATGTATAAATGCTGGCTCATGGAGGAACCCGAACACAGAAGAGGGGAGGATCTCGGCAAAAGAAATTCTGGGGCAAGCTGGTAAATTAATCTGGGAAAGCCTGCCGGAAGAGATCCGTCTTGACAGCTTTCTTGAAGCTGTCAAGTGATGACAATTGGCGGATCTCTTCCGGCAGGCCATTCTACAGTTTGGGGGCAACTACAGAAAAAGCCCTCTGGGAGGTCGTTACCAGCCTCATTTTTTGAGGCTGCAACAGGTTCCTCCCAGAGGACCGGAGAGCGCGGGGAGGATTATACGGGAGGAGGCGGTCCTTAAGATAGCCTGGACCCAAGCCATTTAGGGCTTTAAAGGTAATTACCAACACCTTGTACTGGGTTCGGAAACTAATAGGCAGCCAGTGGAGGGACCTTAATACCGGGTAATATGGTCCCCCCTAGATGTTCCAGATACTAATCTGGCTGCCATATTTTGAACCAATTGCAGTTTCCGAATCAAGCACAAGGGTAGCCCCATGTAGAGCGCATTACAGAAGTCGAGGCGTGAGGTTACCAACGCGTGCACAACAGTCTCAAGATCTCCTACTTCCAGAAAAGGGCGCAGCTGGCATATCAGCCGAAGCTGATAACAGGCACTCCTGACCGTCGCATTAACCTGATTTATCATCAGAAGCGACGGATCAAGGAGCACCCCCAGACTGCGAACACAGTCACTGGAGGAGAGTGTGACCCCGTCCAGGACTGGAGGTTGCAACCCAATTCTTGGTTTCGGGGCCGATACCGTGAGCACCTCCGTCTTGTCTGGATTCAATTTCAATCTGTTTTTCCTCATCCAGCCCATTACCGCCTGAAGACATTCATTGAGAGAAGAGATGCCATTGGAATTCGAGGCCGACGAACGAGACACGGAGAAATAGATTTGGGTGTCATCAGCGTACTGATAACACCCAGCACCATAACTCCGTATTATCTCACCCAGCGGCTTCATATAGGTTAAACAACATCGGGGACAAAATAGCTCCCTGAGGGACCCCACAAGTGAGGTTCCTCTTACTGGAGCTACAGTCCCCAAGCAACACCCTCTGGGACCGACCCGAGAGGAAGGACCGGAGCCACTGCAAAGCAGTGCCCCCGATACCAAGCCCCTTCAGGTGGCCCAAGAGGATGCCGTGATCTATCGTCTCAAAAGCTGCTGAGAGGTCTAGGAGCACCAACAGGGTCACACTACCCCTGTCGATGCTCAGACGCAGATCGTCGGTCAAGGCAACCATGGCAGTCTCTACCCCAAAGCCTGTCCTAAAGCCGGTTTGAAATGGGTCTAGATAATCGGTTTCCTCCTGGAGCTGAAGAGCAACCACCCTCTCGATCACCTTGCTCAAAAATGGCAGCAATGAAACAGGCCTATAGTTTTTCATATCCAGGGGGTCCAGGGAAGGCTTTTTCAGAAGCAGCTTAACCGCCGCTTCCTTTAAACATGATGGAACATGTCCTTCCCTGAAGGATGCATTGATGATATCCGTGAGGAATCTCACCAATGCATTCCCCCCCTGGACGGCCAGCCATGATGGGCAAGGGTTGAGAGGGCAAGTTGTCTTCCTCACCTTACCAAGCAGCTTGTCCATGTCCTCGGTACTCACAGATTGCCATTGATCCAGTATAACTACATCGGCGGAGTTGATGGACACCTCGCCTATAGACTCTGAACTAATGGTGGCGTCTAAGTCGGTTCTGATCTGAGAGATTTGATCTGCAAAGAAGTTGTTAAACACGTCGCAGCAGGCCGTTGTCAGGTTAAGCAAGGGATTTGGTGCAGGGGGTACCTGCGTCATCTCCCTCACCACCTTAAACAGCTCTGCCGGACGGGACTCTGCAGACGCAATATGTGCAGAGGAGAAAGCCCTCTGCGCTGCATGTATTGCCTCCCGATAGGACCAAAGAAAGTTCCTATGGCAAGTTCTGTCTGATCGGAGTCGGGTTTTCCGCCACGTGCGCTCTAGTCGTCCAAATCGCTTCATTTTCCTAAGCTCAGAGGTGTACCATGGCTTATGGTTTGAAGCGAAATGGCAAGGACACTTGGGAGCAATCGTGTCTATAGCTCTGGTAAGATCAATATTCCATGTATTAACCAGGGCTTCGACAGGAACACTAGCATTTCCAACCATTAAACCCTCCAAGGTTTTCCGGAATCCAACGGGCTTGATCAGCCTTCGAGGGCAGACCATTCGAATAGGTCCGCCACCCCCGAGGGGGCAGATATTGGCTCTGACTTCCATCTTGACCAGGAAATGATCCGTCCATGACAATGCTGAGGTATCAACCACCTCAGCCCACGGGTATGCCTGTTCGGTACAGAACACCGCATCAAGTGTATGACCTGCGCAATGCGTCGGCCCGTTGACCAACTGGGATAGGCCCATGTTTGTCATGGTATCCATGAACTCCCGAGCCGCACCTGTTAAGCTGGTCTCGAACGGGATGTTGAAGTCCCCCAGGACAAGAAGCCTGGGAGTCTCCAGCAGCAGTTCAGAGACCAGTTGCGTCAGCTCGGTCAGGGAGTCTGCTAGACAACGGGGTGGCTGGTAGACTAGCAGAATCCCCAAACTATCCCTGGCCTTCAGGCTGAGGTACATACACTCGATGTGGGTTGTGTGTTGAATAGGTATCCTGGTCAAGGTCAAGGTATTTTTATAAATCAGAGCCACTCCACTCCCTCGCCCACTTCCCCTCACCTGCTCACTGACAGAGTACCCGGCTGGGAGAGCCTGCGCCCATGTGATGGCGCTATCCTCCCCCAGCCAGGTCTCTGTGAAGCAAGCCAGGTCGGCGTCCTCATCCAGGAGAAGATCCTGGATGATATGAGTCTTATTCTTCACCGACCTGGCATTGCAAAGGAGCAGAGTGAGGTTCTGTGGAATGGTTGATCTGCTCTCCAAACCATCCTTGGAAACAGAAGAAACTGAAGGTGGGATGGCTATTAATCAGCGATCCCGCCTTCTTTTATAACATATGTTACTCCTGTTCCGGCCATACCTCCCATTCCCCTGCACCACTCCGATCGCTGCCCCCCCCCCCCCGCATTTTCTGGCTCTAGATAGTTATAAGCCTCTAGTTCCCTCCCCCCCTCCGGGCCACAATGTTAAGCAAAAAAGTCTTTCTTTCTTTAACAGGTCTGCGTCCCACCTCCACTCATGCCACAAGCGGGATTATAGACTAAAGGAGCCACCAAAGAACTGGTGTTTGAGCTTTTTGGGCCTATTACAGGCCGGGTGGTAGTCCTCGCCCCCGCTGTGCCACCGCCGCCAAGGAGAAGGCTCTAATGGGGCCGCTTTTAAGGCCCAGATGGTCCCGCCTACCTCCGGTGCTCCGCAGTGCCGAGGCCCGGTAATTTTGGGGCTTTGGGCCTATTACAGGCCAGGTGGTAGTTCTCGCCCCCACTGCGCCACCGCCGCCAAGGAGAAGGCTCTAATGGGGCCGCTTTTAAGGCCCAGATGGTCCCGCCTACCTCCGGTGCTCCGCAGTGCCGAGGCCCGGTAATTTTGGGGCTTTGGGCCTATTACAGGCCAGGTGGTAGTCCTCGCCCCCACTGTTGTATTTGTGGACCTAGTCTATGAAAAAATTGCTCGGAAAACAGCATTTTCTTCACAGGAAACAGCAGATGAAATTCTATATGCACTACTTACTTATGTAAGTACCTTAGGGGGGTTGCAGACTGTCAAAAATAGTGTGAATTCAGTCCACTTTTAGGGTTAGGGTTAGTGCTAGGGAATCATGGGAATTGTTATTTTTCTGAGACATTGAACCTTCTTTGTCAGAGAACTCTAGTGCCACAATAAAATACAGTCCCCATGATTCCCTAACCTTAACCCTAACCCTAAAAGTGGACTGAATTCACACTATTTCTGACAGTCTGCAACCCCCCTTAGTTGCATAGCTAAATAGCATCTCCCAACCAAAGTTCTTCAAGAATACTTTACTAGGCAACAGCCACAAAAAGAGAAGGCTGCCCATTCTTCTGGTGATTGGGGCATGGCTGGATGGTATTTCCACACAGACACACATATCACAAGCCAGTGAGGTTACAACAAGGAATTGTGATAGGAGTACTGCTTGTGATTGTCGCAGCTTCGTTGGCTGGTGGAAAGAAGTGGAAACATGATCTGCCTGCAGCCCAATCACCAACAGAATGGACCCCCTTCTCTCTGTGTGGCTGATGTCTAGTAAAGTAGGCTGTGATCATAGGAATAGTGCTATAATAGTGCTATGTAGGGACCATGACTGCTACAGATGCATAATTTCAAGTTACACATTTGTAAGATTCTGAATTCTGGTCAGCAGTTTCTGCACAGAAAATCATTTATGTCCATCATAATAACCCAAAGCAAACAATAAAACAGTTTTAAAAATGAACACCTAAAGAGTTTTTAAAAAGGGTACACAACAGTGACACAGACTCAGCTAAAAGCTTGAACAAATAAGTAACTGTTCCATTGGCATCAGAACTGGATGAGACTTGGCACCAACCATACCTGAGGAAAATTGACAGGTTGGTACTGGATGAACCCATCAACAGTTTACAGCTTGCTACTAGATGCACCCATAGCTCAGTAGTAGAATCCGTGTGACTTCCTTTCTTTCTGAAGGTCCCAAATTCAGTCCCAGATATATTTAGCTTAAAAGACTACATGAGGAATGGGTAGGACAGGCAAATATTCTACTCAACAAAAAAGAAGACAAGTCTACTGAAGACATCCTCTGTTTGAATCAAATCATGTCCAAGGGACTTGAACTTGCCTGCTTTAGTTCACACCTAGATACTTTGCACTGAGGGAATGTAGAGAGTTTTCACCATGATGGACATTTGAGACCGTAGTGAGCTATGATGACAGGTAAATACATCAACAGTCAATACTGGGCTATATAGATTTCTGGCCTATTTCAGATCAGATCTGTTCCACAAAACATGTAAAGATGTCATTACATGTTAAGAAATTTTCCCAGTGAAAAATGCTGGCATTTCAATCTTCCTTCTCTCAACTACTGCTCAAAGATGTATGTCAAACTCCTTAAATTGTGAGAGATTGTTTAGAATCTGGAAATCACAACTTAATCAGGATAATGGTTTCATGACTCCACTAGAGGGCCATTCACAAGAGCTGTGCTATGAGAAGGCTGTTTCTGTTTGCATAAGTAATTTAGATATACTAAGAGTAAAGCAGATGTTGCTAAACAGCTGTCTGATAATTTCTGGTTGAGTAAAAGTCTATAACCTATCCCTGAACCTGATTTTCTCTTTCTCTCTCTCCTGCCCCCTTGTTGTTCAGTCTGTGGGAATTATTATAGTGGATGGCAGGAAAGGACATGTCCAATTTGTCAGAGATGGAAGAGCTCATGGCAAAATGTACTTCAGGAAAACTAGCATGCTCAGTCAAGTACTATAAGACCTCAGAGATATTTAGGCCCCAATGCCACAAAAGGGAATGGCTTACCTTCTGTTGAGGGTGATTACAATTAGAGGAATCCTTAACCTTTAGTGTTTGGGAGATTCAGGAGAATGGGAGAGTAAAGAAATGCCTTTAAAAAATCCCTCACAAAACTTCCCATTATTGAGTGGGAGCAGCACTGTCTATACTTCACCTATGTCTTTGATAAAAGTCTGTTTACTACAGGGGAGCCACTGGCTCTCCAGTTGTTGCTGGACTACAACTCCCTAGCCAGCATAGCAAGTAGTGAGGAATACTAGGAGTTGAAGTCCAACAACACCTGCCATACAGGATACCTAATACAAGCTGATATGGAACTGGGCTTCTTCATTTCACCATATTAATGTGTTTGGGGGAAGAGGGTGTTTTCAACAGATACACAAACACTAGATGGGCCAAATTGCTTTCAGCCATAGTTTTCATCTGCATGTTATTTCCATGAATCTTATTTAGGCATTCTGCTGCTGAGACTGACAAAGGGCCTTTACAGACTGCCATAAATAATGCAGCTTGAGGCCACTTTAACTATCCTGGATCAGTGTTATGGAATCATGAGAACTGTAGTTTATTGTGGCACCAGAGCTCTCTGACAGAGAAGGCTCAATGTCCAGAAAAAAATACATTTCCATGATTTCCTAACACCGAGCCAGGACAGTTAAAGTGGCTTCAAGCTGCATTATTTCTGGCAGTCTGTAAAGGCCCAAAGAGAAAAGAGAGAATGAAGATAAATTCACCCTTTAGATCCCTTTCATCCTCATTCTTTATGCCCTCCTCATATTGAGGGTGATGAACATCTCTAAACGGGATACTTTATTATTCGTGGAGGCTCCTCACATGATCTAGAACCCCATTTTTCAGTTTAAATTTTAGGCAGAAAACCATCTTTATTCTGCATTTTCTTGAGGTCCTTGGTGGCCACCACCAACCGGGAGATGTTGCACTTGTTTTTCTTTCTTTTTACCACTGTCCTAATTCTCTGCATCTTAATCTGCCCTGAACCCCTGGCTATAATTAGGGTTGAAAAAATGTTTTGATTGGTACTAATAGGAGGTTATTTCTAACCCCTGACTGATGCACAAAGAATGTGATTTGGCTAGGTTATCATACAGACATCCAGGGGTAAGGCTGGAAGCCCAATCCCAGCCAAAAAACCTGTAGTCATCAGGTTTTATGGTCAAGCCTCCATAGTTGCAAGTACACCTGTCTACAGCCTTGTCTTTCATTTTTCAATTTCCATCTCTTTCATTATCCCCACTATTTTTCAGGCTGGCAATGAGGAGAAGAACCATAGAATCACACCAAAAGGACAATCTAGTCCACAACTAAAGCATTCCTGAGAGATGGCTATTCAACCTCAGTTTTAAGAGCTCAAAAGAAGGAGAGAATGATAATGTTTTTTCCCACTGTCAAATGGCCCCTACCATCAGGATGTTCTTCTCAATGTCTAGGTAAAATCTATTTTCTTGTAATTTCACCCACTGATTTGTGTCCTTTGTCCAAAACACACTGCAGAAATGATCCAATTTGAGACTGCTTTAACTGCCCTGGATCAGTGCTAAGAAATCCTGGGAATTTTATTTTATTGTGGCACCAGAGCCTTCTGACAGAGAAGATCAAATGTCTCACAAAACTACAGTTCCCAGAATTCCCTAGCATTGAGCGAGGGCAGTCAAAATGGTCTCAAACTGGATTATTTCTGGAGTGTGTTGGACTTTAGTCTCTGGAGCAGCAGAGAACAAGCTTGCTACATCTTGTACATGCCATTATTTCAGATACTTAAAGATAAGAGATAGTGATGTATACTAGAAATATACATCAACCATAAGATTCATTTTGGACTTTGGAGAAACAGATTAATGGACCTTTAACTGATTTGGAGACCATGAACCTGGGCTGAGCTTCACAAAGTTAAATATTTGTGCCCATCACTGACTATAATTAGAAGGGGATGAACAGTAACTAATGTTTGTCAGAAATGGATTAAATTTTCAGACATGGTAATCTTTAGATGTTGATTATGCCTGCCAAATTTCAGGTGAAGAGGAGCAATGGTATTTATGCAATTGTACTATAATTTTTTTTAATGGGGATACTGTAATTAAGACTTGTATTTCTAGGTGGAAGTAGAAGGAATCTGTAGAAATAGTTACCTGTTGTGAAGGAATCATGGAGCCAAAGTTTTAGATGAATGGATGTTTGAATTTTCATGAAACAACAGCCTTAACATTTATAATACTTTCTTTAAAAAAAAAGTAATAATTATCCCCTGTGTGGACAGTCCGTTATCCTCAATATGATTTTTACAAATTCTTTGATTCCTGTTGCTTCATAATGTTGCCTCAGGATGCTTTTTGTATACCAGGAGATGGACTCTTCTGAATATTTAGGGGCCATTTTGCCTTCTCCTGGATCCACTCCAATTTTAAATCCCATAAATATCAAATCAAATCCCTGGAAGCTTTTGGGACTTGATATTCTCTTTCCTGGGGAGTACCTTTTAGGTGATGAGATCTTTTTAAAGGAATAGGAAGTGTTGGGAAGGTAACTTCTGGGTTGTAAAAAAGTCTTTCTCTCTCAATATTCTTCCCTCCCTTCCTTTCTCTCACTCACCTACCTTCGACCTAGCTAATGAAGCGATTACATTTAGAGAACTAGAGACTCTAAATGGGGCCACAAAGTGGGACAAGAGAGTTAGACAGGGTCTTTGGAAGCATGGGGAATAGAAGTGTGCTGCACACTCTGTAGTATTAGAAGATAAAAAGAGACATGCTGGAATTGATCAAAAAATGTAGTAGTTAATTCCAGAGTGGCCTATGCAAAGCTGACAACAGAACAGAATAATATGAAATAGAACATTCCCTTCTGTGCTGTCCAGAACAAGAGTATAGCAATGGGTGGTGGTGGTGGGAGAGCACAAAATGAAGGCATTGCAGCCCACAAATGAACATTCCTTTCCATGATTTTTTAAATTCATTCTCCAGATTTCTAGCACTTCTGTAGCTTCCGGTGAGCATTTAGAAATAGCAAATGGGCAACCAAAGAAAAAGAGTAGTCAACATTACTGACTGAGTGAGAACACAGAAAATATAAAGGTTCTAAGTGAAAAGAATTTTCACTATCTCCTTCTCTGCAATGATAGTAATTTGAGGACTGAAGAAAAATTTCATTGGCGCAGCAGGATTCCTATCTGGAGGAGCAACACTCTCATTTTGCCCCAACCATAATTAAACCTCAGGTATTCAGAGGCATAGTGCCTTTGATACTGAAGGCACAAATAAAGTTTTGGCCTCCACAAATGTGCATATTTTATCATTTAAAGTTTCTAGGTTTACTGCTATTGGTCCTGTCTGCACTAGCTAGGGGCAGCCTGGAGTATCCTGGCCCCAGAGCTATGCTGTGTCCTGCTTTCATTCTGTAACAGAAAGCCAAGTGACAAAACAGTCAGCAGCTGAAGGAATGAGCAGTATCCAATAACAAACAGTCCAGGGTCAGAGTCCATATATCCAAGCAAAGTCCATGAGTAGCAAGATAACAGAGTCAAGAAATGGTGCAGGGTCATAGATGACAGAATCATATCTCACAGTAGACACAAGCTGAGACAGAAACCAAGTTTTTTTTCCAGCAATCAAAAGGGGGAAAGGCTCTTCACTGGCTGACTCAGACCCAACCAACTTCAGGCCATATTTCAAGAGGGTGTTTCCCACCTGCCTCTCACTTCACCTACAGGGGAGAAACTGGGTTTGTGCCAGATGCCAAAGCTGTCACCTTTCCCAAGGACCTGGACCTATCTCTCCTACCAACTCCTCCTGTGGAGCACTCAGGTGGCTGGCAGACTGAGCTGTAAGAGGACATGGCTGAAGTAAGCCTGTTTCATCTGCTGTAGCTGAATTCTCAAGGGGACGGGAGGCTGACAAGTAGATCTGTTTCATCTTCATAAGACAAACTGTGGGGAGACATGACACCCTGACCCTCCCCATTACAAAGGCCCTCTGTTCCAATGTCAGGTAGCTGATCATACACGTGTGCCACTGAACCTCCTAGGGTATCAGCTGCTGCCACAGATCGTTTTGCTCTGAGGTCAGAAAAAGGCACCCTTGTTCTGTCCTCAGAGTGGATGACCCGCTGCAGCAGTGGCTGGTGGCTAAGTGGGACACATTTTAAACACCCACCCAGTATTGGAACACAGTGATCTTGATCTTTCAGTAAGATCCAGAGCAAAAAGTAAGGCTTTTCACTCCATTCTAAGGTGGGCATCTCCTAATTCTGATGCTGAACAGACTGAATCAGAGTTTAGGCCATGAGTTGCTTGCTCTCTCTGCCAAAAAGAGTGGGGAGCCATTTTATTTGACTCATGCAGACAGAACCATTGTGCCTTACAGAAATATTACCCTGCCTCTTTGATATTTCCACATTCTCCTTTGAAATGGATTTTCTTATTTAAATAAGAACTGCTGGTTTGTTTTTGTTTATTTAATTTTGGTGCCACAACAAATAAAATATTTGGCACCTTTACAGTATTGAGTATTGTGTACATCATGTAGTAAAAATGCCAATTAAATCCATTTCACTTCCATATTGTAACATAACAAAAGGTTGAAAAGTCAACGGTTTGTGAATACTTCTGCAAAGAACTGTAGGAGCACACGGTTGCAGGGGTTTTATTTGTTTGTTTTTATATTATTTTCTAAGCCAACCTTTTTGACCACAAAACATTTCCCCAGGGCAGCTAATGTACCACTGTTCAAAACAGAATACAGAAATTACAGCCAGCTGCAGCAGCCAAATATAAACATTTTTGTAAGAGTCCTGAAACCCCAAACATATCAGCCAACTGACAAGTACAATTCTTTGCAATCCTCCTAAAAGCTAGCAATGTATACCTGTTTCAGGTTGGAGATCTGATCTCTGCAAATGGTATTGGGAAATGAGTAATAGCAGCTTTCAAAGAGGTAGTTGTGTTATGTCTCTTGCAGGAAGAAGGTGAGGCAGAAATAATGTAGCAGCACCTTTAAGACTGTTTTTTATATTTTAGCATGAGCATTCATAGACATAAGCCCACTTCTTGAAATACAGTACTGAGTGATATTAAGCATATTTATACAGTTGCAGGAGATGAATAGAATGTAAAAGGATCCAGAAAGATGCAAATCATGACCCATGCTCTAAATTTTCAAAGGATTGCTTAAGGTGATACAGGTCATTTGGATTTTTACAGTGGTCAGTTAGTGTTGATATGTGAATGTAGTAAGTCAGTTTCCTTGGGTTCAAAACCTTCTCTAAGAAGATTCCTTCGGTTACATGTGCAACACTGCACATATATAATACCTATAATGTGCCATGAAGCCATTCTCTTTGTTCATATGCATACTAATGGATTGACATTTGTGAATATAACTCAATTCAGATGTTTCTCTTTCTAATCTTCCATTGTAATTTCCTTTTCCAAGGATCCTTCCTTTAACAAGATAGCTATGGATCTCTCCAGCAAATCAATCAAATTGGGAGGCAGAACCTGAAAAAAAGCAACCAGCCTTCAAGGTCTAGCAGGAAAGTCAACAATCTTAATTCTCCTGACCCGTTTCTGTGGTGCTCTCTGAACTGAGCATGAAATCTCAGTATAGGCAGTGTAGTAATGACCTATGAAGTCTCATATGGCTTAGGTCCAGGCTACCTGAAAGATGGTATTTCCCTATACGAGCCTACCCAAGTTTTAAGATCTTTGAGGGTAAAACTTTCTCTTGCTCCCACTACCATCACAGGCACATCTGGTCAGGACTCAGGAGAGAGTCTTTTGAGTCGCTCCTGCTAGGCTATGGAACTCTCTGCCAAGGGAAGCTTGGTTGGCCCCCTCTTCTTATTTAAATGGGCCTTCAGCTTTTAACTGGCTGGGACAGTGCAACTGGTTCCTAAGGTGCTAATTCCTAATTTCTAAATTAATGTTTCTAAGTGGATGCTTTTTTTCAAATGCTTTCAAATTTTTGTATTACAGATTGTTTTATCTATATTGTTTAGATGCAGAATACAAATCAAATCAATAAAATAAATAAATGTGTAAAATATAAAAGTAGCTTTAATTATGAATTACTTTGCATACTTTTAACATAATAACTTGATTTTTTGTGTTTTAATTTTTATTGTCAGGGTTTTAATGTTACCATGCTTTAGCACTGGGCCACTGAAAGAATTTATTTATTTATTTCAAGGATTTATATCCCACTTTTCTTCCACAATAGCATTCAAGGTGGGTTACAATAGTTTATTAATAATGAGAATTAATGAGTAAATGAGTAAATGAATGAATGACTTGTGTATAGTCAAATACATGGTCTGTTGGAGGCAAGAGTAGTGTTTGGTAGAAAAGTAACAAGTAGGAATTTTGGACTAAAACTTCCAGAATCCCATCCAGCATGATTCGGATTATGGGAACTGTTATCTAAAAGGTTAGTTCTCCAAGCTCTGGAAAAGACAAACAACAATTAATCTGGTCAGATTCTGGGAGTTTTGTAAGAGGGAAATGGAAGTCTTACAAAACCTGAGGACATCTGAGAAAAGTTATCTGGGGAGCCTGAATAATTTGTCCATGGAGGCTAATGTTTACATATACAGTCCTTATGTGTGAAATGTTATATGAATGCTGGGTCTCATTTGTTAATTCACTACTGCATTTATCCAAACATTCTTGTCTGAGTTTTTCACTAACTACTGAGAAATTACACTGAAATCAATTGAATGAGATGAAGGATTTGGATGAAGAACAGCAGATCCTTTTCATAAGCATAAACTCTAAAAACAACAACATTCAAAACAGAGAGAGGGAGAACGAGAAGAAAAACCAACAGAAAGGTCTGGAGCATGTTTCCTGCTGACTGTGGAGGTTCTTTCTTTGTTCTTCTAACCACCTTCCTGTCTCTCTGCCAAAAGCTACCACTAACTGGAAATAATGGCAGATTTGATATCAATTTTTCTTCTAACTTAATTTGCCCCTGCCTATTTAACATCTCTGTTGTCCATATTAAGTAAAGACTGCTTATAAAGTACAGTAATGAAGATCCAAAGCCTGCCTTGAAAAAAGCATGACAGTTTTTGGAAAGCATCAGCATTCTCTTTTGATGCAATGAAAGTCTATATTTTCTTCTCATGAATTACATCAGTATCCAAGACACAGTAGAAAGCATAAGAAGACAGAAAGGTATGTGTGGATATAGTCCAAAATTTGCCATAGCTAATAGCAATCAGCTACCTTCACTAGCGTTTGGACTACAGCCCATATAAAGATTACTTACAACTTTAATCTCAAGAGGTTGTTGGAACTCTCTTTATGACCTCAGAAACCTTCTGGCATTCACAACCAGAATAAAAAGACCAACCACTGGACTTTGTCAAACAGTTGACCTTAAGCCACATCCTTGTTAGCATTCAAGGAAAAGGAGATTTACAATGAATAATAATATTTTGCATATTTGACAAACACATACTGAATTCACTTTCATCATCTTGGTGCCTCAAGATGCAAACCATGCTCTACGTTTCTTGGTTGTCTTTCCCATACTGTTTTGCTACTGAGACACATTGGCCTGCTATTCAGAGCATGATGGTCTATCTTAACTGCTAATCATCTCATGGTGAGCACTACAGAGGAAGAAAAAATCATATCCCCTTTCAGCAGTTTGGTCAGTGAACTAAAAATCCTACTTGCCTCATTTCTAGACCTTTAACCTGTGTCCAAGGGTGGGCACAGATAATTTAAAATGTGATAACAATGTGCTGGAAGTAGACTTCAAACCCTTGCTCAGTCTCTGCTTCTGTACTGAGTGGTTGGTGTTTATGTCATGTATGCAGGGGCATCGTGGGGGTGGGGATGCAGACTGCACAAGGTGAAAAGCACGGGTGCATGTGTGAAAACCTGGTGAGGTGGTTGCTCACTATCAATCTCAACCTCCCCCCCCCACACCTTCTGCTGCCACCCAAAGCACATCCGCAAAAAGGGAGAGGATGCTTCTGTTGCAGAGCATTGTTTTGCCCTCCCTTCTCTTCTGGAAGGCAGCTGGAGGGAGGATAGACTGTTCAATGCCTCACCTGCCCACCTGTCCAGCTGTCCAGGTATTTCCAGGTCAGGGTGGATGGACAGGTGGGAAAGTAGTGGGAGGGAAGAGATGGAGACAGCCTACTAGGCCACCCACCTGTCTGTCTAGCCACCCAGGTCTTTCTGGGTCTGGGCAGGCAGGTGGGTTTGTAAGGTAGTGAGAGGGAAGGGGGTGGAGCAGCTTGCTGCTGCCACCACTACCTCACTCCAGGTGACACCAACCCTAATGATGTCACTGCATGTACGTGCTAGCTTCCATCTTGATATCCAAATGACTATCTGCATTACATAGTCTCTATAACAACTATGGGTCTTGGGCAGAAGCACTGGAACAGAGATCAAAATGCAGCCACATCTGCACTGGTAAGGGTAGATATAGTACTATCTGATTCTCCTAAACCAAGTGGTACAATTTGTTTGTTATTCAAATTGACTGCTAATTACATAAATCAAACACACTCACTGAAGCATTACCTAGCTGATGCACTCATTTTTATTTTTTTAATTTTTAGATGAGGATCAATCCTATGGTAATGGAAGGTTCAAGAGATTCACAGGCTAGCTCCACATAGCCCATCTGCGCAAATCAGTTTTGCACCCAAACTCCTCCTAAGGGGTCTGGGGGCCTTTTTATAATAGCTTTGGTCCTCTGAATCATTTTATACTCAGGTAAATTTTTTTTGCTTCTTGTTCACTTCCTGTTTTTGAAACAAATCTCTTCTGGGTCAAAAATGGCCAGGTGGGGAAAAAATGATGCCAGCCAAAATACCCCCATGTGTCCTAGATGGCCACACTTTACCCAGCCCTGCTCACTATTCAATATACATGTTTTACAGCTTCAAAGACTGACTAAATATATCCACAGCCCCACATTTCACCTCACTGATCTCCTTAATTCAATAGTATCCTACAGTAGGAAATGTATAAGATTCAAATCTAAATGCAAATGGCTACAAAGAACTTTGAATGAAGTCCCCCATGTGAATTTATTTCCATGTTTGTCCAAAGTACCATCTTCCGGAGTTGGTCAGGGAGTCTTCCAATTTTCTGCAGGCCTCTGTCCCAGACTATTTTTCAGATAGACATCAATGCATATATGCTATCTGGGTGTTTTCCTTCCTTGAATAATACTAGCCTTTGTGAAAGTGAGGTATAGTAGGATCAGAGACACATCCACAGGGAGCTTTAGTAGCTTCAGTAGGAAAGTTTCCATTGTAGTCAATGGAAACATCCCTGCCAGGGCTAATAGTACTTTTGGAAATATGTGTGTGATTTTTGGTGGGATCTCAGCCAACTAACTCTCCCTACATGCCATGGTTTTAATCCTGCTCTCCCACCTCTCTATTCCCCCATGGCTGCTTTTGTTTAAGGATGAAACAAACATGTTGAGTGCATTCATGCAAAAACAAATGTTTGCAATCCATCATTTGGTTCATATTATATCCAAACATAAGGTTCAGAGGACCATAATGGGTTTATCGCCATATGAATGCGTATTGTATAGAAGCTAACTTAAAGCAAATATTTATTATATATATGATCAACTGAATTAATATATATTCTTAGCCCATGATTATATCCTAAGAATCCTATGTATTCTTTTTCTTCTTTTTATGTATGTATGCTTGGGTATGCTTCTCCCCTTTTTCTCTCCTCCCACCAATTACTATAATAGAAATATATAATATAATATAATTAATATAAAAATGACAGATAGATAGATAGATAGATAGATAGATAATCACATCCACCTTGGACTTAAAAACAATACAGAAAAAGAAGAAAAAAGTTAAATGGGTAAAGAGTTTCATCTACTCCTCTCCATCATTTTTTTCCCAAATTCAGTGTATCCCGAAACTTCAAGTTGACCCTACCATAAAGCAAATTCAAAGGAAACAAAACAATAAAGTTTCCATTCCCAAATTGTCCTAGATCTTATAAGTAGCATTTGCTGAGGAAAACTCCCTAATCACCAGTATTTTCTTCCACACTTTCTGCTCCTCATACATATTATATACAAACAAAGTAAGGTGTTTAGGTCATCAAAATATTTCATAGCATTTTCCTATTTTTGCCTAGACTCAGAAGCCATAAGTCATGGTCATGCTTGCCAGTCTGGAAACCTTTTCATTAGGGTACTGGCCAGACTGGGGTGGGGGTGGGGGGAATGTGTTGGGAAAATTTGTTACAGGTTTTTGCTAAGTATGGGTGGAGTGGAAAAAGTGATCCAGGCTTAATTACCCACACTTAGTCATACACAGCAGGAACGGAAGCTCTCTTTAAAAAGTTATAAATTGAAACTGTTTTTCATGTATATATATGTATTAAGATGTTAATTTCCATCACGTCATGCTATGCAAGAACATACAATACCTATGAACAGAATCTCTGACTGATACAGAAGATTTTAAAAGTGCATGGGAGTCAATGTTTATGGAAGGCTTCTTCACTGAGATTATATCACAAACAGGATCAAGGTTCCCATGGCTAAATTATAGTAATTTTCTAAATTATATTAGCATATAATATAATTCAGCATATAATTTAGTGACTTGTCTTCTTCTTTTTTTTATTTTTGGTGACCTGTCTCCTTTCTTTAATGATGCAGAAATGACAACCGTGGGGCAAGGAACTACTACACTCTTACATGTTCAGCTCTACTGATGGTCTCAATGTGCAAATAAGCCACCACTAGGGATGGAAAATATTTGAAAATATATATTTTTAAAATGGTTAGAAAATATGTTTCTTGAGTGTTAGTAAAGCCTGGCATGGGGAAACCTGGATTGATGAGAATTTTTACAGTTCAGAACTTGTTCTGCACAAAATTCACATACAGTAATTTTGTGCCAGTGTGGTGTAGTGGTTTGAGTGTTGAACTAGAATTCTGGAGACCAGGGTTCAAATCCTGATTTGGCCATGGAAACCCACTGGGTCACCTTGGGCAAGTCACATTCTCTCAGCCTCAGCAGATGGAATGGCAAACCCCCTCTGAAGAAAGTTGCCAAGAAAACCCCATGATAGGTTTGTCTTAGTGTCATCAAAATCCAGAAACAACATGAAAGCACACAACAACAACAACAACAACTTTTGTGCAGGAAATGCTGTTTCCTCTGTTGAAAATGTTGTTTCCTCTGCAGAAAATGCTGTTTTCTGAGAGAGAGAGGAAAAAGAACATGCACAAATTTTGCACGGAATAAATCTGCAACTACAACATTTTCATGTACATAAAAAGTTATGCTCTGTAGAAAAAAAAATAACATGTGAATTTTGTGCAGAATAAGTCCTGAACTGTGAACAATCTTTGAAAAATGCAGGTTTTGAAGACTTTCCTGCAGCAGGAAGAACATGAGAGAGGGACTGTTCAGTGGCGGGCCCAACACTTTGGAACTCCCTCTCTAGGGAAGATGGCATGGCCCTTTCTTATTGTCCTCCTAGTGGCAATGAAGCCTTTTTTATTATTATTCAGACAGGCTTTTAATAAAGGACTGAAAGTATTATATTGTTGTAAATTACATGATGTAATTTAAAAAAATCTTTTTAAAGTATATATTTTAATATGGTTATAATTTAGTTTTGGTTATGCTGTTGGCTTTTTGTATGTTTTTAATTGTAATCTTGAAAATTTCTAGGTTGTCTTGAGTCCCAAGGGAAAAGGTGGTTGTTTCCTTCCTGATCTTTTAAGAAAACAACCTGACTTACAAAGCTGAATCCCAAAGAGCACAAGGGAGTCATCTCTTTCATTAAAGTGGGTACACTTGAAAGTTGACCAGTTTACTTAAGCAGAAATGCAGGTTTATTTCTCTACTAGCTATGGCACTCAGCATTATTTGAGAGAATCATTAACCATAGTTAATGATAATTCATTTTCAACTCTCTTCTGGTGTTCAGATATTCTTCACACTGCAATCTCAGTTGCCCTTGAGAGAGTGTGTCTATCTCAGATAGCTGCTAAATACAGAACTCTGTGTGAAAGGGGAAAAAAATATGGGTGTCACCCAGTGCAACCCAAATGAACTGGTCTTTAGTTCTAATTCAAGATACTATCCCTATATCGTTCTCTAATGTGGTGCTCTTATTGTCACAATGAAAATTTAAATATGATGGCAGATGTAGTTGAAAACATCTGTCGGTCAGTTTAGAAAAGCTGATTTATACTGTCTTGACTCTGTGGTAACTACTTTGGGGATGGCAATTTAAGGGTGTGTTCCTGACCTTACTGATACTCATGGAAATGTAGAAACCAAGGTTGGAGTAGCTAATTAACAGAAGGGTTTGTTTTCAGCTGGTGCAAATCCACACTCCAATTATGCCATGAATGTTTATTTTTCTCCTTGACTGACTCTGGACACAGTTTGCAAAGGCTGCCTTGCTCAGTTTGGGTGTTGTCTCTGATCTTTTCTATGCCATTCCATGTCAGGCTTGTAAAACATAATAATACACAGACTGAGGGGTTTGTTGTTTTAAGGGGTGGGGGCATGTTATAGGTACAAGCGTCATTTGAGGTGATTGCCCTTCAAGACTGCATTTAGAGGCCAGGTAGGAATCATGCCTCAGAATCAGTGAATTGGGAGGCTGGAATGGGGGATTGCAGAGAGAGTCGTTACAACCAAAAGACAAAACTGAATGCCTTATGTTTCAGAATTTTCAGGGTTTATGCTTCGTTACTCAAGCTATGACAATATTCATGATGAGGGATTTTTAAAAACTCTTTGACATCAAAATGGGCTACAGAATATTAAGTGGGAACATGAAAAAGTGCTGCCCACCTATGGATTTTTTTTTTAAAAAAATAATGATTTAGTCTTCAAATGAACAACATAATGTAGCAGACTTGTGCATAAACCATTCCATGAGTTCATGTCTTCTTCCATCACTTTTTCCTGCTGAGTGACATTTAAAAATAAGGCATTGCCATTCTAGAGCACAATGGTGTTTTAAACCTAGTTAGGCATTGCTTCTTAATGTCATTCTTAAAATACGTTATTGACAGACACCCAAAGTTAGAGACTTTGGAAGATTAATTGTGAAATGTAGAAATTTACATGGAAGGTAGGATCCATATTAGCTTATCGCAGCTAGAACAGAAAAGGAAAAGGAAAAAGAACAAATAGTCTTGTAGCACTTTAGAAACTTAAACATTAACATGTTTTATTTGGCTTTCATGGACACTAGCTCACTGCACAGAAGGTATGAGTGAAATGAATAGTCAAAAGTATTTAAAATGTTAGAAAAACATGTTTTTTTTACTGTTAAAAAATCCTGATGAGAAAAATTCTGGACTGATAAGAAACTTTGCAGTTTGAGATTTATTCTGTGCTAAATTTGCATATGGCTGGTTCATGCAGAACATAGAATTTTCTCTGCAGAAAACAGCATTTTATGCACAGAAGATATCTCTACACATATTTCTATGTATGTTATTTTCTGCATGGAAAATGGTGCTTCCTGCACAAAATAACCATGCACAAATTTTGCACGGAATAAATCTTGAATTGGAAACAGGCATTGAAAAATGTGCAGTTTTTGAAGATTTTCTCACAATGGGAAGAATATTGCAAAAAAACCTTGCTTATTGATTCTTTCATGGAGAAACCTAGTGAAGACCTCCATCTCTAATGCAATAAGACTCTTTTTCTTTTTCTTTTCTTTTTCTAAGAATATAACTGTTCTCTGTTGGGTGTATTCAGATATGTTTTCTGTCAGTCCCTAAGAATACAACTAGAATTTCAGGAGGTGTCCCTGAAAAATGCCAAGCACTTTAGTCACCTAAGAAAATTTTCCATGCCCAACTGATGGTAGGATACTGACTAGTTCTAGTAAACAAAGGGGGATTGCAGACTGCCAGAAATAGTGCAAATTGAGTCCACTTTAAGTGTTAGTGTTAGTGTTAGGGAATCATGGGAATTGTTTTTTTTCTGAGACATTGAGCCTTCTCTGTCAGAGAGCTCTGGTGCCACAATAAAATACAGTTCCCATGATTCCCTAACCCTAACCCTAAAAGTGGACTCAATTTGCACTATTTCTGGCAGTCTGCAACTCCCCCCCCCCCCTAAGTTTGAGTTGCTGTGCAAACTGGATGTGCTAATGAGTGAATCCTTCAAGTAAACATTTCAGATCTATGTAGAAGATGGTACATAAATCATTGGAAGAATCAGGATGCTCATGACCAGAAATTAGTTCATTTGAGACACTGTCAGAAATAGTGCACATTAAATTGAGGCACTGCCCTGGCTCAGTGCTAGGGAATCATGGGAACTGTAATTTATTGTGGCACCAGAGCTCTCTGACAGAGAAGGCTCAATGTCCCAGAAAAAAATACAATTCCCATGACTCCCTAGCACTGAGCCAGGACAGTGCCTCAATTTAATGTGCACTATTTCTGGCAATCTGCAAAGGCCCAAAGTTTTATTGAGGACTTTGGGATTTTGGCTGGAATAATATAGTGTAGTGTAGGAAGATAATGAGCCTAACCACATTTTATGTGCATTACATACATACACACACGGGGTGCAGTTTTAAAAAATAAAATAAAAAAGCTTCTTCCAAAGTTATTTGTTACATTAACCCTAGAATAAGAATCCTCTCCCCTCAACAGAAAAGGGATAAAGGTGGGAGAAGTCATGTAATGTTTATTGACACAGATGGAGGATTATACATCCCTAAGAAACAGAGATATCTCAACATAATTTTTCTTTTGTCTGAGATGGGGGGGAAAAATGCCCAAAGGAATGGTGCATTGGATCAGGAGATGTTGGCCCATAGTGCATAAAATTCCTGAAGTATCCCTCTGTCATACTGTCTGTTTCTCTCTCACAAAAATAAAAACTCCTGGTAGTAAACAATGAAACCAATACAACAAATGTGTTGCCCTTTCATGGTGCCCAGCTGCCTGAGATAGTTGCCCAGCACTACCTAATGGTTAGAGATACAGGACAAAAAGATAAATATTTCCGGAGATTCTGGGACTGGTAGCCTTAGATTTTATTTTGGTGGTGGGAGTTAAATATTCAAATACCCCCCCCCCCAATCTTAAGAGCTTATCACACTGCTTATAAAATTGTCTTACCTCTCCCGACTTAAATTTTAATTTGGCCAGCATCTTGATACTATTACAGGGATTTTGTTGCTGAATCCAGTTCCCGGGTCCAGCCCTGCTCCCGGGAGTGCTCTGGCAGCCATTTTCTTAAGTTGGAAAACTCCTGGTTTCGAAAAAAGGTGCACTGAGTGCCCCTGGGAGCAGGGATGGACCCGGGCTGTTTTCGGGTGGCAGATTCAGTGACAAAATCCCTGTGATAGTACAGGATGCCACCCAAATTAAAATGTAAGGTGGGAGAGGTAAGACGGTTTTATAAGTGGTGTGATAAGCTCTTTAGATTGGGAAATCACAGCAATAGTTGCAGGATTTGGGTTTTTTTTTTTAAATTATACCCTCTGATTTCTTTTTTTTTAAACCTGAGGCATATAAGTAAAAAAAATAAAATAAAATTCAGAGAGACACATCTTTTTTCTCTGAAGATGCTAGCCACAGATGCTGGCGAAACATCAGAAAGAAACTCTTCTAGAACATGGCCACACAGCCCGAAAAACCCACAAAAACATGTGTATCTCTTCTGGTTCATGTTGGGTGATTGGCCATTTCTCCAGTGATAAATATCTTGTTGTAGGCTGCAGTCTTTGTATGCGGGACAAATCATAAACAATAACAAAACCAAAAAAAAAAAGTATCCCTTTTCTTAAAAGTGTATGAGTGAAATAGTACTTTTGCACTGAAATACTGTTTCAATAATAAGTACTATTTCACTCATATACTATGATAATATAACTTTATTCTTCTTTTTAAAAATGCACCAAGACACTACAACTCTACGGGGGGGGGGGGGGGGGTACTTATCTCATAGGAACACAGCCCAGCCTCAGAAAAACATGTCCCCAGTCTGCTATGTCCAGCAACAAACAGCCCTCCCATGTTTCAACTGCCACTGATCTAGCCTCTTAGGGACAGAAGAGCAGCCAGGCATCATTCCATTGTTTCCAGCAGCTGGTAAGAGACCCTTCCTGCATATTCCAGTGCTCTGGTCTCCGAGGAAAGAAAAGCAGCCAGGCACAGATCCATTGTCAGGGTGACCAGATGTCCTAAGTGCAAAGGAGGACAAGACACCCTAAAATGTAGAATATTCAAGACAAATGTAGGAAATAACCAAATAAAAGCTGAAAACGCTCATATAAATTCATGTGTCCTAGCCATGCTAAAAATGGAAGACACACAATAAGAGCCATGCTCAGTAAGATAAGACACACAAGGAAAAGGGGATGTCAAAGGAGGAGGAGATTAAGTTCAACATCTACTGGACTTAATCTCCTCCTTCTTCTTCCTGGACAGAAGATTGAAATGTAGGACATTTCCTGAAAATTGAGGATCAATTGAGGACCAGAACATCTGGTCACCTTGTCCATTGTGCCTTGGCCCAGTGGCTGTGATGGGCCCTCTCTCCATGCTCATATTTTCAATGCTGTGGCCTCCGAGGAAGAGAAGAGCAACCAGCATCTACTGGACTTAATCTCCTCCTCCTTTGACATCCCTTTTTCCTTGTGTGTCTTATCTTATTTAGACTGTAAAGCTGATGACAGGCAACTGTCAAATTTAATGATTTGCAAGCCACCCTAGGAGTTGCTTTTTTTTTTTTTTTTGGTCTAAAGGACAAAGTATAAGTATTCTAAAAAAAAATTAATGACAGATATGAACCCACAGACAGAGAATGAGTGAATGCAGAGGTGACAACAACCAACAGTATCTGGAAAAAATGAATGTGATATATTAGGATAGCCCCCATTAAAGACCAGTCTGGAAAAGGCCATGAAAGTTAATATAATAACATGTAAGTTGTTATATGTTAAGCTTTAATAAAAACATTATCATATGATGTGATGCAACAATGCCATCATTGCCCATCAAATGGCTTTAGTCCTGTTCTAGAAAAATGATAACACCTTATTCCTGCTCTTCCTTGTATTTTCAGGATCTGCAAAGTGTCAGCCTGTCCTAACTCAGATGGTGAAATTGAGATGTATGGCTATGGCTTGCTACAAGCAATTCAGCTTGTGTTTGGGAGGTAGAATCTTTAAACAGAGTTTCAGAAAGCCTATTACAACTGACCTTTGGAAAACTGTCTTTGGAAAAAAAGTATTTGGAGAAGCTTTCTGTTTTGGCCAGAGTAGAGAATCTTTCTTTCCTTTCTGTTGGATGACAGCTACATTCATTTAAGGCAGGGATGGGAATCATGCAGTCCTCCAGATGTTGGTTGACTGCAATTCCCTTCTTTCTTGTTAATTGGCTATGCTGGCCAGGGCTGATGGGAGTCCAACAATGTAACAACATCAGGAGGTAAGATGATTCCTGACCATCTTGAAGACTACATGACAGCAATAAGAGATATAGCTTTGTTAGTCTGAAAAAGAAATCAGTATGCAAAGGGATCTTATAGCATTTTAGGATTGCATGAAAGAGGTTGTAGTACAAGCTTTCATAGACTTGGCTGTATCTGAACTGCAGAAATAATGCAGTTTGACACAACTTTAACTGCAATGGCTCATTGCTATGGAATTCTGTGATTTGTCATTTTGTGAGATATTTGGGGCTATGTAGACTGGCCTAAAGGGTTGGCCTGGGGGTGGAGTTGGGGCGGGGCGGCCGCACGCCGGCCACCCCAACTTAACCCTGACATCATCCTGATGCCACACACCTGTCTGCACAATGCATGGTGTCAGAATGCCCTCCTGGCACAGCGTGTACACACAATGCACCAAAAGGGTATGGAAGAGCCGCTGCGCCAGCTCTTAGGGCGGCCTTTTGCTGCCCCTAAAAGGAGCGGCATTTTGCCCCTCTTTTGGTGGCAGCAAAAGGGAGGATTGGAGCTGCGGTGTGCAGTTGCCACAGCCCCGATCCACCACTTCCAGGGGCAGCTCTGTAAAGGCCCTTAGTCTTTCTGTAAGAGAGCTCTGATTCCATAAAGTAAATGGTAAAGGTTTCCCCTTTGACAAGATTGTCAAGTTGTGTCCGACAGTAGGGAGTGGTGCTCATCTCCATTACTAAGCCGAAGGAGCCAGCATTGTCAAAGACAACCTGTGGTCATGTGGCTAGCAGGACTAAACACTGTGGTGCACAGAACACTGTTACCTTCCTACCAAAATGGCACCTATTTATCTATGTGTACTTTTACATGCTTTCAAACTGTTAGGTTGGTGGAAGCTGGGACTAGTGGCAGGAGCTCCCTCTGTCATGTGGTGCTTGGGTCTCAAATTGCTGACCTACCAACCTTGTGATCATTGGTGTCAGCATCTTAGCTGCTGAGCCACCACATCCCTTGATGCCAAAACAAACTACAAATCCCAGGATTTCATAGGATGGAGCCATGATAATTAAAGCGGTGTCAAAGTGCAGTGCAGATGAGGCCATGTACAACTTCTTTTGTACAGTTAGTCTCAAAGGTGTTACAAGACCCCATTGCATACAAAAGCAACAACTGAGGCTAAAACTGATTAAAGTTAAAACTCATTCTATCCTTCTCCCCCAAACTGCTGGGAAAGGGACAGATTATTCTAATCTTTGCAGTGCTTTGAACTGATCACTTTTCCCCCCCTCGTCCCACTTCCACTATCTTTATGATTTCAGCCTCCTCTACTCCATTCTCCCATACTTGCCCTTCTGCTTTCCCTCTAAGCCTCCCTCCTCCAAGCAGTGGAAGGTTCTCTCTAATTCCAGGATGCACATTAGGCAGCTCTCCTGATGTTGCTGGACTACACCTTACAAAATTTCTCACTGTTGGCTATGCTGGCTGTAGGGCTGCTGGACTTGCCATACAGCAGCATCTGGAGGGATGGCACCAATCCCAGCCATACTCTAAACAGACTTTTATCAAATAGCACAGGAGAGTAAGTGCAGCCAGCACTACTCCCACTCAGCAACATAAAGCACTGCTCCCCTCACTCTTTCCAAGACAAATAAATAAATAAAAACCTCTCCTCCTTAGGTGTCATGTGTGGTCTAGCAGTATTTAGAAAGGTCTGAGTCATCTCTGCCCAAGCAGAGGAGATGCAGTGAAATCACATGGGCTTTTGGAAGCAAACAGATCATGTGACAAATGCCTTGGTTTGGGAAGTAGAGGAATTGATCCCCCCCCCCCCCCCAAAAAAAAAGACTGTAAGTTTAGTCATCTCCCTCCTGGATGTGAGTAAAGTCTCCTTACAGCTCATCAAGGCCTGCTTCTAGAAGGGAATTGCTGGCAAGGGTTGTGTTTCTTGAGAGTGCTGTCTGAGCAATCTTCTCCACACTCATCCATTTTTGTTATACATTTTACACAACTCTCACTTGAACATCTTCACTTATAACTTTCTCAAGTAAGGTCTGTGTTCAGCTTCAAAACAGAGAGGCTCCAGGGAGGAGGAGGATTGTTTTTATGTGATTTTATTACACCACCTTGGAAGAATTGTTAATTTGAAAAGGGGGGCATATTCATTTATTAAATCAATAAATGTATTTGCAAACTCACATCCCTTGATGCTAAATGTCTTCTATCCTAATGACCTCTTTTTAATGTTATATTGCAACACTGTTATACTTTATTTCCTATCATTCCATGTAAGTTGACCCAGAACAAATAATTAATTGTCCCAAGTATCACACAAACCAAAATAAATAATGTAAATATATAAATAGCCAGTAAAGTGCACCATTTAAGCAGGGACCCCTCCTCCCCGAAAACAATAAAGGAGAGTGAGGTATGGAACAAGGGCACAGTATCAATTATAAGGGCATAGCTGAATGTGAAGTCGAAGGCTTTCGTGGCTGGCATCCATGGGGTTTTGTTGGCTTTTCAAGCTGTGAGGCTGTGTTCTAGAAGAATTTTTTCCTGACATTTCACCTGCATCTGTGGCTGGTATCTTCAGAGAATGGTGGCATGGAAGTGAGTGGAGTATATATCTTATGTGACCCTTGGGTGAGAGGGTGTGATTTGCATGTTAATCTGTGTATTGTTCTGTTGTTGAATGGCAAGACCTCAGGGTGGGAGGATATGTGAGAAGGATTTTAAAAAGAGTTAAAAGAGCTTGTAAAAAGGAAAAAAGGAAAAAAAATGGTGGAAAAAAGAGAAAGGGATTCAGCACCAAAAACATAGGTCTAAAACACACTTCAGAAACAATCCAATATGAGACCGCTTTAACTACCCTGGCTCAATGCTAGGAAATTCTGAAAAGTGTAGTTCTGTGAGACCTTTAGCTTTCTCTGTTAGAGAGCTCTGGTGCTACCACAAACTACAATTCCCAGGATTCCCTAGCACTGAGACAGGGCAGTTAAAGTGGCCTCAAACTGGATTATTTCTGTAATGAGTTTTGGATAGTTGAAAATGCAGATTTAATGCCAATGCTTAATAACAAAGCACCCTAAGTTCCTCTGTGTGGTTGGGCAAATCTGCCAGTTTCATAAGTTTTTACCATATTCAGTTTACCAAAAATAAATAAGTAAATCTCAATTTCCCCACCTCCCATTGTGGTGTGCTTTCAAGTCAATTCTGACTTTGATTAACATAAATTGAAGTATTGTGGGATTTTCTTGGCAAAATTTGTTCAGAGGGGGCACTTGTCTTCTTCTGAGGCTGAAATAATGTAACATGGCCAAGGCCATCCAGTGGGTTTCCATGGCTGAGTGACAATTTGAACACTGATCTCCCAGGATCATCACTATAATGCACTGGATCTCTCTTTCCATCTTGCTTACGATAAAATTTGTGGATTTGATTAGTTCTTACCAAAACAATCCATACTGTACTCACTGGCCAAGGAAATCCATGCTATGTTCTTCTCAATTTAGGACATCCTATCCCTCACTGCTGGTCTCAGACACTGAAAAGAGGACCAAGTCCACATTCAAATGAAATTCTGAAGCAGTGGATCTCATTGATTAAATATATGGTGTTTGTGTTGTTTTAGATATTTGTTTTCCATTTAGCTTCCATAGACAAGAATTAACTTTGTTCTCATGATCTCTTAAAAATGAGATTGTACTTAGCAGCCAGTAAAAGTCAAACATTTGTGTGGGAGAAGGGTCAAATTTAATCAATGGAATTGGGGGGGGCACAGATTGCTCTTTAAAATTTTCAAACTATGCTTCTCTTTTGAAACAACCACTATGAAGAGCAATAAAACTTGTAGAATCATGAGCCAGCTAGCAAGCACACCTTCAAATAATCAAGTGAACAGAGCCAAGCAGTCAAGGCAGAGATCAGCACCTGGAAGTTGGTACAGGGAAGCCTTGATCCAGAAGGTATAAAGAGTCAAAACCAGGCTTCAGCTGTTGCTATGAGGTCCATCACAGCATGAAAACTCAAACAGCATCTCTCTGGTTCCTTAAATTAATGCTGCCTGATGTACATCTGCTTATGTGTGTTTACTGCACATGGTAAATATCTTTTCTTACCTTCTGAAGATTCTTCTAGTTCCACTTCTCCATCATTCATTGCCCTTCTCTCCTATGCTTGCTTGCATGTATCACTGGCATCACACATGAGCCAGTGTTTTCTGTTGCCCAGATGAAATCCAGGTGCTTGCTGCTTCCTCTTGCCATTCCCTCTATTTCTTTCCCAGGGCTTCAGACAATCTGTCTGGGGTTGAGGCTAAGCCAGCCCTAACTTTGTTTTCCACCATTCATCCTTCTTGCAGATCGGCTGCGCCACTGTGGAATTTTTACTGGCTGTAAATACTTTATTGGATAGATTAATATGATTTAAAGCACTGCACACCTAGTAAATACCCTGTGCTATTTGCTTTAGCAATACCTGTGGAAAGGGCAATGAGGGGATCAGGCGCTGTTGGAGCCAATGGTACAAGGGACCAGAGGGGGGTCTAGATGAATAATGATCAGCAGTTGTTCTTGGAGGGAGGTCCATCCAACAAGGTGACTCCACTGGTGCATGCTACTGCTTTGTGTAGTTATGTTCTACTTCACTGACTATCAAAGCTTTCGACAACCCTTCCTGCTGAGTTTTGACCAAAGGATCTTTTCAAAATGGTAAGAAAGAGGGGGTGGGGAGAGAGGAAGAAAGAAAATATGATTAAAAGGGGAGAAAGGCAGTCAATTTTCTGGTGGTCCCAAATGTATTGCCTCTGGGTCTTTTTTTTTTTTTTAATGATGAGTTGCTTCTTCTCCTCAGTTCTTGCATTATCTGATATCTATTCTTCCAGTACATGGGGCATTCTATAAATCACCCTACATTATCAGTAACAGAAGGGAAATGGTTTTTCCCAGAATGATGGCCATTTTTAAGGAATACACATCTTTTGACATAAAGTGAAAACATAACGTGTGTGTGTGTGTGTATGTGTGTGTAGCTGGGGAGAAGAGATTTGTATATCTCTTCTGGAGATAGAGACTTCAGCCATTTGAGTGAGGCTTCTCACTTAGGCTAAATCTGCACTTTAAAAATTATGCAGCATGACTACTGCTTTAACTGCCATTATTCAATTCTATGGAATTCTGGGTTTTGTAATTTTGTGAGATATTTAGCCTTCTCTGTCAGAGAGCTCAGGTGCCACAACAAACTACAAATCTCAGGATTCCATAGAATGGAGCCATGTCAATTAAAGAGATGTCAAACTGCATGAAAGATTGTATTTTTTGGGGATGTGAGGATATGTGCTAACCACATAGGAGTCTTGTTATTTCTCTCAAAAGGTGAAGTTTCACACTTCTGATTCAATTTGTATTTTGTTTTAGATGAAATTCATCTAAAACTAAGCAATTCATCTGAGAAAAGTTACCTTTTCTTTTCAGTTGCATGGCATGGAAATCAACAGATAAAGCATAGAGATGGGGTGATCTGAAAAGCCATCTCTCATACACCTGTTAGCGGTGCAGAGTCTTTACTCATTAACAAGTGTCCATAGGTGAAACTTGCCTAGAAATGTCAGTAATTTGATCAGACTTCTTGTGTCTTGCATTGACATCCCCATCCTACACATATTTTGTCTGAACAGAATGTTTTGAGAAGTATGTGGAAATTGCACCGGCACAAAGGACTCCACACACCTTTTTCTTGGGGGAAAAACTGTCCACAACTTTATTTCTGTACAGGATCTCAAACAGTTTTAAATAACAATCTTTTCAAAATACCAGAATTTATTCTTGACACATGGGTCCGTGTAGATAACAGAACTGTTATCAAAGTAACTGCATCTATCACAACATGTGTCAAGAACATCTGCTTAAACCAAATGCACATCAACAATTATCTCTTCCCCCCCCAACCGGAAATGACATCATAAATGATCTTATGACATAAGGAAGTCATGACATCATCAAGTCGTTTGACGACGTTGTATAAAATTTGATTAACCTAATGATGTATACCCATCATCAAATTTAATTAACCCAATTTGTAATTTTCAGTTAACCGAATTATCCCCCGGGGGAGGCCCTGTCCGCCACAGGAGGGGGCCAGCCTAGCTTGGCATCCCCTCCCCCCCCCATAATCGCTCGTTTAATATGGGAAGTGATGGAAGCCAAGTATACGTCAGATCCCTCTGGAGAGAGATGAAATCCATCCCCCCTGTACAGATGTGGCATAGAGACCTGAATTCCATCATGTTCAACAATGAAAACTCCCATTCCCCCCAACTTCTTGGCTACAGTTCTGTTCAGCCCATGTCGAGCTCCGTTGATGGTGGCATCCTTCTGAGCACCGGACCGGCTACGCTGAGGCAAAAATTTTGTCCACATAAGAACTGTATTTGGCAGTCTTCACCTAACGTCCTGCATGTCTCTGACAATTCTTTTAGCTAACTGCAAACATGGCAGCTTTACTAAATCATTTTCTCCCAGGTGGATGAGAAGGATCCTGGGATGTGGTAAAGCCGCTAACAATTCAATAATTCGCTGGATAAGGGCTCCCCACAGCATGCCTCTACATCCAAACCAACGTAAAGTACCAACATCCTTTAGTCCTGTATTCAAATCTCATTGATGTTCAAGGATATGACGCTTGGTGCAAAAGACGAGGCTGTGGCCAAGGATTCATGTTTCACCCTGATCCAAACCTGCTTGATAGAACAACAAAACAACTATAAATGCTTAAAACTGATCTTTGTAACAAAATCACCAGGGATCCCTCTAAGTGCGAACATAAGACTTGAAAGCCCTGGAATGCCAACAGCCAATTCGGTGGATTGCAGCATCGCTTAAACCATGTGCTGCCGTAGCAGTGGCTGCCCCTATCCAAAAAGAATGTGAAGAGAATTGGGCCGCTGGCAAACCGGCATGCCTCAAACCCTCCCGCAGTACAACTCGAAACTGCATCAGGGGAAGGCCAGAGACATGCAGAAACATATATCCAGAAACATTTGGCCGAACTCTGAGGTAATCAGACAATGCCAAAACAGGGCAAATCTGACCCTCAGGCACCCTAGACAAGACTACAGATTGACCCTTGGCTAACTGATAGGTCTTTGACCACCTGATGCATAGTTGAATCTGCTGTTCCGAAATTTGGACATCTGCAAAGGAAAGTTCCCTGCCCGATTCATCAGAATGGGAGCTAGAGACAATTTCACTGATTCTCATGGCAGCAAAAAAGGCCAATGAAAATGCCACCCAAAACAAGGTCACCTCTTTGGACGTGAAACACATTGTCAGGAGGGATTGCCAATTCTTAACCAGAATGGAACCCATTATTGGCAAACGGGTATCGCGTGCCACAGGGGACTCCCTAGACCATCCCTCCAAAGCCCTGCGAACCCTAAAGTCGACAGTAGGGTCAGTAAAACCTCCCGCTCTAGAATAGAATGCCAGGGCTGCCAATCTTCCCCCAATGGTAACTGGGGATAAACCAGACTGCCTAAGGTGGACTGCAAAATGGAGTATAACCTGTGCCTTCAGGGGCCAAAGCTCCACCTCCCTGACATCTGACAAGAAGTGTCCAAAGGCTCACATTGCGAGCTGATACGACTTGTGTATCGAAGGTGCAACAGACTGGAGAATCGCCCTGTCGATTTCTAATCTCTAAGGCTCCATAGGTGTGCTGGTACCTCCAGTGGTTGCACTGCTGCCTCGGGAGCCAGTTGACAAAACCTGCAAAACTGAAAATGCGAGAGGGCGTCCGCCAAAGGATTTAGTAAACCAGGGCCATGGTGAGCTTAGAACAAAACATTGAACTTCAAACATTGTGCCACCATGTTCCTAACCAGTGCCATCACCCTAGCAGATTTGGAGGTCTGGGAGTTCACCACATGGACAACTGCTTGGTTGTCACACCAGAACCACACAGTTTTATTTGCAAATTGATCTGGCCACAAATGAACTGCTACCACAATGGGGAAGAATTTATGGCATGCTGAACCGGCACCCTTGAGTCAGAAACCTGAGCAAGCCCAGGGGTTATCAAGGGTGCCCCCACTGATGCAGAGATTCCAGTTCACAATACTCTGCCCAACCTGCCCACCTGGAGCCCATACCGAGGTGGGCCATGAAGCCGAGGTAGAAGTATGAAACAAACCTGAGCTCGATGCTGGCTGTGAAGCATCATCAGATGCTTGCAGAGCTCCCCTCGAGTGTGATGCAGCAGCAGCTCGGGTGTCATATTGTGAACTGGAAGCACTTGCCAAATCTCGGCTGGAAGCCACAGAAGTTTCAGGAGTCAGCCCACCATCTTAACCTGAAACAACAGCCCTTTGTACAAGGTTATATAAATCCACCAAAGTGGGCTGTTCTGACACAGAGGCAGCTGCACCCTGTTGCCCCACTCCAGGAACTTTCCTTAAAAGCTCCATTACGTCAGCTACAGTTGGGTGCCCAACCTCCATAGCTGAAGTAGTAAGGGGACCACGTGCCATGTCAACCAAAGGTGTGTCAGGTAAAGATGCCAATTGCACCTGAGTAGGCTGTACTCCTGTGTTTTGGTCCTCAAGTGAGGAGGTGCTGGCCTGGGGTCCCGAGGTGGCACCCTGGCCCCCCCTGTGAGCTAATTGCTCGCAGACCGCTACACAGGCCTGCATGGTCCAGCTCAGCTGCACTAAGTGCACTGTGATTTCATCGTCCCTGCTCAGAGGATTGGAAGCCCGCTTAGGCGCTGAATGGCTAGTACTAGGGCCAGCAGAGGCTGCGTGCCATTTGGACTGGGCCTTACTGTGAGTCATGATTACCAATAAAGCAGAATTGACAATTTAAGCTATCTGAATTGGGATGTAGTGTTCCTTTAGAGCCTACACCCATGAATAAAGCAATTAAGAAACAAAATGGATCAATTAAAGAAGTAAATCACCTTTGTGTTGATTACATCAGGCTTAATAAGGGTGATAGCCTTTAACGACTCGAGGTTGGAGTGTTCCTGAAAGAAAATAAACCCCTCAGGCAGCAACCAATTAAACTCTTAATGACTAATTTTTTAAAGCCCGCACGGAACAGAACCTCTTCTCCCGAAGGAGGAGTGTAAATAAAGCCCCAACGAGAACAATTCAGCACAAAAAGGAACGTATCCCTTAAAGATATACCACCTGTACACCAAGGTGGCACCATTAGGCCACAGGGCCTCCTCCAGTTCCAAAGAGGGACACCAAACACCCCAGGCCAGAACCACTGGCGATGCAATGGGCGCATAATAATAATAATAATAATAATAATAATAATAATAATAATTTTTATTTATATCCCGCCCCTCTGCTAGGCAATCGGGGCGGCATACAGCATTTCAAAACATCAAAACAAACATTAAAGCAGATACATTCGAATCTCATCCCTCTTTCCTATTCTAGGCTGGGTGGTGCTTGGCCTAGTGTCTCTCCCCCAGATGACATCAGATGGTAATGGAGGGAGGGCTCTTCTTATTCCAGGCCCGATGGTGCTGGGCCTAGTGTCTCTCCCTCAGATGACACTGGATGGAATGGAGGGAGGGCTCTTCTTCTTACACTAGGCCCGAAGGTGCTGGGCCTAGTGTCCTCTCCCCCAGATGACACTGGATGGAATGGAGGGAGGGCTCTTCTTCTTACACTAGGCCCGAAGGTGCTGGGCCTAGTGTCTCTCCCTCAGATGACACTGGATGGAATGGAGGGAGGGCTCTTCTTCTTACACTAGGCCCGATGGTGCTGGGCCTAGTGTCTCTCCCTCAGATGACACTGGATGGAATGGAGGGAGGTCTCTTCTTCTTACACTAGGCCCGAAGGTGCTGGGCCTAGTGTCTCTCCCCCAGATGACACTGGATGGAATGGAGGGAGGTCTCTTCTTCTTACACTAGGCCCGATGGTGCTGGGCCTAGTGTCTCTCCCTCAGATGACACTGGATGGAATGGAGGGAGGTCTCTTCTTCTTACACTAGGCCCGATGGTGCTGGGCCTAGTGTCTCTCCCCCAGATGACACTGGATGGAATGGAGGGAGAGCTCTTCTTCTTACACTAGGCCCGAAGGTGCTGGGCCTAGTGTCTCTCCCTCAGATGACACTGGAAGGCCTTGTTATCCCTCAAGGCCCACCACCACCAGAAGCCACACCAACCAGGTCTAAAGGGCTGGCCTGTCACCCCAGTAAACACTGAGGCCAGGCCCCCAGCCCATTAAAATAGAGGGCACACCTCCCCACGCCCCCCTAGACCAGTTTACAGGCTCCCTAGGGCCTGGTTCAGCCTGTGACCCAAAGCCGGGCTGGTCCGCCCTGAAGGCAGGCCACCCAGGCAGCACAGGCCTCATCCCGGCCCTACCACACCGGGGCCATGCCCTCCCTGGCAGCAAGAGGCCTCCACAAATTACAGGCCGTGCGGTGACCGGCTGACAAGGCCGTGCCTGGACCGGCGATTCCAATGATGGGAGCAGCAAAGCCAATCCAGGCTGCACTCCTTTCACAACTCCTGCACCAGGCTCGGCTGAAAAAACGCCCACCCATGCCAGGAGCAACCGCTGCAGTCAAGCACCTCACTTGACTGCCGCAGAAGAAATGGCTGCCACCACGTGGCTGCCAAGGGCTAAATAGCCCTAAAATCTCGCGGGTAATCTCACGAGACCTAAAGTTTCGCGAGATTACCCAGCGTACCTTAGATTCTGTGGGATCTAAAGTTTTGCCTAATTAGTCAATAGATATGGAAAATAAAATGATGTCCAACAGATTGGAAACAATCAATATATATCCTCAGCCACAATAAAAGGAGACACAAGAGACTGCAGCAGCTATAGAACCATAGTACTAAACTCCCATGCAAGCAAAATCATGCTCAAAATTCTGAAACTTAGACACCAACCATACATGGAAAGAGAATTCCCAGAGGTCCAAGCTTTCTTAGCTGCCACATCACATTCAGGGATTTGTAGTTTCATGAGATGCAACTACTTTGGCAGTGCAGATGCAGCCTTAGATAATGTAGTTTAAAACTACTTTAAGTGTCATGGCTCAATGCTATGAAATTCTGGGATTTTTAGTTTGTTGTAGCACCAAAACTCTCTGACAGAGAAGGCAAAACATTTCATGAAACTACAAATCCCTGAATGTGATGTGGCAGCTAAGAAAGCCAATGCAATTATATCTGCATCATTTGGAGTATAGTGTCTACATTGAGGGAAATAATAATACCACTCTATTCTGCTTTGGTCAGACCTCACCTAGAATACTGTGTGCACTTCTGGGCACCGCAATTCAAGAAGGATGTGGACAAGCTAGAGCGTGTACAAAGGAGGGTGACTACAATAGTGAAAAAGTCTGGAAAATGTCCTGTGAGGAACAGCTTAGGGAGCTGGGTATGTTTAGCTTGGAGAAGAGAAGCTTAAGAGGTGATATGATAGCCACGTTTGAATTTTTGAAGAGATGTCATATTGAGGATGGAGCAAGCTTGTTTTCTGCTGTTCCAGAGACTAGGACACAGAGCATCAGGAGCCACAGGTAAAGAGATTCTGCCTAAATATTAGGAAGAACTTACTGATGGTAAGAGCTGTTTAACAGTGAAGCACACTACCTTAGAGAGTGTTGGAGTCTCCTTCTATGGAGGCTTTTAAACAGAGATTGGATGGCCATCTGTTGAGGGTGCTTTGATTGTGTTTTCCTTCATGAAACAGTGTTGGACTGAATGGCCCTTGTGATCTCTTTCCATTCTATGATTCTATGATCTTTTCTCCAGTTTTCATAACAATAATTCTCCAGTCACATTTTTGACTTCCAGAACAGCAGAGCAGCAACATGAGTTATGAAAACAAGATGTCTTGATGTTCTATTCCAGCTTTCCCCAACGCAGTGTACTCCAGATGTGTTTGATTAAAATTTCCATCAACCTCTGTGAGCCTGGCCACCAGACTGTAGATGGCTTTTGTGGATCAAACCATGTCCGTGTCAAGTGCTTCTGGTAAGATAGCAGACATGTCTGAAAAATGGCTTCTAATGTGTTCTAAAATCACATTAGTTAAGCAGACTTAATGCATAGTATGTGGAATTATGCAAACTTTTGGAAACTGGGAAACTCTATGGGAGTCCAGTGTTAAGAGCTTCAGAAAAAAGTGAGGCATGAAAATAATAAATATACAAATCTAAATGGTGGATGTAATAAACTCAGTGAAGTTCCTAGACTTTATTGGTAATATTGGATTAAATTCTAATGGGGACAAAATATAATTTACAGTTTTGTCAACAACAACAACACTGAGGTGTTTTGTTTTGTTTTTACAAAAAAAGTTAAATACAGCTATTTTTAAATCAATCAGATTAAGATATAACATTCCATTAAAACCTTTCCCTGTAAATTTACAGTATTTTTTAAAAAATCTAGTGCTTATTTTTCCATGAGTATACATTTATAATGCTCATAATGTTCAACACGCTGTTTCTCTAAGGGACTGTTAGAGCAGTCACCAATATGACATATGCAGCAATATATGATCATGCTACCTTGAAGAGGGAGAACAAATTACATCAAAGAGTCATTTTGGATTATTCCTCCATTACAATGTAATTCCTCCATTACAATGAAAAACTTGAGGCAAATTTCCCAAAGAGTCCTGGGAGCAAATGGCCCCATACTGTGCAAGGATGAGAAAATATTGCCATCTGTTGGCATCCTGTGTAAGCAGACTGTATGTATGAACTATTTATTTTGCTTCCACATAAAGGAAGAAAAGAAGATGTAACGTCAGGGTTGCCAAAAATAGTAATTCCAAGGCAAGACAATAAATGGGCACATACCACTAACACAGAGAAGCAAAAAGAAGGCTACATATGCAAAAAAATAAAGTCTCCTAGTGAATAAATTTAAAAGATATAGAGTTATAACATTCTTGGGAGAATTTATAAATAGAATGAAATATTAACATCTGTGAATGCAGCAAATCAATATTCAGGTTAGGTCTCCCTTATCTGGAATTCTGAAATCTGAAATGAAATCTGAAATACTCTGGTTTCTCTTCAGATCGTATAAATCTTTCGCCTCTTTCTGATGGTTCAGTGTACACAAACTTTGTTTCATGCACACAATTATTAAAAATATTTTATAAAATTTCCTTCAAGCTATGTGTATAAAGTATACATGAAATATAAACAAATTTTATGTTTAGTCTTGGGTCCCTTCTTCAAGATATCTCATTATGTACATATATACAAATAGAGGTATTCCAAAAAATTTAAAAAATCCCCAATCCCAATTGCTTCTGGTCCCAAGCATTTTAGATAAGGGAGACTCAACTTGTATAAGAGCAGACTGGATGCCTCAAATACTGTTGCTCCATCTATCAGCAGTCATGATTAGAAATAAGATTGTTTCAATTTGACATTTAAAGGAATAACCTATCCAGGGTTCCCCCCAGGTTTTTGGTGTTTTTTTGTTTTGTTTTGTTTTTTGGATTGAGAGCCTCATTGGGAATTTTCAGAATGTACATTGGCTGACAGCACAAAATTGTTGCTGTGGGGTCTGGGGCCATGGCTCATCACCAAATGGCAAAAAATAGATGTGGTAAAAAAATGATCATCACAAATTTCCATGATTTTTAAAGAATTCTGGAGTAGTTTTACAAGGACTTTCACCTTCTCTGCCAAATAATGATGGTGACTCATCAAATTACAAATCCCAGGATTTTGATGGATAACATCATGGCAGCTAAAGTGGTGTCAAACTTCTTTAATTCTTCAGTGTGGATACATTTTAGGTCTGCTGCAGTTGTCTTACCCACTCTGTGTGCATCCAGTGATTTTCCAGATAAGGTCAGAAGTTCTTGAAGGAGGCAGGTAGATTGGATGTTTATTCCTGTCTTCCAGTATATATGATAGGTGCCCTGAACACATGAGACACTTTTGCTCATTTGATGAGGAAAAACAGAGAGTGTAGAAAGATGTCAGTGGTGATTAATGAATCATTCTTCTCCTTGAAGTGGGCAAAGGTCAGGAATCATTTTGGGTGTGTCTTCTATTCCTACTTAAAGGAATACCTTTGACCAACACAGTATATTGTAAACATCAAGCACTGAAGACAAACCCAAAGGAAAGTTGCTGCCTTCTTGAACTATCTGTGAGCCAGTTGACCATGACTGGAAGAGGGAATGCAGGATTAGACTAATTCTTGGGTTGAAACAGCAGAATGTTTCTCCTTGGGTAGGCCATTAATAGGCTTATAGAGAAATCATTAGGATTATCTGATTTTATTTAGAATGTGTGCAAGAGGAAAGCCTCTTTGTCAGATATTCCATATGACTTCATTGCCTAAGCTGCCAAGAAAATGTGTTTTGTATGGGGATTTCCAATGTTATGCTGGGACTTCTCACAAAACACCTTGTTGGAGCTTGTAGATGGTATATATAGACAGGGACAGAAAAAAAGAGAACAAACAGTTTATCCTAAGGCTCTCCCACCCACATTCAACATTCCCAAAATTCCAAGAGTAGCATCCAGTTAACATAGCTACATACCACAAATGCTAGTTTCTGATACAAACCCTTCCTTAATCTATTAATATATTCATTCCAGTCCTCAAGTTATGAAACTTGGAGAGAGGGGAGATCCAACATGACAAATTTATTATACATACACACATTCCCCTTCCTACACATCCCGCAGGCTGAATGAAACCCACTCTTCTCTAGTTTGTACTTTCCTGAGTGTTTGACATCCAACTGAACAGCCTGTTCTATCTTCATCTCCTAGCAGACATCACATCACATCTTCAAGCATGGATATATCATCAAAGATAAGTTCAGGGATGTAGGAATATTTATGAATCATAAATATGGGGAGAGAAGTGGGGAGAAAGGGGCATGTAAGAAATCTGAAAATAGCATGGAGGACCTGCTACATTTTAGGTTTAGTTCCCACAGTTGCCAGCCAACTTGGCCAGTGGTGAGTTGTGATGGAAGTAGCAATTCACAACATTTGAAGGCTAACATTTTCCACCCCTGTCCTAGCAGGGTGTTGTGTGGATCCAAAAGAACTGGGCTCATGTGATATTGCTTCTGGGCAGCCTTCACCTGTCTTCCTGACATAGTTTTTCCCCCCTTTACAGACTGATTTTGTTATGCCATCACGAAGGCTGTAGCAATATGTTGTGTCTGCTAAATTCTGGGCACAGATTGAAAATTTGTCTCTGACAACATAGCAATTACACTATCATTTCATTGTACATCCAAAGTCAGCATGGACTGATGAAATCTGCATGTTATCACACCAGCTTGGTTTCAAGGAACTGCTAATGGGGAGTTTTAATTATCCCAAAATGCATCATTAAACACTTGTGTTACAGTCCTGCCCCATAACTAAGCACTTTTGAAGTGAAATATTTTGGCAAATGCATTGCATGCTGGATACTGCTTGTTCTTTTACAACATTGCATTTATTGTTAAGGTTCTTGAGAAGCTAACATAGGTAGAAGCAAAAAACAAAAAAAAAAAAAACAAAAAAAACCAACAACAAAAACAAACAAACAAACAAAAAACATGGGGTCCTGAGAGCAGCAGCTATGCCTAAGCACTTTCTTCTTTGAAAACCTCCTTATAGTCCACAGGTAAACACTGGCAAAGAAATGCTTCCTATTTTTAAAAAAGCTAAAAGCAAAGGTTTTCCCTGTTAAGGAAAATGCAACATGGGACATCCAGTGATAGAAATAAAATATGTATGTGAAAGTCACAATGACTAAGCAAGAGCAATTATGAAGCTACACAGGTGCAAAAGCTAATGTAATTTAGAAGTCTTGAGAGCCAAGGACAAAGTTATAGAATGCATATTGGAAACACCTGAGATTCATTAAGTAGTCAAGGTAAAATGATGAAATACTTGGGTTGGTCTTAAGTATGGGATGATCTATGTAAACCAATCAAAATGAATGTACACGCCCACTGGGTGGAAACTGACTAGTGGGTGGTGACTAACAATGGCTATAAGTGCAATGTTTGCCAATGCATATTGTGGTGTAATGTGGAGTATTTTGGTGGAGTAGAGATTGTGATTTGTAGGGCATATAGTATTTATATATAGTAGAATAAAGTAGATCTTTTATATAAGACTACTGAGTTGTCTGGTGTCTTGAGGGAAGATACAAGAACCAGAAGAATCCTGGAGAAGTTTGGAGACATCTCAGGAAGAAGAGTGAGAAGGCTTGGAGAGTTTGTCAGGGTCTTCAGCCTATTCTCTGAAACTCTGCTGCTTTGGAGAAAAGCATTAACCACTGATCAAAGCTGGTCAGCTCTGCTGCATAACAAGGTGGTGTTAGAGCCAGAGGTGAAGAGCTACAACTCTCATCATCCATGACATTCCCTTGACAAGATTGTCTAGTCATGTCTGACTGTAGGGGGGCAGTGCTCATCTCTGTTTCTAAGCTAAAGATCCAGTGTTGTCAAAGAAAATCCCTTGGTCATGTGGCCAGCATGACTGCACAGAATGCTGTTACCTTCCCATTGAAGTGGTACCTGTTTATCTACTTGTACTTTTGCATGCTTTCAAACAGCTAGGTTGGCAGAAGCTAGGACTAGTGATAGAAGCTCAGTCTGTCACATGGTGCTCTTGAACTGCCGACCTGCCGATCTTGCAATTGTCAGTCAGCATCTTAACCGTGAAGTTGTAGGCTTTCATGGCTGGCATCCATAGTTTTTTGTGGGTTTTTCGGGCTGTGTGGCCATGTTCTAGAAGAGTTTCTTTCTGATGTTTCACCAGCATCTGTGGCTGGCATCTTCAGAGAAATGCTGGCAAAACGTCAGAAAGAAACTCTTCTAGAACAAGGCCACACAGCCTGAAAAACCCACAAAAAACTAAGCATCTTAACTGCTGAGCCACCACATCCCTTCCTATTTTTAACTGAGCATCATAAGGGAAATGTTTTTCCAAATGGGAATTTATATTAGTTTGTTGTAACAAAACCATTATTAGTATTATGATTATTATTATCGAACTCTAGCAATTTCATTATCACATGGACTTCCTTGGTCTACAACCCACTTTATCAGCATGACATGTTATCATGAATTTCACCAATATATGCAGTACACATGGCAGGGGTGTTATTTGAGACAGTGGAGAATCCTATGAGCTGCCTAGAGTCCTGTCTTAGGAGAAAGCAAGATGTAAATTAAATTTTAAAAAATGCAAAGGGAAATTAAAATGCAAAAAGCAGTGACAGTGGCAATAATATTTTTCAACACTTCATTTATATTAGGGTACTTGAGAAATAAACATAGATAGAAGCAAATAAAATAAAATAAAATAAAATAGAGCAGCAGCCATGGCTAAGCACTGTCTCCTTTGAAAACCTCCTGACAGTCAACAAGTAAAACACTGGCTGTAGCTCAAGTGGTTAAGATGCTGGCTCTGTTGATTTCAAAATTGGCAGGTTGGCAGTTTAAGGCCCAGGTGCTGCATGATGGGATGATCTCCCATCACTAGTCCCAGCTTCTGCCAACCTAGCAGTTTGAAAGCATGCAAATGCAAATACATAAATAGGTACCACTTCAGTGGGAAGGTAAACAGCGTTCTGTGCAATTATGCTGGCCACATGATCACAGAGTAGTCTCTGACAACACTGGCTCTTTGGCTTAGTAATGGAGATGAGCACCACCCCCTGTGGTCGGACATGACTTGACAATCTTGTTAACGGGGAATACCTTGACCTTTATCTGCATTGTAGAAATAAAGCAATTTGACACTACTTTTACTATTATGATTCTATCCTACAGAATCCAGGGATTTGTAGATTGGTGAGGCCTGGTGGCGCAGTGGTTAAATGCCTGTAGTGCAGCCACTCACTCATAAACCACAAGGTTGCGAGTTCAATACTAGCCAGGGCTCAGGCTTGACTCAGGCCTGCATCCTTCCGAGGTCAATAAAATGAGTACCCAGCTGTTGGGGGGCAATGAGCTTACAGTTGTAAACCACTTAGACACCGCGTAGCGCGGTATGAAGCGGTGTATAAATGAAGCTGCTTTGCTTTGCTTTTGTACCAGAGCTCTCTGACAGACCAGATTAAATAGCTTGCCAAATTATAAATCCTAGGATTCTACAGGATGGAGCCATGAGCCTTATTGCATGAGAAAAAAAAGCTGAAATGGAGTGAGAGAATAGGGGCTTTCTCCATGCTTCTCTGCATGCTGTTGAAGCACCTCTATTCTCTTCCTGAGAGAGGTGAGCAAAAAACATGTCTTTTGTCATGCTGGGAAAATCTGTTTGGCAAAAAAGCACACATTTATGACCATCTCCCTCCAGAAGGAGAATGAAAGTGCTACAACAACATGCAGAGGCAAGGAGAAAGCCACTACTTTCCTGATCCATTTTGGCTTTCTTTTCTTATGTGATAAGGCTCTAAGACAGTTAAAGTGATGTCAAATTGCTTTATTTCTGCAGGGTGGAAGAGCTATAGTGGCATCCCTGGGGGGTGTGAGGGGTGTGGGCTGCACTGAGTGACACCCGGTCACCCCCTGGCCCCCACAGGCACTCTGTGCTGGGGGGAGGGTCCGCCAGGCCTCAGGGATGTTTCTGACTTGAGTGGGCAGTGGGCAGCCATTTCCACGGCCCATGTGGCACTTCCCCTGCCCACACAGCCATTTCTCCAGCCCATGCAGGTGCTTCCCCAGCCCACATGGTGCTTCTCCTAGCCCAGGGGTAGGCAACCTAAGGCCTGGGGGGCCAGATGCAGAGAGTGTGCATGCATTTTTTTAAATTTTTAATTTTTAATTTTTTTTAATATTTATTTATTTATTTATTTTTGGTGCTTCGCCCCCCCCCCCCCAATTGTTTGAGGGACAGCAATCTGGCCCCCACCTCAAAAAGGTTGCCTACCCCTGCTCTAGCCCATGCAGCTGTTTCTCCCATCCTGGAAGTTCCGTGCTCCAGCATTCCCCCCCCCCACACACACACACTGGGTAACACCTAGTGCAGGATCCCCACTGTATAGGAGATTCATTATATCCATTATATCTGGTTGTTAAAAAAATGCCAATTGAAAATGGATCCCATTATGGAAGAAAAGTATGATATATGCACAATCAATCACCCAGCCTATCCAGTAGATTGTTGTTCATAGCAAAAGCTTTCTGGTATAGTTTGGTCAATTTGTGTATGTTCTATGATAAAAAGAAAACATTATTGAGGTACATGGAAACATCTAAATATTTGGATTGCTATGGAGCTTTTTTGGTAATGTTACTTTATGTTCTGATTTAGCTATGGAGATTATCAGACGCGGGGGGGGGGGGGGAGGGGGGAAGGATGGGAGTGAAGCGGATCGTTCCCATCCTTATCCTGTCCTAATCATGTGAATGACTATCACACATGTTGTGCTTATCCCATCATTATCCTGTCAATGAGGTGGAATTGTCCTGTAATTTTTCAATAATGGAAACTTCCATTAATGAAAAATGACAGGACAATTCCACTTCACACTGACAGGATATTGACAGGATAAGAGTGACATTATCTGATAATCTTCATGTGATCACATGATAAGGACAGAAGATGGATGTCATTCTCCCCATGTGATAGTTTCCAATATGGACCATTTTGTTTTTGCAAATAAACTGAAATATTAAAAATATGTTCTTTGGCTTTCACTGGATAATTGCTTCAAAATTCAGCTGTTGAAATCAGTGGCACAAGACTTCAGTGGAAACATAACAAAGTCATGCCCTCCAAAGGTTCACAGGTGAAAACTGGGACCTGTGTGGCCAAGCAATATCAGAAAATAGCAAAGATGGCAAAAGTTATTAATAAAGAACTCACAATCTAGAAGACGCTGCAGCAGTTCTGAATCTACAGGGAGAGGCAGGATTCCACGCTCCCATCCTCTCCCCTCCCCTCCCCTCCTTGTTGAGTTGAATGCAAGCTACATGTGCACTTTGAACTGAGTTTGCAGTAATTGAACTGAGCTGAGGACAACAGGGGGAGTGCGAGGATGAGAGAGAGACTGGGACATTTTAAAAACAACTGAAAACGTGGGATGCTGAAAATTAATTGGGACTGTCCCTGTGAAATCAAGACAGATGGAGGATATGCAAAATTGTATGATCAAACCCACTGGTGAAGCTGGAATAATCAATAGGAAATATTATCCTCCCTCACCCACCCACTTCTATATTCTTGCTTAAGTAGTGAACCAGATCAGGTTAAATGAACCACTGGACTAAATACAGCTTTCACACTACACAATTGAAGCACTATGATTCTGCTTTAACTGCCTTTGTTCTGTCTAATGAAATCCTGGAACTGGCAGTGGAGCGAGGGGCCTTTTGAACCCTCAGCCAAGGAGCTCCCTCTGGGCTTTCTGACCAAACTAGAAGTCCCAGGATTCCATAGGATGTTGCCATAGCAGCTGAAGTGGAATAAAGTCCTATAACTGTGTAGTATGAAAGAGCCCTTGCTGCCTCCAGTTTTCACTTTCTGGAAATTGGTCAAATGGTATTTTGACTTGTAACCTAGATTTCACAGTTGCCCCCCTGGTTCTGTTTTATATTAGTTTCCAACTTTCAGACCATTCATCCTCACCTTCAGTTTTCCACATAGTAAGCACACATATTTGACAGTGATATGGAAAGTAAACCAGCTGGGTGACTTAATGCTCACTGTTGAACCAAACCATCTACAGATACCGGCCATATCCTTGGGAAATTCCAGTAAACTGTTCTCAATGATGTCATCCCCTTTCCAAGCAAAGGCTAATGCCAAGAAAATCTGAAAAGCACCTGATATACTTTGGGCATTCATTGGGACACTGAAAAGAATGAAGCAAAGAGCTACATTAATCAGTAGCTGGGGCTGATTGTAAGAGGGGAAAAAAAAAAGATTTTAAGAAAACAGATAAAGTGAATACAGAAGAACAACAGCAACAACATCAACAATAAAACTAGCCCACTGAAGAATGTGCCAAAATATGGCAAAGTTTTAATTGCAAGAAACGCATTTTCTCTCCAAAATCTCTTGCTTTAAAAAAATCCTCAAAGCTGGGAGGTATTTGCTGAAATGCTGTTAACAAGGACATGACTGGCAACTTAAAGGGCTGAGGGACTTCAGCTCCCAGAATCCCAGGAGCTATTGGCCAACATGGGACTATTGGCCAACATGGCTGAGGCTTCTGGGAGCTGAAGTCCCCCGGCCCTTAAAGGGGAAAGGTTGCCAACCCCTGCTTTTAAAGGCTCTGGAGCAACAATAAAATATTTTTAAAGAAAGTACACAGATTCATATACTACACAATTACAGTACTTTGGTACCACTTTAATTGCCATGTCTCCATCCAATGGAATTCTGGACTTTGTCACTCTGAGTTCACAACAAGGTGCCTAGCCATGTAACTGATGCTGGGCACTTTGTTTCTGACCTCATAGGGAGCAACTTGCACCAGCAGTGGTGGCACTGAGTGGCACAATGTGGTGCATGTGTAGAGAGTCACCAGGTGTTGTTATGGAGTAATGGTGGGAATCTGGGACAGCCTTGATGCCCAAATACTCTGGGAGCACCCTAGAGTATTCTGGCTAGTGCAGATGAGCCCTTTGTTAACTGAGGTATGCATGTAACCAGAAACGAAGAGAAAAGCAGAACCAAATAATAACTGAGGACAAAATCAAGGCACAAACCAGCCCTAAAACTTAACAAACAAAAGAGCACTTTACATTTCTATACTGCTTCATAGTGAACTAAGCACTCTCTAAGCCAGTGGTGGTGAACCTATGGCACACATGTCAGAGGGGGCACTCTGTGGGCGCACGTGCTGTCACCACAACACTGCACCACATTGGCTTTCTTTTGCTGCTGTTGTTGTTCTATCCCTACAAGTAATTTCTGACTTATGGCAACTCAAAGGGGACCCTATCATGGTCAACTAATGCATCTTTTTTGTGGCACCGCAACAATTGAGATCTTTGGTAGTGAGAATTCACTACTGGAAAGATCTGGATTGTACTGGAAATCGCTTTGAAAATGGCACTGAGCTATTTCAATTAAAGTGGTGTCAGTTTGAAGAACTTGCTCTTTCCTGCTTACATTGGTTAGATTTAGGAAATCTGGAAATGGAGCTATTGGAATTTCAAGAAAGCTCTATCTGGACAAATAAATTCTATTACCTTATTTTCCTGCGTATAAGACTACTTTTTTACCTGCAAAATCTGTGGCTAAAGTGGGGGGGTCGTCTTATACGCCGGATATAAGGATAATGAGGATAGAGGTGCTAAAACTCTATATTTTGACTGGAAAAATGGGGGGGTCGTCTTATACGTGGGTCGTCTTATACGCCGGAAAATACGGTACTTGTATGAAACATTTGTGAAGATAGAAAGGGATGACAAAGGACAGCACAGTTAGTTCTGAAAATGAAATCCTCAAAGCGTAGGATTCTCTGCCAAATAATTTTAAGTCAATGAAAGCACTTAGGATTGCTTTCCTTATTTTGTTTGGATCATCTTATGCTTGTGAGCAGCTTTTTTCAGCTTTGAATTATATCAAATCTGACAACAGAAACAGATTAACAGATGACCTGAGTGCTACATGTGTTGCTCTCAAACTTACAAAGTATGAGCCAAGGTTAGACAAATTATCAGGATGCATACAACAGCAAAAATCACATAATTGTTCAAAAGCAGGCCAAATGCCAACTTTTACCTTTCAATAAAAAGTTCTTTATATCATTGAAAGTTGTTACTGTGTTTTTCTTCTAAGACAAAAGATGTTAACGTATGAGGTTGTTCCCCCCCCCCAAGCTAAAACCTCCGTATTCAGGTTAAATTGACATGTTGACACTTTGCAATAAATAAGTGGGTTTTGGGTTGCAGTTTGGGCACAGTTTGCCATCACTGCTCTAAGCAGTTTACTATGTGTTAGCCAATTGCCCCCAACAAGCTGGAAGTTGTCTTATGTTTCTCCCTATCCAGGAAGATCCAAGGGCAGCTTCAATGTATGGATTCACCTACAGTCTGAAGATGCGTAACTCATGAGCTGCCACGTGCCTTTTCGGGGCTCATTACATGTCTCACAGATCCCAGAAGGCTTTGCCATGTGTCAGTAGATATCCGGGAGTAAGTCCAATTGAACTGATACTGTAAGTAGAAATATTTAGGTCTGTACTATTAGTATTCTAAGAGGTAAATGATTCAAGACACTAATTGATGATGAAATGATTTTAAATGCTTTTATTCTCCACAAGATTCATATCAAAAACAAAATGCAATATATCAAAATAAAACATCCTCTCAATTTCATGATTTCCTTTTCAGTACAACATCCTCACCTCAGCTTTTAAATGTCATTAATACAAATCATTTTAATACTAATGCATATCCATGTAAAGGAGATCCAGAAGCTGGTGAACTAACATAAGAAAAAGTTCTGCTGAACTGTTCCATGTGATTATGGAAAGAGAAAATAAGCCAGAATATAACTTGTAATCAGACCAGAAGAGTGGTAAGGATTTATTTTTATATTTGTACTTAAAAAAAAAATCTTAATGCAAAACCTGAAAAGCACACAGTATTCTGGGTGTGAACACACCCACTGCTTACTGGACACATCTTTTGCTGCCAAAAAAAATTATGGACTATTTTTGAGGGAAACTTGTCAACGAAAGTGTTCCACATGGAACCACAACTATACTGTGTAATTTAACTAGGACTTGCACCTTATTTTCCTCAATAAATGTACTTCTGCTTTAATGTCAGTGCATTCATCTCAGAAACTAGTAGATATGAGAGGAGAATTAAACATACAGTTATCTGGAGGATTTAGCATGTGTGTGTGTGTGTGGATGTGTGTGTGTGGATGTGTGTTCAAGATGCCTGCTGACATATGGTGAACCTATGAATTTCATAGGGTTTTCCTAGGCAAGGAATCCTCAAAGGTGGTATTATTATTATTATTGTTATTATTATTACGATTTATTTATATAGCGCTGTAGATTTACACAGCGCTGTATATACAGTCAATAAAATAGATAAAAAAGATAAAGAACGCCTTCCAACAGCATACATTCTACAAAATAATAAAATAATACATATTAATACAAAGAAGGAAACAAATTAGAAACATCAAATAATCATCATGAAATGCCTGTGAACGCTTCCTTGAACAGTATAGTCTTTAACTCAGCTTTGAACCTGGTTAAAGAGGTTCTCATGAGGGAAGGAGGTTCCAGGAATGAGGGGCAGCAAGTGAAAAGGGACGAATCCGGGACGGAGCAGAACGGAGGGCACAAGTGGGACAGTAAGGGGAAAGAAGCTCTGATAAATAAGGAGGGGCCAACCCATGCAGGGTTTTAAAAGTCAACCACAGAAGCTTATACTGAATATGGAAAAGGAGGGGGAGCCAGTGAAGGGATGACAGTAAAGTAAAAATATGGTTGAAACTAGTTCTTTCCTCTGAAATATAGCTTACAGCACCTGGTATTCATTCACATACTCCCATGGAAGTGTCTAACCAGCAGTGGTGTCACCAAAAGGTGTGGGGGATTCAGAGCACACCAGGGGACACCCCAGAGAAGGAAGTCACCTAATGGGGTGGTACATGTGGTGCAGCTGTTGGGCAAGTGAGAAAGGGTGTTATGTCCCTTTCCCGCTTGCCCAGAATAAATAAATAATAATAAATAAACTTTATTTTTATATCCCGCCTTATGCCAAGGCAATCAAGGCAGCTTACATTACGTAAAAACAATTTAAATAAAACATCCCTTATATTAAATGATAAAAACAATAATAATTCACCTTTTTTTTTTTAAATACAATATTAAGATAAAAACATAGCCTTCCATTTGGGCTTTGGCATGAATGCAGCCATGTCAAAGCCCAAGCAGACCTCTGAGGGGCTGGCACTCCCCCCTCCAGTGGCTGCTGGGGGGAAGAGTTGTTAAGGAAAAAGCAACATGGGATATACAGTAATAGAAATAAAAATATGTATGTGAATGTCAAAGTGACTAAGCAGGAGCAATCAGGAAGATACACAGGCGAAAAAGATAATATAATTAAGAAGCCTTGAGAGCCAAGGACAAAGTTATAGAAGGTATATTGAAAACACCTGTTATAGATTGCAAACACCTGAGATTCATTAAGTAGTCAAGGTAAAATGATGAAATACTTGGGTTGGTCTTAAGTATGGGATGATCCATGTAAACCAATCAAAATGAATGTACACGCCCACTGGGTGGAAACTGACTAGTGGGTGGTGACTAACAATGGCTATAAGTGCAATGTTTGCCAATGCATATTGTGGAGTAGTTTGGGAGATATTGTGAAGTGTAGAGATTGTGATTTGTAGGGCATATAGTATTTATGTATATAGTAGAATAAAGTAGATCTTTTATATAAGACTACTGAGTTGTCTGGTGTCTTGAGGGAAGATACAAGAGCCAGAGGAATCCTGGAGAAGTTTAGAGACATCTCAGGAAGAAGAGTGAGAAGGCTTGGAGAGTTTGTCAGGGTCTTCAGCCTATTCTCTGAAACTCTGCTGCTTGGGAAAGAAGCATCAACCACTGATTAAAGCTGGTCAGCTCTGCTGCATAACAAGGTGGTGAGTTAGAGCCAGAGGTGAAGAGCTACAACTCCCATCATCCCTGACAAGAGTCCCTTCTGTTTGGGCTTTGGTGTGGTGGCAGCCATGCCAGAGCCCAAATGGACGTCCAGGGGCTGAGGCAGTATGGCCCCCACTGCACTGGGTAACACCAACCTCCAGTATGTTACTGCTAACCAAGGCTTACCCTGCTTAGCTTCCAAGATCAGATACGGTCTGATGCTTTTAGGATATCCAGGTCCTGCATATCTCACATGAAATGTATTCTGTGGGTGCTTTGGCACAACATTACTATTATGTCTGTGTCTACATTATTGAAAACTCAGGAGAATAACTTTTTGTAGTTGCTTTGTGTTCTCTCTGTGTGAAGTAGTTTTTGATTTATGGTGATTCTAAGATGAACCTGTCATAAGGTTTTCTTAGCAAAATTTGTTCAGAGGAGGTTTGGTTTTGTCCTCCTCTGAGCTGAGAGTATGTGATATGTCCAAGATCACACAGTGGTTTTCCATGGATGAGTAGGAATTTGATACTTAAGTTCAATACTTAAATCACTACACCATGATAGCTCTCAGGACTAGCTTATAAAGTCCTTATTTCTTTTAACAAATTTTGTGGTTTGAACAATTTAAAACTTTTTACCTGTTGTTTATTTAGGAGTGTAAGACATTTTTCACTGGGAGAGCAGAGAGAAAAAAAGTGAAAGAGGGGGCAGAGAGCTCTGGTGCCATAATAAACTATAATTCTCAGGATCCCTGGATCCCCTAGCACTAAGTTATGGCAGTTAAAGTGGTCTCACACTGGGTTATTTCTGCAGTGTGTTTTGGACTGAATTTTCAAATCCCCACTCAGCCATGGTGGCCCACTGGCTGACCTTGGGAAAGTCACACTTTCTCAGCCTCAGAACAAGGCAAAAGCAAACCCTGCTCTGAACAAATCTTTCCAAGAAAACCCTGTGATAGGTTCATCTTAGGGTCACCATAAATTGGAAATGACTTGAAGGCACAGGGACACACACACACGCACACACTAAATAATAGTGATTAGGAATCAAATGCATATGGTGCAAGGAATCCTAGTATACTTATCTGAAGTTTTAATAAAGTCCAATGTGCTGAGATTTCTCTGCAAACTTCTCAAGAAACTATCCACCTGCAATTCCTTGAAATATGTTACTGTCAAATGCCAGGATTACTGCATTTATTTTCTGATGAAGCACTGAATGCTTGTATTGTGTCAGCATGTGTCAAAGTTGAGCATGATTTTTCACATAAAGCTATAGATGAACCAAACGTGAGTTCTCCAGCTTACAAAGTATACATGCATGGAACGCTTTTCTTGCGCTATTACAATATTTTTGGAAGCTTGTGGAGTGTTAGTGCTGGGATTTTGCATGATTCTGCCCTATCATTTTCTTTGGATGCTTAAACTATTTCTAAATGCTCAACTGAACTTTTAGCTTACTGCACTTATTGAAATCTGGGGACAGAAGGAAAATTTCATCAGGCAGGACAGAATTCTTATTGGAGGCAATACCTTCATTCTCTCCCCCACCACTCTGTTCCTGTGTTTATTAATTTTCCCCATTTCATGCTCATTTCTTTAGTCAATATCTGAACAGGAATCTAACAGAAAAGAATGAACAAACTTTAATGTTAAGAATGTCATTATTACATGGTAAATCAAAGTCCTGAAGAAATCTATTGCATCTGGTCCTGCACTGTTATCTTCTTATAGTTTTAGGCAAGTGATTAGATTAAAATAAAAAAGTTAAAAACCCAACAACCCCAAACTGCCCTAATATGAATGTACTGCAATTCCAGAAATATAATTCTTTCAAAAATAAAAAAATAAAAATAAAAACCTTTGCACCCACACCAGTGATGATTGGCCACAAAAAGAGACAGCGGCCAATAACACAGGAAGTTACAAGATGCTTATTTATATCTACCTTACCAGCAAAACAAACATTAAAAAAAAAACCAGCTGTTTAAACAAGATTTAGTCAAAGGAGGCTACAAAGCAGAGGTGGAGATGGCCCAAACAACCTAATTATGCTATAGAAGAAATTTAGAAGTTTTTAATGTCCATGGAATGTCTGCCTTTCCCTTCAACCTTGCCACTCTTTGGATTCTGGGCCCACTAATTTCCTGTGAAATATTCCATTCACTCCAGGACCAGATTCAGTCCATTAGTTCTCTCATCTTATGTCTGGATGGTGTGATGACACCATCATGTCAACTTAGCATAGGAACACCCGCCTAACACATTCAAAAAGTATTTGGAACGAGGACAGAATTGCTCCAGATTTCAGCAAGTTCTAGGTCCATTACACTGAACTGGAACCTCAGATTCCTTGCCAAATTCCATTTCAGATGTGCAATCCAGTGAAAAAGGCACACACACACCCAACCTTCACACCTAAATATTTTGGCAGGAAAACAACAATTCTGACTTCGATTGCCAAGTGTTTTTCTTGTGCTTTTTACATGAACAGAGCAGAATGGAGAAGAAGATCTTGTTTTATCAATTGATTTTTGGGCTCCAGGGTTGGGAGGAAAGGAATATTAAACAAAGGTGTAGGTAAGCTAGAAATTTCAACTGGAAATACCATGTGAAATAGGAGAAATGTTGGGAAAGAAAGCACCAAAAGCTTTTGGTCTCTCAGTTGAGTTCACAATATGGCCCTGCTTCTCTCTTTCTATTGCCAGGGTGGCAACACCTCTTCAGATGTTGCTGGATTGCAGTTACCAGCATTCTTCACCATTGGCTTTGCTGACTTGGAGTTCCTAAGAATTACTGTCATAGCAGTTTATCACTTTAACTCTCATAGCTCCATCCTAGGGTACCCTGGGATTTGTATATTTATTTATATATTTCATTTCTATGTTGCCTTTCTCCCCAAAAAAGGGACCCAAGGCAGCTCATGAGATAAAACCTTATAAAAACATCAAAATAAAAATTTAAAAACAATTAAAATCAACTAGTTAAAATTGTACAAAAACATACAAAAGTTAAAAACATAACCAAAAATACACACCACATATTAAAAAACCCAATCCTATCCTGATTATATGTTTAAAAGCCCGCTTAAATAAAAATGTTTTTGCTTGCCAGTGAAATGCAATGAGGGAGGGGGCCAACCTAGCCTCCTGCAGAAGGGATTTCCAAAGGGTAGGAGCAGCCACCAAGAAGGCTCTCTTGTAGTTTGATCAGGAACTTGAAATTATCTCCTAGAATGTAGAAGACTGGACTAGAACCTTCTAGCACAGAATTCTAACTGGTAGGGTGGTTTCCACATCACTAGATGGGGTGACTCTACTCCAGATTTTAGTCCTAACCATAAAAACTAACCAAAGCTTTCTCCGTTCCCCAAATCAGATTTAGCACCTTGAATAGTTCCTTTAAATTTAATTGTGAACCACACAGTGGATTCACTGCTACCCTGATATGGAAACCACACCTTGTCAAAGCTAGGTACTTCACCAAACTATAGATACCAAGAATCTATACATTGGAACCATGGCAGTTAAAGGCTGCATCCACACTGCAGAAATAATCCAGATTTATACAACTTTAAGTGACAGGGCTCCATGCCATGGGATCCTGGTATTTGTAGTTTGTTGTGGCATCAGTGCTCTCTGGCAGATAAGACTAAATATCACACAAAACTACAGTTCATAGGATTTCATGGCCTTGAGCAATAACATTTAAAGTGGTGTCAACCTGGATTATTTCTGTGTGTGGATGCAGTCAAAGTGATAATAAATTGCTCTGAGTAGTGAAAATGGAAGTCTGCCCATATATGCTAAACTGCAAGCTGGTGAAATGGCTGCTGTCAGATGATAATTGAAAGAAGCTGACTTCTCAGCAATGTTTCCTATTCTCCCTCATTGCCACCTGCTTAAAGAGTGGATGCTAAATACTCTCCAGGAGTGGGGAACAGAAATTCTCTTATGATTCAGAGTACTTCAAATGTACATGAGATTAAAATGAATTTTCTCAGGAAATTACCTTCTCAGAAATGTTGATCTTCTTCATCATGGTGTCGTCGAGAACGATTTGGATTCTTGGATCATGGGCTGCGGTTCCATGAGGACGGACTCCTGGCAAGGGATGGGCTGCATCTAACACCAGTTGGAAGAAATGTTTTTGCCAACAGTCTCAAGAATTTGATCAGGAGGGCTTTAAACTGAACTGTGTGGGGAAGGGAGACAACGTCCTGGAAGACATAAGGACTGGAGAAAATAGTCAAACTGTCATAGAGGAAACAAGGCAAACAGTACAGGGACCCAACAGTGGGAGGCAAAAAAATGTGCACAGGCAGCAAGTAAAGGGGACACATGGTCTTAGATGTCTCTACACTAATGCACAGAGCATGGGAAATAAGCAAGATGAACTTGAACTCCTAGCACAAGAAAGCAAATATGATATAATAGGCATCACTGAAACCTGGTGGGATGAGTCTAATGACTGGAATGTAGAAATAAAGGGATAGAAGCTTTTCAAGAGAAACAGGACAAACAGGAAAGGAGGAGGAATAGCATTATATGTCAGAGATATTTACACCAGTGATGAAATCCAGGACATCAATCCTGGAAGCCAAGTGGAGAGCATCTGGATAAAAATTAAAGGGGAGGGAAACAACAGGGATGTTAGTGTGGGAGTCTACTACAGACCCCCAACTGAAGCAGAAGAATTGGATGAAGCCTTTCTAGAACAGATGACCACACACTCAGAAAGGAGAAATATAGTAGTGATGGGTGACTTCAACTATCCGGATATTTGCTGGAAGTCAAACTCGGCAAAATCCTCAAGGTCTAGCAAATTCCTCACTTGCCTCGAAGACAATTTCATTGTTCAAAAGGTGGAAGAGGCAACGAGGGAGTCAGCTATTTTGGATCTGATCCTAACTAACAGGGAAGACCTAGTTAATGGGGTTCAAGTGGTTGGATCCTTAGGCGGGAGTGATCATGTCCTCCTGGAGTTTATTATACAGTGGAAAGGAGAAGCCAGGCATAGTCAGACACGCATTCTAGACTTTAGGAAAGCTGATTTTACTAAACTTAGAGAAATACTGGGGGTGATCCCATGGACAGGAATACTAAAAGAGAAGGGAGTTCAAGAAGGATGGGAGTTTCTCAAAAGGGAGATACTGAAGGCACAATTTCAAACTGTGCCAATGAAGAGGAAAAATGGGAGGTGCCTCAAGAAACCAGGATGGATGACTAAGGAACTTGCAACTGAATTATGTTTTAAACGGAACATGTATAAGAAATGGAAAAATGGGGAAATCACCAAAGAGGAATTCAAACAAATAGCTAGCACGTGTAGGGTTAAAGTCAGAAAAGCTAAAGCGCAGAATGAAATCAGGCTTGCTAGAGAGGTTAAGAACAATAAAAAGGGCTTTTGGGGGTATGTCAGTAGCAAAAGGAAAAAGAAGGAAATGGTAGGGCCACTGTGTGGAGAAGATGGCAAAAAGTTAACAGGAGACAGAGAAAAGGCAGAAGTACTCAACACCTTCTTTGCTTCAGTCTTCTCAGAAAAGGCAAAGGGTGCTCAAACTAAGTATAATGGAGCAGAGGACAGAATAGGAGAATTTCATCACAGAATAAGTAAAGAGATAGTACAGAAACATCTGGTTACTCTAAATGAATATAAGTCTCCAGGACCAGATGAATTACATCCAAGGGTATTAAAAGAACTGGTAAATGTAATATCGGAACCATTGTCAATAATCTTTGAGAATTCCTGGAAAACAGGAGAGGTCCCAGTGGACTGGAGGAGAGCAAATGTTGTCCCCATCTTCAAAAAGGGGAAAAAAGAGGATCCCAACAATTATCGTCCAGTTAGTCTGACATCTATACCTGGAAAGATTCTGGAGCAGATCATTAAACAGAGAGTCTGTGAACATCTGGAAAGTAATTCCATAATCACAAAAAGTCAACATGGGTTTCAGAGAAACAGGTCATGCCAGACAAATCTGATCTCTTTTTTTGATAAAATTACCAGCTTGGTAGATGAAGGGAATGCTGTGGATATAGTATATCTTGATTTCAGTAAGGCCTTTGACAAGGTTCCCCATGACATTCTTGCAAGCAAATTGGTAAAATGTGGGCTAGACAAAGTAACTGTTACATGGATTTGTAATTGGTTGACTGGTAGAACCCAAAGGGTGCTCAACAATGGCTCCTTTTCAACCTGGAAAGAAGTGACCAGTGGGGTGCCACAGGGCTCTGTCCTGGGCCCAGTGCTATTCAATATCTTTATTAATGACTTGGATGACGGTATTGGGGGCATAGTTATCAAATTTGCAGACGACACCAAATTAGGAGGAATAGCTAATACCCCAGAGAACAGGATCAAAATTCAAAATGACTTGAACAGACTAGAAAGTTGGGCCAAAGCTAACAAAATGAAATTCAACACAGAGAAATGTAAGGTACTGCACTTAGGGCGGAAAAACGAAAAGTACAGATATACGATGGGGGACACCTGGCTGAATGAGACTACGTGTGAAAGGGATCTAGGAGTCCAGGTGGACCACAGGTTGAGCATGAGTCAACAGTGCAATGCAGCAGCTAAAAAGGCCAATGCAATTTTAGGCTGCATCAGTAGAAGTATAGCATCTAGATCAAGAGAAGTAATAGTGCCACTCTATTCTGCTTTGGTCACGCCTCACCTGGAATACTGTGTCCAGTTCTGGGCACCACAATTCAAAAAAGATGTGGAGAAACTGGAGCGTGTCCAAAGAAGGGCAACTAAAATGGTGAAGGGTCTGGAAACCAAGCCCTATGAGGAACGACTTAGGGAGCTGGGGATGTTTAGCCTGGAGAAGAGAAGGCTGAGAGGTGATATGATAGCCGTGTTTAAATATTTGAAGGGATGTCATATCGAGGAGGGAACAAGCTTGTTTGCTGCTGCTCCAGAGGCTAGGACCCGAAACAATGGATGCAAGCTGCAAGAAAAGAGATTCCACCTCAACATTAGGAGGAACTTCCTGACAGTAAGGGCGGTTCGAGAGTGGAACACACTCCCTCGGAGAGTAGTGGAGTCTCCTTCCTTGGAGGTCTTTAAGCAGAGGCTGGATGGCCATCTGTCAGGGATGCTTTGATTGGGAGTTCCTGCATAGCAGGGGGTTGGACTGGATGGCCCTTGTGGTCTCTTCCAACTCTATGATTCTATGAAATTCTATGAAATCCAATAGAAGGAAATGGCAATGGTGGAGGAAAGGTTCAAAAAATCTGAAAATGTCAGAGGTGAGGATTTTCACTGGGATAGAGTTCTGGCGGGGGGGACATGGCAACCTTGAGGACAGTGGGATTACGAGTTTTATTTTGTTATAATTTAAGGGAAAACTATTCTGAAATGCTGTATAGATCAGGGGTAGGCAACCTTTCCCCTTTAAGGGCCGAGGGACTTCAGCTCCCAGAAGCCTCAGCCATGTTGGCCAATAGTCCCATGTTGGCCAATAGCTCCTGGGATTCTGGGAGCTGAAGTCCATCGGCCCTAAAGGGGAAAGGTTGCCTACCCCTGGTATAGATGGCATTTGACTCCATCAAGACTGTTTAAGACATGGGTAGGCAACCTTTCCCCTTTAAGGGCTGAGGGACTTCAGCTCCCAGAATTCCAGGAGCTATTGGCCAATATGGGACTATTAGCCAACATGGCTGAGGCTTCTGGGAGCTGAAGTCCCTCGGCCCTTAAAGGGAAAAGGTTGCCTACCCCTGGTTTAAGATGTATAAAGGAGTAAATAATATTTATTGGAAATTTAATATACATTAAGGTACTTTTTACCACATGTGATAGACTTGTGAGAATGCAAAGACTTGTGAGAATGCAAAGGGCCTTTGCAAACTGCCAGAAATAGTGCAAATTGAGTCCACTTTAAGGGTTAGGGTTAGTGCTAGGGAATCATGGGAATTTTTTTTGAGACATTAAGCCTTATCTGTCAGAGAGCTCTGGTGCCACAATATAATACAGTTCCCATGATCCCCTAACCCTAACCCTAACCCTTAAAGTGGACTCAATTTGCACTATTTCTGGCAGTCTGCAAAGGCCCTTACTGGAGAAATTACTAATGAATCAATCAGGCTAATGGGTCAATCAGGAAATATAAGATTGAATTTAAACAGAAATCATTTTATTTGACATAATTTAAATATAAAGATAAAGATATGAGTTTTAAAATGGTTCACTGTATGATCTATTAGCTAGACTGTTAGCTACCCAGAATGGGAAGATGAACAATTTTCCATCAGATGAAAATTGGATTATCAGCGTTCTTGAGTTGGCAGAGATGGACAACCTTTCAACATTACTGAAGGAGAAATTGTTGGTCAACTTTTATAAGGATTCTTATAAACTCACCTCTGTTCTAGTATTCCCAATGTCTAAAAAGTTTCAGGCATCCCAATCCTCAAGCATAATCTTCTTTTCTTTCTTCTTTTCACTTCTTTAGAGTGAAAAAGTATCCCACTCTTAGGAGCTTATCACACCACTAAATAAATCTTCTTACCTCTCCCAAATTCAATCTTAATACTATCCCAGGGATTTTGCCATCCAAACCCACTGCTCGCATCCAGCCCAGGTTCCAGGGCCTTCTGGCAGCTATTTTCTTAAGTCAGAAAACTCCCAGTTTTGAACAGAGACATGCTGAGTTTTCCTGGGGCCTGGGCTCAACCTGAGCTGGATGTAGGCAGCGGATTTGGTGGCAAAATCCCTGTGATAGCATCTGGGTACCTTCCAAATTAAGATTTAAGTTGGGAGAGGTAAGAAAATTATATTAGAAAAGTTCACTATATTTTTGCTATAAATTTCCTGGGTTGGGAGGGTGAGCAGTTAAATTTTAGTTAGAATGTTATATATAGTTATTTAGTTTAGTTTAGTTTGATTTAATATATGTTGGATTTGGCTTTGTAAGTGGAGAGACTAGAGGTGGAAATTAGGTTTTTATAAATTATTTTTAGATTACTATAAGTTTATTTATGGGGGGGGGTGGTAGTAAATGTAGTATCGTGTTTAGTTGCTTTGGTGTTTGCTTTTTAATTATGTATATTATGATTTAACATGTAATAAGTAGTATACATGGCAGCCTTGACTAAAACATAGGGAATGTCTAGGGACAATAATAATACTAAATTTCAATTGCAGTTTCTCAATGGAAGAAAGATTACCAGGTAACCTACATGAGGAAAAAGCCAAGGCATTCAAAACTCCTGGTTTTGCCAAATAAATGAACCAGGAAGTTTACTTCAGAAAAATTTGTTTTCTTCTCTGCTAGGAAGGAATGGAAGATGGTGCAAAAGCAAGACCCAAGATAAGAAACCAAGATTTCAGTTTTAACCTTATGTGCCCTTAGATTATATCAGTTTCTAGCTCTGTACTTCAGTTGCTTCACTCAGTCAAATTTCATTAACATTGGGGGGAAGCAGATGGCTAAAGGGGCCATTTTGGGGGCAAGGAAGGGGAGGGGCAGCCGCATGGTGGGCGCCCCAACCCCTTCCCGAAGGCATCGTCGGAGTGCCGGCCCCTCCGCACGGCCGGCACTCCGACAATGCCTTCCTGCCGCAGCGTTTGCAGACGCTGCGGTGAAAGAGTCGCCGAAGGTGTGCCGCCAGCCTTTTGCAGTGCACCTTCGGCGACTTGTGGAAGGAGCGCTATTTTAGCGCTCCTTCCAGGGGCAGCGAAGCTGTGCTGTGGGGCCAAGGTGTGCGAATACCTCAGCCCCGCGGTGCAGCTTCCCGGGGCGGCCCATGGCCGCCCGTCTGCTTCCCCCCTTAGTCCAGTGTCATTTGTGCATGTAAAGATATTTGGGGAGAAATGCATTGAGATAGTCAGAGGCTTGGATCTACACAGCTATCATTTACCTAGATAAGCTATTTTACTTTAATATTAGGTGCTATGGGAGAGGTTGTGTTGGGAGAAGTACAGCAACATGAGATGACATAAGGTTTCATGTAAATAAAAGAATGATACACAAGGAGTTAATTGTGTAAAGGTATAGGTATAGACAGAAAGAGAAGCCATGTTTCAGCTGGTGAAAGTTATTTCTGACTTTCTGACTTTCAAGGGGATGAAAAATATTTCCTGAGGAGTGGCTTTAGCTCACTTCTGGGCCACAGGCTGCTTTTACATCATTTCTTTATATGCTACTTTGTATACTATTCTTCCTCTAATGACTTCAATGTGGCATAAATGCCTCTTGTCCTGTCCAGTTTATTCTTACCACAACCCTATGGGGTAGGCCATGCTAAGAAAGACTGGCCCCAGTGAGTTTCATAACTCAGTAGGAACTCTGCAAGCAAAAGATTCCAGGTTCATTCTATGACTGTGAAAGAACTGCAACTGGGATAGATGGACAAATAGACTGACTACTAAAAGGGTAAAGTTGCTGAGCCATCTAGGTGACTTTGGGCAAGTCACACTTTCTCAGTCTCAAAGGATGGCACCAACAAACACCCTTTGAAGAAACTTGCCAAGAAAACCCATGATAGGTTCTCCTTAGGGTAGCCATAAGCCAGAAATTACTTGAAGGTACATAACAAGAACAAAAGAATTCTTCCACCTTTCCACACTGGCTTAAAGGATGGGCACAGGAGGGTGAGGTTATTCTCCACTCACATTGCATAGATCTACATGTTTAGTGGCTGTCAATGGGTTCCTAAAGGTGAGAATAGACAGGGAGAATCACAAAAAAGTGCCAGAGAAAATTGTAGATATGCTGAGGTATCAAGTGCATAATGGACAAGAGTTTCACAGACCAATCTCCAGGGATGGGTCCAAGAGAAGGAGTCAAGAGCATCCTTGGGGGTATGTCCAAGCCACTCTTGAAAATTTACCTTCTTCCCCTTCTGAGCCAGAGTGATGCATGTCTACAGACAGTTGTCTTTTATTGGAAATGCCCCTTATACTCAAGCTATTACTGTTTGCAACTCTGGTAAGCAGAAATAACATTCTAGTCCTTGTCAGCCCTAGAATCTGTGACCTGGCTCTTCATTGACCTCTGTGGCCACAGTTCTGCAAAAAGATTAATCCTGAGTAATGTTTTCCTTCATAGCCACTATGCTGAGTCTCCCAACCTCTCATTCATCAGGCTGACACACTATACTTTGGTAGGATGCCAGATTCTATTAATTAATCGTTTTTGTTTGTTTCTTTATTGCAGGTCTCCCTTAATATCCATAGCCGTCCTTCATGCACTCTAATTAGCAGTGAGAATTTCCAGTGGAAGGATCCATGAACAATTTATTGTTGGAGCGTTGGATCAAATAGCTGTACCTGGTCCCTATATTTACATCTTCAGGCATGCAGTGTGATTATCAGTGTAGCTATCCAATTACTTAAATGTATTCCCTTTCAATATAACAGAATACCAGCAGTTTAAAACAACAGCAGCATTTACACTAAGTGCTTCCACATATTCAGCCACCCAGCACCACATCATGTCTCTCTGTGTGTGTGTTTGCCTTCATAACCTGGCATTGTGTCGTTTCTTACAAAACAGATACAGAGCTTTTCAAGAGCATACCCTAGTACCCTGCAGTTAAGGCAAATTGCGTAAAGGGAGGTTGATCAGTTCCCCATAAGCTGAAAGGCAACTTGAAGGCATAGACAATGTGTGCAGAGGGAACAGAAAGCAAGATGCAAATTCAGAAGGCATGGGCAGGAGATTTATGCAATTTGTTAAGCCAAGCTATGTAGCTCAAAACTGGGCTAGTATTTTACTGCATCTGCACTGTAGAAATAATCCAATTTGACATTGCTTTAACTGCCATGGTTCAATGCTATGGAATTCTGGGGTTTATAGTTTGTTGTGGCACCAGAGCTCTCTGACAGAGGCGGCTAAATATCTCACAAAACTACAGTTCCCAGAATTCCATAGTATTGAATTGTGGTAGTTAAAGTGGTGACAAACTGCAGTGGGAATTCAGCTTAAGTGGGATTCTAACCTCCCAGAAGATAAGTGTAAATCCTGCACAGTTAATAGCTGTTTTGACACACAAATGAGAGAGGAGAGATAGGTATTTAGAAATAGCTGGCTACAGGGAAACCTCCAAATAGTGTTCTTTTCCATTTCTGATCTTCCATATGAAGAAGAGTACGAGTGAATAATCTTTCTTTTTTAAAAGGACACCCATTCTCTATCCATTGTAAACCAGAGAAGCACAACCCCCCAGTAGTTGTGTGCTCCTGCTGTTTGACATCTCCTTGCTCTTTTGTTGGGTCTGGAAGACTATCACTTCTCTGTATAGTTCAGTAATAAATATGTAGGACCATTTTAAGCAATCCCTCTGGGGCTACTGGACAGTCAAAATGATGATTTGCTCATCATGGGGTGCACACTTGAAACAGAAACAAGAGCTGGCTGGAGCCAGTGGACTCAATAAGTATGGCGGGGGGAAGGAAAAGGAGGGTTATGTTTGTCAAAATATCTGGCTGCACATCAGCCTCTCTCCAACTATTATTTGATACCTCATTCCCTCTTCTGAAATAAGAAGCTCACCACGTGAAGCTGAAGGTTACCAGGGCGGGCTTCAAGAATTCCTTTTAAAGGCTTATTTTCAAAATCCATTTATAATCTCTTGCTGAATGCCTGATACCATTTAACTACAACTTTAAAAATGAGTTTCTCTTTCCAGGGGAAAATAATAGTTTTGTTTCATTTCATTTTTCTCTTCTAAAATGGAGTTCAGAAGGGCCACTGAGCACTGGGCAGCAAAAATGTTGGTATACTGATTTATTTGAAAACTTATTTAAGGATGTTTTTCTTTAAGTTCTAGATCTGAATTGAAACATACTAAAAGGCCACAGGCTGATGCTATAAAAAACTGCCCTTGATTATCATTCAGAATATAACATGATAAACCATGTAAACCTTTTATATATCTATATCTATATCTATATCTATATATCTATATCTATATATCAATGGTTATTACATAAACCAGAGGTGCATAATCTTTTCCCATTCTCTGTTATACTCTCTCTCTCTCTCTCTCACACACACACACACACATATACACACAGACACTTATATTATTTGATGCTTTCTCAGACATCCCTGTTCCTGGAAAATGTTGAAGTTGGATTGTTATAATACATCTTCCTGATCCTCAAATCTAGGAAAGAAATTCTATGACCTGAACTATGTGAATCGCTTGCTGAATATGGCAAAGGGGGGGACTCAAGTAAAAGTCTAGGATGATGGCTGATGAAGTGCTACAACCACAGAGTATCATCCTGCAGCCTCAACACTTTTTGGACTCTTGTGGGAAGCATTTTGGCCCACTGATCATTCATAAAATTGCAACATCTCTGTTCTTCTGTTTCATTTGTACCATGAGAGAAATTGTACCATGACTTCTTGTCATGCAAACAATAAGTTGAGAATAACAGGAGCCCTTTCCTACTAAATAATTATAGCACTGTGATTCCACTTCAACATCCTATGGAATCCTGTGACCATAATTTTGTCAGACTAACTAGAGAAGTTCTCTAAAAGTTTTCAGTGTTCCTCCCTAAACCTTAAAAAACATCTCATGAAGTTAGGTTGCTGGGTGTCTTGACTGTGGAACTCCATACCCAAGAAAGTTTGGCTTCTGGCACCCAGCAAAACAGTGCTATTTCACATGAGATTCAATGTTTGAACTTTTTGTTTTAACTGTTTCAAAACTGAATTCTAGGATTCTTTTTAGACTGTCTTTGGGAGTTTTTAAAGAGTATTTAATGTGTTTTAAAAATGTTTTTTATCTTTTTATTGTTTTAATTGGTTTCTAGTTCTGCATTGCCTACAGGACCCATGTGGGTTGGGGGAGGGGGTAATACAGAAATACTTGAACAAACAAACAAACAAACAAGTTATGCCATACAGAGTGAGCATGGTTAGTGGTTTCAGTTTTGGACTACACATCTGGAGACCAGGATTTGAATATTGATTTAGTCATGGAAATCCACTGGGTGACCTTGATCAAGGCATATTCTCTCAGCCTCAGAGGAATAAATAATATAATAATAAAATTTATTTGTACCCCGCCCATTGGTAATCCAATCTGGGCGGCATTTACAATTAAAAGATACAAATTACAAAACATACAATATAAAAAAACCCTCCCCCCCTTAAAACTGAATTAAATTTAAGACAATGTAAAAACAATAAATCAAATTAAATCTATTAAAGTATATATAGCCCTCCTGCCCAGAGACTCCATGAGCCTGGTTTGACGATCCTCCCATCCCATGATGGGGCCACGTGAGGATCATCGCATGGAGGATTGTTAATCAAGGGCGGAGGATCAGTTCAATATACCTAGTCTGGAAATGCCTGCCGGAAGAGATCCGTCTTGACAGCCTTTTTAAAGCTGTCTAAAGATGTTAAAAGATGGATCTCGTCCGGCAGGCCGTTCCAGAGCTTAGGCGCAATGACAGAGAACGCCCCCCGGGAGGTAGCTACAAGCCTAGATTTCTGTGGCTGGAGCAAATTCCTCCCGGAGGATCGAAGAGCGCAGGGAGGATTATATGGGAGCAGGCGGTCCCTGAGATAGCTTGGACCCAAGCCATTTAGGGCCTTAAAGGTGATCACCAACACCTTGTACCTGGCTCGGAAGCTAATAGGCAGCCAGTGGAGGGACTTCAAAACTGGAATTATATGATCCCTCCGAGATGTACCTGAAACAAGTCTGGCTGCCATATTCTGTACTAGCTGTAATTTCCGAACCAGGGACAAGGGTAGCCCCATGTAGAGTGCATTGCAGAAGTCGAGGCGTGAGGTTACCAACGCGTGCACCACAGTCTCAAGGTCCCTTACTTCCAGAAACGGGTGCAGCTGGCGTATCAGCCGAAGCTGATAACAGGCGCTCCTGACCATCGCATTAACCTGATTTATGATCAGGAGCGACGAATCGAGGAGCACCCCCAAGCTGCGAACACAGTCACTGGAGGAGAGCGTGACCCCATCCAGGACTGGAGGTTGCAACCCAATTCCTGGTTTCGGGGCCGCTACCGTGAGCATCTCCGTCTTGTCTGGATTCAGCTTCAATCTATTTTTCCTCATCCAGCCCATTACCGCCCATTAAGGAAGACAAAGGCCAACCCACTCCAAATAAATCTTGTCAAGAAAACTCTGTAGTAGATTCACATTAGGGTTGCCATAAGCCAGAAATGACTTGAAGGCATACAATGAAGTAACATCAAAATATACCATAGGTTACCACCCTCAAGTTTAAAAAGTCCAGTTCATATGTGATTGAGATAAGGCTGCTACTGAAAATCCACTTCCTTGTGTTATCATTGGTTACATATGCAAGCATTAGTAAGATGGGTCACAAGGGACATGTTTAGCACATCATGGCTACAGTATGCTGATTTCAAGTTCATTTGGTTTTGAAGGGCCTTGTATATGTTATACACATAACCTTAATCCTTGTCATGGACATTATGGACAAATTCATTTGCAGATATATCTACAATTTACCTTAAATCTAATAACAGTTATTTCTATTTTCCCTGAAAGTTAAAAGGGCCCTTTATTTTCCTTTCCTGATACAGGCAAACACATGACATATGGTCCAGGTTTCCCCGTTAGAAAAAGCATAAAGCCAAGGCTGAGCCTTGGATTGCACAGTTGTTAAACAGCAGGGATTATCAGGCAGGACAATATTAAGTGGTATTTAACAGTAAGACCAAAGTTGCTTGTCAAATGCTTGAGTTAGTGCTCCTTGATTGTTAGCATCCCAACCATGAGACCTTTTGCACCGAACCATTTTTCATTTTGACAACAAACCACCACAGCTTTCCAGTCCTGCCTTGCTGGAACTGACAGCAAAGTATTTTTTGTGACAGAAATATTACTGTGTATTCGGGGGCTAAGGGCTGCAGGGTAGACATTTTTATCCCTTTCTTTTCAGAATGCAATGGCATTCCAAGCAGTAGGTGTCCAGAGTCATTGGCTGGCTAATGTATTCAGCATGAACTTCTGTCTAGTCATAACAATAGTTGGGGTGAGATGCAGTGGGGTGGGACATCAATCCCATGAGGTGATAGTTTAAATTAAAAATAACTGTCTTCAAAAATACATCTTAATGGAGAGGTGTAGCGGAAGGTGAAGATGGTTGAATTACCTAGCAATTTCTGTAGTGTATATAGTGGGAGGATGCAAAGTTTTTGAAGAGACTTTCCCTCCCTGCTGACACTTTGAGGTTGTAGATTTTTTAAATGGTTTAAAATGATACTGTAATCAAGGATTCCAAAAGCTGGGAGACATATTTTATAAATTTTTAAAATGAAACATAGGTTGTAGTTCTTAAGGCAAGGAGCAAAAGAGGAGGAAAGATTGATATCTATCTATCTATCTATCTATCTATCTATCTATCTATCTATCTATCTATCATCTCTTTCTCTCTCTGTCTCTAGCTGACTTTAAAGCCTGGGCAGTCTTTTGTGGCAGTTTCCAACAGACATTCAAATTGATGTTTATATCCATGTTGCACTTGTGCAATGACAGTATACCAAAAGATTAGGAAAGAGGGAAGGAAATTGGGGTAAAATGATGAGTGCCTAACCTTGGGCCCACTGAGTCATTAAAAACAACTCTTGAACAAACAACAACTCTTGAGCAAATTCTAAACAAACCATCTTGCAAAGGAAGCTTTCAAACTACAGGAAAAGAGATTCTACCTCAACATTAAGAAGACCTTTCTGGTGATAAGAGCTGTTTGACAGAGGAATGTGTTGCCTCGGAGAATGGTGGAGTCTCCTGCTTTGGAGGTTTTTAAACTGATGCTAGATGGCCATCTGTTGGGGGGTGTTTTTATTGTGTATTCCTGCATGGCAAGGAGTTGGACTGGGTGGCCCTTGAGGTCTCTATGATTCTATGATTTGCAGCAGAGAGTGCAGTCCTGGTGTTGTGTTGCACTGAGCCTTCTTATTGTTTAAATATTGAGGTAGGAGCAACAGAAATAATCAAAATGCAGGATCATGAAGGGAGGGGCCTTCCTGAATGCTGATGATGAGTCCCCCATATATCCTAGCAGCAGTACAGGGCCTTAGGAAATTCCCCAGGTGAAATAGCTGCTGCAGGCAAGGTCAAGCTACTATTCCAATTGTTCCATACCTTTTCCATCCTGCTCAGCCATAATAAAGAAAAGTTTCATGTTGTTTTATTCCAGTCCCTTACACTGGCTATGTGCTGTAATAAATCTATTCATTCATTCATATTCCTGTCCCTGCTCCCTGAACTGCCTTTTTATCTACAGGTTCAGTCTCCTTTATCTGAAATGCTTGGGACCAGAAGTGTTTTGGAATTTTGGCGTTTGGCTTTTTTCAGATTCTGGAATATTTACATAAACATAAAATATCTTGGAGATGAGATGCAAGCCTAAACATGAAATTCATTTATGTTTTGTATACACCTTGTACACATGGCCTGAAGGTCATTTATTCACTTTTTAAATAAATTTGTGCATGAAACAATGTTTATGTACACTGAACCATAAAAGCAAAGGTGTCACTATCTCAGCCACCTTTGTGAACAATTTTGGAATATTTAGGATTTTGGAATTCTGGATAAGAGGTAATAAATCTGAAGTTAGTTTGGTTTTACTCAGTTCTGGGACTTATTATTTGGATTGGCCTCACACCTGGTTCCTCAATGAATAGACCGACAAGCAATACTGGCTTAGCTACCAGTCCTTGCTTGCTTTGACTCTGTGACACCACAATAATTCACCATAGTAACATCAGAAGGCTACAATGTCATCCTATAACATCAGGTTTGGGCATGAAATCTCAATTAATTAAAATATTAGTTAAAAGGATGGCACTGAATTTGCAACCCCAAACCTACTTCTAACATTTGTGCTTCCATGAGTTTCTTTGTGTACCACAAGAAGAAGCCTTAACCACATCTACCTTCAACTCATATATATTTCTTCCGCATATAGATATATATAGTCCCTCACACAACTTTGGTGTAGAGCTGTTAGCTTTAGAGAGAGAGCCAAAGCAGTTTCTACTGGTGACAAAAATCACCCAACACCCACACAAATAATTTGAACTGGATTTAAATATTTAGCTTGATTTTAGTGAAAAAAATGAAATTGGCTCATGTAGTCAATGTTTTCCTTGTCTGCATTTCTGGGAGTTCAGCAAGCCAGAGGATATTCCTAGTGAGGGAAGTGTGATTCTCAACTAAACAGCATCCAGAGAAGCAGTGGTGACAAGGTACAGCTTCTTGGGGGGCAGGAACAGAGGTGAGGAATGGCCAACTTGTGCCAACCAAACAGTGCACAACTGAATTGCTTAGAGATACTGCTAATCATATTTCAGAATAAATTGAGATTTTTATTTTATTTTATTTTATATAAAATGAGATTACTACAGTAGCACCAATTGTATTTTATTACCCTTCAGGAGACACTTGTCAACTCTGAAAGCCTGGTGGTTTAGGCTAGCAATTGAACTTGAGGGAGGAAAGGGGAGGGGGAAGTAAATGGTTTAGGAAGAACAGAACAAGGAAGGAGGAAGGAGAGAGAAAGAATGAGAGCAAGTTAGTTCATTACTTACTGTTATAAAGAGTGACATATGTTCTTTGTGGTGGAGTCTTCATTTTTGGATATTTTTAAACAGAGGCTGGATAGCCATCTGTTGTGAGTGCTTTGATTGCATCTTCTTATATGTGGTGTGTGTGTTGGACTGGATGATCCTTGTGGTCTGTTCCAATTCTATGATTCTATAAACCAGGGGTAGGCAACCTAAGGCCCGGGGGCCAGACACGCCCCCCTAGGGCCTTTGGACCGGCCCCAGGCTGGTCCTGCTGCTGCCGCCGCTGCCCCCCGCCTCTGCCCACCGTGATGATATTGATTATTGTTGTTATTACTTGTTCCTGGGGTTTTCTTGGCAAAATCTCCACAGGGGTTTTGCCATGGCTTTTCTGGGGCTGAGAGAGTGTGCATGCATGTATATTTTTATTTTTATTTTTTTTAAAAAATATTTATTTATTTATTTATTTATTTTTGGTGCTTTGGCCCCCCAAAAAGGTTGCCTACCCCTGCTATAAACCTTTACTTTCATTTTTAAAAAGCCTTCCATAGTGACCCTACAGTTTCTAATCTAATTCTAATTCTAACTTATCCTTCTTTGGCAGGATAGAAGCTGTTAAAGGAAGGTACGTCCCAAGATGAACTTTTTGTTCCAAAACATACCAATAATCATTAATGAAAAACCATTACAAACATGGCAAACGGACTTGACAAAATTTATTTGGGCAAGAAAAAAAAACCCTAGAATTAAATGGAAGACTTTAATAGATAAGAAAGAAAATGGTGGATGCAATCTTCCTGATTTGAGGAGATATTATTATGTGAACACATTAACATGGATAATAGATTGGATGGATGGCATGCCTATATGTGGTACAGAAAAATGGACATACACAAAGATTTTGAAAGTCATTACATTAGAAGATCACTACTTAAAGCTTGGACTCAACAAAAAGAAAAAAATCTATAGGAAGTTACTACTCTTACATTTTCAGGTGTCTTTGGAAGATGGTGTGATGTAACATGATGACTTAGATATCCACACTGTGTCCACATAGGAAGCCTTCTTTGGAAGATGGTGTGATGTAACAGGATTGCTTATATATCAAGATATTTTGAAAAATCAAGGTAGAGGACAGTACAAGATAAAACCCCTAGAAGACCTGAGAGAACTTGATCCAAAAATTCATTAGTTACCATACAAATAATTGACAGACAAATTTAAGTTAGATTACAAAACAGAAGGATTTGAAGAAAACAAAAATGAATTAGACAAACTGAGAAGGAAAAATGGTCCAAAATTGAGATCAAAATTTTACGTGTATTGTTAAAAAGAGAATTAGAAGAGAACATTGTGAAAGAAACAATGATTAAGTGGGCAACAGATATTGGAAGAGGCATTAATTTTGAAAGTTGGGAGTTAGCCAGAAGAAGAACACAACAATTTACCAGATACCAGGACTTAAAAGAAAACTATTACAAAATCGAAAATTGCTGGTATCTAGCCCCAGTAAAATTAGCAAATATTTACAAGACATGTGGGAATAAATGCTGGAGGTGTAAGAGTGCTGTGGCTGGGTGGTACCATATGTGGTGGAATTGTAATCTAATTAAATCTTATTGGAAAAACATTCACAGAGTGATATGTGAAATCCTTGAAATTAATTTTAAACCATCACCAGAACAATATTTATTAAATATGTTCAATAATTACCAAAAGAACTTGAGAAGAAATGTAGCAGATTGTTGTTATACATGATCAAGGCAGCAAGATTGATTCTGGCAAACAAACAAACAAACAAACAAAAAAGGAAAACAATAGAGGTATCTTCTGTCAAAGAGTGGATCTGGAAATTAGTTGATATGATGAGTATGGATATGTAACTGCTAAATTAAAAGGACAAAATGTACACAAAGTAGAACAAGATTGGGCTCCAATACTACTGTACTGTGACAAGGTAAACTTAAAAGTATCAAGACACTAATTGTATGAATTGAGATAGAGTGATCAAAACAAATTTAGCTAGACTTTAAAGAAGCATTAAAAACATCATTTTTGAATTGAATAAAATAAGATTTATACAAACTGGATGAACTGAAGGTTTATACAAACTGGATGAACATGGGAAGTCAATTGTAAATATGTATATTTGGAAAACAAAATTTGATGATTATTTTGTATGCAACTATTTTGTATATTACTTGCTGCAAAAATAAAATTAAAAAAGAAATAAAGACTGTTTATTTCTATTTATTTACTAGTCCATGTGTGATATATAGAGAAAACAATTTCTAGTAATGTCTTATCGTGGATAAAACTACTAGAGGAAAAATGAAATGATGACGTTAAATTGAGGTGACTAGACGAGGGGAAAGCAAGCAGCTCTTTAGGATGAGAGGGATTCCTACTGCTTAGGGCAGGGGTAGGCAACCTTTCCCCTTTAAGGTCCGAGGGACTTCAGCTCCCAGAAGCCTCAGCCATGTTGGCCAATAGTCCTATGTTGGCCAATAGCTCCTGGGATTCTGGGAGCTGAAGTCCCTCGGCCCTTAAAGGGGAAAGGTTGTCTACCCCTGGCTTAGGGTATATAAACAAATCACATTGTAGGATAAGATTACAAGATGAGAAAGGGGAAATTATCAAACACTGCCTTTAAAATTCAATTATAGTGGTAAGATAGTACTGTACATGCTGTGTCTGTAATGTATTCCTTTTCCTTGATGGGGGGACCCACCAATAAGCTACCAATCATGTGGCAGTCCCATTAATCCTCATGTGTGAAATGTAGCTGCCACACAAGTTGCAACAATGATGCTGGATGCTGGAAAAACATCATGTCACAGTCTCTTGCTCTCCCTTTGTCCCCTCCCCATTTCCAAGCAGCCTCATTTAATTAATTTATTTTTTCTATTTCTTTTCTTTAAAAAAAATTAAATCACATTAGCAGAACTCTGGAATTGTGTTAAATAGTGAAAAAGAAAAGAATCTCTGAAAGGCATGCTAGGTAGGACATAGGACAGGAAGGCAGGATTAAGGGGGAGTATAGAAGATAGCATGATAGGAGAAGTAGTCCCAGATGTGTGGTAATGGCTGCTCACAAACTGGTAGCTTTAACAAGCATGACTGCAGTGAGAATGAGGCTCATGTGATAATGTCCAGAAATGGTAAATGAAAATCTTTGCTTTTCTGGGCAAGGTGATCATGAGGGCAGTTACCTTCCAACTCTTGGCAGTCTTGAGTGATACAAATTATCTAAACCTATTTCAAACCATCTTCATTTCAGGATATGGCATTAAGAGTCCTATGGTCATTTTAGTGGATTATCTTTGCCTGAGCCTTGTCAGGGAGAGTCAGCAGTGTTCAATGCATTGGCCATAGAATTCTTCTGGAATGCCTGAAGGATTTGGGGATTGGAGGCACTGTCCTTCAGTAGTTTTGGTCCTATCTCTCAGCCAGTTTCCAGATGGTAGTGCTTGGGAATAGCTGCTCCTCAAAAAAGGAGATGTTATATGGCATACTACAAGGTGCTATCCTATCCCCAATAATATTCAACATTTACATGAAACCACTGGGAGAGAAAATCTGGAGGCATGGGGCAAGGTGCTGTCAGTATGCTGATGACACCAAATATATTTATCCATGTCTTCAAAAACAGCCTCAACTAAGGATAGTGTGTCTCCTCTGAATGAATGTCTGGAGGAGGTAATGTGCTGGATTAGCAAAAACAAATTTAAGCTGAATCCAGACAGGACAGAGGTGCTTACTGCCAAAGGTCCTAACCTGGATTTGGAGGTGTACCAACCAATCCTGGATGGGGTTACACTCCCCCTGAAAGACTGTGTTTGTGACTTGGGGGTGCTTCTGGATCTATGACTTCAAATGACAGCTCAGAGAGATGCAATGGCCAGGAATATTTACTATCTGCACCCTGTCCTAGAGCAGGAGGACCTGAAGACGGTAGTGCACATGCTGGTCAAGGCTGGACATCTGCAATGTGCTATATACATTGGGCTACCTTTGTACCAAGTTCAGAAATTTCAGCTAGTTCAAAACATGGCAGCCAGACTGATTACTGGGACATCCAGGAGTGATGACATTATAGTAACAACAACAACAACAACAACAACAATAATATTGGTTATTACCCTTAAAGCCCTACATGGTTTGGGTCCAGGTTACCTAAAGAATCATCTCCTCCCATATAATTCCATTGTGGGAGAATGGCGGAATATAAATCCTTGAAATAAATACATAAATCTGCCCCGTATGCTCAGGTCCTCTGGCAGACATTTACTCCAATCAGCCAGGACTAGGTTGGCAACAGTCAGCCAGAGGACTTTTTCTTCAGCCACCCCCTAGACTGTAGAATGACCTGCAGAAGAGATTCAACAGCTGAATATGTTGTCTGCATTTAAGAGTATTAAAAACCAGTCTCTTTCAGAAGGCTTATCCAGATGATTTTTAAATTGTGAATTTTAAATGATGAATTTTAAATGTGGATTGTTTTAATATTTATATATCTCATTTGTCCTTTTAAATTGATGTATATTTTAATTGATGTGTTTTAGCCGATGTTGTTTGTTAATTCAAAGATATAGCCATGTTAGTCTGTAGAATCAGTATGTAGAGAAATCTTGTAGCACTTTTGAAACTAACTGAAAAAAAGAAGTTGGCAACATGAACTTTTATAGACTTAAGTCTACCAACTTCTTTCTTTCATTTAGTCTCAAAGGTGCTACAAGATCTCTCTACATATTGTTTGTTAATTGTTGTTGTTCCCCATCATCATCATCATCATCAATCATTATCACCATCATCATCATCACAGTCTCAACACTGACACTAAAGTTCTACTGTGGCAAGCACACTATGTTCTATGATGTCGAGATCAAACAGGAATTAAAGATGACCTCCATACAACACCCTCACACAACCGTAGTTCACAGGAGAATGTAAGCCACTGAATAAATCACTGTGAAGAATTTACCCACTATTTTGTAGATAAAATCACTCGGGTTCACTCTGACTTAGATGCCAGAGTTGATACAGTTTTGGTGGACGTAACCTTGGCTCCTGCTTGCCCAGTATTGATGGATACTTTTCAGTTTATGCAGCCTGAGGATGTGGACAGGATCCTTGGAGAGGTGCGAGCCACTACATGTCTACTAGACCCTTGCTCTTCCTGGCAAATCCAACAGATCAGAGGAGGACTGGTGGAGTGGGTAAAGAAGGTGATCAGTGACACTTTACAACAAGGCAGGATCTCAACATCTCTGAAGGAGGCAGTAGTAAGACCTCTTCTGGAAATACCTTCCCTGGATCCTACTATATTAGATAGCTATAGGCCAGTCTTTGACCTACCATTTTTGGTCAAGGCACTGCTCTCCTTTAATCATCAGATAAAAACATTCTTGTGACATCAAGCTTTTTCAAACTGACAACGGTTGGGGTTTAAATGCTGTGTAATTCATATTTTAAGGTTTGTATAGAGTTTTTGACATATTTTACATTTTAATGCATAACTGATTTAACTGTTAAAATTGTTTAATTGTTTTTATATTTATATATTTTATATTTATACATTTAATGCTTTTGTATTATTTTTAAATTGCATTGTTTTAAATTTGGTTGAGTCCCTATATTGGGAGAAAGGTGATATATAAGTAAATAATAATGGGACTAAACAGACAGCCCCGATAGAGTGGCATCTGGCTGCCCATTTGCTCACTGGATCAGGGCCTCAGCAACCACATGCTGTGACCCTGATCCGGCTTTTTTCTGCACCAAAAAGAAACAGCAAAATGCTGTTCCTATTCAAAATGGAGAAAGGGTGCCTTTTTTGCCACCACAGCACTTTTTGGTGCTTCTTTTGGCATTCAGCATGTGGTTGCCATGCCAAAGGAATGCTGTAATGCCACTTATCATGCAGTTGGTCCAGCAGCATTATGCCAGCATGGGGGCAGAGTCAGGGCATGCGGTATGCGGTATGCGGTCACCATGCCCCCAATCCACCCCGATGCTGCTGCTTTTTGCCAGTCTGTTCAGGCATAATAATAATAATAATAATAATAATAATAATAATGATGTCTGGTGACTTCCATTTGATTGTCTGTGAATCCACTCTGAGTTTTGATATGAAATTTAAAAGAGTTATTCCAGATGCTAATTTATTTTGGTGATAGGGTTTGCCTACTCTGATAGCTCCTTTAAATTCAGTACCCTACAGACATGAACATCACCCCTGCCTTTATCCAGGTAACAGACTGGCTTTTAATGTTGGCTTCAAGGCAGTGTAGGGCTGTGGTGCCACACCCCAACACCTCCCTGACACCAGTGTCATGCCGCATGCCTGACCGCATGGCAGGTGGTGAAAGGGTATGTCTTGGTGCAGCATTTAGACATGCTGCATCAAAGTATCTCAGAAAAAGTGCCGAGGTGGCGGCAAAGGCACCTTTTCCCTGACACAAAAAGAAGCGGCTTTCTGCGGCTTCTTTTTGTGCTGGGGAAAGGCTGGATAGAGGTGCAGTATGCGGTTGCTGCAGCCCCGATCTGGCAAAGAAAGAAGTGGTGGGACGCCACTCTATCAGAGCAGTCTGCACAGCCCCTGAGTAGATGATATCATAAAACCATAGAATCATAGAGTTGGAAGGAACCTCATAGGCTAATTCTCCAGCCCAAAAGATGTTGAGAAGCATGTCCAGAGGAGCATGTCCAGAGGAGGGAAATCAAAGTAGTGAAAGGTCTGGAAATCCTGCTCTTAGCGAGCTAGGTATGTTTAGCTTGGAGAAGAAACAAGTGATATAACAGGCCTGTTTAAATATTTGAAAAGATGTTATACTAGAAGCAAATTTGTTTTCTGTAGCTCTAGAGAATAGGACCTGCAACAATTGATACAAACACCAGGAAAAGAAATTCCACCTTAACATTAGGAAGAACCTCTTGTTCAAAAATCTACCCTTCTCTAACTTCAATCATTAGACCTTGTCTTATGGTCTGGGACAGCAGAGAACAAACCTACACCCTTGTTATGAAATCCTTTTAGCTAGTGCATTCATGTCACCCCACAAGTCTTCTATTCACCAGACTAAACATGCCCAATTCTTCCAATCTTTCCTTGTATGTTTTGTTCTCTGTCCCCTTCTTGTTGTCCTTCTCTGAATCTGTTCCATAGCCTTCCTCTATTGCCTTCCTAACAGGAGTTGCCCAGAAGGATGCTGAGCAAGGAAACAATTTCATTTCATTTTATATTCACATGACATCCTTTCTCCTGGAGTGAGAAACCAGAAAAATGTAAAATTCACTTTCTCTGCCTCAATATTGTTATGTACATTTTATGTTTTCCTTTTATTTCCTCAGAGATTATGGTGAACTTGCAGGGACTTTCAAATTTGCCTCAACATTCTGCTTCAGCTGAAACTGAATGGCAACGCTAATGCTATATTACCACCTCAGTGAATACTACTACTAAAGTACTCCCTAATTCTCATCCTGAATGACTACAGTCAGCCCTCTGTATCCATGGATTTGCTATTCAACCCTCCACAGCTTAAATTCCAAGAAGCAAATGTTGCCTTTTTTCTTTTATATAAGGGACACTATTTTACTATACCATTGTATTTAATGAGACCTGAACATCCATGGATTTTGGTGTCCATGGAGAGTCCTGGAACCAAACCCCATTGGATACCAAGGGCCAAATATAGTCAGTTCCAGGTTGAGAGATTAAAGCAAAATTATATTGCCTTGAGCTGGGATGGAAAGGAAATGCATTGTGTTCACATTTCATTTCCAAAATATCCACTGCAAATCTTCTAGCACTGGTAATAGGACAAAATGGTGCTGGGTGTTATCAGTACGCTGATGACACTCAAATCTATTTCTCCGTGTCTTGTTCGTCGGCCACGAATTCCAATGGCATCTCCTCTCTCAATGAATGTCTTCAGGCGGTAATGGGCTGGATGAGGAAAAACAAATTGAAGCTGAATCCAGACAAGACAGAGGTGCTCACGGTAGCGGCCCCGAAACCAAGAATTGGGTTGCAACCTCCAGTCCTGGATGGGGTCACACTCTCCTCCAGTGACTGTGTTCGCAGTCTGGGGGTGCTCCTTGATCCGTCACTCCTGATGACAAATCAGGTTAATGCGACGATCAGGAGTGCCTGTTATCAGCTTCGACTGATACGCTAGCTGCGCCCTTTTCTGGAAGTAAGGGATCTCGAGACTGTTGTGCACGCACTGGTAACCTCCCGCCTTGACTTCTGCAATGTGCTCTACATGAGGCTACCCTTGTGTCAGGTTTGGAAGCTACAATTAGTTCAAAATATGGCAGCCAGGCTTGTTTCTGGAACATCTAGGAGGGACCACATCACTCTGGTTTTGAGGTCCCTCCACTGGCTGCCTATTCGCTTCCGGGCCCAATACAAGGTGTTGGTTATTACCTTTAAAGCCCTAAATGGCTTGGGCCCAAATTATATCAGAGACCGCCTCCTCCCGTACATTCCCTCCCGCGCACTCCGTTCCTCTGGGAGGAAATTTTTAGAGCCAAAAAGGGCTAGGTTATCTGCAACCTCCCAGAGGGCCTTTTCTGTATTTGCCCCCAGATCCTGGAACGACCTGCCAGACGAGATCCGTCATTTAACATCTTTGGACAGTTTTAAAAAAGCTGTCAAGACGGATCTCTTCCGGCAGGCCTTTCCAGACTAGATAGCCGGCCTCGGGCAGTCCATAGGATTAGGACATTACGTGACATCTGGCCCCTCACTGTGTAAAATTGAATACACTCATGGGCTTATTGTAATTGAAATTGATTGATTTTAATGTAATTGACATATTGATTTTATTCTGCAATTGTTTAATATTGTTTTAAGGGTGGGAGGGATATATATTTTATTGCATTTTATGCTGTTACCCGCCTGGATTGGGAAACCATTGGGCGGTATACAAATAAATTTTATTATTATTATTATTATTATTATTATTATTAAAATGTATCTCATCTCAGAAATCCGTAGATTTCCAGATTCTACCATGCATTTCAGTGTAGAAAAATGCACACAAAACCATGCAAGACTACAGCAGAAAAATGTATGGAACTACAACTGGATATATTTTTTGGGAGGGATCACACAAATAAATTTTGGTCAGTGCAAAGAAAAAATGCAGAAAAATACATGTAGGAGAAATGTGTAGCAAAGTGCACAAAAATAGTCATGGAAGAAGTGGGGAGGGCTCATAACTTTGTATGAATGCATACCAGTGGGACTGTGAGAAATATGACACAATAAAACTGACAACTTTTCATGTCCCTAGCCTGAAATGTTTCAGAGTCAGCTAGTGGGATGGTATACATGGTCCAATATCATGATTTTTTGGATGAATGATTTCTTACAGATAGTTCTTCCATGAGCAAATAAATATTGACTTCATTTACTTTTCCTTGGCTTTCATATTTTGTCTCACTATTTGATATTCCCCTGCTGCCAAGCAAATGGGATGATTTCCCCTTAAGGGTACCCATCCTGTCAAAGCTGTTGCCCCCTTATCTTTTGCAGAGTTCTTAGCTTTGATCCCCAAGCTATTCATCCTTCTGCCAGTTGGAGAGGGCCCCTCATTGCCTGCCACGAACCAAACATTCCCCATCAAATCATCTCTCAACACAAGCCCTTGATCTATCAAGGCAGAGGGCTCTAATTTACCAAGTCTGCTAACAGAACCTGTTAACAAAAAACTGTAGGTGTGCTGGATGGTAAAGATGTTCAGCATTCCTGCCTTTGATATTCTAGGGCTCCTCAGATAAAAGAAATTGTGACTTCTTTGTCATCTGGGGGCTATTTGTACAAGAACAAAAAACATTGCAGAACAAAACTGAGGTAAGAGAATGAGATAGGCTTTCCATCTTCATTACAGGATGAAGCTAACTACTACCACAAAGCTTATGGGCACTTCACTTATTAAAGATACCAAACCGAAATATACCCAGTGCCCTATATACGAATATATATATATATATATATATATATATATTATAAAACTTCTCTCTCTTTAACTAGAAGTGTTAGAAGGAGAAGAAGAAAATAGCTTGGTAAGAGTAATTAAAAGGAGTGGGCCCTTGGTCTCCACTGGTGTTTGGTTCCAGGACCCAATATGGATAATAATATCTGTGGATGCTCAAGTCCACAACTGCAATTGCATAGTAAAATAGTGTCCTTAATATAAAATGGCAAAATCAAGGTTTGCTTTTTGGAATTTATATACAGTTGGCCCATTCTGGAACACCCCCCCCCCCATTGCCAAGAAAACCCTGTAATAGATTTGCCTTAGGGTCACTATAAGAAATGATTTGAAAGCAGAGAGCAGCAACAACAAATCTGTGGTGTGGGAGGGGTAGAGGGTATCTCAAACTATGTATTATTCTGTCATCTATATCACAACCCCAGAAAGAGATTCCTGGGTCGGGACTTGGTATCCTTTTGGGGTAAGAGTCATGTTGTGAAGTGACGTTGGTTAATGTTAGATTGTGACTCATGACATTACAGATAAAACTGTCTGCTATGTGTGCAAAAACTATTAGTGCAATCACTCTGAAAATGACTGTACAAGGGATTAGCTAATTGCATTTTGTTATTGTAAAATATATGTTATGTGGTTTGTAATGGCTTTTAGTGAAATACAATAATAGGAACTGCCTGGCTGCTATTGTCACTTCATTATGACAGGCCCAGATGATTGCACTGAATTAGGATTGCAATCTCTATTTTCTGAAAGGTTTCTCATCTTTAATTCATGTCATCCTGATACAACATACTTCTCTCCATGCTCAGTAACGGTTGTTGTTGTTGTGTGCCTTTCAACTCATTTCTGACATATGGTGACTCTAAGGTGAATCTATCACAGGGTTTCCTTGCCAAGTTTATTCAGAGGTGGTTTTGCATTGCTATCCTCTGAGGCTGAGACAGTGTGACTTGCCAATGTCACCAGGGGGTTTACATGGCTAAGCCGGGATTTGAACTCTGGTCTTCAGAGTCCTAGTCCAACACTTAAACCACTACACCACATTGGCTTGTGTAAATGGCTCAGTAACTTTATATACTGAATTTGCCCCATGCAGGTGGAGGAGAATTTTGTTTCACTGTACTTTTGAAGTGTTGACAGAAAATTTTCAGATTTCTCCATGACTGGGATGAATTTGAAAATCTGAATGCAAAAATAAGTAAAACTAACAGATGTTCCCATCCTGATTTCTGTGTCTGTGTGTGAAGTTTTAAGAAGTGATTAAAACAGCATGGGTTGTCTGCAGAAGTGAAGCAAGACAATGGGTAGCAAATGGAAGATAGTGTGTCCAAGAATAGTTGCACATGTAATTTGTTACCTTTCCTTTCTGCAACTTCTAACATTTTTTATTCTATTCTTCCTTTCATAGATATATATGGTCATACTTGCAGAGTAGAGCTGTGGGTCAATACAAACTTTATACTAGGCTCAGAAAATCCTGTTTGGCAGCCATGACAATTTATTTCTGCTCTTGTTTGTACATGGCATATGCAGATATCAAATGATGCATAGAACCATTGCACTGTGGAATATTAGTATAGTTTGGCAATAGCTATTGGATTACTACCTGTGTACATTTGCTTCATAGTGTCCTTTTAACTGCAGCATGAGGCAGAATTTCCTTGGCACAAAGTTGTGCAATATGTTATCGCTTGTTAAAACAAAAGAACAAAAACAAGAGTTAATTAGTCTCATAATGATTCCTTTTGGAAAACCTCTTTCCTACCTTTTTTAAAAAATAAAAGCTGATGATGCAAAGTATACCTTGGCTTCTTGTACTGTAACCAGCCAGTTCTCTATGGAAAGGGCTTCTTTTTTATGACTACATATTAAAAGTAAACCAGCTTCTGCCAGGTTTGGATAAAAGGCTATTTATTTTGACCAATTTGATAGCTGCAGTTTTCGGTAATTGAATTTTCTGTGGTTAGAGAAGCAGTAATCTTAGAAACCAAATAAATATTTTTAATAAAATGGAACACTGAGAAACCCTATAATAATGTCAAAAATGTAGCCACTTATGGATGGATAAATATTTTAAGAAATTTACATTTCATTCAATGTTTTAGGGATATCATTTCCTTGGAAATTTAAAGCAATACAAATTTGGGGATGTAGTGGATGGTGCAACAGAAAACTCACATTTAAACAGTTGACAATAGGATATTGCCTGGCCATTCTCTACACAGCAGAATAGTGCTTCTCTACTCTTGTTGGATAAGCATCTTATGAATCAAAGATTTTCCTATCTATCATGCTTTTTGTGACATTTACACAGGGAATAATTTATTTCATGATACAGTCTGCCTGCCCCATACACATGTTGGGATTTGTAACCTGAGTTTAAATGCCCAGATGTGGGAAAGTGACAAAGGGTACTACAGGTCACTTTACAGCTTGCTAGCTGGGAAAGATGTTTGCAGCTGGTACTCAAAACATCTTAGTAGTGTCCAAGGTCAGGATGTGCCAGAGAGCATGTAGACCAAGTGTAAACACATTATGTCATCATGTTTGGGGAACAACAATTCAAGTGACACAGGAAGAAGTCACAGGAAGAGGCTGGACTTAGAGGTTGCATGACAAGTATCTATTAAAAAACAACAACAACAAGACCACAGCATGTGGGTTGTTGTGTGGATTGTCGTTGGTCGGTGGTGAGTGTATATAGTTTTGCACATATTGAAACTAAAGAATAAAAGTGCCTCTTTGGAGTTAAACCGGATCTTCAGTCTGTTTCATCAGAAGCAGGAAGGAATGCATTCCAAAACAGTCAGAAAGCTCCAAGGTCACTGGGGGGTTTTCTCTGCGAAGCGAAGAAAGCTTCTGAAGATTTTGTCTGTGCACTAAATTGCTTGACAACACAGGCTTGAGTTCATGCGGACAACAAGCCCGGGGGGACAAAATGGCAAGCGTGAAAGAGCACGCCACCATTAAAATCAATGGGACTTCAGGTCCCATGTTTTTTTCCATACACTGGGTGGTGGTGGTCTGGAATGGATCCCTCATGTATACAAAGGGCCCACTGTACAATAATTGCAATGTCTGCTGTATTACATGACTCAGTGCAGCCAGAAGGATCCATGTGCAGAACAATCCTGTGTAGGTTTCTTCAGAAGTAAATCCTGAATTCCATAGAACATTGGAATGTGCAGACATCAGCTTCAACTGATAGTGGCCCTGTGAATGAATAACCTCCAGGAGTCCCTGTTATTAATAGCCCTGCCCAGGTCCTGCAAACTCAGGACTATGGATTTCAGTGGAACTTACTCTGAATTATATATGCACATGGGAGCAAAATAGGAAGACATTTGCAGGAAATGTATTAGCATAGCTTATCTACCATGGGGGGAAATACTGAACTTGCCCTGAAGCCAGTAGTAACAGTCCTCATGACACATGTCTCCTTCCAGGAGATACCATGGTTTTTAACCCTTAACCCAACTTTGCTCTGAACTAAGCAAAGTTTTGGAAAAGCCTGGTGTTTCCCAGAAACTCCAAATCTTGGCTTCTTTTGGCATGTGGATAGCTTGATCAGGTCCAATTTGTTGCCCACATACTAAGAGCCATACCATCCCCCTTCCCTGTACTGAGCTGTGCAGGGAATGGGCATTGTCTGTTTTCAGAGGCACTGCAGCCACTTCTTCATGGCCAGAAACTCCATGTAATGCCTACCCAGCATACTGCCACTTCTACTGAGGACAGAAACTGGCACCCAGATATAGGATCAACAAGGAGTCCTCAGCAGAAGCACCATCACTCTGGGCAGGCTTTACGCAGCGCTCCTGCCTATGAGGAAGTGGCTACAGTGGCAGCTCTGAAAGTGCTGCCATTTTCTCATTGGCAGGACCTCTGTAAAACCTGCCTTGTGTGGTGTTGGTTCTGCTCAGATCAGAAGCTGAGGAATGCCCATGCAAAAACAAGGAGAGAGCTGAGTGCCCTCTCCTTGTTCATCACATGGCAGGGCACCTCATTCTGACCTTACCAGAAGCATTGGTGAGCCAGGCAGGCTCCCAAAGGGAGCTGCCTGGCAAGCAAGTCTGCAATGGTAGTGGCCAGCTGGCCTACAGGCACAATGATGTAGTGTCACACTGATTTTGACCTAGTGTGTGTGGTTGTCATCGTGGTTAGTCTGGGGCCAGTCCAGGGCATAATGCTCCACATTGGACCCAGATTAGGTGGCTTGTGTAGACGTGTCCTAAGCTATTTAAAATTTAGGCCCAGTGAGACTGGAGAGGGAGTATTGGCAAGTCAGGAAGATGTCCAAGAAGGCTCAGTTGTTACATAGTCTGCTGGCCCTTCTGCTGGCCATGCCAAGGATCTTCTAGAGTCTTCTGTACTTTGATGTAGTATGATGAGCAGGCCTAGTTTCTCCAACCATGCATCAGTGTCTTATTTGTCATGTTGCTCTCCTCTCCTGCAGCAAAAAGTGGTTCAGAGAGATGGTTTGTGAACTTTTTGTTTCTTCTTTCCATGTGTACTTGTCTCAGCTTGATTGATCCATTATTCAATTAAGTCAGTCCTGACTCAGTAATAACCACCACACTTTCAGTCTGCGCCTTTTTTCTATGTTGATGAAAACTGAAACCCAGGTGGTTTTCAGCATTACGCCTGGTGGAAATCAGGTATGAAATTACCTGTTTATTAATGATGTGTCAAGAGAATGACATGCCAACAGCCTACTTCTGCACAAGCACTGCTAAGGTAAGAATAGCAAGCATGCATTATACACAAAATATATTCTATGGAACTATAACTCCATGTCCACTGGGACACAATTGAGATCCAGATGTTTTATCTCAAGCTTTCTATTCCAGAGCAGAAATAATTTTAAGGACTGAAATAAGTTAAATGTATGTTCAAGTCAGTATTTGTCCAGCTTTTTTGCAACGTTTTGTGAGAAAATAATTAGCAACTATTGTGCAAGGGGGGTTGAGTTAATAATTTAAACTGAACCCATTAAAGAGAGAGGTAAGCTGAATCCTTGCTAATGGTATTAACTTTCTGATCCAGGTTTTGGCTGTTGTAATTCAAAATGTAAAAGGAAATGATAAGGTAATGATAAGTATCAAATTGGGAATCACCCTGTCACATCAAACTTAATTCCCATTCTAAGCCCTACCTGAGAAAGTCAAAGATGAAGTCAGTGGCTAGCCTAACTAGCCATCACCATCATACTCTGACAATTATGCCCACTCTCCTAAGAAGTCAGAGGGAGGACTTTCATCCTTTGATACTCATCAAGTATCAAGGCAAACCAAGGAACAAAGATTGTTTTCCCTCTTGAGTTGATAAGAGTCCCTTAGAGGGTTCTAAGATAGAGGGTTCATAACAACATGAATGAGTTGAATTAAGCCAGATTAAAAGTCTTTGGGGGGATGCAGACAGGTGGCCCTGGGCTGCCACTGGAAGCAGAGGATCAAGGCCGAAGCTTCCGGATGCCTCGGCCCCGATCCTCCCTTGTGCCACCTCGGAAAGGAATGACAAAATGGTTCTTTAACGCCCTTTCTGGCACAGCACATCAAAAGACTGTGCAAGAAGGATGTCCTAACATTGTGTGCCGTGCATAATGGTGCATGGCATCAGGATGTCTTCGGGGAGAGGTTGAGGCAGCCAGCGTGCGGCTGCCCCTCACCATCCCTTCCTCCAGGACAGCCCAAAGGGTCTGTCTGTAGAGGCCCTTTATCAATCTCTCAGTCTTGTTCATACACATAATGCAAGTTAATGTAGAAATAAGACAACTTTGCCAAAAAAAAAAGTAGTTATGAAAGAATTATCAAATTCAAAATATTTTATTATCAAAACATTTTAAACTGAAAATGTGTTTCTTTAAATTGTATTAGGATGGGGGACAGGATCATCAGGTGACCACAACCACTTAAAAAGGAGTTTTGTGGCAGCTTTATAAAATGAACAGATCTGTTTTAGCATGAATTTGTGAACCTACATACGTTATAATCCCTAAATGCATATATGCACACAGAAGCCCAAAGATAACCTGATGATACCAGATCCTATGGAAGCTAAGCAGGGTCAGGCCTGGTTAGTACTTGCATGTACCAGGTGCTGTAGGCTATACTTCAGAGGAAGGGAGTGGCAAACCACTGCTGAGCATTCCTTGCTTAAGAAAATGCTGTGAAATTTATGGGGTTTGCAATAGATAATCATGAAATGGGATATAGAAAATATAAAATGTATTATTAACATTGTAGAACTATAAATACTTATCCACTGGGACAGAGGAGTTAGTTAGCATCAACATTCAAAGGATGGGGTTCACATAAGCACCCTGGCACTTGTAAACTAATGCACAAGGGAACTATAAGTGACTGCCTCTGAAATGCTAAGACAGTGAATTCTGCTTTCAGAAAATACACTCTGTTGAAGACAGAGTCTGTTTTTAATGGGAAAATGTTTTAAACTAAACAATCCACTGTAGTGTAGTGAAATCAGGCTTATTAGTACCTAGTCCTAGAGAATATTATTAAGCCACTGTACTTGTTCAAACCTGTCTTGATTGACTAGGATTTGGCAATAAAAAAGGAAATCGGATGAAGACAGAATCTAGCAGCACATGTAAGACCAATTTATTTCAGCATGCGTTCACATGGATATCAATCCACTTCTTCAGATGCACTGATAGAGCACAGTATTTAAAAAAAGTTACATAGTTGTGGGAGCTGGATCAAATGTAATGGAACATAGAAAGATGAAAATTGCCCATAAAACTCCAAGAAATTATGGAAGATGATAATGGTGTTTCAAGTGGCTGGTCTGTTAGCATTGGAGTGTAGAAGCCATAAATATGCTTACTCAAAGTCCCTTTGGAGTCAGAACTTCTTCAAAGGAGATTTTATTTATTATATGTGCAATTGGGAAGACTAGTGTATTAATATATATGTGGTGGGCCAAGAAACCATTATCTTTCTCCATACCCCTGCTAATATATTAGAATCCAGCTGTTTTGTCTTTTGGTCTTCTTTTCTTCTTTTTCAATCTTCTTTTGATTATTTGTTTGTTTGTTCTAGCACACCTAGTTTTATGTCAACGATTGCATGTGCAGGAAAGTTGAAATGTGGTGATGTTTGAAATCAGTGACAGAATATCCTGGAAGACTGAAGTGCTCTGACACTGGTTTTGCATGTTGCCATTTCTGATCTTAGGATGTGTGTTTATTCTGTTGCACAGAGATTGTCCTTTGTAAAATGCAAAGAGGAATTACTGGCAGAAGATGCCATATATCAGCTTAGAAAATGAGCAAGTGAATAACTAATAAAGATGTGGATATGGACCAGTTACTGTCTCTTCCCCTAAGCAACCAAAGGAGTTGTTGTGGGCATAAAAAAATGGGAGGAGGACCACACACACTTCCTTGGGCTTTTTGGAAGAAAAATGGAATACAAATGTAACAAATAAATAAATACATTTACTCAAGCAGTCCTTTAGCCTTCCTATAGAAAGAAGCCAGGTGATATTAACCTGGAGAAAAGTATTTGAGGTGGCTGTTTCATTAAAAGAATATCTTAAATGAAGAAACAGGATTGCCTGAACAAATTTATCAGGAAAATGTGTGACTCTTAAAGATATGTCTTTAAGATAGATGTTTAGTTTTTGTAAAGTTTAAACTTGGCATGAAAGATTTTTTCTGAAGTATGGGGAAAACATTGGTAATAAAACTCTGTGCATGTGTGTAAACATGGTAGACTGTGACTATTCACAACACTGTTTTGTTGGATCTGTTCCTCCTATTGCATCTTCCTGGTTGTTTTTAACTCCATGATTCCAGACAATTAGGGGTAAAGTAGTTAAGAGTTAACGTGTGACTATCTACAATATTGCTTTCTTGAATTTGCCCCTTCTATTGAATCTTCCTCTTTTTTAACTCTGTGATCCAAGGAAATTAGGGATGAAGGAGTAATGATGTTAATATGATGTTTCCAGTCTCACAACATAGTTTTGGTTGCATGATAATATCATTAAAAGCAAAGGGAGCCCTCTCTTCTGAAGTGTAGCAGGAAAGTGAATGTATCTTCATGGACTAAGCAAAGGGACTAGTGGTCACACCCATAATGTGGCATCCTGCAAGACACTTACCACGACCCACCTCTAGCCATACACAGTTATGCATTCCTAGTTGTGTGTGTGGGGGGGGGAGGTAGTTAGGGGTACATGGATGGATCAGAAACCTGGAAGAACTTTCACTGCAAAGATTTGCAGAAGTGGTTTCAAAAGGACAGTGAAGTGGGGAACCTTCATTTCCCTCCCAAGTTCTACATTCCTCCCACCCCATATGTTTGTTCTACATTCTTCCCACCCCATAAGATTGTTCTAAATCCAACTGTTGATCCTAACTACAGTTGAGTTGACCTGCCGAATCAGTAGGAACTCATGTAAGTTCCATTGATTCATCTTGACTACTCCAGCTGGATTTACGAACTGGATTTTCTCTTGCACCATAGAGATTTAAAAAATGTTAAAATATTTTTAAAAAATATTTTTTAAAAAAGAGGTCTTCTTTAAAAGGTATTTAATCTCATAGGATACCATGACTTCCAGAACTGAAAGCCCCCAAAATGGGGTAATTTCTAGTTGGAAATACATTCTTTGTGGGTTTTTTGGGCTGTGAGGCCTGTAGGAATATATTCTTCTAGAACATGGCCTCACAGCCCAAAAAACCAACAAAGACCTATGGATGCTGGCCATGAAAGACTTTGATTTCACATCTGGTTGGAAATTTGGCCTGTTGCTTTAAAGCATATGTAAAAATGCTTTCCTTCTTCCTATTATACCAGTAGTGCTGTGGGTTAGATGGACCCCTTCAGATACTTCATTTGTTACTGAAACTTGGTTTAGAAATAGAAACCATTGTTCACATTGTGGTTAATTGTATTATATCCCTTTATTAAATAAAGGTAGATGAAAACACTGAGTTGGCATGGTTTTTATTTTTTGATGTGGATGTTATGTAAATTTATGTACCTGATTATGCAAATTGCTCTGTTCAGATTTTTGGCAAGCCAATATGTCGCCTTCCCCAGCATGGAACATATGTGTGCATTTGTGTGTGTTTGTCTTTTCAGTTTGCTTTGAGCTGAAGCTACTTTGGGCTTAAAATACTTGACCTGAGGGTCCAATCTATGGTCCTTATTGGCCATACGGAATAATGTTACTAAATGTAAATTTTCCTTTTCACATTTCCACTCAGCTATTTTTATTTACTGTATCTATAAATTCTGATTCCGAAAACTCTCTCAGTGTACAACATGCTTTTACAAATCTTATTTGGTTGTTATGAGGATTTTATATTTCTGTTTAAGTAAGCTGCTTATATAGTTGCTCTATTGTTCAATTCTACAAACATTCAGGAATGGGGGGAATAATATAAGGGGAAACATATTGGCTCATATTAACATCTGCTTTAATGGAATAATACTGAGGGCAAACCGTGTGTTCCTCATATGCACATCTTTAAAACATTATCGAAATAAAGAATCCAAAGATATGAGACCTAGTAATTCAAGCATCAAGTCAGCCATGCCAAATGCCCTCCCAGCACCTCAGCCACTCAGTCAGGATGTTGCTGCTCCTGTTACCATATCAAGCCCAGGCAACTAAGGATGTTTTTGCAGTGGTCATTTGACAAGGACTAGAAGAATTTCCAGAAGTGCCTAAAATTCTGGGAGAACCAGCTCCCTAATTTGCAGTCCATATTTAAAATGCATGCAGGATGATATAGCCTCAGCCATTGTTAATAATAAGATCACCTAAAATTGGCCCACTGGAGGATTAATACAATGTTTATGCAACATTTACCTTCTCTCTAAAGTGAAGAAAAATACTATGGCTGCTGCTACACTGTAGAATTAATCAGTCTGACACCACTTTAATTGACATGGCTTCATGCTATGGCATCCTGGGATTTGTGGTTTGTTGTGGCACCAGAGATCTCTGATAGAGAAGGCTAAATATCTCACAAAATTACAAATACTAATATTCCACAGTGTTGTAGCATGGCAGTTAAAGCCTTGTCAAACTGCATTAATTCTTCAGTGTAGTGATAAGAATAAAAATCAACTCCTTTGAGATAATGTGTTGCTGGAGAAGAGTTTTGATGGTCCCATGGACAGCCAAAAAGACAAACAAATGGGTTCTAGAGCAGATCAAGCTGGAAACCTCCTTGGAAGTGAAGAGGACCAAACTAGGCTGCCATACTTCAGACTCATCATAAAAAGGGAGGACTCATTGGAAAACACAATAATGCTGGGAAAGGTGAAGGGAAGTAGGAAGAGAGGAAGGCCACATGCCTGATGGATGGACTCTATTAAGGATGTCATGGGTATGGGTTTGCAGGATTTAAGCAGACCAGTGGAGGACAGGGGGTCTTGACTCGAGGACAGTTAACAACAATAACAAAGCTGCAGCCCAGGCTGAAGACTTCACAAGGAAACAATGTCCTTTTTTTTTTTTTTTGCATTCATATCACACAAGATTCTGGCTAAAGCAATGTGTTGGTCTTGTGTTAAGTGGGTGGTCTTAACTCTCCTGGCTTCTTTTTGAATGTATCTGAATAAGAACTTATGGTTTTCATACCAAATCCTCACATGTATTTCTTCATGGAATAATTTCTTGAAACACTTTGGCATGTGAGAATACTGGGTGAAAATTGCACAAAATTCTTGCCTATAGGTCATTCTTCCTGGATGATTTCCCCCTGTGTCAGAAACCCTTTTTTTTTCCAGCTAGAAATTGAATAATAACAAGCATTCTTTCCATCCCCAATCCAGGCTATAATAACTAGAAGAAGAGAACTGTCATAAATTGTCTACCTAGTCTACTTTTTAATCTAGTCAATAACCCATCGGCTTTGCAATGTTCATGTGTCTTTGTAGGAGAGGGGTGTATCAAAGGTATACAGATCAGTTGGTAGGCAAAATGAGGGCATTGCCCCAGCAATTAAGAATCCCCCCCATGATTTTATTTCATTCATTCCCTGAATTTCTAGCATTGCAATAGCTTAAACCTTCTGTTGGACATTTTGCAATACAGTTTAGATATCTAGAGAAAAGGGGAAGGCAAAGTTACCAAGGAAATGTGAACACAGCAAATATATGAGTTGTAGGTATGGATGATTTGCCTTTTCTGGGTTGTTTTCTGCATCAGCCAAATGTCCCATCCCCCCTCACCACCACCACCACCACATTCCCCATTCTGGTGACATCCTGTTCAGATGATGCACAGCCCAGACCCTGGTTCTGGTATGAACAGTCTGGATGATGTTGCCAATCTCTCGGTCTGAGGTCAGAACAAGGCATCTTCTCTGTTTGCTTTGTTCTGACCTCAGGTTCAAGTGACTTGTTGCAGCAGCAAATGCACAAGATAGATCAGTGGGACCTCCATGCAGACAGACAGCCCAGCATGGGAAAAGAGGACCAGGGAATGGGGAGATCAGGGCACCTCTGGGGTAAAGTATTCTGGGCTGCTCCAGAGTATCCTGACTCATGCAGATAGGGCCACAGTCTCTGCAGTGCTAGAAATTTGGAGACAAAAGAAATCTTTTTTTGGGGGGAAGAATTCTTATTTGAGGAGTAAAGCCCTCATGTTTAGCACTCATAGCATAGCTAAAACCCGGGTGGCACGTAACTATACCATGTAGTTATTATACCATTATTATACATAGACTTGTCTCCTCTTTTTAATCCCATCACCTTCAGTGTTAAAAAGTTAAAGGCTATTGACTTTTTTAAGGCTTATTAATGGCCTTTTAATAATCCTGAAGGCTTGGCTGGCTGGCTGGTGTGAAAATGCTATGTATTTCAATGTTATTGTGATCTAGACTCTTCTCCCTTAGATCTAATTCTTCACTAAATATTCGTGAAGGTAGTGATGAGTAGTTTCAACAATTTTCTTTGGGCTGTTCAAAATGGCAGTTTCCAAAGCCTGCAATTCAGGATTTATTCTTCTCAAAATGTACACACAATAAGATTTTTGGAGGAATAAGCAGTGTTTTCTATGCAAAAAAAGCTGTTTCCTGAACAGAAAATGTTGTTTTCTACACCAAGCAACCATGTACAAATTTTGGTAAGAACAAGTAAAATGACAGACTTTTCTGCACAGAAAACAGCTAATTCTGTGCAGAGAATAGTATTTTTTTTCTGACCAGAAAACGTTTTATGCACAAAACAAACACATCCAAATTTTATACAGGGTGTGTCGCAAATTGTAATGATTCTTGTCAGTCCAGGATTTTTCTCAGAATGGTTTTTCAACATGTGAAAAAGATGTTTAACCATTTTTGAAATATTTTCTAATATTCTTTCTATCCCTAACCTGAGGGGGGTGGGAAGTATCATTGTCTGAAACAGAGCAGCATCAAACTTCCTCATCTGACCAACAAGAGAACATTGGTCCTTTGTCAATTCAAGCCATTCCTAGTACATGCTGTCGCTGCTGCTGCTGCTGTTCTTTCTCAAGCATAGAGTGAGATATATTAGGCCATAGACACATGATTTTTTTTTAAAGGGCTGTATTCAGTGGCTGCACCAGAAAAAAATCCAAGGGTGCCTAAAGAGACAGACTATATTCTTAGAACAGCAAAATGACCATTTATTTTTTTATTATTTTTATGTTTTCAAAATATTATTTTATTATTTGAAAAAAAAATAATGGGATGGTGGCACAGAAAGTGTGTTGTTGGTGGTTTTATCTTGGGGAATAGGTTTTAGATCAGGGGATACAGGAGATTATCACACGAGGGACAGTTCCAGTTTAATACCGTAGCTTTATTTTATCATTAGTTAGTAAGAACAATAGAATGGCAATATATAAACCCTTACTTTCACACTGGTTGCAAAAATTGGGCATTAATGATTCACAAGCAGTAAGAAAACACTTTTGCATTCCACACATCAGTTGTTTAGCAGAGAGAAAAAATGGGTCTCTGAGCCTGAATAGACTGCCAGAAATAATCCAGCTTGAGACCACTTTAACTGCCCTGACTCAATGGAAGGGAATCATGGGAACTGTAGTTTATTGTGACACCAGAGCTCTCCGACAGAGAAGGCTCAATGGCTCAGAAAAAACAAAACAAAACACAATTCCTATTATTCCCTAGCATTGAGCCAGGACAGTTACAGTGGCCTCAAGATGGATTATGTCTCTTCAGGCTCTCTCTTTCCCCATGGAGGAACTCCTGTGATTCAGGGAGAGTCCCAGACTGGGGGATTCAATTTAGGAGATTATCCTCCTGTTATATTCTGGTACTTGTAGTTTAGGAAGGGCTATTTAGAATATTCAGCCAGAGAGCTCTTAAGCTTCACTGAACTACAAATCCCAAAATGTATCAGGAAGAACAGAACAGTAAGAGTTTGTGAGCCCTGTAATGAATAGATTGTCTAGCTGGCCAATCAGGAGGCAGCTGAGGGCCAGCCAATATAATTCAAACTAAGGGGGGAAGCAGACGGCGCAAAGCGCCGTTTTTGGGGCAAGGAAGGGGAGGGGCAGCCACACGGTGGGCGCCCCAACCCCTTCCCGAAGACATCGTCGGAGCGCCGGACCCTCCGCACGTCCAGCGCTCCAAGGATGTCTTTCCGTCATAGCGTCCACACACGCTGCGGGGGAAAAGCTGCCGAAGGTGCGCCAGCAGCCTTTTGCAGCGCACCTTCGGTGACTTGTGGAAGGAGCGCTATTTTAGCGCTCCTTCCAGGGGTGTCGAAGCTGTGCTGCGGGGCCGAGGTGTGTGGATACCTCGGCCCCACGGCGCAGCTTCCTGGGGTGGCCCCGTGATGCCTGTCTGCTTCTCCCTTAAGAGCACCTGAAAATTCCAAGCTGACAGAGTGGAGAGTTAGAATTCGACAGTTGAACAGAGTTAAGCCAGAGAGAGGGTTGTGTCTTGAGGAGTTCCTGGGGGAACTGTAATTTTGGTAGTTGAAACACACACAGAACACTAGAGAAGGGAGTTGCTGGTGTGTTATCTCCTGAGAGAGATTGCTAGCCTGTGTGGCTATAGTATTAAAAGTGATTTGGAAACAAACATTGTTATATGTAACTGAGCAAGTGTACAGTAACAAGCCATGCTACAAGTTATATTTGTTCCATGCTGTTTTAAAATAAACTTTTATTCTTGTTTAAACATCACTTGGCCTACGTTTTCAGAACAAACCACACTACTAACATTTTAAGGTTTTGGTGTGAGACACCATACAAAGAATAGTGTGGGTCCTTTACACCTGAATTGGTGGCGGGGGGGGGGGGAGAATGAGTTCCCACAAGACTGCCATTCAAAAAGTCAGCGTTAAAGGTGAAAGGTGGCAGGAGTGTGCGCCACAAGCCCCATTTTAAGTTTAGTGTGATAATTGGTGAAGAGAGACCCACAGCACTCTCCAAAGAAGTCTTACAGAAGACATAAAGCTAGTAAAACATAATTAACTTTCATATGTTTTCTAATAGTGCAAATGAATTTACGGTTTGTAATCGTCAATGAGTTATTCCACTTGTGCCACGCTTCCAGGATGTTGCAAGAAAGATAGGATCACATCATGTTAAAATCTTTCCTTCAATTCTGCAAAAATGATGGTACCCAAACTCTTCCCTAATGCTTTTTACCCCATGTGATGATCTTTGCATGGTACCCATCCTATCCAGGTTCATGTGCATCCATTTATGTAGGTGCAAAATTCAGAAGGAGAGAGTGGCAGGCCAGCTCCACCAGGCCTAGCCAGAGAAGGAAGAATGGCCCTCTCTCCAGTGCATCTACCATGGTCCAGGCGTTAGAGGAAGAGAACATCTGCTGGACATGATCCCCTTCCAAGTGCCATTTCATTCTCCTTTAGTGTCATGTCTTTTTAGATTGTAAGCCTGAGTGCAAGGAACTGTGTAATTGTAAGCCACTCTGAGAGCCTTTTTGGCTGAAGAGCAGGGTATAAATATTACAAATAATAATAATAATAAATAAAATGCTCTTCCTTCATTACAGGAGCCCAGAAATCACTGATTTCTGCTGCATGTATGTTTAAATTGTTTTTCTCAGCATTGTGCCTGACTCAAAATCTGAGTGAAATTCAATCTTTCTATACAAACATTTACTTTAGGAGATTATCACACCACACTTTCCTCCCACACTAGATGTGGGATGTAAACTTCAATAGGCAGATTTAATCACACACACTTGTGCCCAGGCAGTAGGCATCCTGTACCTAATCCAGGCTTCTCCCACACTTTGCAATGAATGGAATTTTCCCATTTCTCATCCCCTCCAAGTTAAGTTGCATGTATCCTTCCAATATTCTTGTGAGGCAACAAATTACTGTTCTTAAGTGATGTTGCATGGCAGAAATGAGAAGTACTTGCAAAATATCAAGGAACACCCCCCCCCCCCCGTATTGTGGAATATAAGATAATTGAACAAGGGTGTTCTCAGCCATGTCCTCTGACCTAAACAGTTCACTCTAAATATTCAAATCTCATTTTGCTTTTTTTCCCATGTCTAGCTCATATGCCACATTTTCCAAAGGCCTGTTTGGATCACTGTGCCTACACTTTGACTGGTGTGTCAAAGAAAGAAGAAATAATAATAGTAATAGTAAGTCAAATGACATTTTCATATCAGTGAGAATTTAGCTCCTGAGGAAACAAAACTGCTCTGCTTTAAATATGAAGAGGTGGAGCTGGAGAGCAAGAGCAAGAGTGAGTGAGTGAGTATGTATGTGTGTCAGGCTGGCACCAGAAATATAATTTAGTATGCACACATTTGAATTGATAGAAAACCTGCCTTGATTTTGTTTTGTTTTTTAGAAAAATCTTGGTTTCTGACAAGGTCGTAATTCATGGTGAAGGGCTGAGGCCACAGCTTGGGTTTGACGTGCCACTCCAACCTAAACCCTTCATGGTTTTAGGTGATCCCCTAAGAGGGTAGCATGTTGCAGCTGGCAAAAAAATAAACAAACCTAAGCCCTATGCTAACAGAATTTTTTTTAGATTTATGCCATGAGCCAAGGAAAAACACTGACATGTTTGTGAGTCCAGGTTTGATTTGGCCCATTCTTCACATACAGCAATAGTTTCTTGTTGGGGAAAAGACGGACAGCACAAAATCTATAGCAGACAAGAGGGGAACAGGCAAATGAAGCAGCCAGACAAATAGTAGCCTGACATTTAATTTGCTTTTCTCAGTATGGATGTACTAAATGGAACGGCAGGACTTGGAAAAGGTCATTCTTTTGGACAACAGTTATCAGAATCCCCAGCCAGCATGGCTGCTGGCATACAGTTGGGGAATGCTGGGAGTGGAGATCTCAAAAAGGAACTTTCCCAAGCTCTATGTGGCAGGTCCAGGAATATGACATACATAGATATTAGCTGCATGCTCTTGTCAAAAACAAAACAAAACAAAACAAAATAAAAACCAAACAGCACTGCAATCAGCACTTCACCTTCTTTTTCCAGTAAAACTTGATATATGTGTGGTTCCTGATTCTATAACAAATGTTCCATTTTTGTGCTCCTCAGCTTCCAACAAGTCACTCCTATCCATAGTTACCATGTAATATTTATCTTTGCAATTAAATTAATGGCAAAGGTAAAGGTATCACTGTTTTGTGAATTTTGGATGCTATTTGGAGCACCATCGGGCCTAAAATAAGAAGAAGAGCCCTCCCTCCATTCCATCCAATGTCATCTGGGGGAGAGACACTAGGCCGAGCACCATCGGGCCTAAAATAAGAAGAAGAGCCCTCCCTCCATTACCATCCGATGTCATCTGGGGGAGAAACACTAAGCCCAGCACCACCCGGCCTAGAATAAGAAGAACCCTTACTTCTTAAAGGACGGGTGGGATTTGGGATTTCTATGTTCTGTTTAAATTGTATTAATATATATGTATGGAAATGTTAATGTTGTAAGCCACCCCGATTGCTCTGCAGAGGGGCGGGATATAAATAAATATTATTATTATTATTATTATTATTATTATTATTATTATTATTGTACTTTGCTGGATGGCCAACACAGCTGCCCATGGATATGTCCACAATTAAAAATGTTTAAGAATGTTCCAAGGATTTGCAAGTGATAGACAAGCAGACAGCAACAGTTTTCATATGACTGCATAGCCTAGAAATAAATGGCATTTCAGTAGGGATGAATGAATATTTTGAATGTGCATTACAATGCAAATTGCTTCATTCTTATATCCTGACTCTTAGCATGATTTGCAAAAGTAAAGGAAGCACATCTCTTCCCCCCAAAAAGATGTGCACATTGAAAAGTGAGCATGGAAACATGAGCATATTTCCAAAATGTGCATAAATAGATTTTAGTCAATAAGGATATACAACCACCCCTCCATTTTTATGGGGGATCCGTTCCAGACCCCTCTGTGCAAAAATGGAAAATCTCCAATATTCAAGCCCCGTTGGCTTGAATGGCAGCATGCACACTTGGGCGTGCTCCCCATTTTGTCCCCGTCTGTTTTCCGCCCACGAACAGCTGAAGGACACGGACTCCAAGTCCACAAAAATGGAAGGGTGACTATAGATACAAAAGTAAAATCATTTTTTAAAAAAATCTGAATCATATATCACAAAATATATGCATAATGGGATAACTCGTCCCATTATAAAAAGTGCATGATTTTTAGGCTCCCTCATTTCAGAGATAATTTTGAGAAAATAATTTTATCGCAGTTTAAAACAAAATTGCACAGGGATAGGGTTCAGATGCTTACATTTTTAGCTGCCTTTTCAAAAGAGCATAAAAGAAGTCATGACAATGTATTGAAATATATTTTAAATTTATGTTAGTTTCCATGACAGTTTGTAAACAGTTGTGTCTGCTGCACAGTAAAGAGAGAGAAAGCTTTGTCAGTGAAAGTGCTTTTTTATATATTAAAAAGCAAAAATTAGTCAATATTCTTCTGGACTTTAAATAGATTGACTTTTAAAACATTTTGTTACCATACCAACAATTGCAGTCTTGCTGCTACCTAAAAACAACATGCAAATAGACAGGCTTATATTCTTTTTCCAGGTCTTTGTCCTTCTACAGACCATTACTCATCCACAGGAACAGCTGAAGCAAACTGTTGTGTATGGTTTTAAATGCATTTGCTTGCAAATAATTGAAGTCACAGAGACTTACTTGTGAGTAATTTTTTAGATTTATGCTGAAATTATATATATATATACTTTCAGAGCTCAATTTAAATACTAAACATAATTACAAAGCTGTCAATAAAGTGCATAGGACTACTTCGGTGGGGTATTAGTAACCTAAGATTGACACTGAACTTTAGGATTTCCTTCAGTGGGTGCCAATGTGTCAATTATCTCTTGACATAAATCTTTCATGAATCATCATTGGCAGCCTGGTTTTAATACATCCTGCTGATTTTTACTGGGCAGACAATTTATTTATTTCCCATTTTTCTCTTAGTGCAAGACTCAAGGCAGTATACAGGATAGATTAAAACAAAATACAACTAAAAATCATAAAATTAAATAACAATTAGAACAATTAAATGGCAGAAACTATGTTGGTGTTTTACTCAGGCATATGTTCACTTGCCTCCCATTCAAATGCCAATGCCAGCCACAGGACTGGTGAAATGAGGCCACAATTTTAACTCCAAGAATATGCAATGAGGCAGTTAATCACAGAGTCTCATGTGATTCACTGAGGTGGCACCGGTTGGGACACTTTTCTGAGAAAGTCAATAACTTATCACACATCTTCACTCTAGCCAACGAGTAATGATAGGAAAATGTGAGATTCTTTCACCTTGTAGTGCCACCAAAAGCCTTCATACAGTGCCACAGAAACAAAAGCACATGATAAAAGCCCCATTTCCCTTAGTTCGTCCATAATTCTATTCAGATGACACACATTCCAAACCCTGGTTCTGATGCAGAGTCCAGATGACATCCGGCATGTTCCATACCAGAACTGGGCTATACATTCCCCTTAACATGGATTTTTTAAAATTACCTGTTACTCTAGATATTCTTGGAAGATGCAGAGCCTTCCATTCCTGTGCCACTGCAACTGCCTGCATGGGTATCCTGCTGAACTACCCTGTGCATCTGCCATTACTGTGAGTCACTTGCTCTGATGTCAGAATTAGACACCTAGCCACATGACTGAGGTTGAGCACCTCATTCTGACTTAAGAAGTGAATGACCTACAGTGGTGACTGACATACCAGATGGCTCAGCAGGACCCCCATGCAGGTTGGGGCAGCTATGTAGCCAGGATATTCTGGGCTGCCTCTGGAGTATTGTGGCCAGTGCACACAAGGCCAAAATTCCCTCACTCCACCAGCCACAACATATAGGCAACGCTTAACCCAATAACCAAACCATAAACTGTAGCCAACAGGCTGTAACATTACATACCATGATGTAGGTGAGAAGAAAAAAACAAAAAACACCACCACCACCATATCAGCTAAACAGGGCAAATAAAAAAATATTCTGACTTGCCTTCAAAAAGGTGAGTGGAAATATCCATGCTACACAGATGTGGACACACCAAGGCAAAAAGACTTGAGTTAAGGCCTTTTTGCACAGTCTTGCATGACACCAGTGTGACAGTGCACCCAAGCATGGTGTTGGACCAATGGCTTGAGGAAGGCAAAGCCACTCCTATCATAATACCAGGCAATAATGCACTTCTTTATGTGGTTATGCTCTTTTGGTTATGGCATAACAGTTGTTTTCAATTCACACTCATGTAAGTGGAGTTCTGCAAATGTAACAATTGCACATGTAGTTTTGGGATTCTTGGATAGAGCATAATTGTTTGTTGGTGTCTCCAGTGTGTAATTAGATTCACTGGCATCAAAAACTTAATCTGAACAACAAATACAATGCAAAATAAAGAGGTGAACAAAACTACAAGTCATTTATGTCTACACTTTTCTTAGAAGCCATTTAGGGCCTTTGCAGACAGCTAGAAATAGTGCGAATTGAATCCACTTCAACTGCCCTGGTTTAGTGCTAGGGAATCATGGGAATTGTATTTTTTTCTGAGACATTGAGCTTTCTCTGTCATAGAGCTCTGGTGCCACAATAAACGACAGTTCCCATGATTCCCTTGCACTGAGCCAGGGCAGTTAAAGTGGACTCAATTTGCACGATTTCTGGCAGTCTGCAAAGGCCTTTAGTCAAAGGAAGATCATAGGTATGTGTGTGAGGAAGAGATTAAGTATTTCTTTAGCTTTAGGTGTTGATAAGATGTGTATATCTACATATTAGCATTTTCACATGCTGAAATTCAGGCAGAGGAATTTCTATTGGAATACAACAATAATTTCAGACCATTAGCTTCTTCAATTGCAGCATAGTGAGAAGGAATATTAATCAGTGGAAAAATAAATAAAAAAAACATGGCTAATGCTGTAATATTTCATTAAAGGATTAGCATCACACCACAGGAAGGGCTTTTGATGGTTTGCTAGTGTCTGTGGTCTGACTGAACTAAACATTCTGCCCTAGTCAATTGCCAGATGTGGAATCATTTGACTCCAAATGCTTCTTTTCTCCCAAAATGGCATTGCTTCCAGCAGAAGCATTGGGCAAAATGTACCCCAGCTCCAGTTATTTCATGCACTTCAGGCCATAGACATAGACAGAAAGATTTATCCCAAAGCCAACAGGGCAGAAGAGCTCACACTGTGCAGAGATCCTCATATTGTTTCTTGGAACTGTAGGAAGCACATTTCACACCCAGGTAACATGATGAAATACATGTGGAATTTAAATCTGCATCTAATCCATTGAAATTGTATTTCCACCTTCCTTTCCATCTGAAATTTCTCTTTCAGATGCCCTTCTGAAAATATGGATGTCCAAGGCATGGAGCCCATAGTACATCAGGTTGTAGAGTATGTGACTCCACTTTGCAGTAACCATACAGTGGCTCCTTCATCTGATCAATGTATGAAAGGGGCTATTGTTTGAAGGAGATAGAAGCTCAGCCTCTTTTATTTTGATGTACAGCTCACAAACTGGGATAAATATAACCTTGTTTGGGTTTGACTTACCAAATACTCATGATGAAAATATGCCAATTGGAAATCTTTATATTAATAATATCCATCTCCTTATATCCAACCAAATGGAGGAATTGTTTTGGCACATATTATTTTTGACTTGATGGTGCCCTTTTCAACTATGCATTTTTTATACTTTTGCATATATTAAAGGGTGACTTTCAAGCTTTTTAGGCTAAAAATAACCAGCCTGGAGGAACAAAGGGAATACTTCAAAGTCTCCCTTCAGTAGGAAATGCTTTCAAGCAGAAAAGTAGGGAAACTATATAGAGATGTGAATGGCACTATTGTCATTCGGCTCATCCTCTGCAGAGATTTAAAAACAATTGCAAAAGAGAAAGGATATATCATTTGCAGGAACAGGAAGATACATATTCTTGCAAAATGCTCACTCACTGGGTTCTGGACCTTTATCAGACAAATGAATGCTCAAATTGTTTGTTCAGCATATCAGAACAATAAGAGCTATGAAAAGTGTCATGTAAGTGAAGTTGGTTTCTAAACAACCTTTGCTATCTATCATCTATCTATCTCCTTCATCTGATCAGTGTATGAAGGGGGCTATTGTTTGGAAGAGATATCTATCTATCTATCTTCTGGCATCCTACTTATAGCAAAGAGACTGGCTATTTCTTTTTATAAGAAGGCTAAGGTTTTCTTCAGGTTAACCACGATTTAGCTTATTCATTCATGTCTCAGACTAGAGCAATGAAAGAAAACAATTCCTAGATAATACAATGGACATGGAAGTAGCAATAAGGCAGTTTCTTATAATCACAGAATTAGGAATCTGCCTCATTCCTAATTTGTGGCAAACAAAAACACTATTCAGGATTTCCTCCAAACATATGAGGATACAAACTAAGTGGAAGATCTAGGACTGCATACTGTAGGTTTCACCCCTACATCTCTGTGCATGCTGTCTTTACCCTTTCCTCTCCCTAAATTGTGCATTCAGCACAAAGGTCAGAATTGAGACACTAAGCACAAAGAGATGGATGTATTTAGAACACGATAGGGTGACATGAAGGCACATGTGCCCCCTACATTCCAGTTTTGTGCCCATAGTTCCTTGTCACCATCTATAGTACCAGATTTGTGGGTACAGGTGGCCCTCTATAGCCATGGATTTTTATTCATGGATTTAATTATCCACAGCTTGAAAATATTTTAAAAAGTTTTTTTTTTAAACTAAAACAAGAATTAAAAAAGCTCCAAAAACATCTAGACATGGTATGGACACAAGAAATTGAGAAGAAATTAAAATATGTTAAATAAAAAAATTTCAAACATGCAAACAGCCCTGGCAAATGGCTTGCTTATAAGTTGTGAAAAGAACAGGAGAATTTTTTTATCTTAAACATAAAAGATAAAGGTGAAATCATAACCAGTCAAAATAAAATTAAACATATGTTTTATAGTTTCTATTTGGAGCTATTTAAGAAAGAGTATATAACTAATGAACAGAAAGAGAAAATATTAGAATACTTAGAGAAGGAGAAAATATCTCAGATCACAGAAGATCAGAAAAGAGAATTAAACACACCAATTTCAATGATGGAAATAATTTAAGCTATTAAAAGAACAAAAATAGGTAAGGCTCCGGGACCAGACGGATTCATGGCCAATTATTATAAAATGTTGGAGGATAAACTCATTTTACCATTCCACAAAGTTATATCTAATTTAACTATAAACACCAAACCTAAATCTTGGGGTGAGGCATTGATAACCCTGATTCCAAAAGAAAATAAAGATATCTTAAAAATTAAGAATTAAAGACCGATCTCATTGTTAAACTCAGAGGGGTTGCAGACTGCCAGAAATAGTGCAAATTGAGTCCACTTTTAGGGTTAGGGTTAGTGCTAGAGAACCATGGGAATTGTTTTTTTTTTTTCTGAGCCATTGAGCCTTCTCTGTCAGAGAGCTCTGGTGCCACAATAAAATACAGTTCCCATGATTCCCTAACCCTAACCCTAAAAGTGGAGTCAATTTGCACTATTTCTGGCAGTCTGCAACTCCCCTCAGACTATAAAATTTTTATGTCCATTTTTGTGGAGAGACTTAAAAGAACATTAAAGGAATGGATTCAGGAGGATCAAGTTGGATTTCTTCCCAGGAGACAAGCGAAAGATAATTTAAGAATAGTTCTAGATTTATTGGAGTTTTATGAAAAACATAATAAAAATAAGTTTGTGATGCTTTTCCTAGATGCAGAAAAGGCCTTTGATAATGTGAATTAAGAATTTATGTTGGCAGTGATAGAAAAAATAGGGGTAGGTCAAAATTTTATAAATGGATAAAGACAATTTACAATGATCAAACTGCTAAAATCATCATAAATAGGGAAAAGATACCTGAAATTAAAAATAATAAGGGTACAAGACAGGGATGCCCACTATCCCCCTGATCTTTCTAATAATAATTGAAGTACTGTTGAGGAAAATAAAATATGAAGAATAAATAAGGGGGCCATTAATAAAAGGAATTTCATACAAGGTGAAGGAACAGGAAGTTATCAAACCTCAAATGATTACTTGGGCACAAAATATAAGTAAGAAGATCCCACTGGAGGACTGGGAAAAAGTAGGGTCCAAATATTTAAAATTTATATAAAAAAAACAACAACAATATTCTAAAAAAAAAAATTATTATAAAGTTTGCCTAAGATAGTATCTTACACCTGAAAGGATTGCTAAAATCTCTAAGAAAACAAATGGCAAGTGTTGGAGAGGTAAAGAAAAAGAGGGAACATTATTTCACATGTGGTGGAAATGTAAAGTAATCCAAAATTTTTGAAAAAGAATACATCAATCAATAACCAAAACTCTAAACATAAATTACCCAATGAAACTTGAAATATATCTCTTAAGCATATTGAGTGATCTAGATAGAACAATGGAATTTAAAAACTGGAGAATATTATTAAATATATTAACTGCAATGAGATTAGTTATAGCTAAGAATTGGAAATCAACCTCAGGTCCAGAGATAGAAGAGTGGCTACTAAAATTATATGACTTATTTGAAATGGATATTCTTACTTATTTGGTAAATGGGAGAGTAATAGCAGAAAGAAAAGAAGACTGGAAAAGGATAAATCCGCTGTGGGAAAACAAATGGGGTGAAAGTGCAATTCAATTTAACAATATTTGATGTAGGTTGATGAAGGTTATATAATAATACATAGGTATTGATATTTTTATTTATGCAGAGAATCTAGAGTTTAGATTGATAATAAAATTAAATATTTTTAGTTAATTAGTTTAATACAAATAGATTGTAGATAAGAAAGATAAGTACAATATTAAAATGACTTTAAGATGATAAAGAGAAGCAGATAAGAAATATGCTAGTAACAGTTGAACTTTTCAGTTGGGAAGTTATTTAACATAAATGTAATATATATATAATTTTCTTTATGAAATTTAGATTATAAAATGAGGAGGGACAGAAGGAAAAGAGTATGGTAGGTAGAAAGAAAATGGTAGATAGAAAATTACAATGATTGGATAAACAATAATTTGCAGCTTTATAGAAAATATTTTATTTTTGATACATTGATTTTGTTTCTCTTTGTTTAGTCAATAATTGGAAAATGGAAGATTTGTTACTTAACTTCTTTACTCATTTATTATTACAAGCACATTTGTATTTATGAGATGATTACAATAAAAATATACCAAAAAGAAAAAGAAAAAAGAAAAAAGAAAATATTTTAAAAATATATACATTTCAAAAAGCAAACCCTGACTTTGTCATTTTATATAAGGGACACCATTTTACTACCCAACTGCATTTAATAGGACTTGAGCATCCACTGATTTTGGTATCCACAAGGGGTCCTGGGACCAAACCCCAGCACATACCTACTGTGTGTACTTTCTCCCTGTTCTTCCCTTCCTGTTATTTCAGAAAGTGTGGTAGACTGTTTAACCTGTATTCTTTCATGGCTCGATGCTGTAGGATGGAAGGAACAGTGTGGAATCAGTCTTACACTATAGAGAGCCAACACTATGAGTGGCAATTTACTGGCTGCTGCCAAATTTCAACAAATTTCAGCTAACAAAGTCCACCTCTTTACTATTTTTTCCCCTCCAGATTATCATACCTTGCAATGAAAAATAACATGCTCAAAAACAGTCATACATAGAGAGGGGGGCTAAAAATATAGCTAAAATATATACAGTTGAGAAACTGTAATAAAATGCTTGCATTAGGGGGAAATATGTTGGGAAAATATATGCTGCATTGGAAAATGTGTACTCATTTTCATATTTTATATATTGGGAACTGAGGCATAAAACTCTCCTCCAGCACTACATTTCAACTGAGTTTATTCTCTTCCTGTCAGCTTTCTTTACTGTCCAGCTTCTACAACCTCATATATCCTATCTAGAAAAGGCAGGGACACACAGAAGAAGTGGGTTTATATCCACCAAGATAAAACTCAGTCTTAAAGGTGCTGCCACATTTCTCCCCCCCCCCCTTCTCCCTTCCTTTATCCTTTTTACACTAACACAGAGTTTCCTATTCCCACTTCTTCAAAAAGAAGCTGTTCTGTGACAGGAGGGTCTTAAACATGGCCTTAATAATAGAATGAATTCTGATAATTGAAGAATCATGAAATTAATGGTTAATCTACCAGAAATTCTTGATGCATTTGGGTAATATTTATTTGGCTATGATGACCTTATATGATCCTCACTTGAGTTTTCTCTGACAGCTATTATCCCTGACAGGTTTCCCTGAAACAAGAAGTTGCTTTTGACCTCCTCACACCTGGCAAACAAGCCTATGCATTCTATCCCTGACCTCTTCTCCCATGTGGTTGACACTGAAGTAATTATCAGTAATTTATTGACTTTATTTTTGTTAGCCCTGAATTATGCAAATAACAGAGGCAGAGTGTCTCTTGCCTTTGGTGGGCTTCAGGGATGGCAGTGGAGCTGACAGAGACAGGGTAGCTCACACATGGGTGCCTGTGGAGGTCTGGATGTGTTGGAGAATGTATTTTGTCAAGTGACCTCATTTAGAAATGGTTAGTGGAAAGCAGAGTCACAGATCCATAGGTTTAAATGGCTTGAAAAGTCAGACTGTTTAATCTACAGCAACCTCCTGTATATAATACAACCCATAAAGTCTTATCCAAGCATTCATGCATGCATTTAAAATATATGAGGAGCTTGCACAATATTTAGACAATAATCAGTAGCACAGGAGTTAGGAACAGAATGGCAGGCATTGTGAAGAAAGAAACAGCTAAAGGAGGCCATTGGGTGCTTCTCAATACTCTGTGGGGCACATACCTTGTTTGAGAGAAGACACTGCCTTATACTAGCTTGGTATGCCTATGCTAGCATCAGCTCTCTGGACTTTCAGAGAGGATTCTTTTATAGCTCTCCTGTCATTTAGACAGCCATTCAGCTCTGTTCTATTTACCAGGGACCTTTTCACACTAAACAATTATAATACTACAATGATTGCAATAGCAACATCCCATGGAATCATGGAATATGAACTTTAGGGAATTTAGGATTCTCAGCCAGAGAGCTCTCATGCCTTACCAAACTACAGACTCCAAGATTCCATGGGATTCAGCCATGGGAGTTAAAGTACAGTCATAGTACTGTAATTATATAGTGTGAAAGGATCCCAGAATCTTTATCAAACCTGTGCCTTTCATATTGTATGTAATTTAGCTAGGATTTTTTTAAAATCATCTGTTGCTTTTGCAATATTCATTTAAGGATTTTTGTTTTAGTATTTAAATTGTAATGGCATTTTAATAAGCTGTTTTCAATATGTTCCACCACATTGGATGTAAAAGCACACAACTATCCTTGTAAAAGCGACTATGTACCTCTTGGGGGCAGTAGAAGTAGAGACAGGTTTCCTGGTGTGTTTCCTCTTTTTCTTGGCTGATCTATTACTTCCTTGGAGAATATTGCACTGCCTTTCTTACCAACCTAGGTGTGGGCTGAAACCTTTTAAAAATGGATTTTATTGCACCTCCATGCCCAGGTTGGAGGTATCCCATACCTGATTCGGACTTCTCCTGTACTTTGCAAAGAATGAGAAAGTCTTGTTCTTTCAAAAAGTGCTGGAGAAGTACAGATCGGGTATGGGATGCCATGATTGGGTACAGGATGCCTCTGACATGGACATGGAGGCATGTAATAAAACCCATTTTTAAAAGGTTTCAGCCCATGCCTAGATTAGGAGGAAAGGCAGTGTGATAATCTCCCTTGACTATAGGTATACATTTTCAAGTCAAATTTAACTTTATTTCACTCCTCCTCTTATTGTACACTGTGTTAGTCATGGTATCATAGCCAGCAAACCCCATCCTTCTCTATCCAAGGTATAGTTTCCTTAATAAATATTTTCTTTCCCCTTAAGATTTAAAGCAGCCAGCTTCCATACAATCCCAAGTAAAAAGTGGGGTAGAAATTGTGTAATAAATAAAGAATAAATATATTCTATGGTCTCTCTCTCTCTCATTTGAAAACCAGCTAATCTAGCTTTGTTTATTAGAGCTACATCCCACCCCAAGAGAACCATTCTGAGTTTCTTAGTGGTGTAGGATCAACCAAGAGCAATTCCTAGATTGTGACAATACAGGCCTGGAAAACAAGGAAGGGACATGCATACACTGACATGATATTTTTCCATAACTATGATCCCAATGTCTAGAAATGCATTCTATTTTAATCACTGAGCATAATTCCAGATTAATCGAATGGAGTCTGAAATAGCTCTGGCCAAAAATGAGTCATTCTGGCAAAGTTCGGTCACTTATCTCTGATTCTTTGGTTTTTTCAAACATGCAATTACAGAAGGGTAAAAAGTGGAAATGGGTGGATTTATATTGACTCTTTGGATATAAAATGATCTATTTGTGAGGGATCAGATATTGTAGATGGAATATTTTTCCCAAGGCTTCACATAAAAATGCAACACAGACCGAGTCTACAGGGGACTAATGCCCCCCTCCCCTCTCAATTTCTATCCAATCTGTGATCCACCATTTATTTCCTCCAATGTAAAGGATTGGATGAAGACTGTGCCTGGAAATAGTCAGCAACCTTTTTGTGTGTGGCTGTGGTGGCTGCAAAGTAAATAATTAAATAATTGGGGGGAAAGTGCCACCACAATTGTGGGAACATTTGTTTGCATTTTCTAGCACAGCCTATAAATATGGCAACAGTATCAGATGTGTGTGGACATCAAGCATCCTTCAGAAAGAAAGAAAGAACAAAAAGAAGACAGGAGGGAAGGTGCTTAAAAAGAAAATTGTGACTTAGACTGAGTGGGATACATTCCAATGTTATACACTGTGAATGATGGATTAGCAATTAATTTTTCAATCTATTGTCCTCATCATTGGAGAATATCCTGACTTCTCTTTAAACTAAGACTGTGTTACAGTCATTGCATTTTATATTAACAGAGGTTTCTTGTACTCATTTTACTTAATAGCACCTGGTAGAGTTCACTGAATTGCACAGGCAGCCAGATGAGTGCCTCACTTCACCATTGCCCCAAAATGAAGTTGGATCAGGTAATCAGGAGATCCAGTTCCATCCCTTCCTCTCTGTCTCTATTCATTATATGATTTTTCTTACATAAAACTGTTGGGGACACATTAACTAACTGCTTTAAAAAGGGAGAGAGAGAACATAGTCTTTTTAATCTCCATATTATCTCAAATTGGTCTGAATCATTTGCCACCAACCCAGTCTGCTCCAGGTCTGAACTGGGTTAATCCAATTAGACTAGAATCCAATAACAATCAGTCCAGATCAGATTACTATGGTTCAGAATGCAGGGAATGTTTGTTGTGTGTGTGTGTTAAATTTAAAGGGCCTTTGGAGAAGAATATTTGTTTTACACTATTCCTTTACCAATCCTGGTGTTTTGTTATTGTTGCTGTTGCTGTTTTCTGTCATCAAGTCAACTTTGCCATCACAAACTATGAATGGGAGATTTGCCAGATCTCTGGTCACCAACTGATCTGCTCAGATCTTTCAAATTCAGAGTTGTGGCTTTCCCACTTGTAGTGCAGTCTCTCTCTCTCTTATTGTCTTCCACTCTACCAGTCATTATGTCTTTTCCAATGAATCATATCATCTCATGATATGTTCAAAGTATGACAGTGTAAGTTTAGTCATCTTTGCGCCCAGTGAGTGTTCAGTCTTGATTGTTGCTAAAGTCATTCATTTTTCTTTATAGCCAGTCATGATATCTGCTTTGTCCTAACTTGTTTCGGACCTGCACGGAGAATATTAACATAATCTATCATGGAAAATTTTAAGTCCATATGGTAGAAGACAGACCAGAATTATTATTCCTTATATTACCAGAACAGATGATATGGAAACAAGGCATGCCAAACCTTTATGTAGCTTAAAGTAGAGGGCAAGATGCTATCTCTCCTGCCCTACCCATTTCCATGAAGAAAAAGTTGATCAGAATGGTTATTGAGTCTAGTGATAGGGCTGCCTCTTCCTTTGCATCCAACTTGCTCTGCCTAATGGCAATTTGCCCTGCTTGTCAATGAATTGCCCCAACTACTTGGGGCTGGAAAAGGTGGATCCTTTTGGTGGTGCCATGGTTAAATGCTGGTACTGCAGCCACAACATTGTGAGTTCGATCCCCACAGGGCTCTAGATTGACTCAGCCTTTCATCCTTCCATAGGTCTGTGAAATGAGTATCTAGCTTGTTGAGGGACAGTTGACTAACACATTGTAAACTACTTAGAGAGTGCTTAGTTCACTATGAAGTGGCATAGAAATCTAAAATGCTATTGCTATTGCTAGATTCTCTACATCATGCAACACTGATAAATGCCAACACAGACTTATTTTCCTTCCAATTTTTATTCAGTGCTTTTACCAAAATGTCAGATTTTAAAAGCATTTCCACCGGCTCCTCATCCCATTTAGAAATTAAATGCACACAAGCACTAAGAAAGACTAGATCCTACTGTGATTTGCCTTGAGGTAGAATGGCTGCCTCCTTGCCAAATATAAAGTTTGCTTTTTGCTAGGCTTGGCGCTTGTCCATCTATGAATATATAAATTTGAATGCATAATGGTTATTGCATGTCAGGCCAGTGGGCATTTGGCTTGCACAGCTCTGCATTTCCCAAACTGTAGAGACATGAAATGTAAGACATGAGATCTGAGACAGGGTGGAAAGTGGTACTGACTTGAGTGGCCTTAGAATAGAACTAAAGCCCTTCCCCAGCCAAGCTAGTATTTTAAGGAAATCAGCTAAGAAATGTTTTCCTTGCTCCATTTCCATGTTTACTGGGATACACAACGTTGTTACACTCGATTGCATCAGAAAACATGGAAACAGTTCTACAAATTGATCTGACCACAAGATCTCAGAGGAATTTTGCTCTTTTGTCTCCAAGGAGTTTACAAGCATAAACAATCCAAAATAAACACAGGATTACATTTAGTATGCCTGTACTTCCATGGACACATTTTCAATATAGCATGTACTAGCTTCATTTAGAAGTAGCAAATAATGTTTAAATATTGGAAAGGATGTCACATTGAGGATGGAACAACCTTGTTTTCTGCTGTTCCAGAGAATAGGAATAATGGATTCAAACTACAGGAAAAGAGACTCCATCTAAATAAATGTTAGGAAGAACTTCCTGATGGTTAGAAGTACAGTCTCCTTCTTTGGAAGTGTTTAAATAGAAGCTGGATGACCATCTGTTAGGAGTGCTCTGATTGGGAATATATGATTCTGTGATTCTGCCAGTGAGGCCAAGCATTTCACCCCTTAGATCAGGAATCACTTGCATGTTCTCTGTAGCTCCACAGCTCCACTACTGCAAAGGTTTGTTTGACTGATACTGCTGTCAAACAACTTGTTGCTCAGGAGAAAGCTGGACTAGATTGGTTTCATGCTTGATTCTCTGCAGAACTATCTGTCACTTTCACCAGGCTACCAGACATCATAATGCATGTGCATTTTAGAGTAACAACAATCAGCTAATCTCAAGTTCATAAAGTCATCAAGGTTTTCTTTCCTTTTTTCTGACACAAGGGGAGACAAAGACCTATATGCTATTGGTAGTATAATTACTGTAGACCCATTGAATCAATTGGATTTACACAAGTGGTGACTCATCTTTTTACAATTTATTCAGTGCATCTGCTAGTAGGAATCAGGTTTTGTTATATCTTGCAGAAGATAAAATAGATTTGATTTCTGAGCAGGACAAAATCAGTGAGTGGGCATTTCAAGGAAGCAGATTTCTGACAAATATTAGAAGAAGAATTTCCAACAAATATTAGATTTCAGACAAATATTAGTAAAAGAAATATTAGAAGAAATTAGAAGGCATTAGTGAAGAGACTGTACACCCATATGTTCTTGCATTCTGCATTGTGCATCCTGCACTGAGCGGGAAATTGGGCATCCAATGTTATAATTCCTAATTTTATAATAGAGTGGTAACTGAAGGACATAAGGGATTATTTTCTCTGTGGTATTTGCACAGTCTCCAGAAAAAAAATTGATGTGGCCTGCTACCACATATTTGGCACCTGCTATGTAGGCAAAATTACCCATTTTACCTTTGTGACTTGATGACTCCTCTCTTAGGGAATGTAACCAACGGTTTATGCTTTCTTACTATGATTCTTAAAGAGAAAATAGCATTACCTACTAAGGCAGAAGCTGGTTGGGAGAGACAAATAATTGAACTGACTAGGCAACTACAAGCCATCATGAAAACAGAGTCTTAATTTTAGCTCATTTGAACAAGAAGCTAACAATATGAATCTCATTCACAAGAACATAGCAAACATGAATTATAAAAACTATAAATGGCAAACAAAAGAAAATAAGAACATTTTTTTTGTTAGTCATTTCCCTAAATCACCCCCTCAAAATCCACTTATCTTAGCTCCTTTTGAGAAACCTCTTGATCCTTACAATCAAGATATTAAACAGATCTGACACCAAAATAATAAGCTGAAGGCCACCATCCAAAAGCTGCCGCCACTGGAAAGTAACAAATGAACTGACGTATTTATATGAGCAGCATCCCACACTCAGTAATAGCACTTAGCCAACAAGATATACATTATATACAGTATCACTTTGTTTGATCAACCCATGAATCAATCGAATCTAGCATTCTTCTTTTAACAACGGCTGGCTTTGTGTCATGGGAAAGTCATAGGCAGAACATGAAATACCTGTTGATTCTCCCTTATCTCAAATGCTTGGGATTGTACATGCTTTGAAATTTTATTTTATTTTTTCAGATTGTGGAATATTTCCATATACATAATGAGATATTTTGGAAAAGGGTCTGAAGTTTAAACATGAAATTCATTTATGTTTCATATACATTTTATACACATAGTTTGAAGGAAATTTTATACATAATATTTTTAATGATTTTGTGTGTGAAACAAAGTTTCTGTACATTTAACCATCAGAAGCAAAGATGTCATTATCTCAGCCACCCATGTGGATAATTTGGATTTTGGAGTACTGAGGGTTTCAGAATTCTGTACATTTAAATAAGACTCAAGATAAATGAGACTCAACCTGTAACAGGCAACAATCATTTGTTAATCACCAACATTTAAAATCTATGAATGTACCATTTCCTTTGTCTTCACAAGCATCACCAAACTTTTCCTTCCTTCCTTCCTTCCTTCCTTCTTTTATTCATTGGTTGAAAAAACAAATCCTGCCATTCTAATGATCACACACTGCTCAGAGTGGCTAACTGTATTTTAAAAAAAAGTTGTAAAAATTGATAGAATGGCAAAACATTATATTAAAAAGAATACAGATAAAATGTTAGGTAAAGATCACAAAGAAATGATTGCCTGAATAAGAAAGTCTTCATCATATGAAAAAAGACAAAAGCCTTCTAATAGGTGCCAACCTTGCCTCTGAGGGTCAGGAATTCCAGAGATTAGGTTTGTGCCACTGAGACATGTCTTTTGTTCCTCCCGAGAAGAGATTTGTGCCTTTTGCTTCTTCTTCTCTATCATGCCTCTGCCATAGCTGAGACACAGAGAATGTCTTCACTATAAAGTTTTAGTGGCCAGATGGACTGGTAAGAAAGGAGGTAATCCTTAAAATATCTTGGACCTGAGATATTTAAAATCTTAAAGGTCATCATCCACACTTTGCTATGTGCCCCAAAACAAACAGCCAATAGCTCAGGCCTTGCAGGAGAGATCTGGTGTGACTCCTTAAATGGGAATCCATGAACATGCTTGCCGACCTATTCTAAATCAACCACACATCTGAAGACATTTCCAAGGCAGCCCTATGTACAGAACACTGCAGTAATCCAAACTAGGGGTGTGTATGATCATGGAGAAATCTGTTGCCACCAGGAACAGATGCAGTTGGGACACATATCTCAGTGAAGCAAAGGCATTTCTGGCTAAAGCTGCTACATGAATATCCAGTAAAGCTGAGGCTGGGGCAGAACTGTCTCATTAAAAGAGTATTACTCCTTTAAAAGCACCCTAGATGATAGATGGCTAAGTAAGGATGCTAAGAGAAAGGATATTATCTCATTGAGAAAAGGACAGGAGAGAAGCGGGATGGTCACATCCTTATTGCTGTAAGATTATCATATGATGTCCCATGAAGTTGTGCTCATCCAGTCCTTCTCCTGTCAATGAAGTAGCTCCATCACTTTTCATTAATAGGAAACTATCATTAATGAAAAGTGATGGGGCCATTCTACTTCATTGACAGGAGAAGTACGGGATGAGCATGATATTGCAGAATATCATGTGATAACCTTACAGAAATCACGTGATAAGGACACGAGCATCCTGCCTCTCTCCTGTCCTTTTTCTCTGTGAGATAATCTCAAAGGTTTACACTCCAGATAATACAATATTAATCGATCTCTATCTGTTTATCTCTAATCATGCAGTTTATGGTTTCCTGCTCAAGAGCTCCCTCCCTCCCTCCCTCCCTCCCTCCCTCCCTCCCTCCCTTATGCTTGCATGTAAACACAACCATGCACATACGGGGACAGAATGCACGTACAAGACAAGAAATATGTGGGATCTGAATTATTATTATTATTATTATTATTATTATTATTTCTATACCACCCTATGGTGAACCAATCTAGGCGGTTTACAACAATTAAAAGAACAACAAAGATAAAACAGTATATTCCCCCCCCTTAAAACATTATTAAATCAGATATCGATTAAAACAATAACAGATTCATTAAATATAAAATTTAAATACAAACCGATTTAAAACAAAACAAAACAAAAAACAACAACACCCCACCACTTCCATTTCTTGGGGGTATAGAGAGACTGTAAAGGGGGAGCAGAGGAGAGATCCTGTTAATGTTACATTAACATTTAAACAGGTTGCGGTGACCTAATCAACTTCTACTGCGTTCCTCATCCATCAACAACTGATGGGGCCATGAGAGGAACGCAGGAGTCAAGGAATCCAAGGCCGGGGTGATTAGTCTGGGAAGGCCTGCCGAAAGAGATCCGTCTTGACAGCTTTTGTAAAGCTGTCCAGTGATGTCAACTGACGGATCTCGTCCGGCAGGCCGTTCCAGAGTTTGGGGGCAGCAACAGAAAAAGCCCTCTGGGAGGTCGCCGCAAGCCTTGATTTTTGAGGCTGCAGCAAATTCCTCCCAGAGGACCGGAGAGCGCAGGGAGGATTGTATGGAAGGAGGCAATCCCTGAGATAGCTTGGATATGGAGCTGGACCATCTAAAATAGATCTACACTTAAGCAGGAGTGGGTAGCTTGTGAGGTTCTAAGGCCATTTATGTCCTTCCACAGAACTTGGCAGATTTACAGATTCATCAAGTTTGAAAGGACTCCAAGGATTCTCCCACAGTGGGAAAAAACTGAACAACAGAGATGGGCACATGACCTCTCCATGTTTTCTTTTTGTTGTCACAACTCAAATTGTGAGGCTGAGTTTGAGTCTTTTTTCAATCCCATTTGGTTAGCTGAAGCACAGATTAAACAGCCTATCCAGGGCCAAATAGGAGCTCCACCCACACACATCTGGTTATCCAGTCCACTGGCTCTTAAGTGCTAGGCATCAATCCATGACTAGGAACAGCTGTTAAATAGGAAGCTGGAGTGGCTGGCCTATTATGTGATCATGAGAGAGGCCCTGTCCAGGATTTCTTCTTGAAGGCTAGGCAGACCTGAGGTTTGGCAAGGGACATTAGCTGTTCCCAGAGACTGACACAGTAGGATAATTAGAAAACATAATATATACAAAAATAACTTTCTTTGCTTCCACCCTGTGCATTGTGCCACAGGTTGTCTGGACGGCCACTTGGATTAATGTTTTCACCTAAAGTGGAACACATTGTTTTCCTGTTTCTTTCTCCCCTTCCACTCATGTAATCTACAAAACAGTATGGACATTTTAGGCAGCTTTTCAATACACAGCTCATGTCAACCTGGCAAATGAAAGGATCCATGCCCCAGACTGATTTAAAAGAGAGAGAGCGAGAGAGAGAGAATGAGGGGGGGGGGGGGGAGGAGGAGGCAGTAGCAAATTAGGTAGCTTCTAAACCAAGCATCTTCTCTGTCCCACGGGGTCTTTCAGGAAGGTCATTACATTGCAATTAACACCAGACTGAGACTACAGACTACAGCCCCAAACACTGTAGAAGTTTGGTAAATTTGTTCTTTGCTTTAGAAAGAAGCTGAAAGAAGAAAGTGTGGGAGAATCCATGCCAATTGTATTTGGCTTCATGGTTGTGGCTGAAAGAGCTAAATGGGAGAATATGCTTCTTTGGCATATTAAATTACAGAATGGTGGCCAGCAGTCCACTATGGAGTCATTTATCATAACTGACTTTCTTCTATAAAACAATTGGGTTTCTAATTTGCAGATTTCAGTTAGAACCAAGGATTACTATGGTAAATGCTTTGTTAATCAATGCTTATCATTGAGGACTAATTGCCCACATGCCCTGAGAAGAATGAATTGATTTATTTCTGTCATTTGTCTTTATCTGCCAAAGAGAATATGCAGTTCTCCTGAGGTCCAGTAAAATAATTTATTCAGATGGGTAAGTAATCATTTCATGTAACTGCCCACCATTTAGTTGATCATCCTTTGCCTGCAATGCCATGGTCTTCTTCCACTCACCCTCTGAATGTCATAGTGTTCACTTTTGCTTGGATAGTTTTAGGTCCATTCCAAATGGATCCTTTGCCAATTTGATCCCGTACAGTACTGTGGCTTGATGTGAATACACTAATATCTGCTTTTCCTATGGTTGTCATAGGGTTATGTGGAGATGGCAGCATATTAGAATGTAGGAATCTTAATGAGAATATGTGAAATAAGTACAGTGTACTCTTACTGTCTGCTGCGGGTTGGCTCCATAGCAGAACCAAAATTTCACTTACCAGTAAATTGATGTCCCTTATGAAAATGGCAAAATCAAGGTTTGCTTTTTGGATTTTTTTTTTAAAAAATATTCAAGATGTGGATGATTGAATCTGTGGATGCAGAATCCATGGATATGGAGGACCAACTGTAGTACCTTTCAAAAGTATCCTTGCTGTATCTACCACTGTATCTCCAACAAAGGCAAAAGTTTTTCTTTTGGACTATAATTGGCTGAGTTTTGCTTATATAGCATTTAAATATTTTTCCAGATGTAGTAGTACAGAGGCTTCTTAAGAAATTTAGTGTTCTCTGCCTAAATAAGGGGCTTCACAAGCCACAAGCCACAAAAAGCTTTGTTACTTTACAAAGAATAGAAATATCCTGGATCCCAAGAGGAACTACTTTATTGTTGCTAAAAGTTTAAATTTTACTGTCCTTTGTCTTGGTCTAATCAGGCCTTTCCTGATTAGATTCCCAGCCTCGGGAGTTAGCCCATCTTCTCTTCCTCAACCTCTGCTTCAGCCACTGCTTTTGCTTGTTATTTTCTCTATTGTTGTTATTGTCACTTTGGTGAGATCATTTTAAATATGTTTTAACATATATTTGTTTTTAAGGGGTGGGTGGCTCTCAGGATTTGGGCTTGTTTTTATTGTATTGTGGTTTATTTGTATGAAATTTTTAATGCTGTAAGCCACCTGGATTGCTCAGCAGAGGGGCGGGGTATTATTATTATTATTATTATTATTATTATTTTATGGTCCTGACATGGCCAAGAGGAAAGTGGCCTTTGCCTGCACTGAGATCCCTCCAAACCATCTAAATTAGAGCAGAGATAACATCTCATACAAAATGCATGTCTCTGGGGTCATTCACACATTGTTGTTTTTAGCCTGACTATGCGAATACTCTCACTCACACATTCTGGGTTTGTTATTTACATTATGGAATCACATCCATGCACATCTCTGTATGTTCTGTTGCTCATATGTGTCAGCACTTGAATAAAGATGGAGTTGATAATGTATTCATATGAAGTGTGAAGATTCCTTCAGCATATTTTAATTTCAAGGAAGAACTATTTGAAGATGAACCCCAAATTTTAGAAATAGGAGTACAATCTGCATTCAGAGTACTTGGAAGAAATAAATCACCAGGAACATATGGCATACCAACAGAGCTGCTTCAAGCTATAGAATCTACTCTAGTCCTAAAACCTGCTAACAAATATGGAAAACAAAACAATGGCCTGCAGATTAGAAACACTCAATATACATTCTATTCTCTAAGGAAGGGGGCAGCATGGAAAACAGAAACTACTGGACCATCATATTAATCTTGGAGGACTCACATTCATAGGGTTACCATAACTTGAAGTCAACTAAATGGCAATTAACAATAACAATCAAAAGTATGTACTGCATAGATCTTTCAGGACTGCATCATAGTTCTGAAAGATCTATGCAGTAAATATTTTTGATTATATACACAAATAACTGAGCTTCAGGACTCACAGATCCCAAATGAGTGTGTCACAGGCCAGATATTGTTGACTATACATCAATATCATGTATAAGTTGAAGGCAAGTTTGCGGGACAAAATTATCGATTTTGTATGACTCATGGATAAGTCAAGGGTAAAACATAGAGGCATGTAACAAAAGAGCTAAAGGAGGAAGCAAAGGGAAACAATGTCAAAGAACGTATAAAATTCCAGCAAGCATAATTGTTTGTGTTCACACTAAAGGGTGGTTGGATGAGAGAGTAGAGGGGGGGTGGTCAGTGCTTCCAGGACTCTTGTTTTTCATCAGGGGATAGTTCCTTTTTAAAATAAGAGTTAATGTACAGTACTTACATTGACCCGTGGATAAGTTGACTCGGGTTTTTTGGTCAATTTTTTGACTACAATTTCTAGACTTATGTATAACTATGGACGTTATCACACGGGGTCTAAAGAAGCCCCACCCCTTCGCCATCGCTGCATCATTCCGGTTCCTTTGCCTCCATGATCAGACAACGTTGTGGCAAACCCCGCCCATCCCTGCATCATTCTTGCGCCATCGCTGCATCATTCTGGTTCCTTTGCCTCCGTGATCAGACGACGTCACGGCAAACCCCGCCCATCCCTGCATCATCCTTGCGCCATCGCTGCATCATTCTGGATCCTTTGTCCTGTGATCAGACGACGTCGCGGCAAACCCCGCCCATCCCTGCATCATCCTTGCACCATCGCTGCATCATTCCAGCTCTCTTGAATTCCTCTTTCAAAGAGGAATTACGGCCTGCATGACCAGAATCATTCCGGTATGGCTCTGGATTGATTCCTTGCTGCTTTTCTTGCCACTGGTGTGATAACGTCCTACATATAGTAAATAACCCAAGATACTGGGTTCCTCAATTTTTTTATTGTTTTTATTTTTTGAAAAGTGAATTACAAAGAGAGTTTCGTGGTGCTTTGGTCAATGTCATCACCCCCTCCCCGGTGGCTAGGAGATGGAACATAGGATATTGTCCTACCCAGAGTCTGACCATTGTCTGTCTAGTTCAATATTGTTGACAATGACTGGAGGAGGGTCTGTCTGTGACAGGAGCCTTTTCCAGCTCTTCTTGGGGACTGAACTTGGGATTTTCCATGTACAAAGCATGGGCTTCACCACTGAACTAACAATGTGCTTGGAAGTTTATCTAATTGTGGTTGGCACCCTATTCTTTATATAGGCATGTATACAGTCTGCAGACAGTTTGGATTTCCAAGCTTGTGATGCAATTAGAACAACAAAATATACTTTTGAAATATTGTGCACAATGCCTATGTTTCAAAAGAGTGCACAATGAATGTATTCATTTCAAAAAATCATATGAAAGGGACATGACTTTCATGTAGAAACAAATAAACGTGGCAATCTTATAGCGACGCAAGTCAGAATGAGCTTTGGGGAAGAAATGGGAGACTTGGGATTTACAGATTATCACATCCTGATCCTTAAACAAAACATATGATTTATTTTGTCTAAATCGTGCTCTTGTTATAGCTTCAGTTAAATTCATTTCTGGCTCAATCAGTCTTTCATTCTGAAAACTCTAGTTTGGCTCTGCAAAGACTTCTCCAGACCATTTCCATGACTCTGTCACTTTTAACCTCCTGAATTTGCTGCATTGGTTGTATTACCAGCCAATAATAATAATAATAATAATAATAATAATAATAATTGTTATTTATATTTATATTTCCCACATATTCCTGTGGATTGTGTTAAGAGAATATAGTAAAACTCATTCAGATGAAAGGTGGATTTTAGTGCCTACCATTGAATCCAAAGAAGCATGAAAAGGATATTACCTTTAATTAGGTTCCTGAGCTGCCAGGCACTAAGGTCTTGCATTATTTTTAGCTTCTCAAAGCAAAACATGCTCAGTTACCTGCCATTGTGCTTAATGCCAGCATCCAATCTGAATTTTTCAATGGTTCAAAATCTGATACCTCATCACAGGAATTTCCAGTGGCAGGAAAATTATATATATGTATGTGTGTGTGTGTGTGTGTGTGTATATATATATATATATATATATATATATTTCAGATACAATAAATAGTCAAAACATTGTTAAAAGGGAAAACTATCCAAATATCCATAGGCTGTAGTCCAACAGAGTCTAACTAACTTTCTTTCAGACATTGTATAAATCCTCTCTGATCTGGGAAAGTGATACAAAGAGAAAGGCTCACTAGCCAATGTTAATATTTATACAAAAACGTTGAGTCATATAAACTGGGATTTCCTCTCCCAGTCACTTATTATTGGCATGTCATGCAGCTCTTGATCTAACTTGATAGTTCAGGTAAAGAAGACTTTTCCCATTTTGGAAACAACCCTTTTCCCCCTCAAAATGGCTGACTGGATCAGATAAGTACAAATAAGCAGGCATTGCACAGAACAGTTATGGATATTTATTATATTATTAGTATTATTGGTTCTGCAGAAATATTCAGTAATACGTTTTGTATAGCTTGGATAAACATAGGCATAGACATGATCCATCTGCATAGTACCACAAAACAAAGCTTCACAAAGGACTGGCCAATTCTCTTCTCATTTTAGTCAGTCGCAAGGCTTCCCAATATCTCAGTGATGCAAAACTGCCTCCAGGCTAACTAAAATAAATTACTTCCACAATCCAGGGTTCAATAAATCATTTTGTATACAATATATAAATAAGAACCTCAGCACTACCCTACATGTATAGCAATGGTTCCTTTGTGTGAATGATTCTTTAACTGAAAACTTGTTCAGGGCTGATAATAATACTAAGGGCATTCATTTCCTTTTGTAGCTAGGTTGGTCAGCCTAACACTAAATCCTGTCTGATCTTGGAAGCTAAGCAGGGCTAGTTCTGGTAAATGCTTGACTGGGAGACCACCAACAAATACCAGGCAATATTTCAAAGGAAGGAACAGGCAAAACCATCTCTGAGTATTCTGTACCCAAGAAAACCCTGTGAAATTCATGGGGTCACCAAAAGTCAACAGATGACTTGAAGGCACATGTACACACACACACACTCCAAAACCATATGTACCCTAGCTCTGTAGCCTAGCCAATGAACTTGGCTAGCTTGCAGTGTAGAAATGTTACACAAAATAATTTGAACAAATCCTATGCTCTTAGGAATTCCATCCAGTCGGTGTGATCAGCTACTTGAAAATACTGTGGAAAACATTATAGGTGATTATTTGAAAAATAATACTTTGATATTGCACTGTACACAACAGCAATTTTGAAACATTTTCTAACTATAAAACATTTTAATAGGTATTATAATAACACCATAAAGTCATATCATCAATTTGTTTATTTTTAAATTTTGATTTTCAGCTATTCTTTGTCTACTAGAAACATACTGTCTACCAGTAACTTAGATAATTACAGCCGCTTTTGATATACCGTATATGTATTTAGATAAGCTTGCTGACGTGGCAAGTAATTCTACACAGAGTGCATGGTGTAGGATATTTAATTTCCGTATTTATAAAAATGTCCCTTTCCTTTTAAATCAACCACCTTTGACTCCCAGCAATGTTGTAAATCCATAAGTTTACATTTTGCTAATTCTTTTAACAGAGATGAGCAACTGTGGTCATCCAGATATTTTTCAATTGCCTCTGTCACAGTATTTCACCAATGGATCTTTCAGGCCAAAACAGAAGGCCACAGTTATCCAACCACACTTTAAATGAATGTGGGATAGTAGGGACATTGTTCTTGAATGTTGGCAGCAACTGATGAGAGGATCCCACATTTATATGTATGTACTGTAATTGAAACCAAAATAACAATAAGTATATATGAAAACCCCATCTGACAAGCATTTGTTAATAGCAGTTGATGCTATTGTTGATAAAGTTGCAACGTAATTATTATGAATTCATGAAATATAAATTAAGTCAGCACATTCAAAGCCACATTATCTAGTTGAATCAAGAGAAAAAGAAAGGGCATCTATTTGAATAAGAAACAAATTACATAAAATAATACTATCTTGAATAACATATTTGGCAGAACAAAAAAATAATTTTAAGTCACATTTATTTCATGGCAAAGCTGTGGTAAACCACACTGAGGTGTCCCAGTAATGTCACATGTTTAATTCATGGAAGCTGTCCAGATATCCTTCTAACCTGGAATTGTAGTCATTTGTAACCAATTAACTTTTCTTTATAGGATTAGAAATTGTAATGTGGTCAAATATTGTATAGCCAGAAAAACACCACTTTTCATGATATTGAGGAAGAAGGAAATATGAACAGAGGCCATGGATATTTCAGGCAGACAGTAAAATCAAGTAGCAACTATGTTGCTGGCCAATATTATAATTGATATGCTTGAAAGTAATCCAATTTAACCAAAAAAGTGGCAGATGTGATTGTAATTTGCAGTTCTAAATTGGTTAATTTGAAATTTTGCTTCATGTATTCTTTTTAATTTTGCTGTATGTATTCTTTTCCAGAGTTCATCAAACTGAATGACTTTGCTCATTTCCTTCTCAAACCTAGAAGCATGACATGCAAAATAAAAGGAAGTCTATGATTTCTAATTCCATTCAAATGCTTTGAATGGCTTCAGTGAAGTAGGGACAGTGATCTCATGTCTCTAATAGCACTAGAATGAGTCTAGGACATTTCCGTGGATGGTTTTCTCAGAATTTCCCACTTGGAATCCAAAATAGTCAATATTTCTTCCTAAACTACAGTTGTTCTTTTGAGGTTACTTAGAAGAATCCTTGTTAGTCACAAATGGCCAATGTCTAAGCTCTGTCTTCATATAGCCAGGAGCCCAAGTGTTGGGATGAAAATTAGAAATGCACATATATTCCTTTCAGCCTGGGTCAGCCCTACCATTAGGTAGAGTGAGACAGCTGCCATCAGCAGCAGGGTTTTGGAGTCATGAAAAAGGAGAAAAATATTAGTTATTAATTTGTTACTGTTAACTTTACTGCCATGAACAGAAAGAAGTGATTTGTGGGCTTTCCTTCTGCTGGTGTTAAAATAGCTTGGATAGCGTGAGTACTATTTACCTTGACTTGGAGGAGGATTGCCATCTTCTGCCCTGTAGATAGCAAAATGTCCTGGGCCTTGAACTGCTTTTTGCTGATTCTTCTCAGCAGTGATGTGACAGATGGCAGGGCTCTCATAGACAGTGACATCAATGGGTGGGTGGAGGGAGTGTGGACTGCACCAGGTGACACCCCAGAAGAGGGATGACACCTGGTGGGGACTTCATCTCACTGCATCAGAGGGTTGAGTGCACTCCTGGTGGCTTCTTCTCCAGCCCAGTTCTCTCCCTGGAAAGGGAGACAAGGTGGCAGCGAGGGTGGTAGACGGGCGAGAAGCCCTTTGTGGCTTCTTCACTGGCCTGGCACCTTCCCAGGGGAGAATGCTGAAGCAGCGGCAAGGGCAGCAGGTGAGCAAGGGAGTCCATGCACATGCACCAGGTGTCACCAGGCTCGTAGATCTCAGTAGCAACAATGGCTACTCTGAAGCTCCAAGTAAGACTTCCCAGATCTGTCAGATCAGTGAATCTATCACACAAACAGAAGTTTTCTATGAGTTATTTTATTTTATTCATTTATTTTAGTGTGTGTGCATGGCGGAGAGATTAAAACATAATTGGTCTTCTTCATATACTGAATTATGAAAGAATTGTTACACCCCATTTATAACACATAATTGTGTTACAAATGGTCAGTCTTTTGCTGGCAACAGCCAAATAAATAGCTTTTCAGTCCTTTTAAACTTCACATTTGTGCTATAAAAGTCTTATTATATTATGATGAAGGGAGCAAACTGACTCTTAATGTACATACAGCTATGGGAACCTTAGTAGAGAACTATCCAATATACATGGGTCATCCTACAGTATATTTGTTTTAGCTTCATCCACACTGACTATAAATATAATATTTTGACATCCCATAATGGTTTTTTTTCTTGTCTAGTTTATCTGTAAGAGTACAAGGGCACATATTAAATAAATTTTTGTGGTTATAAAACCAGCTAAAAATCACCAGGTATTAGAGAATTCATGGCATATCAATGCCAGGCATATGTTTCTAGCAAATGCATTACTTGGCAAATCATTAAGATCATCTGAGCAAGCCTTCTTTTATAACCATCCATCCACACGTTACATCACAAAAAGATGAGGAAAGCAATTATGGCTGCTGTGACAGCTGCCCCAACGGTGGAAATTCTGGCCCCTGGAGACTTGTCAAAGCCTGAGCATGTGCATTTTCCAGAAATCTTGTTTTGACTGGTTTTTAATGGCTGGAGTTAGGTTGGCATGAGGGCAATTTAAATTCAATATAGTAGCTTATTATTGTATATTTTAGTGAGTGTTTTATTTAATTTTGTGGTATTATTGGATTGTTGCTTTGAGCGTTGTTACTCACCCCAAGGTGTTGGGCAGAATGGGTTAGAAATATAAATAAATGATCCCATTAAATCCATTAAAACTCAATTATTTTATTAGATTATTGTTTAGTTTCATGCCCACACCCACTTTGGATACCAGAGACAATTAACAAGATTTATATTTCTTTGCAATAAATGGAACTTTCAAAGCTAAGTTTAAAAGCTTAGTTTTGTGCTTGTTTTTCATTCCTGTAAAACATAAGTATCTTTAACACTTATCTGGACTGTTCTCACTAAAAATCATCTGATTTGATCCTGATCATGCATTAGCAAGAACAGAAGAATCTAAGAGCCATGCTGGATCAAATCAAAGCCCCTCCTATCTTTTCATTTCAACATCCAGCACCTTATTTAAGTACTGGAGCTAATATACAGTCATTATAATTAACAGCAATTAATAGACTTATCTTCCAGGAATTTTCCCAGTTTTCTTTGCACAGTAATCCAAGCTGGTGATCATCAAGTCTTGTAGTGCTCAGTATTGTTGACCAGCCGGACTTTTGCAGAACCTTAACTGTACATTTGTAAAATCTATATATCAACTATATATTTTATATACCCACAATCTGCCATTCTTGATGTTCTAACATGTTTTCAATAAAAAAATAAAAGTGTCGGGGGGGAGGGGGACACTATGAACTATGTGAAATACTTCCTTTTGTGTGTTCAGCTTTAATAGATAACTTTAAGTTTTAATATTATGAAAGAGAAACATTTCTTGTTTTTTGCTTTGTTTACACTATGCATATTATACATATTTTCTCTCCTTACTTCAGTTCCCCAGTTATTTCAGTTATTTCAGTTTTTGCTTCCTCGCCTTTTCAAGCTCTACTCAAGGAGTCCTGGTGGCACAGTGGTTAAATGCTTGTACTGCAGCCACAATGTTGCAAGTTCGATCCTAGAGGAGGACTCCAAGGGTCACTCAGCCTTCGATCCTTTTGTAGGTCAGTAAAATGAATAACCAGCTTGTTAGGCGCAATTGACTTACACATTGTAAACCACTTAGGAAGCGCTAGTTCACTGATAAGCAGTATAGAAATGTACTTGCTATTGCTATATTATATGTAACTATAGCTAGCTATATCTATATCTATATAATGTTGTGGCTGTGTGGATTCAAGTCATTTCTGACTTATGGTGACCCTATCATGGGGTTTTCCTGGCAAGATTTGTTCAGAGGAGGTTTGCCATTTTGTCTATGAGCTGCTTTGGTTCCCTTCATGGAGAAAGGTGGCATATAAATGAAGTAAATAAATAAAAATAAATAAAATTATCTTCCCCTGAGTCTGAGAACATGTGATTTGTCCAAGGTCACCCAGTGGGTTTCATGACCAAGCAGGAAATCAAACCCTGGTGTCTAAAGTCATAGTCCAACACTGAAACCATTGTGCCACATTGACTCTCTCTCTCTCTCCCTCTCTCTCTCTCTCTCTCTCTCTCACACACACATGAGTACAATGACCAGAAGTGCGTAGACAATATTAAAGACTGGTTGCACCATAGGTTTGAATGAAGGAAGTGTTATACTGCTAATGTTATTTTAACATTAAACATGCTTGGGAGAATGAAACTATCCCAAGTGTCTTGGTCTCAAGATGTCCATCCTCAGAGCAAGCTATGGTGGCTACCTTATCTTGCTTTGATGCCCATCAGGTAGCTGTTTGCTCTTAAAAGCCGCATTGGCCTTTCTTCTTTAGTGTGACATTTGCCATAACAGGAGAACGGGAGGGCAGGAATGGTGGTTCTTTGGACCACTTGCTGTGATTATAAGTGATAATGGAGGGCCCTCTGAGTAATCTTTTTCCCTTTCTCTGTGCATCCTGACATCACCATGCCTCACAGGATGATGTATTTGATGGGAGGACCTGAATTAGTTGGGTTTCTACTCCATCATTTGAGATTCATTCTAATTCTGGCTGCAGCATGTTCTGCCACACAATTATCAAAATCAGTTTGCACTCTTAGAAATAAATTCTATATTTAAATACTAAGAAGAAAGGCCTTTTATGCCATCAGTATCCACACTGAAGGCTTGGAAATAAATTGTTAACTTTGAATGAAGGATTACTTCTCCTCAGTCATAAGCATATTTCATATTCAGAAGGAACTGTAATAATCTGTTTTTTCAAGGAATATTAGTTACAAGGAAGCTATGTGCAAAGAAAATAATTAAAAGGTAGCCCAGGACTAAGTTTCCAGAAGATGTATTGGAGAATAGAAGCATCTGAGTAATTCATTACTTTTTTAGGCTGGGGCCTCCAGAAAGAAGAGCCATGGCAGGATTTGGTCTGCCTGATACCCCTCAGCAACACCCAGCAGCTGTCATGCCAGTCAGAGGTTCTGAGCCATCCAGAATCAACACCCAGAAGTCAGTCATTTAGAACTATAACACACAACACAACATAGGGTTGGAAAATGTGATGGGTGACATGTTGACTGATGAGGAGCAGTGTGGAATGAACCACAGAGTCAGTCAAATACAAGCAATGCTGTGTATTTACTTTGTAAAGCTTACTTCTGCCCATGTAGTTGAGAAGTGACTTTGGACAGGACCTAAAGTTCCCACCTGCCAGGTGAAGTCCAAATTCTGGTTTCTCTGTTCCAAATTGTTGGGACAAAACATGTTCAACTGCTGTGCAGGGCAAGCAGCAGTCTGACAATATTTTAAACTTCCAAAACAAAAGGCTGGTTCATACAGTATGTGTGTATGTATGTGTTTCTGTGTACGTACACATCTGTCAAGCATGTATTTGTTCAGTTAGGAATAAGAAAAATGGTAAGCATGAGAGATAATTATGAAATAATCCTTTTTGTCTGACATGAATGAAACATAAACTTCTGAACTATTAAGCTTATCACACAGCACTTACAAGAACAGGAACGGAAGGGCAGAGAAGGGAATGGAACAGAGCAAAAATGCATTTTACAGCATGGGAGAATGCCAGCGATGCTGCCAGGAGTCCCCAAGGCGTTCCCCAGCCGTTCCTGACAGCTGATTTTGAAGAACCGTCCTTCAAAAATCAGCTGCCAGGAATGGCTGGGGAATGCCTTGGAGACTCCCGGCAGCATTGGTGGCATTCTCCCATGCAGTAAAATGCATTTTTGCACCATTCCGTTCCGTTCCATTCCATTCCTGTTCTTTAAGTGCCATGCACGAAGCTTATATGATTCACTACTTCTACTCTTATTTTGCTTACCTTAGCATCTTTATCATTGCAGTCCTCACTTTGTTTAGGCCAAGCTTTTAATCTCACCAAAAATATAGACAATAAGATTAAAAACTGAACATTATTTTGGACATTTACTAAGAGCCAGCACTGAACTAACACAAGTTCCCCAAACCCTGAAACCCTCATGTGCCAAGGCCTGTATGAGGATGATTTCTCTTTCCTCCCTTTGTTGAGGGACAAAAATCATGTCAATGATGTGGTGACAACCTGCAGTGGTTGAAGCAGGTGGCTTGAGCAGGGGAGGACTTAAAATTGTAAGAGACCTACTGGATGAGAACAAAAGCCTACAGAATCCATTATTCTGTTTCCCACAAAGGCATTCAGATGCCTATGGGAAGTGCACAAGCAGGACATAAGGACAGCAACCCTCTCCTGGTATATGGCCCTTGCAGAAGGTACTACTTCTGACCATAGAGATACACACATACACACATACACCACAAGAGCACTAGCAATTGATTGTTTTATTCTTAATGAAGAGAATGGGGAAAGTGACATCTAAAAGTATTTTTCCCCTACCGGAACAAAAAACCAGTTTTGACTGAGAAATTTTCCCTGAGAAAATGGTGCAACAAAAGTGTTAGCCTCTCATGGATATTCTGTATTCTTGTCCTCCACTATTTTTTTCCTGCTGCTGCTATTTTCAAAATATTGAAAGAGCTAGTGATACATCATCACTCTAGCCCTGAAATTTTCATTTTCATGAAATGTGGGAATAATATGATATATGGTGACAGGCTTTTAAAGATCTCTGAAAACTGTATTTCTGATTAGGTTCAAATAGCAGAAAAATAAAATAACTTTCAAAGAAAGAATAGGGAACCTACCATATTTTTCGGCATATAAGACGCTACGGCATATAAGACGCACCCAATTTTAACGGAGGAAAATCTAGGAAAAAAAAGATTCTTAACCAAATACAGTCGGAGGACACCTCTGACACAAGCATCCACCCAAGGAAAGCAATGAGGCTTTCCTTAGAGCGATCCTGGGGTCGGAGTATGCCTCCCTCTCCAGGGTTGGCCCATAGAAAGCAATGCTTTCCAGGATGCTTTCCTTGGGCCGATGTTTCCATGGGACAATGCTGGGGTCCGAGGCTTCCCCCGACCCCAGCACTGCCCCAAGGAAAAAAAACGTTGCTTTCCATGGGGCAATGCTGGGGTCCGAGGCTTCCCCCAGCATTGCCCCATGGAAAGCAATGTTTTTTTCCGAGGCTTCCCACAATCCCAGCACTGCCCCAAGGAAAAAAACGTTGCTTTCCATGGGGCAATGCTGGAGTCCGAGGCTTCCCCAGACCCCAGCACTGCCCCAAGGAAAAAACGTTGCTTTCCATGGGGCAATGCTGGGGTCCGAGGCTTCCCCAGACCCCAGCACTGCCCCAAGGAAAAAACGTTGCTTTCCATGGGGCAATGCTGGGGTCCGAGGCTTCCCCAGACCCCAGCACTGCCCCAAGGAAAAAACGTTGCTTTCCATGGGGCAATGCTGGGGTCCGAGGCTTCCCCAGACCCCAGCACTGCCCCAAGAAAAAAAACGTTGCTTTCCATGGGACAATGCTGGGGTCCGAGGCTTCCCCTGACCCCAGCACTGCCCCAAGGAAAAAAACATTGCTTTCCATGGGGCAATGCTGGGGTCCGAGGCTTCCCCAGACCCCAGCACTGCCCCAAGGAAAAAAACGTTGCTTTCCTTGGGGTGATGCTGGGTCGGAGGAGTCCTCCAACCCCAGCATGGTCCCAGGGAAAGCGACGGAGGGAGGGAGCGTACATTCGGCATATAGGACGCACCAGCTTCCCCACCCCCATTTTGGGAAGAAAAAGTGCGTCCTATATGCCGAAAATACGGTATTTAAGAAATTAAATTTTATCCAAGTTCTTGGTGAGGTGCATTACAATGGTGGCGTGGCCAAAGGCCAAAGAATGAAGCCAAAGGTACAATCATATTTCTGTGTAAAGCTCTTACTGCAAGTAACAAAGCTATAGGAGAGGCATTTCAGTCTTTTAGAATGGAGAAAAATCAGCACAAAAGGTGGGGAAACACCAGACCATGTTATCATAGGGAAGGGGGTTGACCTCTGGGGATACCAAGAAGGCCAGTCAGAGACATCAAGAGAGCTGGTTTAGTTTATTGAGTCACAGGTTCCCAATCTCAGCTTTAAAGGAAATTGTAAATATACAGTGGGGCCTCCTTATGCATATACTTGCCACCTACGGATTTCAGCATCCATGGATGGCAAGCCCCCAGTTGTCCCCAATGGCAGCATGGACACACAACCATGCCACCATTAGGAACAACCCCAGGTTGTCCCCAATGATTGTGCATGCACATGGCCATGCTGCCATTAGAAACAGCCCCAGGTTGTCCCCAATGACAGCGTGGGCACAAAGCTGCACCACTATTAGGGACAGCCCCCTTTGTCCACAGTGGCAGCACAGCCATGTGCACACACCACCACTGGGGACAACAGGGGCTTACCTGAAGTCCTATTGTCCCTAATGGTGGTGCCACAGTTTTTAGTATACATAGGGGGTTCTGGAACAGAGCACCCATGGATATCAAGGTCCCACTGTAGTTGTAACCTAGAGCACTGTGTCGAGCACTGTAGGATTCAGTTTGGGAAAGGACAATAATACATTGGACATAACACATGTCCAAAGAAGTATGATTGGCATGGGAGAGAGAACTGGATACCAGATTGCACAATGAATGAATAGAAGGACTGCAAATATTTTGGTGGTGAAGAGAAGATGAAGTGAAAAACTGGCTTCAAATGTCTTCAAATATCTGGATGGCTGTCATGCAGAAGATGGAGAAAATGTCTTCTCTGTTGCTTCAAAGGGCAGGACTAGAACCAGTGGGTGAAAATTTCAGAGAAGTAGATTTCAGGTAAATAACAGAAAAACTTCCAGAGAGAACTGTGTGACAGTAGACCATTATTAAATAGATTTTGGTGGCCTACATGACCATCTCTCAGAGATCATAGCCACATCCAGAATAGCCAGCCCTTCAGGTCTATATAATTTCCAATGTACCCCTTTGAATATATGATATTATAACATTCCTTCCCATCCATTTCTGATGTGGAATATGGGGAATTCTTTAAAAATGAATATGGGGAGTTATTCAAAGAAGGTGTGTTTTTCATTCCTGTGATCTGTTTTGAGGTCCTCTGTTCTAGCTTTTGAGAGCAAAAAGAAAATATTGGAAAGTAATGCATGCTTTTCTCCCTCTTACATTTACTAGAAACCCAGAAGCAACTTACTTAAAAGAAGCCTAATTATTACATGCCATTGTAAATATTCTGCCTTTAGCTGTCATCATTTATTTTTTAAAATCATCTGTAATCTGCCTCTCCAAGTGTTGAAAAAGCTGCTGGCACAAAATAAACAATAAAACAAAACATATCAATCAAAGGAAATAAGAGAAATACTCCATAAAAAACTGGATATGATCAGTATCAACAGCTACAAAATAATTCCAGGGCCAAAGCTGAAGCTGTAAGTCTTTTGAAAGATACAAGTTTTACATCTTCTCCAAAAAACCATCAAGAGTGGTTATGATAATGCTCAGACAATAGGCAGGAAGGTAATAGAACCTCCATTTGACTGTGTCATTTGAAGGTGGTACCAGTGAAAGTTTCATTTTATGATTTTAGAGGAGGGAATAAAAATTTTTTTAGGGGGGGGATTTATCAGGGGTGAAAGCAACCTTCCCAGTGGCTGTGCAAAAAGTCTAGAAGTCCTGTTAAGGTGATGCCATGTGAATCATAGGATCATAGAGTTGGAAAAGACCACAAGGACAATCCAGTCCAACACCCTGTCATGCAGGAACTCACAATCAAAGCACCGCTGACAGATGGTCATCCAGCCTCTGTTTAAAAGAAGGGAACATGTTCCACTGTCGAAGAGGACAGTTCCTCCTTTTTCAGCTTCCTGACAGGAATATCTTTTCCTGTGGCTTGCATCCATTGTTCCACGTCCTGTTCTCTGGAGCAGCAGAAAACAAACTTGCTCCCTCCTCAATATGCCATCCCTTCAAATACTTAAACAGGGCTATCATATCACCTTTTAACCTTCTCTTCTCTATGCTAAATATACCCAGTTCCCTAAGTCCTTCCTCACAGAGCATGGTTTTGGTTGCTTTCCTCTGGACATGCTCCAGCTTGAAGAAGTTAACATAACACGAGGTTGGACATTGGGTTGAAATTTGACAGCACTAGCCACTGAAAGTATCATTACTGATCACAGTGGGATACATTCCCAACATAAAACAAAACAAGGGAATAGGGAAAATGTAAGTGATCTGGAACAGTGACCTACAAATCCAGTTAAGTCCAAAAAAGTGGCTAAAGGCAACAGCAAACAGCAGCCAGTGGGGTCAGCGTTGACATGGGTGAAGTTACAAATGCCTGTATTTATAAACATCCACACATATCAAATTCACACATCCATTCTTTCACGCAATATACCTACCACACATGACAAATGTGTTCACTTCCATGAAGGGGGAAGCAGGAGTGTTTAGTTATATTCTACCCATTCTCTCTGTTAACTGTGTCTGACACTCCCTAGCTGACACTCAAGAGACTGAAGGAGACAAGTGGAATGGGATTATGAAGATGGTGAACTTAAATATTTGAAGGAAAGAAGAAGTGAATCCTATTATTAACCCTACCACAAATCATTTCATGGATAATGTTGTTGTTGTTGTTGTTGTTGGCAGAGTGTAGGCTGTAATAGAAAAATGCAGGGAAAGAAGCAAGTAAAAGGAATAGCTGGTGGCAGTGCTTTTGAGTGTGTGTGTGTGTGTATGTGTGTGTGTGTGAGACAGAGAGTATATGTTTGTGACAGAGGGGGAGTTGGGTTCTCTGTCCACAAAGAGACAAAAGGACCAAGCTGAGAGGTAACAGATGGGCACTTTTTTCTCTGCTCAATTTTCACTCTTCTGCTCGCTTGTGTCACTTAGCTCTTGTGATGCATCAAGGAGGAGACTGGCATTGAAAAGAAAAGAGGACTCTATGGCTTTTACTGCTGTGTTACATGAAGAAAATGGAGCGTTGCTTCTGCCTGATTCTGTGACCTTAATGAGGTTTCCACCGAGTTGCCTACCTTGACAATTGCCAGTGCCAAAGCCATTTCATTCTGGCCATGGTCCATGCCTTAGTGCCAAGAGTTCTGACTAAGCAATGTGAGAATGCAACTCCTTCTCCAGAGTGGGTGAACCTTGCTGGGAAGAGAAGTGAAGTTGCTTTCTCTTGTGTCCTTGGGGTAATCATATGGGTGGAGGGAAAATATTCACCTTTCAAACAGTGAAAAAATTAATATGCTGTTCCATAGCCATGCAAGGTTTCAGTGTGGAGATATGGCCACAGAAGAATGGATGAATGGAATCCCAACACACTGAATCTGACCCAAAGGTCTAAAGCAGATTAGCACCCCAGTACAATTAGATGACTGCGTTGTTGTTGGTTTTCTTGGACAAGCTATAGAGAAAAACCAAGTAAATAAATAAAAACCTGGGTGAGGGGCTTCTAAATCTTCTGGTGCATTTGTTCAGTTATTTAAAGGAACTATGTGTTTTTATCCCCACAGGTAGACATGGGTTGTTTTTAATGAGCAGTTCAGGATGAAGCTATAAAAATAACTCTATAAAAACAGCAACTGTGTTAGTCAGTTCACAGCTAAAAATGGTTTAGGAGGTAAATGTTATATACAAGCCAAGCCATAGAGCCTGTCACCCACTGAAAGAGTAATTAGTACACACACACAAACACACTTACATTTATAGGACCCTTGGCTTCACCATTTTATTCTATTTCTCTTTGGCTCAGAGATGCATGTTCTCAAAAACTGCAGCATAAATCATGTGATTATGATGAATAGAAAGGGATTCCCTAAAATATACAGATGCACAGACTCACACAGGAAAAACAGAACATTCTTAAGAGTTACAGAGCAATCTGCACACATAATAGCCCAATCTGAACAGAAAGCACCAGTCTGCTCATTGGTTTCAATGAGGTTTACACTCAGGTAAGCAGGTGTACTGTTACCACATTTCTTTTTGTCATACATTGTAGATTGTTAGGAATAGTGTTACCATTAGGTAGCAGATACTAGTGGGAAGATTGGGGGTTTGTGCGGTGAGTAGCAAAGCTGCCTTGACACATGTCCTTCTTGGTGCCCCCTGGGGTAGCTCACTGCTCTCAGGTGCATTGGCAAAAATATTTTGACACTTTCCAGTCCAGTTGATGACATGCTGCATCACAGGCATCATAATAACTTCTTTTACTTATGATAACATCACTTATTTCACTCCTGCATACAAAAATGAATACTTGCGGCATTTTTTTCTCCCTGTTCTGTGAGAATATAGTTTCTGTAAAATTCTAGAGCACTTTTTATATTTCAGAACTTTGCTGGGGAAATTTCATTTGTGCAAAAGTAAACATGTTTTTTCTATGCAGAAAACTGTTTTGTGGCAGAAAATGTATACATTGAATAAGACACACTGATTCCTATGCTAATTCTGTTCTTTCTCATACATAATACTTTTTTTCCAATACTCTTCTCTTATTTTCTCTTCCCCAAATATTTTAGTCCATTTTAAATCTGTCATGGATTTTCTTATACAGGAACCATTGGAATTTGAAGCCTTTTCTATTTAACTCTTCTTGTGTTGGTGTTCTTCTCTCAACTTGCTCTAGATAATATATGAGTTCATTATCCCATGCTAATAAATAAATAAATAAATAAATAAATAATCTCAGATGGTCTGGAGATGAACTGGCAGGATGGATCCAGGCCCACTGTGGTTTCATTCCTGGGATCTAGGAAAGAACAGAGTTTTCACATGCATACACTTTTCTTGGACACAGAAGAAGGAGGAGTGAAAATAGGAGGAAGGAAATTCAACAATCTAAAATCTGCAGATGACACCATAGCACTAGCTGAAAACCTCACAGACCTTGAACAGCTACTAAAAAAGATCAAGGAAGAAAGTGCAAAGGCAGGCATATTGCTGAACATAAAAAAAAAAAAATGGCCACAGAGAACCTACACAAATTTGAATTAGACAATGAAGAAATAGAAATAGTAAAAAAAATTCTCATACCTGGAATCAAACATTGATAGAAATGGGGACTGCAGCCAGGAAATCAGAAGAAGATTAAGAATGGGAGGGGGCAGCTATGAAAGAAATATAAAAGATCTTAAAATGCAAAGATATACAACTCAGCACAAAAGTTAGAATTGTACAAGCCATGGTATTCCCTATTACCATGCATGAATGTGAGAGTTGGACAGTGAAGAAAGTGGATAGGACAAAATCAATGCATTTGAAATGTGGTGCTAGAGAAGAGTACTGAGGATCCCATGGGTAGCCAAAAAGACAAACAAATGTGGCCTAAAGCAGATCAAGCTGGAAACTTCCCTGGAAGCCAAGATGACCAAATCGAGGCTGTCATACTTTGGGTGCATCATGAGAAGGCATGAATCATTGGGGGGGGGGGGAACAATAATGCTAGGAAAGGTAGAGAGAAGAAGAAAGAGAGGAAGATGTCATGCTAGATGGATGGACTCTATTAAAGAAGCCACAAGTATGATTTTGAAGGAGTTAGGCAGAGCAGTGGAAGACAGGGGGTCTTGGAGGTATCTCATCAGCAGGGTCACCATGGGTTGAAGTTGACTTGAGGGTAGTTAACAACAACAAAAACACTTTTCTTGAATGATTTTTAATATCTTTGCCTGATGAAAAAGCTGGTGAAGCTTCAAAAGCTTGCAAGATGCATTTTGTACTTTTTAGTTGTCTCAATAAAGGTATCACCATTTTGTGGTTTTGTATTTTTAGTTGATTTTATATTTATGGAGATGGAGCCTGGCTATGGCAGCTGAAGAATATGACATGATTTCAGTGTTGGCTAGTGCTATACCTTGTGTGCTGCATCATGCTCTATTATGGGTTCTTAGGTAACAATTATGTGGATAGGAATAGAATGTGTTTTGGATCACAGATCAGAAACTTATACAGACGTTTTTAAAGTAACTAAAGTAACTATTCTGTCACATTTTGGGAGTTATTTTTCAACACTAAGCATAAGTGTTGCTAATGGAATTTAAATGTTATTTCCTGGAGTACCCAAATGGTCAGAAGGAGGAGGGGTCTGCCTGCATGAATATCCTCCTATATCACCTGAATTGAGAACAGCTACAACATCTTGACAAAATGCAGCCCTGTGACTAATATAGTGAATTTTTTCCCCTCCTGCATGGTTTTAATACCTTTGCCTGATGAAGAACTCAGTGGAGCTTTGAAAGCTTGCAACATGTATAAAGTTCATTTTGGTTGGCTCAATAAAGGTATCACTGTCTTGTGAATTTTGGATTTTATTGTACTTTGCTACATGGCCAGCATGGTTACCCCTGGATAGAATTCCGATGAGGGTTTAATATCATTAACTAGTTGTTGTTGTTGTTGTTGTGTGCCTTCAAGATACTTCCAACTTATAGCAACACTAAGGTGAACCTATCATGGGGGGTTCTGAGCCTGTGATAGTGTATTACTTGCCTAAGGTCACCCACTAGGTTTCCATGGCCAAGCAGGGAATCAAATGCTGATTTCCAGAATTGGGGTCCAGTGCAGAAACCACTGCACCATGCTTGATCCATCTCTCTCTCTCTCTCCCTCCCTCCCTCTCTAAAGCTTTCACTCTTTAAACTCAGACTTAACTAGACTAGTCCTATCTTATTTAATACAATGGTGACAGTTAAATCAGTGATCTTATAGGCAATCTGTTCAGTGTTGTATTTTAGTTTTTGAATTTAGTAGTCCACTGTCCATGAATAACCCAGTGTCTCCAAAAATATCACAAAATTGGTATAATAGTGTGTATATATGTGTATATATATATATATATATATATGATTGCTGGGCATCATAATCTGAGTTGGGCATCGTCATCTGAGGTATACTAAGAGCTTAGGAAAGTTTTATTTTTGGACTATAACACACTGAATCCCATGGCAGATACAGCTAATTTTTGGACTGGGAATTATAGTATCCCCAAAAGTAATGTTTCCTAGTTCTGCTATAATATAAAATATACATGCTTAGCTGTCTCAGCTATTTGTCATTAATTTCAAATTTTGAAAATACATCTGACCTAGTATGCATCTTCACATCTTGTGGCAATGTATTTCACAAGGTAACCATGACTGGATTGTGTGAGGGCTCTTCAACATGCTGAGGTTACAAGAAGGACTTTTCTTTACCTGAAGATCTTGTTTTGCGTGCAAGCCTTAACATGTTTGTGATTTTTAGTGACAGCTCCTAATTGCTTGTTTTTTTTCTAGATTTTTAAAAAGAAGCCTAAACAGTTTCCAGATTCTAGCCTGGCACATGCCAATCCCTCTATAAAGGAAAGCTCAATGTTACTATTTCACCCATTTTATAAAACCATTTTCTCTCCTCAGAGTGTTAGCATTTGTGTTGCTGTATTTCTCAACATCCAAAAAGGGAAAGAGAAAAAAAAAAGGGGGGGGGGAGGATTGCCTTTAAAGGTCCAACAGGATTGCTTGGATGAATAAAAATATGGGCTGCAAGATTAAAATACACTCTCTCATTAGCAAGTGCCATTGATTTAAAAATGTTACTTACTCACGAGTAGTTATGTTTGAAGCTTTGGTCTGTGGCTGAGGCATAGGTCTTGTTCCAACTGGGCAACCTTAACTTTAATAAATAAGATGTTATGTAGGGAGGGTGGTCAGGCCTGTTTGGAAGAAAAACATTGGACAGGCGCGACTCAGCATTCCCTGGCTTTTTAACAGCTATGAACTGCTTGATATTCTTGGCTCGGTTCAGTTACTATTATTATTTTTTCCCTTTTAAAAAATACGAGGCAATGGGCTTCCTCCCAAGACACACTCAGGTGGGGCTGCCTCGCACTCCTGTCTTTTCCCTTGGGGCTCCTCATTTCATTTCAAGACACCTCCCCTGTGACACACTCCATAAAACTCAGAGAGCTCCTCCGTCTGTCCCACCTAAGCGGCTGCAGTCAGCAACACAGCCTCCTTTCTGACACATACTTTGTTTCTGGAAATGGTGGGGTTGAGCCATGTGGGAATACTTGGTTTGGGGAAACAAAGCAAGCAAGAAATGTAATGTGGTAGCCACGTTACAGCACAAAGACAGCTAAGATATAAAGATACCACACACACACACACAGAAGTCCAGAAGCTAATAACAAAATTCAATATACATTGACAGTTCACACAATAATTTCTGGTTGTGAGTTGGTGTTTTAAGGGAAGACTGAGGAATGTATGGCCCTCCAGATATTTTTTGACTACAACTCCCATCATACTACACCATTGCCTATGTGAGCCAGGAGTTGTAGTCCAATAACTTTTGGAGGGCTATGCATTCTCCACCCAAGTCTAAGGATATGCTCCTCAGTGGATTCCCATGGTAACAATTGTGCCAAAACAGCTGTGTTATAGTTGTAGAAATTGCTACAAAATCGAATGGTGTGCCACCAGATCCCATGACATTTTCTTAATAAGACTGCAGGGTTTGGTGACAGAATGGAAACAAGAGAAATTCATATGAGAAGCCAGCCACAGTTGGAATGTCTCAACATTTAAGAATAATGATCCATGTATTGTACAATTTTGTATCTAATTGTTCAAGAAATTAGAATGTGAATAAGTAAGAAGGGGTAGATTTCACTTTACATACATTTCCAAAGTGGGGAAAAATTGGATCAACAATTTATGAGTAACATTAACACCTTTACCTGATGAAGAAGACAGTGAGATTCAAAAGCTAGTGTGATGTATTTTGTATGTTTTGGTTGACCTAATTAAGGTATCACCACAATGTGCATTTTGGCTTTTGTTGTATTTTGCTGAATATCCAATACAGCTGCCCCTGAATAAATGTACAGATTCTCTCAAATAGTGTTCATTTTATATATGTGATACACACACACACACATACACACACAACTATAACATTTGTATCCCACATTGCATCCAATCAAGTATGTAGATGTCCTCCTTCCTGATTTATGTTTACACTAACCTGTAAGATAAACCAGATCAGAACTATGAAGTAACTCAATTGTCTAATGAGTTACTTTGGTAACTAATTATTTGTTTCAGTAATGAACTGGAGTTACATTTTTGCCTGTAAGAGCTATATCTGTAATTTTCAATGAAATATAAACAGGGTGTCAGTCTGTTACTCATTATTTGGTATGTATACTGACTTAGTGATACCAATGGAAGATGTGGGAGAAAGGATCACATGAGTGATTATTTTGTAATGCCTCTTTTGGCATTTTTTTTCTCAGAATTTAAAAGGTTCAATATCTGAATAGACCACTTGGGGGAACTGGAGAGCATTTTTCTCTGTATTTTCCAATAGTGCATTCATAACACTAACAGTATCCGATTAGTAATGAGTAACCCAGATAGTTTCCTTTCTGGACTTCAGTAACATATTACCTGTGGAGTAATCAAAGTGAGGGGTAAAATTCATTTTAAAAATATTAATAGCATTCTAAGCTTTTGGACCAGATGGAGAAAAGTGACTGATTCAAAATGTCCCCGTTAGTTTCATGGCTCAGTGACATCCCTTCAGTCCAACATCTAAATCAGTGCAACTTTACAGAATCAAGTGACACACTTTCACAAGAACCTTTGGCCCACATGTGGTTAAGACACTAAATGTTTCCCAATCATTCATCTCCAAACTTTACCTTAAATTGTCCTACACAGATCCTTACTTCAGAGTCAATGGACATAGAAAGAAGGTCCTGCTTCCACAACCAAATTTGCTCATTTTTCATTTGTCAATCCTCTGTGACAACTGTTTCAGTATTTTGCATTACAGAGTAACTGAAAGAGAAAGAAACAGGATTGTTTTGCTTTAGGTTTTGTAAATGCCAGTTAAGAAGTATAATCATAGAATCATAGATTTGGAAGAGACCACAAGTGACATCCAGTTCAACCCCCTGCCAGGCAGGAATACACAATGAAAGCACAAACCTCTGTTTAAAAGCCTTGAAAGAAGGAAACTCCACCACTCTCCCAGACAGTGTGTTCCACTATTGAACAGCTCTTACTGTCAAAAAGTTCCTCCTAATGTTTAGGTGGAATCTCTTTTCCTGGAGCTTGCATCTATTGTTCTGGGTCCTAGTCTCTGGAGCAGCAGAAAACAAACTTGCTCCATCCTCAATATGACACCCCTCAAATACTTAAACAAGGCTATCATATCACCTCTTAGCCTTCTCTTCTCCAGGCTAAATATACCCACATCCCTTGGTAGTCATGAAAAAGACAGGAAAACAAGATTCTTACTAATTCAGGAAGTATTTCATTGACATATGAGTCTTCCAGACTCAGGAGAAATGTCAGGTCATGTTGAAGTCTCTAAAGCCTAAAACCTTGCTTCTGTCATGAGGGTAGAAGGTACAGGACCTTCTAAAGGTTGTATTTTTATGTTGGAAACTACCCTGATTGCTATGCAGAGGGATGGGGCATAAATAAATTTATTATTATTATTATTATTATTATTATTATTATTATTATGCCCCTTGAACTTTAAAAAGGGGGAAAGGGCCTGACCCCTGCACACATCTAGTTTGGGGAGGCTGAACTCCCCTGAAACGATCTGGCAAAAGTGGACCACCAAGACTCCTATATAGCTAAGCCTCCTCAGGAATTTAGTCAGAAGCGTATTAAATGATCAAACAGCAAGCAATATTAAGACAGTGATTGTTGTTGAGCCTTCCTAGGAATACTAAATACTGCCTGCAGTCTATTCTATGCATGCTTACTTGTGTGTAAGTTGTGTGTACACTGACCACATGGGTATGTAAATGATCATTTTGCTTGTAAGAGTCTTCATATGTAAGAGTGTTTCAGTGATAGTGGTTGAGAAAATCATTTGTCCTCACCATGCAAATAGACAAAATTAATAACACCTTGCAATTCTGACCCCCACACATACCTTTGAAACTGAACCACAGTCCCTTTGAAGCTCCTCTGTCCATTCTAATAGTTCAGAGGTGCTAGTTGCTTCTGAGAGCCGGTGTGGCATAGTGATTTGAGCACTGGACTGTGACTCTGGAGACCAGGGTTCAAATTCACACTCAGCCATGGAAACCCACTGGATGACCTTGGGCTAGTCATACTCAGTCTTGGAAGAAGACCATGCCAAATCCCCTCTGGGGAAAAAAAAACTTGCTGAGAAGCCCCCATGATAGGTTCACCTTAAGATCACCATAAATTGAAAATGACTTGAAGCCACAAAACAACAAAGCTGCCTTGTAAACAACACATCTCATCCTGCATGGTTTCCAGCAGAAATAGGGTTTCTGGAAGGCTCAAGGAAGCATTTTAGTGCTTTGGAAGAATGTGTGTGCACTTTTCATGGTTTCTTTTAAATCCAAAAGAAATGGAACAGGTAGTTTTCCCACTATTGCAGCATTTTCAGTGGTGGCACAGCAGCCACACTGGGTTTTGGGGATGGGGATAACTTTCCAAAACTGTGATCTAACACTTTAGATGTAGCTCCTGGCATGTAGTAACAGCTAGGTTCATATCACTCTGTACTTTGTATGCCAAACTCATGCTACTTACTACTTCATATTATATTTTCAATAGTAGAAACAAAGAACAAAATTAGAATTATTGGAGCCAGGATTATCCTCTTTCACTATGGAAGTCCACACAAACATACAAGACCTATTTTTGTGCTTTAGTGGGTAAGATACATAAATTTAGCTAAGTCTACTTGGAGTAAGAAGTAAGACAAATTTGTTTCTTTTAGCCTGCCTTCAATTGTTCAATGGGACTGAGGATCCTACAACTTTTTTTAAATCTGAATGCATGGTTTATAGACAACAATTTTGCATGGCTATTTCTTTTGGATATTTGGTTGACTTTTATTAAAGTCCCACCATCATCATCACTACCATTGTACTTCTATCTTTAGTGTGTGAGAGATGTTTAGGCAATTTCACACACACACACACACACACCATGTTCCTTTACATATTCTCATATAATAAAAAATAAATGAGACTAAAGTTTGCTTCTGCTATGACAGAACTTTCCATTCTGGTTCAGGCCATTAAGACTTGCCAGAACTGCAGCAGTGAAGATGGCGATATTGCCAAAGATAACTTCCTTTTCCAGAATCTCATAGTAATAACCAATGAGAAACCATTATGTCAATGGGAGAGAGATATGAGGAACTTTATCTGTGCTGGACACAAACCAAGAATCAGATGAAAGACACTTATTGACAAAAAGAGAAGGCAGGATGCAATTTGCCATACCTGAAAATAACTATTATGCCAGTGCAGTAACGTGGATAGTGGATTGGAGAACACTGAAAAATGAAAGAATATTGGTGATAGAAGGATTTAATAATCATTATGGCTGGCACCTTTGGTATGACAAGACAAGAATCCATAAAGACGTTGAAAATCATTATATCAGAAAATCACTCCTAAGAATTTGGATGAAGCAGAAGAAAAAGGAAGATTCCAACTTGGATCTCAGACAAGGAAGCATTCCAAGAAAAATGGACACAGCATAAGAAATGGATTAGACATGAAGATATCATAATAAAAGACCAACAGAACAGATATAACATAAAGCCAATTGAGGACTTTGGAAACATAGATTACAAATTGTATGGTTCCCATACCTACAACCAAAGAGAGATTTAAAATGGACTTATTGTGATCCCACCGCTGCCCCAATATGTGGTGTATCAGACCACTTTTATGTATATGTATGGGTTTATTCCTCAATTTTGGTTTCTTTATTTCTTAGTAGCATGGATAATAATTCCAGGTTCTAACAAGCTTGAGAGTGAATAACAATAAAACTTTATTTGAATGATGGTTAACAATGTTTCATTTGTTATAATGTTGCATTCTCTTGTTCTTGTTATACATTGTTACATACTATTTAACTCTAAAGAACAGCAGTTACTAGTCTTTAGGACTCTCACACCATCCTTATTTATTGTGGTCTTTCCAACCTTATTTCTACACTAACCCTCAGGCTCAGTCACTTTCTTCTGGACTGTTACCTATCCAAACCCGATCTGACTTCAACTGTCAGCAATGGTCTTATTTAACACCTCCAGCCTACCATTTGATTGGCTGCCATCAGCTCACATTCTATTGGCTGTTGCTAAGGCATGTTCGATTCTGCCTTCTCTCCACACCTGACCCCCAGAAATTATCAAAAATATATAAGACAAAACAAGACAAGTGCTGGAAATGTCAAAAGATTCAAGGTTCACTGATACACATGTGGTGAAAGTGTTCAAAAATCAAGAAGTATTGGGGGGAAATACATATAATGATAACTATGATCTTGAAAATAAATTATCAAATGAAACCTGAGATATATTTGTTAAATATAACAAACAAATTAAGAAGACAAGATGAAAATACTCATTGGAGAGTAATACTATATATGATTACCTCTGCGAGAATCCTGTTAGCAAAAAAGTGGAAGATGAGAGAAATTCCATCAATAGATGAATGGTTACTGAAACTAATAGATTTATCTGAAATGGAAAAATTAACAGCTAGATTGAATAATAACAACATGAAAACAGTGGAGAAGAGATGGGGCCCTATATTGGAATTTATAGGAAAAAATAGGAAGTTAAATGAAACAAGTTTATCAGTAAGCTTCTTAATAGAAATGCTGTCTGAAACTAAATTGAAAGTAAATAATCAGAAGGAAAATATCTAATGAGCTGTACAAATGTTTAGAATGTCAGAGGTACATGGGAAGTCAAAGTATGTGAAGGATGATTGTAATGTAATGTTAACAAACAAATGTGGTAAAATAAAAGTATAAGAATGTTGGAAGATATATGTATAGAAATGTGGAGAATGGAAACTGAAGAATGTGAGAGTAAGTGATAGAAGGTTGGAGCAAGTGGAAGATGAATGGAAAGAGGGGTTTGAAAGAGGGAAGCATGAAAGAAGGGAAAGAAAGATAGAGAAATTGAAAGAAGTGAAAGAGTGAAGTTTAAAACAGAGGGGTAAAGGAATGTTTTATAAACTTGAAAGTAAAAGGAAGAGAGGATAAACAGAGTGAAAGGGAAACTGTTGTCATAATAAGACTTAGGGGAAGAATGTAATTGACTAAGAAATGTGTGATTTTGTTTGAATGGTGTTGACTTGATTTATAGCAAATAAATTTTTTGGGGGAAAAGACTTGCCAGTTTTAACCTTGATGGATTGGTTCAGTGGGGAAGTTTAAATCTCATCTACATATCATTACATATGATTAATTTAAATGCCTTGCATTTTTGTCACAGTGAGGTCAAAGTTTAGAAAGAAAAATGAGAACAAATAAGTTTAATGCAACTAAGGGCTTCTATAAATGCTTCTAGGCCTGTACATCAAAAATTTCTTGAAACCACCACCTAAAAGTGTAATATTCGAATAAGACAAAAATATGGGGTTGTATCCCTTTATGCCCATCTGGCAGCAGAACAAGCACCAGCAGTAGAATTGACTCCCCCCATGAATCCACCTGTATGCCTCCCCCAAAATCTATTTTGTTGTACAAATGGATATGTATCCAAGCAACCATGGTCTTATTGTATATTCTTCAGGGACTCAAAATTGATTAGAGCATTCTGGACTGATTAGAGCATATATTCAAATAATAAACTCAGGTTTGCAACCCAAAGGTATGTTACTCAAAAAAAAAAAAAGGGGGGGGGATAGGGTTCCCACTAACTGTGTCAGTAACTTTAAAGTTTTGGGAACTGCTTAGCTCAAATGAGGTTTGCGAAAGGCTGAGTAACTTAAGGATCATTTTCACCTATGTATACCAGTACTAATTGATGAGGACTCCATGTTTGGTGAACAAAGATTTTTATTTAGAATTATACAAGAGTGCAATAGCACACAGTAGTAATTCAGACACATCATTCAAATTTAACTGAAGCAGAAGTATGGAAATTGGACAGTGAAGGCTTAGGGTTGTATAGCGGGAATATTTGCCTGTCCTGTAGAGGAGACCATGGAAAATGGAGTGTGGCTCAGATGGGATCTGAGGGTGATGCAGTGAGTGGAAGACACATTGTGTATCCTATTTGTTGGCTGTGAATGAGGAGGCTAGGTTTGAGACTGATATTTATACCTGAGATCCTGGCCTTCAGGGGTGATAGGTGCTATCTTGCAGTGTAATAAAGTCCTGGTTGTCTTTCCAAGAAATCAACAATGGGATTCTGGAACAACTGATGGCTTTAAGTTCAGAGTAACAAAAACAATGATTGGATTTACTTTTAGATGGATAGGGAAGTTTGACTGAAAACACAGCAGGGGGTAGATAAAATGTGTTGGCTTATTCACTTTTGCCTTTGTCTATAGTATGAGAGGATATGCAGAAAGCCTGGGGGGAGGATGGAGCAATGACCAAAGCCATACGCTTTTATCTTGGTATTACCTGGGTCCTTCATATGTGTTAAGGTCTACATATCCTTCCCATAGGAAAGTCTCTTGGGATTCCAAAGGTCATTGTGACCTCTTGAGAATATGCCTGGCTCCAGATATGAAAATATGAAAACATGGAATCCACAGATATAATATGGAGTATGCCAATTATGCTAACAAGTATATGAAATGGGCTTGGGAGTTGACTGAATAGAAAGGCACTGAGAAGTGCTATATATGACTATTTCTCCAGTATTTTCTTCTGACAGTCTACTAAAGCTGAGTACAACATTATAGAAGGTTGTTCTTGCTGTGTGCCTTCAAGACATTTCTGACTTATGGTGACCCTTGGTTTGAGCATTGGACTATGACTCTGGAAATCAAGGTTCAATTCCTTGGAAACCCACTAAGTGACTTTAGGCAAGTCACACATGCTCAACCCCAGAAAATCCCATGATAGGTTCTATCATGGGATTTTCTGGGGTTGAGCATGTGTGACTTGCTTAAAGTCACTTAGTGGGTTTCCAAGGAATTGAACCTTGATTTCCAGAGTCATAGTCCAATGCTCAAACCACTACAGCTCACTGATTCTCTACAAAATAATTACTAGACTAAAATAACCTTTGAAAACTGCACACTGAGAAGAAAACTACAAGGATTATGCACTGCTTCTTTTGGAAATTAAATCCCTTATATCTATTTATCTTCTTTCATATAGTCAAATCTACTTGTCCAATAAATAGAAGGCATATATTACATTGAGGAATGAACAAGTAAAAGCACCTCTGCTGTTGAGGGTGAATCTACTATGCTTTGTAATATTGCTGCCTGAGCATATGTAGGGACAGTGTTGGCATCTGGGTTTGTAGTGGGTCCTTGTCCCTGTATTGCCATTCATGTTATGTGTCCTATTATGGTCATGTTATATGCTGTAGGTAAGTACTTGTTTGAGGATGAGGAGATCTCTGTATGCAAGCAAAGGTCTGTCATCCAGAACATGTGAGAAGTAATAGTCCTATATTATCTTCTCTGGTAAGAGCAAGTAGCTGATGTTCCCAAATGGTCAGTGGTATGTATTTTTTCTAGACCAGTACAGTTCAAACTATCAGGGAACATGATGCTAGTGTCAACAGTTTTACTTTCACAGTGAGTACTCTGGCAACCCAGTTCTTCTAAAATATATGTCTCCAAATCCATTGCCAAGCACAAACCTTTAAGTGTCTTTCTCAGCAGCACTTTCCCCACAGACTCCTTCATGTGTGATTACAGAAAGTTCTCTTCTTTTAATATCCATACATACTTTATTGTATACCTTGGGAGTTGCTCTTTCCCCACAAAGGAAACTGTGCATAGCTGGATGGTTAGTTTGGCCCACACAAAATATGCTGTACATTTCAGGTGAGTTAACCTTTTTCACCTCTAGTTTGTTTTCAAAAGTGGTACTCCATGGGAAAGAAGCATAACTTGAGATTTTTGCCTATATTTACAATATTTTGAGTGCTACATTTTCCATATCTATTCATAAGGTTCATTGAGTTCAGCTGGATTTGCTTCTAAATAAATAGATTCATTAATAATAAACAAACCTGTTTGTAGTTCTGTGGCACTGATATTAACTTTATTATGATGATTGTTGTTGTTATTAATTGCTATCAAGTTGACTTTGATTTATGATGACTCTATGAATGAGACACCTCCAAGTCACCCTGTTACCAACAGTCCTGCTCAGGTCTTGTAGACTTAAAGCCATGAGTTCCTTGATCGAGTTTATTCATCTGAAATGTGGTCTTCCTCTTTTTCTACTGCCCTCTACCTTACCAAGAATGATTGTCCTTTTCTAGTCAGTCACACTTTCTCATTTACAGTCTCAGTTTAGTCATCTTGGGGGCTAAACAAATGGGCAGGGAAAGGTGGCATGAAGCTGCCTTTTCCAAAAGCCACAGCAACCGCACTGCTGGCCCTAAGGGTGTGTTGAAGGTGGATGGAGCAACCCGCACTGGAGGGGGAGTGAATTCAGCTTTTCTGAAGCTGTATTCAAGCCCCACCAACTGCACCACTCACCCTGAGGATACATGAAGGCGGATGGAGCAACTGCATGGGGTAGCAGCAAACACGGCTTTGAGCATGTGTGCAGGAACAAAAAAGTACTCATTGCCACTTTAATAGCTATGTTGGCATCACTGTACACCTGTGCAATGTCTGAGGCAATGACATCATGGATGCCACTTCATCCATGTGGCCTGCATTGGCAGTCAGCCTGCAATACATGGCCAGAGGAGCTGCTGCAATGATGTTCCCACTGACCACAGCAACAGCCACATACATGAACAATAGTGATGACACAGATGAAACAGAAGAGACAATTGCTAGAGTGGGTCCCACAGTCATTTGGGCAGTGTACTGCCGCTGCTGCCCTCCTGATGCCAGCGGAGAGATGCCTGTGCTGCTGGTGGATGTTCCCCAGAAGCACTGAGTGGTGGAATTGGTTTGTCACATCCATCTGGTCCAATGAACAATGGAGAACATTCTTCCAAATGCCCCATGCTGTCTTCCACAAGCTAGTGAAAATACTGCGTCCTGAACTGGAGAGGTCAGACACTATCATGAGGAAAGCCATCCCCATGGAGAAGCGGGTTGCTATGTCCATCTGGGCACTTCCCCACAAAGGCAGCTACAAGCAGATGGCAGAGCAGTTTGGGGTTGGCCTACCACCACGTGGGAAGTGTTGATGGCATTTGCCTTGGCCATGGAGAAGCTACTGGTCTCACAGACTGTGTACCTGGGGGACGCCTGTCAAGTAAGGAAAGTCCCATACCCTTGTCCTTTATCCTCAGCATACCTGCACCATTTCTGGCATGATTGGCTGTACATTCTCTGATTATGTATGTGCAAAAGGGAATGGCTGACAGTGCTCTCCCTGTGTGCCTGTGCAGGTATGCCAGCACTTTCATTAATCCTCCACTTACCCTCTTTGTCACCTGGAGATCAGGGCTTCCCTGACCTCGGCTACCCCCCCCCCCCAGGTGTTCTCCCAGCATTCCTGCACAGTTGTCATTAGTTCCACCACTTCCTCTCCCTTCTTGTCACCCACAGATCATAGACAGCTTCACTGAGCTAGGCTTCCCCCAAGTAGTGGACACCATAGACAGGTGCCACTGTCAGATAACGCCACCCGTGGGGCAGAGCAATGAGTTTGTCAACTGAAAGGACACCTATTCTGTTGTCCTCCATTTTGTGGACGTGGAATTGGGATGGACGGGGTCTACCCACAATGCAAGGGTGGCAAGGAACTCCATCATCTTTGAGACCATGAAGGCTGCCATCTATGTGCCTAGGAACCCCACCATCACCCTTAGAGGGCAGCAGATCAGCCCCCTCCTGCTCACTGACAGCACCTACCCGATTTGTGGACAGTGATGTTGTGAAGCAGAGAGAAGGAGACACCTTGGCAGAGTTCTTTGCCACTGGGAGAACCTGAAGCATCACCTCTCCTCCATCTGTGATCCTAGGGCTATAGTGTACTGTGACATGATAAGAAGGTCAATAAAAATATCAAATCATCTACACTCTGTGTATGCCTATTATTCATGCTCTTATGTAGTCATTCCTAACATATGCCTCAGGGACACACACACACACATAGACTAACAAAAGGGCATGGAGGGGTCAGTTGGCACTAGTTTTCCTGGGCACTGACAGATACAGTGCATCAACAACCAACTGTCTCTCTTACAATGTATCCAGTCCAGGTAAGGCCATATCCTCTTGGGCACAACTGCATATAAATGCCCCTGCAGACCTCCACTGCCCACAACGATGACAACGGTGGCCAGGAGAAGGAGAGTGCCCATCAGGATCACATACTGGACCAACCAGGAGGTGGGCATTCTCCTTGATACCCTCACCGAGGAGGCAGCTGTGAGAAGGGTGATGGCGAGTTCCAATTGCCCTAACAGGGGGTATTTTAACCAGGCCTCCCTTGCTCTCCCACACCAAGGCTTCATGAGGACCCTCCAACAGTGCTGAATAAAGTTTAAGGCACTGAAGGGGGTCTTCTTTGAAGCCCTGGAAAATTATAGAGAGCATTCCCTGATTAGGAAGTGGCCACACTTCTATGACTGGCTACTTGACTTCTGGTTGAGGGCTGGCTGCCCATGATGGGAGGATCTTCATCCTCCAGGTAAGTGCTGGGCCCCTGCCATACTTCCTGATGCACATTTCTACCCCCCCCCCCATCACCCTTGCCTATCCCTCTTCTCCCTCCCTCCCTCCCTCCCTTAACACATGCATTAATCCTAATGGTGCCCCTCCTGTCCCCAACTACAGGCGTGCATCCAGTGGCACCAGGGACATCAAGGGGATCCAGCCAGCTCCTCTTCCTCCTCTGCCTCAGAGCCTGAAGCTACCCCTGTCAGAGAAGGCTAGGGAGAAGGAGCCTGTGCCACCCAGTGGCAGCCACAAGAGCCTTCTATGGCAAAAGGTAAGTCCCCAAGGGGAGGGCTAATGGCTGCATGAGTACAGCCTCCATGGCTTTCCTCTCTCTCCCCTCCTGCACCACTTCCCATGCCCTCATGCCTTCTGCCACCTCCTGAAATGTTTCAGCATTCAAGAAGGAGCCTCTCAATTTGTCCAGAATATGTGGTGGTGGCCACATAGCTATCAGGTCAGCCATCTCCATGTGGGACCACAATGTCCGTCTCCTTCTTTTGGTTTGTCACTTGTGAATGGCTCTGCTATTCTGTCCAGTGTAGAAGCTCAGTGCCGATGGAGCACAGCTGAAGAGCTACACAGCTGCACAGGACCACTGGCAAAATGGTGCTGGAATGTGCATAGGGGTCCAGCTTAGAAGTGAAACTCACACTTATCACTTTCTCCAGCCACAAGATCTGGCAGTAACACTTTAAGTGTCCACAGCTGCTAGGGTGCATGCGTATTAGTCTTAGGGTTAGAGTTGTAATATCTAGGTGCACCTGTGGCAGTTTATCCACAATGGGGGGTAGAGGGCGCTTTAAATTGATGCTTGATTTATACAGTGCATGCTCTCGACCCCTGTCTTATTCAACTGTGGTGGAATAGCCACACCTGAAAGTATAGGGCACTTTAAATTGATGCCTGGTTCATATGGTGCATGCTGCCTCATTTACCTGTGCTCCTGTGGTGGGGTGTTTACATAGTCATTTTCAATTTGAGGCAGCCCCTTTATGCTGCACTGGTGCTCCTGCATACAGATGCATCTGCGAAGATGTGCCCCTTTGAGGAAGAAACAGAAAAAAAGCTGCTTCTTTTTGAAGCAGCTTTTTCTACATAAGTTGCCTAGAGGGTGGTTTCCTGCTGGCTTTAACGTGTGCCTTGTCTAAATGCCCCACCTTCAGGCTGGCATGAAAGCACCTCTTTTAGCCCATCTGTACAGCCGCTTGGTTTCTAGAGAGAGTTCAGGCTTGATTTGTCCTAGGAAATCATTTATTTTTGTTTTAGCAGTCCATGGTATCCATAGAATTCTTCTCTACCATCACATTTATCTTTATCTTTACCTTTATCTTTGTCTGGTACTTATAATTTCATTAAAAAAAAAAATCAGGGAGAAGAGTACAATAAAAATTATAGGATCTACTAGGATGAATGCCAGATCTATCTTGTCATGCATCCAGTTTAACATGTCAGTATATGAGAGCATAATATTCTCCTGTATATGTGAGTTCTGGAGGTTATGTTCCTACACAGATGAACTGTAAGATCTATTTTAGCCAGAAGTCAAGCCAGGGCTGGCATTCTTGAACATATGTTGGGGCCACTTTGAAAAGAGAATGTGCCTTCCTCTAATACAGTAGAGGAAATAAATATGGGACTCTCCTATTTGCCTTTAATTCAGATTTAATGAATAGGAATTAAAATGAAACCAATTACACACTTCTTGGTCCATGGCGTAAGGGTACGCCTTTCCCTCTGCCTCAGTTAGAGGTGGGGTATACTTGGTCTCCCTTGAATTTCATGAAGAGAATGGAAACGACTAGTGAGGAAAATACCCCCTGCAAAATAAAAAAATCAGGAAGCATCCCACTTTTTCTGCTGACCTGCATATTTCATGGGGAAAAAATAAAAGAATGCTAAATCCAAACAAAAAATAATGAAAGCAACAGTATATCTCTACCTGGGAGAGTTGAGGACAGAGTATCTTGAAGGTGTTTCACTCATGGGGTCACCAAGAACTTAAGTCAGCTTAAAATCAGTTAATGATGACAAAACAGTTTACATATAACTTATAAGCTCACACAGCACAAACCACTTGAGTCTGCATTTCCAGTTTACCTCTAGGAAATGGGTATGGTGGGATTGATAGCATCATTTTCTCTATGGTCCACCCCTAACTATTTGGCACCCATTTTGTGATAGCACTCCCACCACTTTCACATTTCCCAGCCTGACCACTGTCCCTCAAAAACTGAGTACTACTATATTAACTGCTAGAAAATATTCATATATAGTTACACATATCTGCCAGCAGTAGGAAAGTAATGTTTACTTTCCAATTTTATTTTATTTTTACATTCAGTGAATCTGCTCTAGTACTGTTGCCATTTACTCTTGTCCTGTTTTCCTCCTTAATTAGGTTGAAAGATTCAGAGAAATAGAGATATGTGTTTTCAAATGGGCCATCAATGAACTTTAGAAAATGGAGCATCCTTAAGCTTCCTTTCAATGTTCTAGTAATGACACCAATACATCCTCTTAACTGAAATAGTGCTTCCTTAATTGTTACAACCTGAAATGTGCAGGTTGTAACAATTAAATTGGCAGTTATTCCTTGACTCAGTTTTAAGACTCTAACAATACAGTAATTACTTTATCATCACGTTTCCGCCCCCCCTTCTCTTCCTGAACCTCAACTTTCACAGGTTTAACTTCATGGATTTGAGAGATTTTGTTGGGGGTCGGGGGGAGTTTTGCAGCCTATTGAGGAAAATCACAGATGCCCATAAACTAGAAATTGTAAACAAAACTTTAAAATGTTTAGTAAGTCATAAATGCATGAACTAACACAGAGTATCTCTGCTTCCCCTTCCACTCCGGAGCCTTGCCAGGTGCTGGTCACTCTGCTGTGGACACTTTCCTCACCTCTGGCCACATCTGGGACTTCAAGGCCCAACATGCCTCATGATAGCAGGATGGAAACAGCACTTTGCTTAGCTTCCTTAGCTCATAAAGATATATAGAGAATATAGATTGATTTATGGTTTGGGGAATCTAGCAATATTCACTGGTATTCACACAGTGATATCCTTGCACACCTAACTAACTCAAATGTGGAGGACTGACTGTATAACCAATTTCCTGTTAAAGAGATAGGGAAATCCTGAAACTTTGCCCCAAATGTTTGCCCATATTTGGTTGGTCCAACAAAAAGTACTGCTGGTAGAAGATTTTTGACATTTACTTATGGATCAGCATATTTTTTTTATTTATAATAATTGAAAGATGCAACAGAAAGCAACTTTACAATCACTTAAATAACATCACTCTTTAACGTTTTTTTCTTCTTTAGATATTATTTTTTGTGTATGCCACCAGAGTCCAGGACAAGACTCCGTGGCACACACATGGTGCCTCATACAGTGTCATTTCTATTTTTATTTACATCTCAAAATATTTATGTAGGAAACCTGAAACATTAAATCTTTCATTTATGTAATTCACTCTGAACTAGTATAATTTCAAAAATTGTTTTTAGCATTTCCATAAACAGGTCTCTATGACATCTCCAGACATCTGCTGTTTCCCCTCCAAAATCCCTTAGTGGGTACAATCATGATTTGTTGTGATTTGTTGTGCCCTAGAAAACTGCAAAATAAAACAAAGTGAGTGCCAAAATGACCTGGATGGCAACAAATGTGAGTTTACCAAATAAAATGTGAGCCAAATGAAGCTTCCAGTATTTAACAAAAAAATCAGATTAATTATTAAGCTATCATAACCTTCTGCTGTTTATGGTGGAATATAATATTCTGGTTGCAGCTTCTCATTTGCTGCTCACTAAGATCCACTTTTATTTCATGTGGTAGATTTTCTCATATGCTTTTCTCCCAATGACAAATAGTTTCAATGAAGTGTACATGCATGTGTGTACATGAGACCACATGTCTACATGTACATGTCTTTGAATGCAATTTTTCTTATATAATTCTCATAGATTTGAATCAGTTAATGTTTACAAGAGGTTCTTGCACATTTTTGATGATATTTCTCATTTTGGTGCTGTTAAACAAAAACTTCATTTATACTAAACATTTTTGTGCAACCCACCAATGTTTCTGTGCACTTATAGTTTTCTGGGGTGGTTTTTTTTTTTGGGGGGGGGGGGAGGTCCCAAAATAAAAAAGAGAAATCCTGTAGTGATTGGCTTTTTTTTCCAATAGGTATCTCTGTGCCTTGAGAAAAAAGGTGAATATTCTTTATTATTCTGGTGTCCGTAGTCCCAAATAAAGAGAATATTTTCTTGCTGCCTGATTGTGTATGTGTGTTGTGTGTGTGTGTGTGTGCACGTGCTCATGTACATACATGTGTGCCTTCAAGCCATCTGTTGACTTATGGCAACCCATGAATTTCATAGGGTTTTCCTGAGCAAGGAATACTCAGAGGGCCCATTCACACTACAGAAATGTTATTTCCATGACATTTCCACTGGCCTCAAATGAACCCAGCACCATTGGGGGGAAGGATGGGAAAACCTGCTTAACCTGTTGTATTTGACATAGGGTTCTTAAGTGTATCTTTTTTTACAGCACTACAATGATCCAGATCTTTGGTAGTGTGAGTATGCTACTGAATTGATCCAGATTGCACTGCATCATTCCTGGAAATGGAGGTGCCTCTATTTTAAATCAGTATGAATGGCAACAGGGTTACATGTGAATAGCAACAGGCATGGAGAGATTTGGGAATGGGAAACGTAGTGGGAACATCGATCCAGTACTCCATCACCATGGAGATCCAGATCTCTTCGGGACAAAAAAGTAAGTGTGAATGCCTCCAGAGGTGGTTTTGCAAGTTACTTCCTCTAATAATCTACAGCACCAGGTATTTGTTGGTGGTCTCCCATCCAAGTACCTACCCTGCTTAGCTTCCAAGATCAGATGGGATCTGGTGCCTTTATATATACATGGTGAAAAAGAAGCACATACATCTTTTTAAAAAGAAAATGGCATAATGGCTAGTTCTCTTTTGACTGTTTTGAGAAGTGTTTTGGCTCCCTGTGCCACTGAAAGCAGTTTTGGAAGAGGAACCTTATTAAGGACATTTAAAAGTGAATGAAAATCTTATCTACATTTTCAGAAAATGAAGACACCCAACAGTAAAACATTCTCACTCCAAATTTTTGGAAGTAAGTCTCCAATAAATATGATCTTAATCCTTCTTTGGCTGAAAATGTTTTCAGATAACAATATAAAATAAAGGCATTTTTACCTTGTTGTTGTTGTTAGCTGTCCTCGAGTTGGTTCCAACTCATGGCAACTCTGTGGATGAGACATCTCCAAGAATCCTTATCCTCTACTGCCTTGCCCAGATCCTGGAAGCCCTTGCTCATAACCTCTCTGATTGAGTCTATCAACCTGGTTTGTGGTCTTCCTCTCTTTATTCTACCTTCTACCTTTCCTAGCATTGTTATTTTTTCTAGTGATCCATGCCATTTCATTATGTGGCTAAAATACAGTAGTCTCAACTTGATCATCTTTGCTTCCAAGGAGAGCCCTGATCTGGTCTGTTCAAGAACCCATTTGTCTTCTCGGCTGTCCATGGTATCCTCAGCACTCTTCTCTAGCACCACATTTCAAATGAGTTGATTTTCTTTCTGTCTACTTCCTTCATTGTCCAACTCTTGGGTAATTGGGTAATTGGGATGATTGGCCTAGATCAGGGGTAGGCAACCTAAGGCCCGGGGGCCAGATGCGCCCCCCCGAGGCCTTTGGACTGGCCCCAGGCCAGTCTTGCCGCCGCTGCCGCCCACCATGATGATATTGATTATTGTTATTACTTGAGGTTTTCTTGGCAAAATCTCCACAGGAGTTTTGCCATGGCTTTTCTGGGGCTGAGAGAGTGTGCATGTATATATTTATTTATTTATTTATTTATTTATGGTGCTTCGGCCCCCCCAACTGTCTGAGGGACAGCAACCTGGCCCCCAGCTCAAAAAGGCTGCCTACCCCTGGCCTAGATGATTCTGACTTTAGTGCTCAGTTGTTTAACCTTAGCCATTTCAATTAGGGATAGTAGAATCCAATAGTTTTGCTTTCTCCTAGTTTATTATTTCTTGTTCAGTTCATCAAATATATGGTTTGTCCTAAATGTTAATACTTTTAAAAAAATCTATGCATTTTCATGCAAATTTCTTATAATACATGCATTTTAGCATAATTTTGACTAACTTAATATTTTAAAAACTGTTTTCCTAATGCAATGCATTACAGATTTCATTTTCATGAATATTTTTGAGGGTATATTTCCCTAATACATGCCTTTTGTTTTGTTTTGTTTTGTTTTTTGTTTGTTTGTTTGTTTGTTTGTTTTGAGTGGGGAAATCTGAAAAACTCAGAGAAGGATACTTTTTGAAGTATAAAGTTTGTGTCTCCCTTATCTGAAATGCTTGGGACCAGAAGCCTTGTGGATTTCATATTTTCTAGCATTTTGGAATATTTACATATATATAATGAGATATCTTTGAAGTGGGACCTATGTCTAAACATGAAATGCATTTATGTTTCATATATTCCTTATTCAGATAGGCTAACGGTAATTTATGCATAGTATTTTTAATAATTTTATGCATGAAACAAAGTTTGTGCACACTGTGCTATCAGAAAGCAAATGTATCACTATTTCAGCTACCCATGTAGACAATATTAGATTTTGGAATATTTTGGATTTCTGAATTCTGGATGAGAAATACTCACCATGTAATACCCACCATTTTGGTTTGTGCATTGAACAGGAATTGGGGGAAAATTGTAAGTTTATATTAAAGTTGAGCCAGACAAGATTTCTTACCATGTCCTAATCTCACTTTTTCATCTTTTATGTAGGTAGTCTTATGCTATGTTCTAGAATCTGAAATTTAGCCTATTGTTACCAGAACAATACTTCTTTAGATATCTTTGCAACTGCTTATGTTGGTAATACTGGGTGTAATGACATGGTGGGAGAGTTCAAACAGTTGCCTGCCCTCATAGATAAAGCATTTTAAATAAGTGGATGCTCCATCAATCCTTGTCATATATGGTTCTACCCATATTAGATATATCCATATTTAGAATGAACAATCAAGCTAAATCAGGAAAGATGCCAGAAGATGTATGGTCAATGTCCTCATCCATTTTAAAGACTGAAATGCATCTGTAGAAGGGCTAAGAATCTGTTTGCACCAGATCAGAATTCACATGTCCTTACACAAAATAGATTTTATCAACAGATACTTTGGGAGTTGGGCAACCCAAAGTGTCAGAAGCACCCTCGAACACTATCTATCAAGGTAGGAAGGTGCAATCGTACTTCTTCACAGCAAAGATAGAGGACATATGAGAAGCTATCATCCCTACCAACTATCCTACCAGACTATGGACTTTACTCTTTGGCAGCCTAGCTTGTGAGTTTGTTATAACAAAGACCTAGTTCAAATTGCCATTACTTGGATTTTGACTTCCTTATTTACCTGGTGTTGCCATAGTACCTTCTGCAGTAATGTTACCACTTGTCTTTGGTCATTTGTTATCTTTGTAATGGGCTCCCTAAACCATATAGTCTTGGGAGTACTGGTAGTTTTGACTGAAAGGAGAGTATGAAAAGGACTGTCATACATTGGGTGAGTTAGATGATGTGGACCATTTGATTCTTATTAAGGCAATATGGTAGACTAGAGTAGGGAAGCAGGAATCATATCTCATGGGCCTGTCAGTAGAACATTTATATCCAAATATAACAATAAAGAGAGCTAGCATGGTGTAGTGCAGGGGTAGGCAACCTTTTTGAGCCGGGGGCCGAGTTGCTGTCCCTCAGACAATTGGGGGGCCGAAGCACCAAAAATAAATAAATAAATAAATAAATAAATAAATATTTTTAAATAAATAAATAAATAAAATATGCATGCACACTCTCTCAGCCCCAGAAAAGCCATGGCAAAACCCCTGTGGAGATTTTGCCAAGAAAACCCCAAGAACAAGTAATAACAACAATAATCAATATCATCATGGCGGGCGGCAGTGGCGGCAGCAGCGGCGGCGGTGGGACCAGCCTGGGGCCGGTCCAAAGGCCTCGGGAGATGCATCCGGCCCCCAGGCCTTAGGTTGCCTACCCCTGGTGTAGTGGCTTGAGTATTGGACTATGACATTGAAAGACCAGCATTTGAATTCGTGCTTGGTCATGGAAAACCATGGGTTGACCTTGGGCAATTCACTCTCTCTCTGCCTCACAGGAAGGCAAAGGCAAATCCCCTCTGAACAAATCTAGACAAGAAAACCCCATTATAGATTCACCTTAGGGTCACCATAAGTTGGAAACAACTTGAAGGCACAGAACAACAACATAACAATAAAGCATTCAAATGTGACTATCATCAAACATGAATGTAATCATGAGGAGAAAATTCAGTTAAAAGCAACAGATATGGAGGTCACTGAAGGTCATGCATTCAGAAATTCTCAGAAATCCACTGAATAATTGTCAGATCCTATGTGTCTTCAAGCTAGGCTTTTGAATGTTTGCTTACTGATTCCCATGAAGACCTCAGTGGCTTTGATTGCTTTCCTCTCTTAATTTGTTTTTAATACATTAGATAAATGTTTGTGAGACTCTTTGAATGCTATTCGTTAGTGGAAAGGCATGTTAAAATGTCATAAATAATAAAATAGACACGGCAAAGACTAGAGGTCAAAAGAATCACAAAAATTACCAACCTTGAATCTCATTGTGGGAGAAAGGCTGGATATAAATCCTGGAAATAAATAAAAATAAATAAAATTTTATTGTGATCAAAGTGGCAACATAAGTTTTAACCTTTTTATGACAGAAAAATAGATGTGGTATGAATGAGTAGCTGTGCACAAAGATTAAAAGGGCTGTGAAATTCAGTCTAGTCAGGAAAGGAAAGTGATCAAGGAGACAAAAATCTCTTAGTCTGGATCCAAAGTACCACACAACTATGGTTCTATGTAGTTAAAGGGACTTTGGCTTCTTCAACAGTTTTTCTTGAGCCTTCTGTGTGGCAGGAGAGAAGCCTTGGTGAGAATCAAAGGAAGTTTGTGGCATAGTATGATGAGATCATGGAAAAGTTGCTTTTCATTGCAACTCCCTGATAGTTATGGAGATGGGAGGGATTTGGAGTTGCAATTCAGATGATGATGATGATGATGATGATGATAACCTTTTCAATTTTCTAGTATGATGGTCTGATAATCAAAGGGGGACGTGCAAAAGACCATTTGGCATACCTAATCTGAGAGTAGCTCTTTGAAACCCAGCCATAGAATTACAGAGGAGGGAAAGAGCAGAATGCCATGTAGTCCAAGGAAACCTATGCCAAAAGGTAAAACCACACCATCCATGCAAGCTGGAGCAGAGTGTGCTAAAAACAGACAGCAGGTACACCACGAAAAACTGTTGAGAGAACAAGCAGTTCTGGATAACTCATGAGCCAAGCCACACATTGCAAGGTGAGGCAAAAAGAAAATAAGACAGGGTGACTAGCCGGAGATTAAAAATGGTCCCCCGACTTCAGATATGGAAATCAGCCACAGGGCATTCAAGTTCAAGATTTCAAACAAGGAATGTTATTGGGAAATGGTTACCGGTTCCTCCTTGTTAGTTGAGGCACTCCATGGTGCTCAAAGGAAAGGCACAATTCAGTGGATGATGCAGTAATAAATGTGCAAAACAATCTGTTCAGAACAGAGTTGCCACCTGCCTTGTTTGGAACTGGCTGGTTAGATTTTTTTTCCCCCTGCAAGGCTTTTATTTAGGCCTGTTTATTCTGTCTGACCTATTTCCTTGAGCCATTTAAAAAGCAAGTAAGTGTAATCTTCCCTTGTAGATTTCTAAAGAGCAAAAATAGATAAAGCTGAAAATTGTATCACAAGAACAAAATATTAGGTATCTTGTAGCAGATTAATATTTCATTTAAAAAAAAGAAGAAGAAGACATTTACCCATATAGCTAGTACTGAATCAAAGCTTCTGACCTCTCCCACCTCTTTCTGCTGTTATAGAAAGCAGGAGTTATGGGATTATAATTCAACATGTATTTTATCTGTTCAGGAAAATGTCAAGACTCATACCCCTTAAAGGATTTTAAAACTTAAACAGAATTGGAGGAGTGCAATTTACGTTCAGAGTTGAAATGTCTATTCATTGTTTCTGCTCATAACTAGGGATGTAATTCTTCATTAATTTTGTTCTCAAGGAAAGCAATAAGTAATTTAAGCATCTTCCCTCCCACACACTGTGAGAAAGTCTTCAATATCAGTCATTTTCAAAACCTATTTGCAGTTCAGAGCCTATTATGCACAAAATTAATATGTGGTATTTTTGCAGAAAAATTGGCATTTTCTGTGCAGAAGTTTATTTACTCTGCACAAAATTAGCATGAAGCAGTTTTGCACCGAAAACAGTATTTCTATGCAGAAAAAGATCTTTTTCATTTATTTATTTATTTATTTATTTATTTATTTATTTATTATGTTGTTGTTGTTGCTGTTGTTCTTCTTCTTGCTGTTGTTTGTTGTTAACTGCCCTCGAGTAGATTTCAACTCATGGAGACCCTATGGGTGAGATATCTTCAAGACCCTCTGTCCTCCACTGCTTTGCTTAATTCCTGCAACCCCTTAATACCCATGACCTCCTTAATAGAGTCCATCCATCTGGCATGTGGCCTTCCTCTCTTCCTACTTCCCCCCACCTTTCCCAGCATTATTGTTTTTTTTTCTAAAGAGACCTCCCTTCTCATGATTTATCCAAAGTACAACAGCCTCAGTTTGGTCATCTTGGTTTCCAGGGAGGTTTCCGGTTTGATCTGCTCTAGGACCCACTTGTTTGTCTTTTTGGCTGTTGATGGGATCCTCAGCCCTCTTCTCCAGCACCACATTATCTCAAATGCATTGATTTTCTTCCTATCATCTTTCTTAACTGTCCAGCTCTCACATCCATACATGGTAATAGGGAATATAATGGCTTGTATGATTCTAACTGCTGCACTGACTCTTAGGGCGACCTTTTGCCGCCCCTAAAAGGAGGCATTTTGCCGCTCTTTTAGTGGTGGCAAAAGGGAGGATCGGGGCCACGGCGTTGGAGGGCTGTGGCCCCAATCCGCCCCAAATGGACCATGTGTAGAGGTCCTTAGTCTTCTTCTGATTTCCTGACTGCAGTCCCCATATCTATCAATGTTTGATCCCAGGTATGGGAATTCTTTTACTATTTCCATTTCTTCATTGTCTAGGTCAGGGGTCGACAACCTACGCCCGCGGGCCACACCCAGCCTGCTGACCCCCGCCAACCGCCCCCCGCCGCCCCCACTGCTGCACGCTCCTGTCACCGCGTGGTCACGTGCATTGCAGCTGCCATTTTGTTTGCCAAAATGGCGGCCGCGACTCGTTTGCGCGTGCACAAGAGTACTCTACATGCGCAAACAAGTCACGGCCGCCATTTTGGCAAACAAAATGGTGGCTGTGAGTGCACAGTACATCCTGCGCAGTACTCCTGCAACTGGCCCCAGGTAAGCTAACGTTGTCGACCCCTGGTCTAGGTTGAATTTGTGAAGGTTCTCGGTGGTCATTATTTTTGTTTTGTTTTTTATGTTCAACATTAAGCTTGCCTTAACACTTTCTCCTTTCTCCATATTATTCCTCCCATCATTGTTTGTTTGCTTTAAGACCTGTCCTCTTATAACTTCTTAGGTTTCCCTCCTTCCCTTCCCTTGTGTCCTCCCTCCTTTAATCCATCCCCATCCCCATCCCCACTACCTCCTTCCTTTAGTTCCTTCACTTCTTTCTCCATGGTTGGGGGATGGCTTCATCCTTCCTCTACTTGCTTGCTTGGTCCTCTGCTGTTATCTGACTCAGCTGAGGGGGCGGAATCTGGGTTCAGATGGTGCTTTATTATGTTTTAATAAATATCTGTGCTTAAGTCTGTTCAGCAATTCGCCTACCTGGGAAGCATCATCTCCTCAGACGCCAAGATTGACAAAGAGATCGACCACAGATTAGCAAAGGCATACAGCGCATTTGGAAGACTTTACAAAAGAGTCTGGAGTAACAAACACCTGAGGCGGAGCACAAAATTCAGTGTGTATAGAGCCATTGTACTGTCTATTCTCCTTTATGGGTCTGAAACATGGGTCACCTATCGCCAACACTTACGACTCCTCGAACGCTTTCATCAGCGCTGTATACGCACAATCCTAAATATACACTGGACTGACAAATGTTGCTGTCCTTGAGCAAGCAGGGATCACCAGCATTGAGGCCATGCTATTGAAAACACAGCTGCACTGGGCTGGGCACGTTTCTAGGATGGAGGACCATCGCCTCCCAAAAGTAGTACCCTACAGTGAACTCGCCACTGGTCAACGTAAGAGGGGCACTCCAAAAAAGCAATACAAGGACTCCCTGAAACAACATCTCAGGCTCGGCCAAATTGATCACCAACAATGGTCCACCCTGGCCTCACATAGGGAGGCATGGAGACACACTATCCACAATGCCGTATTTGAGAAGTCATGCCGAACAAGTATCGAAGAGAAACGACAACGCAGAAAGAATCACAACCCGGAAACATCACCCAAGAAGATCTTCTGCTGTGCTTTCTGCAACCGGACTTGTTTATCTCGGATTGGCCTTTTTAGTCATCAGTGTGCTTGCAAAAAGCGTGGGATGAGTCCTTCCTGAATCTTCGTTTGTGAAGAAAAGCCATATATATATATATATATATACACACACACACGTTATGTACAGAAAATGCTATTTAATATGTAAATGCCAGGTTCAAATTTTGCACAGAGTAAAATAGCAAAAATTCATATCAGTCCAAAATTCTTCTCATCGTAGTTTCCCAAAACCTAAGGAATGCTCTTTTTAACCATTGTTTAAACATTATTTTTGCATATTCTTTCCGTCCCTACTCACAACCACTTTTACTTGAGCAATGAAATGAATACAGAGATGAATTTCCAGCATAAGTTTATCTTTAGAATGGCAAAATAAAATTCAGATTTTGTAACACTTCATTTAATAGCTCATGAGCCCCACAAGAGCAAAATAGGAAGACCACAGGGAACAGAACACCTCAGTCTATAGCAGATAAAAATACATTTGCTGGTTTTGCCTCTGCAGGTTACAATAGTATTAAGGAAGTGAATGGTTTGTTTAATTTATTTGAAATTAATTGGAGGCTTTGAAGGATAATGATATTGACTGAAATCAGCCATTTTTAAGAGTGAGTAAAGACAAAGAATATGTAAATTGGAAATGATTAAAAGATTATATTTCCTTTTAAAGGAAATAAAAACAGCTAACAAATCTCATTTAGCCAGGTCATGCCTGTGAGTTATAACTCCCACCACTACCTGTTGGGCTGTGATAATTTCACTTCATTAAGTTTTAGATATAAATAGAAACTATTTTCTCTGAGCGCCACCTTTGCTAGGCATGGTTGGGAAACACAGGGGTTATTGATACACTTGCAGGACTTCTACGAGGAATGCAAGAGACTTAAGAGTAAAGCAAAGTTCTGCACCTTGTACCTGTTTTCTCAGGCAGCTGCCAAAGACAATTCATTTCTGTTGGACACATGCTAGTTTTGTGAGGTTTTCCCCCTCCCCAACATTTAATGGAAAGGAAAGAAAAAAAATCTAAATGAAGGAATGAAGGCGGTCAGCGAATAATGGTGCTGGGTCCCACCACAGGCTAGTAGCAAGCTGTTTTGATTCATATATTTTTACTCATATTTGTCAGAATAACAATGATCCACACAACTTCAGGAAAATCTTTGATAATGGACATAATGATATGGATAGAAGAAAACATGGTACCACTGCCCTCGCCACTTGTACTTCCCATGTACTAATAAAATCTTCTGTGCTCAAACAACTGGATCACCCATTATGATAAGAACTGTAATGTCAAGAACTGGTGCCTAAGGGGGGTTGCAGACTGCCAGAAATAGTGCAAATTGAGTCCACTTTTAGGGTTAGGGTTAGTGCTAGGGAATCATGGGAATTGTTTTTTTTTTTTTCTGAGACATTGAGCCTTCTATGTCAGAGAGCTCTGGTGCCACAATAAAATACATTTCCCATGATTCCCTAACCCTAACCCTAACCCTAAAAGTGGACTCAATTTGCACTATTTCTGGCAGTCTGCAACCCTTCTATGGACCTTATCCCACGGGGCCAAAAGCAGCAAGAATCCAGTAAGAATCAGGCGCTATAGCGCTATAGTTTTCCACGTGATCCCACGACGTCGCTCAGAATCCGCTAAGAATCAGGCGCTATAGCGCTATAGTTTTCCGCGTGATCCCACGACGTCGCTCAGAATCCAGCAAGAAACCGCTCGGAATGCAGCATCATTCGCATTCTTTTGAATGTCGGTTTCAGCGGGCATTGCAATAGCACGAGGTGATCCATAGTGCTATTATAGCGCTAGCGCCATATTTATACTAGTGCTATAGTACTGGAATGATGCTCATATCGCTTTCTTGCCACTTTTGAGAGCAGCGTGGGATAAGGTCCTAAGATTGTTTTTTTTTTGTTCTGCTTTTATCTGAGAACAATTGCTGTCCTATTACTGATATTTGTAAGCTGTTCTGGGAACCTGGTGTGGAATTTCTTTTCTTAGCCACACCAGGAATAATTAGAAGATCAGGCTTGGTTAATCAAGAATCCAACTTGCCACTTTAACTGTCATGGCTCCCTCCTATGGAATCCAGGGATTTGTAGTTTGTCATGGCACCAGAACAATACGACAGAGAAGGTTAAATATCTCACAGAACTACAAATCCCAGAATTCCATAACACTGAACCATGGCAGTTAAAATGGTGTCAAATGATAGCAATTCTGCAGTGCAGATGCAGCCATAGTTGCCACAGATTATCAGTAGCTACAGACAGAGGGGTTGGGTGTAGGAAGGACTGCTGATGGTAGTCAGAGTTAATTGGACAAAGGCAGATCTTTTAGCATTATCCTAAAATGGGATGTGAAATTTGACACTAAAATTTCAGAAGCAACTTTAAGGAGCAACAAATTTGTCTAGTTCTTTTGTTCATCGTGGTATGTAGCCATGGTAGTTGTATATATTAGATGAGATAATGTTCTTTAGACTTTGGGGTTGCAGACTGTCAAAAATAGTGTGAATTCAGTCCACTTTTAGGGTTAGGGTTAAGGTTAGGGAATCATGGGAACTGAATTTTATTGTGGCACTAGAGTTCTCTGACAAAGAAGGTTCAATGTCTCAGAAAAATAACAATTCCCATGATCCCCTAGCACTAACCCTAACCCTAAAAGAGGACTGAATTCACACTATTTTTCACAGTTTGCAACTCCCCTTTGTTAAACTGGGATTGGAACCATGAAGCTTGTGGGCCATTTGTGGATATTAGCGTGCTTTTGTGTTCTTTGGGCCCCTCCTGAACCCTTCCCATTTACCCCTGGAGGGGAAATCAACCCAAAAGGAAGAATCATTGTTCTGGAAATTCTTTGCAAGTTGTTTTGTTGCCCCCTCCCTATATCCTCAATGGATTTTTACTAAACTAATAATAATAAACCAAATAACTAAATTAATAAATAATAATAGTCCAAAATGACCTTTGGACTATTTCTGGGAACAATTTTTAGGGCTTTTAAGGGCCTTTACAGACTGCCAGAAATAATGCAGCTTGAGACCACTTTAACTGTCCTGGCTCAGTACTAGGGAATCATGGAAATTGTATTTTTTTTCCCCTGAGAGATTGAGTCTTCTCTGTCAGAGAGCTCTGATGCCACAATAAACTACAGTTCATGTGATTCCCTAGCACTGAGCCAGGGCAGTTAAAGTGGTCTCAAGATGCATTATTTCTGGCAGTCTGTAAAGGCCCTGAGACCCTGAAAACACTGGAGGATAAGTATGGGCACACTTAACTTTATAAAGGAGTGGGCAAATCTGGGGGTTAGAGAGCTAAATTGACCACCTGGGAGAAATTTCTGTGTACCAACATGCCACATTTTTGAGGAGGCTCCAGCTCTTTCAGGTCCAGGAGAGTCATTTTTGAAGAAGTAACTGGGACTTTTCCCAACTTCGTGTTGAAGGAGAGGGCTCTGCTATATGTAAACTGCCCCAGGGAAGTTGAATGTGGCAAAATAAATCCCATTCTACCTATGTGGGCATGGTGGGATGTGCTAAAGGGCCCCTTGGGCTTGCAAATATGGCCCTGGGGCTGCACATATGTAGTCCACAAGTGCCCCTGAAAACCACACAGAACCCTCAAAAGAGTCCAACTTTCATTGGATTTCCTCTTAAAATCGTGTCAGGAAAAGACAGAATGTCACTTTTGGTTGCCATTATGAGATGGCATGCAGCCTACAAAGGATCTGAGGATGAAATTAGCTGTTGGTCCTCAACAATTTCATTATTGTTGTTGTTGTTGTTTGCCTTAAAGTAGTTTATGAGCTATGGTGACACTAAGATGAACCTATCACTGTTTTTTTTTTTTTGGGGGGGGGGGCTGATATTGTGTGACTTGCCCAAGGTCATCCTGTAGGTTTTCATGGCTGAGCATGAAATCGAACCCTGATCTCTAGAGTTGTCATCCACTGCTTAAATCACTACACCATGCTGGCTCACTTCTCTCCATATTTTGGATCCACTCTCACCTAAAGGACAGTATAAGAAGTCCAATTAATCCAAGATCTTTGTGGGAAACAGGTGTATGTGGGTGTCCTTTTTGAATGGATTTTTTTCTGTAATGATTTTGCAACAGAGAATGCATTAAATTCAATTGAATCAATCAATCAATAAAATAAACATGTTTATTTAGAGAACTTTTTTTCTTAAGGCTATTTAATTTGATATCCTTTTCTCCCTGCTCCTCCCCAAAATAATCTTACTTAGAAATGCAAGCCAATAGAATAGAGTACAACCTTTGCACTTTACCAGCAATAAATTAATTCACCATTCTTTGAGGGATGGGGAAAAGCAGCTACAGAAATAACATCTTAATATAGTCCAGATTAGGTGACATGCTATATTTGTAATAAAGACTCATGTCCAGAATTAGTTGGCAGGTTGCTCTTATGAACAATTATCCAAATAGCTATTAGGAGATGATTGCACTCATTTCCAGGCAATGCAGAATTGCCTGAGCTGAGCTTGGCTGCTGGCTGGATTTTGGTCTGACTTTTGGAGAAAACCACAAGAATTTGTAAGTCATCTTGGCTGTCAGGAATACTCTTTGTCTTGAGGCTGTTCTCTTTCCTTGTTTCACTGAAAAACGAAAGTTGTTTTGCTTTAGTTCCAACTTGTTTGTGGTATTTTAAAATATAAAAATTAAGCTTTTGTGGGGTTTTTTATGCCATGCCGGAAGATAGGGTGTCTAAAAGCAAGAGAAATGTGGATGTCTATTTTTGCTCCATGCTAATGTCAGATTAGATATGCACATTATCTGCAAGTAATGTATCTTCCTCTTACAACAGAATTTCCTCAGAGATATGTGCCTTAGCAATTACCCAAGAAAATTAACTACCGTATTTTTGGCATATAAGATGCACTTTTTCTTCCCCAAAACGAGGGTGGGGAAGTTGCTGCGCCTCATAAAGCGAATATACAAGCTGAGGGCAAACTGCCGAGGCCTAGGCTAAAAGTAGGCCTCATTTCAACCTCAGCCTTGGTGCTGCAGTGGGCTCCTCCCATCCCAGGAAGAGCCCATTGGAGCAGCCAGGACGGGGGTGGAAAGAGTCCTCTTTTCCTGTCTAGTTGAATGTGCTCCTCCTCTTTCCACCCCCATCCTGGGTGCTTCAATGGACTCTTCCTGGGGTCAGAGGGCATCCTCCCATCCCAGGAAGAGTCCATTGGAGCACCCAGGACGGGGGTGGAAAGAGTCCCCCCCTTGAAGAAATCTGCCAAGAAAACCCTCATGGTAGGGTCAAAATGAGCCAGAAATTACTCCAAGGCACTGGATTATTACCCTGGCCAAGTTACACTGTCTCAGCCTCAGAGGGTGGAAATTGCAAACTCCCTCCTCTGAAGAAATCTGCCAGGAAAACCCTCATGGTAGGATCAAAATGAGCCAGAAATTACTCCAAGGCACTGGATTATTACCCTGGCCAAGTTACACTGTCTCAGCCTCAGAGGGTGGAAATTGCAAACTCCCTCCTCTGAAGAAATCTGCCAGGAAAACCCTCATGGTAGGATCAAAATGAGCCAGAAATTACTCCAAGGCACTGGATTATTACCCTGGCCAAGTTACACTGTCTCAGCCTCAGAGGGTGGAAATTGCAAACTCCCTCCTCTGAAGAAATCTGCCAGGAAAACCCTCATGGTAGGGTCAAAATGAGCCAGAAATTACTCCAAGGCACTGGATTATTACCCTGGCCAAGTTACACTGTCTCAGCCTCAGAGGGTGGAAATGGCAAACTCACTCCTCTGAAGAAATCTGCCAAGAAAACCCTCATGGTAGTGTCAAAATGAGCCAGAAATTACTCCAAGGCACTGGATTACTCTGGCCAAATCACACTCTCTCAGCCTCAGAGGATGGAAATGGCACCCCCCCCTTGAAGAAATCTGCCAGGAAAACCCTCATGGTAGGATCAAAATGAGCCAGAAATTACTCCAAGGCACTGGATTATTACCCTCGCCAAGTTACACTGTCTCAGCCTCAGAGGGTGGAAATGGCAAACTCCCTCCTCTGAAGAAATCTGCCAAGAAAACCCTCATGGTAGGGTCAAAATAAGCCAGAAATTATTCCAAGGCACTGGATTATTACCCTGGCCAAGTTACACTGTCTCAGCCTCAGAGGGTGGAAATGGCAACCCCCCCTTGAAGAAATCTGCCAAGAAAACCCTCATGGTAGGGTCAAAATAAGCCATAAATTACTCCATAAGCCAAAGGCCTAAAAACTCCAAAGGTACCAGTCCATCTGATCTTGGAAGCTAAGCAGGGTCAGCCCTGGATAGTCCTTGGATGAGAGACCGCCAAAGAATCCCAGGTGCTGCAGGCTGTATTTCAGAGGAAGGAACTGGCAAAACCACTTCTCGAGTCTTCCTTGCCTAAGAAATCCCTAAGAAATTCATGGAGTCACCATAAGGCGACAGGAGAGTTGCAAGAAAGTTGGGCAGGGAATTTGTGCAATACCTGGCCCTGCTGCTGGCTTAAACTTACATTTACAACTTAAAATTGTTCTTAAACTGCTGTTAACTTTATACAGTTGATATAAAATATTTTACTACAGTATTTGGTTAAGAATCTTTCTTTTTCTAGATTTTCCTCCTTTAAAATTGGGTGCGTCTTATATGCCGAAAAATACGGTATGTGGGTACTTGCCATTGACCAATCTGAAAATAAAGCACATGAATACAAAATAAGGGGTTGAGGAAAATCATGTACTAGAATGAAGAGATTTATTTTACCATTTGAGGTAGCATCTCCTTTAAAAATATGTAAATCATATTGTTTAGTTTGATGCTGTTCATTCACAAACTGATTCTGTCCCCTTTCTAAATTAGTCTGCAATTAAATCCACCAAACATGGATTTAAATTGCATTACTTCTAAATTACACCTTAGGGCCACTTCTCTAAATTGCACATTTTTGATTGCATTGCACACATATTATATGCATTTCTTCTAAAATGCATATTTATCATCCATTTTCTCTTGAATTAACATTTGTGTACACTGCTCATGCTTTTTGGGAGGAAAAAACACCCTGTGAGCTGCATTGCAAAATCCAGAGATGTGCATCACCTGAAACGTAACTGTGCCCCTGTATGTACATTAGTCTTAGAAGTCTGTATTGGTGTAATTTACATTAAAAGGTGAAGTAAACAAAATATCCCATCATCCACTGTAAATAATATTTTGTAAGATTAACACGCTCAATGAGGCAAATAAAAGAATGGAATAAAAACTTTAGGCCAGGTATGAGGAAAGCGCAGTCTATGGGCCATTTCTTTTTTAATCCCCATCTCGCCCTGAGCCCTCTCATCACTCAGACCCCCAAAAGCTCTATTTTTCAGCCACAATACAAAGTATACACAAAGATCTCATAATAGTTACCAGTTTATCATATTCCATATTTATTTATCAGAGCTCCATTATAATGATTTTATTACATGTATCAACTTACAGATTTCTTTTCATGCAACTCAATTATATTCAAATACATGTTTTGAAAATCCACTACATGCTTTATTTTGTACTTTTGACTTGGCATCAATTTTGGTAATTCCAAAAATTCTCTGTTTGTTTCTGTACTGGGATAAAAAGGCAAGAAATATATATTTGTGTGACGTGGCCCATGAATTAACTTATTTTTACTTATTATCTTTTTTTAGAAAATGATAAAATTAGAGACCTGCAGGGATGTGTTCCCCATCTGAATTGAGAGCTTCTTCCACAGACCCAATGCTGTTGCTGTGCAGGAAGCCTGGACTCTTTATTTCCAGTCACTCATAAGGGGTAAAAGCTAGTGGTCCATTGTTCAATATTCAAGAAAGAATTTACTTCAGTGCCAGACATGGAAACCATCCTGTTATCCCAGATAATTGGTGATAGCAAAAATAATATTTTTAAAAGCATTTAAAACTCTAAACCCTCTGCTTTTTAAATACCTTTAAAGTTTAATCTTTAGCATCTGAGCTGAGTGTGATGTCATGCTGTGCTCTTTATGCTTGAAAGACATTGCAATAGATTTGTTCCTGAGTAGTTCCTGAGTACAAATAGGCAAAACTGAGCTCTAATTTGTATGCTTGGTGGGAAAATGTCCAAAGTGGCAAGACTTTGATTGACCTTTTTACTTATCTGCTTACTCCTTAGCCCTCTCCCCATGTCAGCACAGTGCCTCCGATTCTCAACTCTTTCATGCCAAAAAGGAGCAGCATTCGCCAGCTCTTTTTGGAGCAGCAAAAAGCTGAATCGGGGCTGTGGTGTGTGGTTGTGTGGCCCCAATACAGTGTTCCCAGGGGTGGCATGGAGCTGTCCCTTAGGGGCCATCTGTACAGCCTCTGAGATCTTCAGGGGTTGACTTTCTCTCTGTCCTACCACCATCACAGGCTTGCTGCATGAGGACATGAGAGAGAACCTTTTCTGTACCTGTTCCCACCCTCTGAACTTCCTTCCAATGGAGGCTAGGGTGGCTCTCTCCCTGCTTTCCTTTCACTGGCAGGCATAGACCTTTTTGTTTAAGCAGACTTTTAATGCATAAGAAGGGGAGCTTATTGGGATAATCTATTTATCTTTTAAAACTTTTGGATTTTTTTAAAAATATACTCTTATGTGATGGTTTAGGTGTTTTAAGATTTTCTTGTGAAGGCTTTTTTAATTGAATCTCACTAGGATTTGCCGTGAGTGCCACTCTGGGAGAAAGGCAGCATACAAAAGGGAAATAAATGAAATAAATAATACCTTTGAGAACACAATTAGGGAATTGCATCCCTACTCATGAGTGGGTAATGAATCATGATGAGGCTCCTCTACATCTGACACATAGAAGAGAAGCTGATTTTGCTTCCCTTGCTTCTCTTGTTATATCAGTTTTGTGAACTTCTTACTATGCTGTCTTGAAGGTAAACAGCATTCTGTACAATCATGCTGGCCACATGATCACAGAGTAGTCTTGGACAATGCTGCCTCTTTGGCTTAATAACGGAGATGAGCACTACCCCCTATGGTCAGACATGACTTGACAACCTTGTCAACAGGGAATACCTTTACCTTTTTATTATCAGTGCACAGCACAGCTCTCTGATGGCATCTGCAATATCAGGCACACACTGGAGTATTCTGACCCCAGAGCTGCCCCAACCTCCCTTCATTATCTGGTGCCCTCCATTCCAACACAAGGTGGCTGTTCACTCATGCATCCCACTGTGCTGGCCGTCATGGCCATGGATTGCTTGGTCAGAACAAGGTGCCCAGCATTGGTGACATGGCTGGGTTCCTTGTTCTGACCTCAGTAAAAACAATGCACAACAGTGGCAACCGCACCAGGCAATGCAGTGGGACACATTTTAAACAGCCTCCCAAAGGGAAAAGGGGGCTTCTGATCTTCCAGGAAGATCCAGAGCAACTAGTGGCCTTTAAAAAAAAATAACTCTTTTTTATGCACTGGTTATGCACTGAATGGGCCAGATATCATATGGTCTGTTTCTGCCAAACTCAGGGATTGGGTCCTGTGTCATCTGGACTCCCTGCCAAAAGCACAGGAGGAGGCTGTTTTATTTGGCTGCTGCAAACAGGGCCTTAGTCCATACAGATTTATATCCCCCTAAAACTATTGAAGGGCCATTCTGTGGTTTTTCAAGTAGTGAGGTGCTCTTTTGTTTATATCAGAAGGTGTCTGGCCAGCATTCAACTAGAATTTTGTGTGGAAAAGAGGTGAGGTCAACATATTAAATTGTTAGTTGCCCAGGTGCCTCGCACCACCACCACCCAGCCAGTAAATAGCCATGGTAGAGTGATCTGTGTTTGACAGCTGCCTTTCCTTGGGGAAATGTGGACCTGCCTCAAAAAGGTATTGAATATCTCCTTCTGCAATGTTAAAAAAGTATAGATGTTCATATAACTTTAGCTTTTACAAGTACAGCCCATCAACTGCATTCTAGCTAATGATTGTAAAAGTTCACCTATATTGCTTTACAGTTGGGGTGAGATGGGTAAAAGTTTCTCTGAAATTAAAATGAAGCACAAAACTCTCTTGAGGTAGGCAACCCCTGTGTCATATGGATTTAGCTACAAGCACATTACTAAAATGACAGTTACTATTCATGCTTTCTCTTTTTGTAACCTTTAACTGTGTCCACCTCTAAGGACTTTTCCAGGAGGTGAATAATGGAGAGTCTTCAGTGTGGAAATGAGTTCTGTTGGCCCAGTTCCAAAGCAATGACTACACCAAGAATGGCTGAGGCATATCCTACCAATGAAGCATAAAATTGCTTCAAGGCTAATAGCGGTAACACCTTGCTGAAGAAAACACTGCAATTAGCAATAAAGCAGGATTTGTACCCACTGGGCCTCTTGAACAACTCTGGATGATCTCTCTCTCTTGCAGTCAGACACATATTAATGTAACCCTTGCAGGGGGGGCATGCTTGTGTTTTGTTGGGGTCATGTGTGAGAGAGAGCTGAGTGTGCACAGAGGTAATTCCCATGCAGCATGTTAATGATGAATGTGCTACAGTTGGCATAGAATACAACATACACCAGCAGGAGGCCTCTTGATCATTCAAGTCTCCAAACTGCCTACATGCTTACATTCTCCCCCGAACACCACACGTGGATTTTTAGCATTTTTATTTTCTTGGAGTGTGTGTGTGTGAGAGAGAAACTCTACTGCTAGGAAGTGTGTTTGAACAGATGAAATAGAGCTAACAGGTGTACAAAAACACCTCCCATTTGTTAAAATGTAAGTTTAAACTACTTCATTGCTGGAAAAGAAGGAAAAAACACACCTCCATGTATAATATAAATGTAATTTTCCATTACTCACAATCAGACCTATTTCAAGTTCCCCAAATACATGAATTGTCAAGGTTCATCAGCTTGTTCATGTTTTTTTGGCAAGCTCACTTCTAGTCTCCTGAGTTAATTGAGGCTGCAAGAGGAAACAGCCCTCAGACAGACACCATAATATTAAAATTAGCTAAAATATCCTTCATGGTATGTAAATGGAGATCAGGGTCCAATGTACAACTACCATAGAAAGTTCATAGGTATATCCAAGTATCAGAACAATTGGAATAGCAGTGAAGGACCATTTTACACATTGGCAACAAACAATTCAGGTAGAATTTATTTGCAATATATCTTAAAAAACAGTAGGATCTAAATCAGAACTAGTTTCTTTTGATGGAGCCTTAAAGCCACCAAGGAACCTGGAACACAAGGCTGGATTAAGGTGGTTGGGATCCAGTTCCCAAAACAGGGTTCCATTGGGGCACATGTATGTATTAGAAGGCTGGATTTGCTCTGTGGTAGATCAAGCTTGCTGGTGCTCACATAATGGAGGCCAATCTGAGTGCCTTTTGGATGACTGGGGCCCAAGTCCTAGAGGTAACAACTAATGAAGTGCTGGTCTCTGCTCTCACATCAGAACTTGGAAATGGGGCTGAAGTGAGAGGTTTTGGAGTTTTATCTACTTTACAGATAAAATCTCTTGGATAAGAGCCAACTTGGATGCCAGTGTTTTGTCAGAATCCATAGACAAGGCATCCAGGAACTCCGTTGATGGCATTTTACTGGATCAGTTTCAATCCGTGAGTACCAATGACGTGGACAGGCTCCTTGGAAGAGTGAGGAAGATGACTTGTCCTCTTGATCCCTGTCCATCTTGGCTGATTGTCCAGGGGGGGATGCATTGAGAGTATTCCTACGGGATACAATCAATGCATCCTTCAGGGAAGGTATTGTACCATCTTGTTTGAAGGAGGCGGCGGTTAAGCCACTCCTTAAAAAACCTCCCCTGGACCCCTGGATAGAAACAACTATAGACCAGTCCCCTTGCTTCCTTTTTTAAGCAAGGTGATCGAGAGGGCAGTTGCTTCCCAACTCCAAGCAGTCTTGGATGAAACCGATTATCTTGATCCATTTAAAACCAGCTTCAGGACAGGATATGGAGTGGAGACTGTCATGGTTGCTCTGACCAATGACCTCCACTTGGGCATCGACAGGGGCAGTGTGACCCTGCTGGTGCTCTTGGATCTCTCAGCGGCCTTTGATACAATAGATCATTCCATCCTCTTGGATCGACTGAGAGAGTTGAGAATCGGAGGCACTGTGCTGCAGTGGTTCCGTTCCTTTCTCTCTGGCAGATCCCAGAGGGTGAGGCTTGGGGAAGTGTTTTATTGCTCAAACTTTGGGAGATGATCAATATATTCATGTAAAAGATAAAAATGATGCTAAGAATATGATCAAAATCTTAAAGAAATACTATGGCAAAGCAGATATTAAACATCAAACAAATTACTACAAAGATCTCTTTGCATTACAGTTTCCCAGTGATAGGAATTATCTGAAGCATATTTAAACTATGAAAATGCTCCTAAATAAACTTTATTTAGCTGATGGACATCTAGATAATTAACATAAAACTGCAGTACTATTGGGATCTTTGCCAAAAGAATTTGATCCATTTGTAACTGGAGGTGGAACAATCCATGGAAGAAAATTCGATGTTTGATGATATATTGTGTAGACTTAAGTTAGAAGCAGAACAGATTCAAAGTTTACAAAGAAAGGGAGAGAGCAACTTCTCTCAGCCAATGCAATCTGGATCAAATTTCAGTGGCAGACCTCGACAAAGGTCTGCATTTGCATTAGAAGCACCAAAAGGCTCATTAACAAGAAAGGGATATCTTTGTTGTTTTTTGTGTGGTCAAAGAGGGCATTTTCAAAGGGCCTGTATGGCAAATCAGAAGCCACATATGACATCACAAATGCTAGCCAATGGTAGCTCTCACCCTCATCAATTTATAAGCCAGCAAAAGCATGAACAAAGAGCAAATGATTTCAGGACTGTTGAGAACCATATGGGTTTATTAGCAATGGTACACAAACCAAATAATGATGATGTTGTTCTTATAGACTCTGGAGCAAGTATATACATGGCTGGAAATTCAAATTTGTTGAGGAAATACCCCATGAATATTCTAATTCAAAGGAAATGCCTGAGGATATTTGGACCAAGCCTCTACCTAGAAATCAATGTAAGTTTCTGAGATATAAGATAATATTGTCACATGAAGACAATCATTGAAGAGAAGGGCTGTTGGAATATTAGGATCAATGCTTGTGTGTAGTACTATGTTTTCCTTGAGAAGGCGGTGTTCTACACAGAAACACTGTTGTATATCTCTATGGTCATTTGGTTAGTGTTGCTTGTGGTCACTTCCCATACCCCTCCTTTTCCTGAGGGAAATAAAGTTTTATGATTCTTTGCTTGATAGCACACTTTCCTGCCTTCTCTTATCAAGCATGGATGCAGAAACCATGCTGTGCTCCTAAAGATGTTTTTCTTCTTACTTACAGACATGGAAGTCAGCTATATAGGGACCTCTGTACCAAAGTATAGTTTTCTCTACTGATTTGTTATTTTTGTAGAACCTAGATGTAACAATAAAGTAAGTTTCTTTTTATCTACTAATGTATTCTGTTGATCTACCAGAAGCTCAGGTCTAGTTGTTTTTACCAAATACTTGTGAAGTACATGCTTGTTGCTGTTGCTGCTGCTGCTAAACTGATTTAACCACAAATAACCAAAACCATAATTTTAACAAGAGGTAAATACGATCATCCCTTGTGGTAATAAGGCAGGGCTTGGAAGAACCATCTATAATAGTCCTTCCTTCCCCTCAGGATATTTATTGTTTGAGAGTAGTCAATATTCAAGCTTTTGCAGCACATTGTTGTGAATCTTCTCAATCATGCAACCTTACTTTTTGTTTAGCACTTTTCTGCAGTCTTTTCATGGCCCTTGGCATGCCCCTTGGGAGTTTTTGCTACTATTTTTTTCAAAATGTGTGTGTGCGTGTGATTTTCATGGAGCTGCATGCAGACAGAAGAGATTCTACCCAGTTCTACCAGGATTATTTAGATCAAGCCTGCATAACTTGGCTGTAGGTATGGGCCAACATTAAAATAGGTTAAACTTCTTAGGTTTTAATTAAATATTTATTAATTTATTCTAATTAATAATATTAATTAGAATAAATTAATATTAATTCCAACCTCCTCTTCCTCTGCCCGACCTTCTCCTCAAAAGAAAACCAAGCAGCAGAGAAGCCTTGTCTGTCCTTTTCCTTCTCTGCCTGGACCTCTCCTCGGGAGAAGGCCAAGCGATGGAGGAGCCTTGAAGGGCAAATGTTTCCTGTCTTCCTCCGCCACTGCCTGGCCTTCTCAGTTTTTCCCCCTTCTCCTCCTCCACTGCCCTCCTTTCCCTTGGGAGAAAGCTGAGCAGCAGAGGAATCTTGTAGGACAGTGTTCACTCATCCTCATCCTCCACCACTGCCCAGCCTTCTTCTGAGGAGAAAGCAGGGTGGAGGATGAGACTTACAGGAAAGCATTTGCCAATCCTTCTCCTGCACCCAGCCTTCTCCTCAGGAGAAAGCCAAGCAGTGAAGAAGCCTTGCTCAGTGAGTGTTTGCCCATCTTCCTCCTCCACTACCCAACCTTCTCCTCAGGAGTGCAAGTGAGGTGGTGGAGGAGACTTGCAGGGCAAGAGCTTGCCTGTCCTCCTACTCCTCCTAAAGCCCAGCAGTGGAGGACCTTGAAGTTGTCCCACATCCTTGCGGGCCACCTGAAATCCTTTTGCATGCCCTGGGCTGTATGTTGTACTGGCCTCATTTAGATCATATAGACAAGCCCTTGATGAAATCACAGTAGAAGAAGCTCTTGCATGTTTACCGCTTACACAGTAGAAGAAGCTCTTACCTGTTGCCAGCACCAGCAAAGGCCCCTTAGGCACTGAGGAACCTGTAGAATGTATGCCAATTGCACCATCAGTAATCTAGCCTGATCTTTACAGACAAAATTACTCGGATGTGAAACAACATGATAATAGGGATGTAAATCTCTATTTTATATTTGTATGTATTTGAAAAATGAAATGAAAATATTTCAAGTTTTATCTCACCTAAGAATTTTGTGCAAATTTCCCTATATTGTTGAACTTTTTTTCCTTTAAAAAAATTCACCAGTGTCAGGCAGAGAGGTTTCCAATATTGAATGAGACAGTGGAGATGAATAGCATGTGGTCCACCGCAGTGCTACAGTCCTTCCAAAATATAGGTTGAACCTTGTGAAGTCTAGGGGAATATTAATTTTAGCTTAATTAAGTGGCTGAGTTATAAGCAGTCCAGGATACCTTTCCAACATTTATGGAGCTGGGGAGACAAAGGACCACAGAGGCAGAATTCCTCTATGAATTATATTTTATTAAGGAAGAAACACACACACAATGCACATGCTCACACACTCACACAAGAACTAGGAAATAAAGGTGTTAGGTTGGAATAGAAAATGGGTTCCACTAACAGTGATATTTACTACCAGTGAGGTTGATCCTGTAGATGCGGTTTGGTAGCTGGGATGTAGGACTCAGCCTTTCCTGAGTGCTCGGACATATAGTCTGCCTGTGAACCAAACTAGTCCAAGGAGCATTGGGAAATAGGAGTTTTTATAAGAGAATCCCACCTGGACAAAAACAGGGGGTCTCATGGCCAAAGGTCCATATTGTATGAAGTAATCGCCGGGGAACAGGCATCCAAGGTGAGAATTAGTGTGGAAATTAACAGATTCCTGCTTTAGATAATCAACAGGAGCGAGAGACAGAAACAAATACTACACCTAGAAATTAGTGTACACTTCTTGATTGGATTGCCTCAACTTTCTGAGGTGTGTGTGAGTGAATCATCTCTGTTGCAACTTCCAAAATGTACTTAGGTGACCCTACTTTTAGGGGCTTATGGCAGGTACATTCAGGGTCATGGATGGGTGAACCTTACTATATTTTGATATTAAAATGGAGAACATCCAGCTATTGTAACACTTCATGTGGCTTTTGTAACACGTGACAAGTGTTACAGCTGGGTGTCATATCTAAAAGTTAGGGATCTGTCATGATAAAGGGGTAAATAGAATGAGGGAAAAGTAAAGGAAAATTGGAAGGGGGCTGTAATCTGAGTGAAATGCAAAACTGGGGGGAGGGGACAGATGGGTGATAGCCATGGCATATGGTAGTTTTATGATTCTGTTTACTTCGTAAGACTTGATGGCAGGTAAGACAACACCTCATTTTCTCTGGGATAGATGCAGGAGGCGGGATGCTGGAGAAACATGGAGACTTTAAAGCACCTTTTGATGTAGTTCAAAGGGTGCTGGCCATGAGCTGGGAAATGGGAGGGGGCTAGAAGGAAAAGCCTAAATGGGTAAAGCTTTCGGGGGAAAGTTCAGATTTGACACTAACAACTCTGTGGCACATCTCTGTCTAAAGAATCCAAACTAAAGCTGTAGCATTTTATCACTACCATGCTGTCCTGGTTCTTGCAGTTTGGATCCACTAAACATAATATTGGGTATCCTTGCATTGCAACAGGTACTAATTCTTCAATGGGTAACAGTTTATTAGAAAGCATTCTTCATTGTAATTGGAGATGCTAAGGACTATATGCAAGCTATATGGTCTCTACCATTAGACTGCAATGTTTTCTGTTATGCTATTTTTATTGTTATTCTGTTTGTTGTCAAATAGGTTAGCAACAACAGCAGACTAGTGTAGCATTGCTCTACTTCTTGAAATAAAGACAGTAGGATTCGATCAAGGGAATATATGGGCTCTGTTAATGGAAATTCTGTTTAGTTTTCAGAAGTTTGTTCCTTAGCCCCACACCACAACTCACCCTATTTATTAGGAGGTCCTACCTCTGTGTTTCATTTGTGAGGTTATTGTGGTGGAAGAGTGAAAGATTCTGATTATGCCACCACTGCTACCATATATGAAGACTTCCACTAATTTCACTCACTGCCACTAAATGGGAAGGCTATCCCTTTTTCCAATCTCTGTTACCAATGTAAGGAGTTCCTCCTGTCCTACATCTGTGTCCCACCATCTGTGTGAGGATCCCAGAGATGGTTTCATGATTCCCATGCAAGAAATTATTTATCTACTATCCCCACCAGACATCATCCCTCTTTATTAACTGCTGCCATCTCAGACTTTGCATCTAAACCCAAGCTTTCTAATACATAGCATTCATGGAGGCCAAGAGCGTCTAATACAAAAATAATACTTTATTAACAGAATTTGAACATAACATTGCAAATTAATTATTTATTACATTTAAAACACATCTCTCACTCTTATCTAGTTAACTAAAACCCTCTCTAATCCTCCTGATCTCTCAGATTCTTAAACCCCATTCACTGATTTAGCAGATCATCACATGGAGAAATACTCCTGATATAGATGTGGGACTGAAACTCAAAACTGGGCGTTATCACATGTGCCAGCAGCCAGGTGAGTGTAACTTGGATGCAGCCCATACACCAGCTGTGCTTATCCTATCACTTTTCAAAAACTGGAGCTTGCCGTTTTTGAAATTCGGATGGATAAGTGCGGCTGGGGTCCAGGCTGCATCTGCATTGCACTTGTCTGGATGCCAGTGCATGTGATCACACCCAGTTTTGAGTTTTCAATCCTGCATTTATATCAGGAGTATTTCTCCATGTGTTAATCTCCTAAACCTAACAGATCATACATTCTAATTATCTGACTAACCCTGGCAGACTACTCTCCACTTTGCCTGTTACTAACTCCTCACCAACCATCATATACCGGACTTGTTCAAATCCTCTCAGACATTCCACCAATCACCACTCACTCCCAATATGCACTTTTCTCATTCCCCCTTCTGGTGATAGTTCACATTTCTGCACTACACTCTTATAGTACTGCTATTTCACTATTAGTGCCCTGGCTGCCTTCTGTTGCATTTTGGGATTTGCAGTTAAGTGAGGGGCATTTAGAATTCTCAGCCAGAGAGCTCTTAGGCCTCACTGAACTACAAGCCACAGAATTCAACAGGAAGCAAACAGGGAAGTAATCTCAGAATAGCAGCACAATAAGAGGGTTGTGTAGAAATGTGGAATGTCTACTAACTTCCAAACATGTTTGCAATTTCTAAAGGTTCTTCTTCTCCACTGCATGCTTTTTCCTAAACAATTAGTCTGATAATTGACAAGGGCTGCTGGTACACTGCAGAATTAATGCAGTTTGACACCATTTCAACTGCCCCAGCTCCATCCTAGGGAGCTCTGCCTTGTCCAAGTGGAAGTCCACTAATGTACCATTGGATTTAATAGGTAGCAAAATATGCAATAAATGTCCCAAAGTAAAATCTCAGCCACCCTGCAGCCCTGGTGGCGCAGTGGTTAAATGCCTGTACTGCAGCCACTCACTCATAGACCACAAGGTTGCAAGTTCAATACTAGCCAGGGCTGAGGCTCGACTTAGGCCTGCATCCTTCCGAGGTCGCTAAAATGAGTACCCAGATTGTTGGGGGGCAATCAGCTCACAGTTGTAAATCGCTTAGACATCCCATGTGCGATATGAAGTGGTATATAAATGAAGCTGCTTTTGCTTTAGTGAAGGCTCACATTATCTCATAAAACTACAAATCCCAGATTCCATAACATTGAGCCATGGCAGTTAAAGTGGTGTCAAACTGCATTAATTCTGCAGTGTGGCAGCAGCCTATGTTAATTATGGGAGGATGCAGACGGGCGGCCCTGGGCCACCCTGGGAAGGGGAGGATTGGGGCCGCTGCTAGCACATGCAGTGGCCCCAATCCTCCCTTTTGCTGGCCCAGACAAGAGCAGCAAAATGCCGCTCCTTTCAGAGCCTGCAAAAAAGGGCTTTCAAAAAGCTGCCGTGTGGCTCTTCTGCGGCCTTTCCAGCGCAGCGTGTCAAGATGCTGTGCTGTCAGAACGTCTTCGGGGAGGGGTTTGGGCAGCCAGCATGGGGCTGCCCCTCCCCTTTCCTGACTCCAAGATGGCGCAAAGGGCCGTCTGTAGAGGCTCTATATTTCTATACTGCCACCCCACCTCTCAGCCTTTTTCTCTGAGGTTATTCTTTTATGCCATTCAGAACAACTCATATAATGGATAAGAAGTCAGTCTCAACAATGTTCAGCAGAAGTGTGGTTTGGTTTGACTCCACATTTCTCCTAGCAGATGATATAAATAAGACCCCATGAAACAGGAAAGAGAATCTAAGGATCCCATATTTTTTATTTAATGTTTAGAAAGGGTTTTGTCAGAAAAATGTTTGAAGCAAGGTAGAGTAATATATTAAATACTGTCGACATGCATAGACAAATTTAAAACACTTTTAAACAAACCGGGTGAAAAAGCTTGGCTTACGGCTGGAGTCATTTCTCCAAATCTTGTCTTATTTCCAGGAGAATGTGGTTTGGTAGTCCCAGGCTGCTGTTGGCATTCCAGTTCAAGCCTTTGCCTGCCACAGCTAGATTGAGTTTGCTGTTTCTGGATCTGAGAGCTGAACAGGATGCTGGTGCCTCAGGTAGGAGATGTTTTAACAGAAAGGAAGCAACACACACACACCCATCCAAACTCTAAAACCTCTTTTCCTTCCAGAATAAGAATTTCATAGCCAGGACTTGGCAAGCTGGAAGCCTGGGCAGCTTTGTCAGATGGGCACGAAGCAGACTTGTCTCTAGTATTCATTAACTTACGTGGTGGGAACATTAAATGAATCCAGGCAGCCAAAGTCTAAGTATGACATCTGAGAAGTGTACATTAAAGAATTTAGGTAAAAGACTGATATGCTAAGGCTCCTGTTGCTAATATGGGAAACACTGTGCCAGTTGTGGAGTTAAATAAATGTAGACTCTGAATTACGTTGTCTCAGGTGGAAGGTACAGGGGGGTGGGGGTATTTCAATTTATTATTTGTTGGATTAATAGCTCACCCTTCTCTTAAAAATGGGACTCAAAGTGCCTTGAAGTAATATTGAAGAATGAAATCAAATGGACAATGAACCAAATTTAAAAAGGCATTTTTCAGGAAAATACAGCAGCCAAGTGGTAACAGGCCCCTTCTGCAACAGTCAGTTGCTTACCAAATGTTGGCCTTTTTAAAAAAAAAATTTTTTTTGTCTAATAGCAGAAGAGCAACAGGTAGAAGGCCACCCTAACCTTTTGCAAGAGCTGTGCAATGTAAGAAAAGCCACTGAGAAAGTCTTGTGTAACCCCAGATATGCCTCTGAGGGTAGCAGAACTGAGATGTTAATTCAGGTCTAGCTCAAGGTATTTTGCTGTTTAAAGCAAAGCATCAAATGGATTCCTTTGAATGCAGAAAATCTCTCTCAATCTGTGGAAGTAGCCTCCTGCTGTTGTGAGGGTGGTGCTTCTTCTTTCTGTACCCTCCAACCCCCCCAGGTATGTCCTCAAGCCTGGGAGATGAAGGACAGTGCCCAAGGGAAGAGGTCTCTCTCTCTCTCTGTGCTGTGGGACACTGCCCTCTAAAGCAGCGCACACCCCTCCTTGTCTGCCCCTGGGTCACAAAGCAGTAGTAGTCATAATAGTAAATCTTATAAAACAAACCACCAGAGCCGGATTCCCAAATGCCAGGAAAGAAAGGTGAAAGTATATGAAAGAAAGAAAGGTGAAAGTGTATGGCTGGTAGGTGAATTGTAAGAAAGGTGAAAAATATATGACTAGCAGGTGAATGGTAAGTTTCAGAAATCAATCAGTAACATGGTCTGCATTCATATATAGGACATTTTCCTCAAGCTAAAAAACCTAATTTACAAAAATGCAATATAGTAAATGTGTTACTCACATTCTGTTCTCATGAGGTACATCTACACTGTAGTAATAATGCAGTTTGACACCACTTTAACTGCCATGGCTCCATCCTACTGAACCCTGGGATTTGTAGTTTTGTGAGGCACAGCATTCTGGCATAGAAGGCTAGAGACCTTGTAAAACTACAAATCCTGTGATTCCTTAGGATGGATGTACAGCTCTTAAAGTAGTGCCAAAGAACATTATTCTTGCAGTGTACATGCACTCAAAAACTGCTATAATTTACCGAGTCTGACAATTTAAGTGAGATTCAGTGAGATTTCAACAGTATGGAAGATCATTTGGTGCAAATGAGCACCAAAAATGGCATTGTTTGACTGAAGGGCTAGTTCTGGACTGGCTTCTTGGAAGTCCAGGAAGTGAATGACCTTTCGGGTCCAGCCTGGCCATATCTCCTTTTAAAGCCCTAGATTTGAGGGAGATTGGGACAAGGCAGGTCTCATATTTCCTGAACTGGTTATTTTCTGCCTGTGAAGTAACAGACAGACAGCAGGCCAGGTGTCTCACACTGCATTTGGTGAAGGGGAAGTTAAGATAGATCCCTGTCCTTGACCACTTGGGAAGGGCACATTGTAGATTTGTTGTTGTTGTTGTTAGCTGCCCTCGAGTGGGTTCCGACTCATGGCGACACTGTGGATGAGACATCTCCAAGAATCCCTATCTTCCACCGCCTTGCCCAAATCCTGCAAGCCCTTTCCCATAACCCCCCTGATCGAGTCTATCCATCTGGTTTGTGGCCTTCCTCTCTTTCTTCTACCATCTACCTTTCCAAACATTATTGTTTTTTCTAATGATCCATTCCTTTTAATTATGTGGCCAAAGTACGATAGTGACTCTCTTCAATACCTGGCCGACAGAATTGTCAGACCTGGAAGGCAGCCCAGTCCCACCAGCACCTACTGGAGGGGATGAGCTGCTTCTGCCACCCCACAGCCTTTCTATGTCTGGCAAAGCTGTGGGTTGTATGGGAAAGGGGGAGACTTGTTTTCCCACTTGGCCAGCACAACCACCAGACCAGGAAGGCAGACCCTTTCCACTAACACATCACATGATACCTCCCTATGAGGTGTCACTTGGTGTGTTCCACACCTCCACAAGCCCCTAGTGACACCTCTGTACTGAACCTATTTTGTGATTAGGGTTTAGAAACTTGAATAGATCTTTTAAAGTTTACAGTAACACACAGAGCAGATTCATCACTCCACTAATAAGGAAGTTGCCAGCCACTATTGTCAAATTCTCCCTCCCTCTTGTAGCCTCCATGTGTTCTCAGATGCACCTCAGAAGATCCCTCAACTTTCTGGAGTGGAACTGGGATGTACAGACATCTTCAGGGGAAATGGGGATGAGAAATGCATAGGCAAGTGGAAATCCACTAATGTACCATTGGATTTAATAGGTAGCAAAATATGCAATAAATGTCCCAAAGTAAAATCTCAGCCACCCTGCAGTTACAATAAGCCAATGCAATGTGACAATGATACTTACAGAAGAATAGCCAAAGAAAATGAAGGCAATTTCATCTAAGCCAGTTTGATATGAGTAGTCTTATCACATCAGCAAGGAGAAAGACCCTTTATTTTTAGTATAACATCTTTTAAAAAATGTGATGAACTCTGTGGCAATCCCCAGATTGGTCAAAGAATATTTTTTGTTGACTGAATACCAAATTAGGGACAAACACCACACATGAAATCTGCTCCTTCCACCAACGTTATACTTTATTTCCATCAGTTTTTCCATTAGATCTGTCCATGAAAATTAGATAGTCTGGGGATTATTTAATATGGCAATGTGGACAAGGAGCCTTTTAAAGCAAAAGTAAAACAATCTCTGTTTTCTCTTTAGGAGGTTTTTTGGCAAGAAGAAAAAGATAGGAAGGAGGAAATTGGGGGAGGGAGTGAAGTATGCAAGAAACAAAAGGTAGGGCATCATGTCTAACCAAATAGGGATATTTGAGGAACCTGAAAGGAACTCTGTGGCATCCCAGCTCACAAGGAACTTAAGTAGGAAAATATACAAGTTGATGGCAACAATGAAGAAAAGTATATGAATTTAAAAATAAAGGGTTGTGGGGATTTATTATAGTTTCACTTGCAGTGTTAGGAGCAGAGGACCTTCCATGAGCTAAAACATCCCATTCTTGCATTCTGTTTTGAGTGACTGAAATTCCACAGCATCCTTTTTAAAGCAGTTGCCAAAAATTAGATCCACAAGACTGAATTTAGACTAATAATATATATGGTCAATATTTTCTTTGCAGTATTATGCTGATGAGGTTCAGGGTAAATTGATCAAGCCTGGGCTTTCCCTAGAAACCAGTAAATTGAGGCTGTCACATCATGAGAAGGCATGGTTCACTAGACAAAGCAACAAATTGATTGGAAAGGCAGAGGATAGGAATAAAAGATGCAAACTGCACACCAGATAGTGAGGCTATGCCCATGACTCTGAAGGAACTGTGCATATTGGTGGTGGTGCAGATCCATGTGGCTGCCATGATTTGAAATAAACTCAAAGTCAGTTAACAACAGCAACAACAAAATCACAATATATTTGCATAGGGATTTTGTGCAAAACATGTCGAGAGTATATGCTCTCACAGGTATATATTATTATTTGCCATTGCATGTCAACTACAAAATACTGGAAAATCATATTATATTCAAATATTGTAATCAAATATCATTTTGTGTCAACCAAAATCCACAAGACAGTGTATGCCTTTATTTAGCCAACCAAATGCACATTATATATACTGCAAGCTTTCCAAACTCTACTGGCTTCTTCATTAGGCAAACGTGTTAAAACTGATACAGAAAGAAAAAAATGATGATGTTAATTATAGCCTTGCATTTGGTCAAGATGTTATAGTTGTTGTCCTCAGTTCAGATGTTATGGAAGAGTATTCAAAAAGGCAGTAGCTTTTTGTCTTGCAAATGGAATTTAAAGTTTGTTTCCTGGACCGAATCTCCCAGCACCAACATGGCCAGGAGGAGGAGAGGCTCACCTGCGTGAATACCCTTCCATAACGTCTGGACTGAGAACAACAACTACAACATCTTGACCAAATGCAGGGCTATGACTAAAATCGTCAAATTTTGTCTCTCCTATATCATTTTAATACCTTTGCCTGATGGAAGCCAGTAGCTGCCATATAGCTGGTTTATAATAATAACAATCCTGACATTCCAAGGTTTCTGGCCTAATGACAGCAACACACCTTCCCATGTGTACATAAGAAAAGGAGACATAAGTAGGCTGGAAGAGAAAATAAACCTCATTGTCTGAAACAGGTAGAATAATAATGATGCCTACCTTACCCCTCTCTCCATTGTGATTGGATGAAAGAGCAGGGGAAGAGTGGCAAAGCAAAAGCTGAAGAGGGTAAAAAGTGGAAACATTTTCACTAGCAAAGCACCAGATTTTGCTCTCTGCAAAGTTGGTCCATGTCTACTGCTGCTGCCAAGCAATTGCTGATAACCTGAACTCCTATGTGTGTCCTTTCTTGATGAAGCTTGTCGTTTAATATCTAACAAAATGCTGGTTTGTAGACAAGAATAAATAGACATGCAAGAAGAGGGGGTGTGACATTTTGGTATATAATTTGAATAGAGGTATAAGATGACTTGCCCTCTCGACCCTTGCTCAACTTGACTTGCAGTCCAGGGGGGTGATACTATCAAGTTGATGCTGAAAAATGTAATTAATGCATCCTTCAAGGAGGGGACCCTGCCCTCTTATCTTAAGGAGGCAGTGGTTAGAGCACTCTTTAAAAAGCCCTCCCTGGACCCCCTGGACAGAAATGATTATAGACCTGTCTCACTGTTGCCATTTTTGAGCAAGGTGATCAAAAGAGCGGTTGCCAATCAACTACAAATTGTCTTGGAGGAAACTGATTTTCTGGATCCATTTCAAACCGGATTCAGGATGGGATACGAAGTTGAGACTGCCATGGTCACCTTAGTTGATGATCTCCATCTGGACATCGACAGGAGAAGTGTTACTCTTTTGGTGCTCTTGGACCTCTCAGCGGCCTTCGATACCATAGACCATGGTATCCTTCTGGAACGCCTGAGAGAGTTGGATATTGGTGGCACTGCATTGAAGTGGTTCTGGTCCTACCTTTCGGGTAGGTTCCAGATGGTGTTGTTTGGGGACAGTTGTTCAGCCAAGAGAGAGCTCAAATCAGGCATCAAGGTGAGATTTTGTCCCCAATGCTATTCAACATTTACATGAAGCCACTTGGCAAGATCATCCAGAGGCATGGGGTGGGGTGTTATCAGTACGCTGATGACACCCAAATATATTTTTCTATGTCTCAGATTGATGCAGTGACTAAGGATGGCATCTCTCCTCTGAATGCCTGTCTTGGGGCGGTAATGGACTGGATGAGGGAAAACTGACTCAAGCTGAATACAGGTAAGACGGAGGTACTTGTCATAGGAAACCTGAACCTGGGAATGGAGTTATGTCAGCCAGTTCTGGATGGGGTCACACTTCCCTTGAAGGGCTATGTACACAGCTTGGGGGTGCTTCTTGAGTCGTTGCTTCACTTGACAGCTGAGGTGGATGCAACAGTCAGGAGCTCCTGTTATCAGCTTCGGCTGATGCTCCAGCTGTGCCCCTTCCTGGAGCAGGGAGACCTTGAAACAGTAGTACATGCACTGGTAACCTCTCAATTAGACTTCTGTAATGCGCTCTATATGGGGCTACCCTTGTGCCAAGTTCGGAAATTTCAGCTTGTACAAAATATGGCAGCCAGGTTGATTACAGGTGCTTCTCGTAATGACCATATAACACCGGTCCTGAGGTGCCTTCACTGTCTGTCAATTAGCTTCCGGGAAAGGTACAAGATGTTGGTTATTACCTTTAAAGCCCTACATGGCTTGGGATCAGAATACTTAAGGGATCAGCTTCTTCCATATTGTCCGTTCCGCACACTAAGGTCCTTGGGGAAGAACCTACTACAGCCAAAAAAAATCTAGGCTAACTTTGAGGGCCTTCTCTGTTAGTAGTGTTGGGATATGTAGTCAAAAGTGGAAATGTACAGATGTGGAAAAATTTCTAATGGAAAGATTTTGGACCTGCAGGTGCAAAGTGTAAACATTTCACACAAGGTCAGTGTCTGGGAACAGACAGATAACACATAAACAATGAGCTCACATAAACAATGAGCTCATCTTTGTTGTCTGGGAATCAGGATCACATGACACATAACTGACAGCAAGAGGCTGGGTTAGAGGCTGGGCTGAAAGCTATTCAGCAAATTATCTATGGAAGTATCCACCCATAGGAGGAGTTTGGGGTTTAGCTTAAGAGTTTCCTTTGTTCTTACAATTTATTGCACTGTCTTCTGTGTGTGTGTTCAAGACCTTCAAACCTGCATGATGGACTTGTAAATATTTTTTCTCTTTGCTATGCAATTTTAAATAAAAACCTTATTATGAGGATTTATCTGTTCTGGGGCTGGATTAATGGCAAATTGCTTGAAACTACAAGGATCTGCATACCAGAATGGTGTGGTCATCTCGGCTCGGTTTCCAGAGTTGGAGGTGGCTGATGGATGGATGCCTGGCATTTTTGGCATGAAATCTCTGCTACTACAACACCATTATAAATAAATCAACATTCTCCACCACTGCTCCAAAACTATGGAATGACCTGCCGGAGGAGATCCGTCACACCTCTACTCTTACAGCCTTTAAAAAGGTTCTTAAGATGGATCTCTTCTGGCAGGCCTTCCCAACTTAATTCCTCTCCCCACACAAGATGATCTATGTTACTCTGTACACCAATTATCCCCCTTTTTAAACTTTTTGTATTTTTGTTCTTAAATTGTGATTGTTTAATTGTAAGTTTAGTATTGGATTGGGGGAGTTGGGAAGGGGCTAATTTTGAATTTTATTGTATTCTACGCATTTTTATTGCTGTAACCCACCCAGATTCCTTGTGATTGGGCGGGCTATAAATAATTAATTTATCATTATTGTTATCATTATCATTATCATTATTGTTCCTAGACTGTTTCAAGGTCTATGTAAGTTGTGCTACTGAAGCGTATTTATATCTGCTATTTGTGTTATCAAAATAAACCTAAGTATAAAATATGCAACTTGTTCTTCAGTTAATTTCTTGATAGACCAAAGCTTAATCATACTTAAGGGGAATAATGGTATTGAGCTGACTGTTGGAGCTAACTGTTTTGTAATCTTGGGAGCTTAGGTAACAAACCTGGTAACTCCTAGAAAATCTGAGCAGATTCACACCAACAGGTATAAGGCAAAGAACATTACATCTACTACAAGATATTTGTTGTTGTTCTTATCTGCCCTCGAGTTCATTATGACTCATGGCAATCCTGTGGATGAGACATCTCCAAGAATCCTTACCCTCCACTGCCTTGCCCAGTTCCTGCAAATCCTTGCCCATAACTCCCCTGATCGAGTCTATCCATCTGGTTTGTGGTCTTCCTCTCTTTCTTCTACTCTCTACCTTTCCTAGCATTATTGTTTTTTCTAGTGATCCATGCCTTTTCATTATGTGGCCAGAGTATGATAGTCTCAACTTGATCATCTTTGTTTCCAAGGAGAGCCCTGGTCTGATCTGTTCAAGAACTCATTTGTTTGTCTTTGCTGTCCAAGGTATCCTAAGTACTCTTCTCCAGCACCACATTTCAAATGAGTTTTCTTTCTGTCTGCTTCCTTCACTGTCCAGCTCTCACATCTGTACATGGTAATTGGGAATGCAGTGGCCTGGACGATTCTGACTTTAGTGCTCAGTTGTATGGCTTTGCTCTTCAGTATATTTTCTAGTTCTTTCATAGCTGCACTTCCCATTCCTAGTCTTCTTCTTATTTCCTGACTGCAGTCTCCATTCTACAAGATATAGGGGTGGACAAATCACACCTGTGTCAAGGGTCAACATCACATGAAATAATGTACAGAGAGAGGGTCAAATGCCTGCTTCAGCAATTGGAGTTGCAGCTTAAGCCCATTTTAACTTTCTGGTTATCAATTGCAGGGCAAAGCACACTACATAAAAATGTAGAGGTGAGGAAAAACAAACCATGTGATCTTTACCATTTGAGGGAGCACTATTTCTAAATATTTACCAAATGTGTCATCTCAGTAGTTTATTGGTATAAAAATATTCATTCAAAGACATATTTTGACAGAAAATGCAATTTAAATATGTATTTAGACACATATTTTGCAAATCATTTTTTTTAAAAAATCACAGATTTTTGTTTTGTTTTTACTATACTCTTCAGTGGTGATCTTTGATATTATTTTAATTGTTTTTTTTAAATATTCACAGTATGGATGAAGTGGTTTTACAATGCATATATTATACTTTCAACTGTCTTGTAATATTTGTATTTATTTATTTTTATTATGCTGGCTATTTGCCATAATAAATGAAATAAAATATTTACAGTAATTTAAAATATGTTTTGTAAAAGAGAACATTTAATGAAGCCAGCATACTAGGGAATGACAAATAAATTCTTCTCTATTGCATTTTTGTATCAACTAGTTAAGAATAAGTGATCATAAAATACATCTATGTGTGAAGCCACAATATATTCCCCCAATCTGTCATTAAAAAGTCACTCACAACATGAATGAGTAAAAAAGGAGGAACACAGGGGAGGAGAAATACCGGTAGTCCTTAGATTATATGACATGTGTTTCCTTCTCAGCAAAGATTCTTTTCACACACCCCTCCTTTTAAAAAAAACTATTTTTATTTTAAACTTATGGGAAAATCTTATGTTACAGCCCCTTAAACCCCTATATAATCACAACATAATTTATAGATGCAGAAAGAGTCCATAATGTCTGAGACCAACAGTAGCAGTCAGTTAATGAAGTGAGTATAAGACACAGAGGAGTGTGATAGGCACAGAATTGGGAGAAACTGCCTTGGCACCATTTTTGTAAACTTCTCTGGTTGAAGCTACTTGGCTCATGATTAAGATGTCAGTTTTTCTTAGCTGTTCACCAACTCCAATGAGATACTACACCCACACACAATCAAATAGGCACATAGACATCCTTGTCTATGCTCACTACACTCATTGCTTTATAAAATTCTTATCCTTTGCTCCTCAAAGGGCATCAGCTGGTACCATGGTCATGATTAAAATTTGTTCTCAGCAGAAAACCTCAAAGGAGGTTGGGCTCAGACACCCATAAGATCTTGGCTTCCAAAGAAGCACTGAGAAGCCACTTGGCAGGGGCTGCATCTACACTGCAGAATTAATGCAATTTGGCACCACTTTAACTTCCATGGATCAATACTATGGAATTCTGGGATTTGTAGTTTTGTGAGATATTTAGCCTTCTATGCCAGAGAGCTGTGATGCCACAACAAACTAGAAATCCCAGGCTTCCATAGGAAGGAGCCATGATAGTTAAAGCAGAGTCAAACTGCATTAATTCTGCTGTGTGGCAGCAGCCTTTGTGCCTCATAAGCACAGCTGTTTGAACTGGCAAGGTTATGTAAGGCTGGAGGGAATAGTTCTGTGTCTCTGAAAAGGATACCAATACCATGGCTCCAGACTGCCTGGAATCAACAGACTCTGGGTTGAAATCCCGTCCCTTCAATCCCTGATGTGCTATAGGATTTCTATAGTCACTTCATGGTGATGCAAATGCATTCACCTGCTAAAGGAATAACCACATATTTTTAATTTATATACTTTATATACTTTGGGGTTAAGCAGTGGGATTGAAAACAGATGCTGGAACTGAGTTTGGTAAGCCCTGGCACCAATTAAGCCCTGGAAGTGTGCATTATGTCCCAGACTATATACAGCTTACTCCAGGGTTCAGTTCAAGGCAGTCCAGTACCTGGCAGAAAAAGAAAAGCACCCTGCAATAGTACAAGGGTGGGATCTATGTGACCCTATGGAAAGCATGCAGCTCTTGGGGAATCCCTTGTGGGTGTTGAATCCCTGGACATGGCAAGGCCTGCCTGAACCATCCAATAAGTTGTAAGGAAATGATTTACAGCCATGGAAACAAAACAAAACAAATGTAACAATTAGGCAAAAAAATGAGTCTAGGGAGTCCAATTTGCCCCCAAAATAGGCCGAAAATAGACCCAGAGGCACTCATGGGGATTGGAAGTGACATTTTATCAGAAACATCACTTCTAAACATCATTGGGAGTGCCTCTGCAGCCCACCATGGTATATCAGGGGAGCCAAACTTGGCCCTTTAAGCCCTGCACTTGTGTAATGTAGTGTTTATTCTTAGCTTCTTATTTTTTTATTTTATTTTTTAAAACAACAACTAAGCTTTCCTTCCTATTTCAGAAGAAGCCCTGGCTGGTGATAAGGACATGCACCTCCCTGACTCATTCAGCACAATGCATCACATTGCACAGCTATGCACAATGTGGTATTTCTATAGTTCTGCCCCACAGAAGCAGGGGAAAATGTAGTGTGTGTAGGGTGGCATAGAACCACTAGTGTTGATAGCATATGTAGAGGGGTGAATCTAATATTTACTTCTAAATGTGGTGCTGTTAAATAGGCCCTGGTTTCTCTTGCATCTGGGGTAGTTTGGTTGCACTTTGGCACCCAAAGTAATGTGTTCTGCCAAATTTCAGAGAGGAAGAGAAAAGACAATGATGCTAGGAAAAGTAGAAGGCAGCAGAAAGAGAGGAAGACTGCATGCTAGATGGCTACACTCACGGGAATGAGTTTGCAGGACTTGAGCAGAGCAGTGGAAGACAGGGAGGCTTGGAGATGTCTCATCCACAGAGTCACCATGAGCTGAAGTCAACTCAAGGGCAGTTAACAACAGCAACAACAGAAGAAGAAGAAGAAGAAGAAGAAGAAGAAGAAGAATCCTCTGAACTAACCCCAGGGCACAGACAATCTTGTGTAGAAACTATAGAAAACAGCAAAGGAGGAGAAGGAGAAGGAAGAGAAAAAGGAAAGAAAAAATCATTTACTTTTAGGGGGAAAAAACTGAGAAACTAAGGCCCTTATCACACGGGGTCTAAAGCAGTCCCATCCCTGCACCATCCCTGTGCCATCGCAGGTTTTTTTTCCATGTTTCCACATGACGTCGCAGAGAAACCCCGCCCATCCCTGCGCCATCCCTGCACCATCGCGGATCCTTGTCCCGTGTTTCCACACGACGTCGCAGAGAAACCCCATCTATCCCTGCGCCATCCCTGCACCATTCCGGCATCACCCGGCATCATCCACGTTCTTTTGAATGCCGGGTTCTTTTGGGAATTACTTTGCTGATGCCGGAATGATGCAGCTTTCTATACCGCAAGGGAAAAGGAACCGCGGTGGCGCAGGGATGGTGCAGGGATGGGACTGCTTTAGACCCCCATGTGATAACGTCCTAAGAGTCTGCTCCTCTGACTGTGATGTCCCAGAAAACTTTATGATGGGTTCACTTTGGGGTCACCATAAGCGAGAAACAACTTGAAACAACATGGTGGGATCCAGAAAGGGTCTTATAATTGCCTCTTTTAGGCATGATCGGACTCAAGGCCTAAGCAGACTGCCAGAAATAGTGCACATTAAATTGAGGCACTGCCCTGGCTCAGTGCTAGGGAATCATGGGAACTGTTTTTTTTTCTGGGACATTGAGCCTTCTCTGGGGGGATGCAGACCAGGGTGTCGGGGACGCCCTGGGATGGTCCGCCGCTGGAGCGAGGCACTCGCATGGCGGCGCAGCAGCGGCATCCCTGAAAGGAGCGCCAAATTGGCGCTCCTTTCTGAAGACAGGGAAAGTGCACCCTAAATGCGTCGGGCGCACTTTCCCTGGCTTTTCCGCCGCAGCGTGTGAGGACGCTGCAGCGGAAGGTTGCCCTCGGCGTGCCAGCCGTGCGGAGGGCCGGCAGCTCTGAGGGCAACCTCGGGAGGAGGAAGGGGCGCCGCTCATGCGGCTGCCCCTCCTCTTCCTTGCCTTGGAGACGACCCTATTGGTCGTCTGCCGAGGCCCTCTGTCAGAGAGCTCTGGTGCCACAATAAATTACAGTTCCCATGATTCCCTAGCACTGAGCCAGGGCAGTGCCTCAATTTAATGTGCACTATTTCTGGCAGTCTGCTTAGGCCCTCAGTTTGTTTTACTGAGGCATTGATCACACACCCTACCCACTCCCCCCTCTGAGTTTTCCTCCTCCTCAATAGTCAGGAAGTGCAGGGGTCTAATACACATGTGGTGCCCCTTCTCTCTCCAAGCATATCTTCTCCATTCTATCCCTTCCCATTGGTGATGTAAAGCAGAAAACCACCACATGCATTTGGTCAAATGTATCATTATTGCAGTCTTCAAAACTTCATAGGGTGAATTAACTAAAAACACACACCTACACAAATAACAACATGTGAGTAGATTTTAGGATAGTGCTAGTTTAGTGTACTTTTTAATATTTAGGACAGTGGAAGAAAGTTCAACAGTACTTTAAAAGCTGTGGTCTAACACACTCTTCTTGATATTTGTTATTTGATATTTGCTATTTGTTAGGAAAGTAGTAGAAAGATGGATATTTCAGTTACACCATGGTTAAGCTCCATTTTGTCTATATTGAGTTATGGTGAAACATGTCACCATGGATAATGAGTTTCAAATCATGACACTTCCCCTTCTAAAAAAAAAAAAATCAGGAAGGAAAGGGAATAAAATCCAAATTTGAGGGAGTCTCAGAATATTCTGCTTCCATTAGTATGTTCAATTGGGAAACAGTTTCAGATGTCTGGGATTATCATCTGATTTTTTATGAGTGTTTTGTCTTCAACAGGCTGTGTCTTTTCACCTTGTGACAAATTATTCAATGTAGAGAAAGAAATCACTTTATTTACTACTGCTGCTGGTGCACTACTACTGCTACTAATTTCATAAAACACAGAGAAACTAGCAGACGAGGGCGTCCAAGACGCCCTGCGGCGGTGCGCCGCAGGACTGGAGCAGTCGCACCGCGGCGCACCGTCGGCGCTTCTGAAAGGAGCGCAAAAATAGCACTCCTTTCAGAAGTCAGTGAAAGTGCGCCCTAAAAGTGTCGGGCGCACTTTCACTGACTTTTCCGCCGCAGCGCATGCGGTCGCTGCGGCGGGAGGTTGTCCCCGGAACGCCGGACGTGCGGAGGGCCAGCGGCTCTGAGGACGACCTCGGGAAGAGGAAGGGGTGCCGCGCGTGCGGCTGCCCCTCCTCTTCCTTGCCTCGGAGACGGCTCAATAAGCCATCTGCCGAGGCCCTAAGGCTGGGATAATCTGGAATGCAAAACCTTTGAAATCCCGAAGGTTGACATTCCAGATTATGACACTGTTTGCAGAGATTGTGCAGTCTCTAGTTTTGTGAGATATTTAGCCTTCTCTATCAGAGGCTCTGGTGCCACAACTAACAGTAAATCCCAGGATTCCATAGCATTGACCCATAGTAATTAAAGCAGTGTTAAACTGCATTAATTCTTCAATACAGATGCATCCTCAGACAACAGTTTCTAAATATTGTAGTGCCAAAGTATTCAGATGGATGTTGCCACAGAACAACAAAGATATTTTATTTGACTCAGAGCCTGTAAAATTTAGTTCAATAGTTGAATTACAGTATATCTACAAACACCAATCCATTGACAGTGAATTGAACTTTGCTGTTGTTAACTAGTTCATTCTAGTTCTTTCATAGCTGCCCTTTCTTTCCCTAGTCTTCATCTACTTCTTCCATGGTCATTATTTTTGTTTTCCTAATATTTAGCATACAGTTGAACAGATAGGGTGATATAATACATCCTTGTCTAACTCCCTTACCAATTGGGAAACATTCTATTTTTTTGTGTTCAGTTCTGATTGCAGCCTCTTGCCCTGAGCAGAGGTTGTGCATCAAGACAATCAAGTGATACACTTATTCCTCCAAGAGCGAGCCATAGCTTTTTATAATCTACACCAGGGGTAGGCAACCATTCCCCTTTAAGGGCCAAGGAACTTCAGCTCCCAGAAGCCTCAGCCATGTTGCCCAATAGTCCTATGTTGGCCAATAGCTCCTGGGATTCTGGGAGCTGAAGTCCCTCGGCCCTTAAAGGGGAAAGTTGCCTACCCCTGATCTACACAATCAAATGCTTTTCTGGAGTCGATAAAGTGCATGCTGATTTTCTTTTGGAATTCCCTTGTGCACTCCATTATCCATTGTATGTTTGCAATCTGGTCCCTAGTGCATCTTCCTTTCCTGAAACCCGTTTACAACTCTGGGATCTCTTGATCCATATATGGTAGGAGTCTATGCTGCAGAATTTTGAAAATTATTTTGCTTGGACACTACACATATTTTCACACTATCCAAAGGTGCTCTTAGCTTATCACATCTCCTTTCTGGTTCCCAGTCTGCACACACCAAATTCTAAAACTCTCCACACTGATACTGTTATCCACCTGCCCTAGCCTTAGGTGACATCTTTCCTCCTGCCTTTTCCCCTCAACAACCATAATTAAAACTGAACTTGTGACCTCACCACCATACCTACAAGTTTTGTATGGCTAGTCATACACTCTGATTGTAAAGGTCCTTCCTGGGTACCAATTCACTCCAAGTATCTGAAGAATTAGACCCAGTAGATTACTACACTAAAATCTTATATTGCTGTTATTCCACTTTTACTGCTCTGGCTGCTTCCTGTTGCATTCTGGGGTTTGTATTTCAGTGAGGCCTAAGAGCTCTCTGGCTGAGAATTCTAAATGCTCCCTTCCTAAATTACAAATCCCAAAATGCAACAGGAGGAACACAGTTCAGTTAAAGTGGAATAGCAACAATATAAGAGTGTGGTGCAGTAAAGGAACAAGTCTATGAAAGTTTAGGCTACAACTTCTTTTGCATAGTTAGTATCAAGGGTGCTGTAAGATCCTTTTGCATACTGATATTCTAGGAGATTATCACATGCCTCTTTTCACATGATCCAGGCATGGGCTTAAACGGGTTAAAACAGATGTTATTACACGCCTCCGTGCCCAACTCAGAAGCATTGCTTACCCAATCCGGACTTCTGGCAGACTCCTGGCATAGTTTGCAAAGAACAATACTTTCCCAATGCATCCAAGTTGGGCACAGAGTTGGGCACAGAAGCGTGTGATAAAATCCATTTTAACCAGTTTAAGCCCGTGACCAGCCCATGCCTGGATTGGGCAAAAAGAGGTGTGTGATAATCTCCCTAGACTAACATGGCTATGTCTCTGAATGCATCAGCAGTATCTCTCTTCCTTCTTATGACTTTGTATTGCTTATGAGTTATATTTCCTCTTCACCTAGAATTATAACTAATTACCTAAGGATGGCTCTCTGTCTTCTTCTGTAATTACATCCCTTAAAAACCCACTTCACCTGTTTCATGAGGGTTGCAGACTGCCAGAAATAGTGCAAATTGAGTCCACTTTAAGGGTTAGGGTTAGGGTTAGGGTTAGGAATCATGAGAACTGTATTTTATTGTGGCACCAGAGCTCTCTTACAGAGAAGACTCAATGACTCAGAAAACAACAACAACAACAATTCCCATGATTCCCTAGCACTAACCCTAACCCTTAAAGTGGACTCAATTTGCACTATTTCTGGCAGTCTGCAATGTTCCTCTATCATCATTTTGTGATTCTATATCACTGAGAGCTGTATTTTGGGTCAGTCTGTTGACACCTATTCATTGTGTAGAACATGAACAATGAAGAACATGAACAATTGTGTAGAACATGAACATGAACAATTAAGTGACTCACCATAATAATACAGGCTGTCAATTACTGGTTTATGAGATTATAAAGTACATCATATTCTACTTTTTATCAAGAGTGATATATTCAATTCAGCAATCAAGACTGTTGCATTTGGGATTGAGCAAAAGGAAAGAATGGTTTAGTGATGATTGCTATCTTCTGCACAGGGCAATTTCTCATTTATGGCACCATGCAAATCTCAGGGCACACAAATCGGGAAAAACAGTTGACCTTGAACAGCTCAGACAAACATTTGACTATGGGTTACAGCTGACTGGAATCCTGAAGTCTTGCTGGCATCAGTCCAGTTAAAAAAGGAAAATAAAAAAAGCTCCAACCACCCCATATTTTATAACATTGTAAAGCATATATTGTTTGAAACATGTCAAAGTATTTTTTTTAATGCACAAGCTGGCAGCTTCCCAAAACCATCTCAAATGGTCCAAAACTATCAGCAGCCACCCACCTTCCTGTCCATTACCATGTGATTAATGACATTCCACCATCGGGGTCCACCATTAAGAATATTGGTGCTGTGGGGCTACTACCTAAATAAGAACACTGAGACTTGTAAATTGTATGTATGGCTTGCAGCTGTGTGTTATGTAGAGGTGTCTCTTTTATATTGCAGTCACCCAGCAGAAAAGTGGTGTACATGCATTATATCATGTTCAGTAAAGAGATAACATCACCAAACACAACCAAATACTTTAACAATATGAATCATTGGAAGGAAGTACTTTACATAGACTTTGAAATCTCACAGTCTAGCTGTGAAATAAATCTACACCTAACTAGTTCTCATGAAAAACAACAACAGAGGAATCTCCATTAATGTTCAAATGAATATTTTGGGTTGATAAACTTTAATTATTCAATATATTTTCTAGATTATTTCTCTTTGATAATTCAATTTACCAGTGAGAAGGGATACACAGGTTGTTTGCCCAGAGGCCCAAATGGAGCATAGTTTAAATATATATTGCAAGTTAAATGCCCCTTCAGTGAATTGGGTAATTTACACTGAACCTTATTTTGAAAACTGCTCCTTGTTTTTTATAGTGATCTGCTGTTCATTATATTTTTCTGCTTAGGACTGGGATTGGTAAATTTTCATTGATGTAGTCATGTAGTGGAAGTGATGAGTATAAACTTCATTGGCTATTGTTAGTAACCAATGACAGACTCCTAGAAAAGCAGTCTTCCTGATGGATTTGTGGTTTGTATTCTTCCTCTTTTGTTGTTCTCTGTGCCTTCAATTCATTTCTGATTCAATAGTGACCTAAGGTGAACTTAGCACAGCTTTTTCTTGAAAAGATTTCAAAGGGGGGTTGCCATGGCTGTCCTCTGAAGCTGAGACTATGTTACTTGCCCAAGGTCACTCAGTGGGTTTCCATGGATGAGTGAGGATTTGAACCTGGTCTCCAGAGTCATAGAGCAAGTCTACACTACCATTCATACATTGTAGCTCTTTGCTTGAATGAGCAAGTAAATTCTATGGAATTATGGGATTTGCAGTTTGTATAGTATGTTGTGGCACCAGAGCTCTCAGAGACAAGGCTAAATATCTCATCAAACTACAGGTCCCATAATTCCACAGCATTGAGCCAAGACTATACTGAATAAAATAGCACTATTCCTGCAGTGCAGATGCATCCCTTGTCAGGGAAAGAAAAGGAATCTGGATCTTGTGCATCCCAAGCCACCCATGCTGTGCCCTGAACTTGGTAAGTACCATTTTGAGGGTTAACACTGGCTGAACAACTAGTGGTAGTAGCCTTATGCTGACAAACCTTCCCATGAGTTTGGAGGACAGAGCTGACTTCAATCAGCCAGCAGGCACAGAACATCTTAGTGCCTAAAAGAGAGAAACCCAGTGGACACCCAATGGTGATAATAATATAATAAATTTATCATTACCAGCCTGTGATGGAAAGTAGGAGCGCAGATAGCTTCTTAAGTGTGCAAATGAACATAGGTTATAAAGCATAAGAGTGTGAATCCCAATAGCTCCAACCAGCATAGCTAGTGGTAGGAATGCTGGGAGTTGCAGTCCAACAATATCTACATGACCCCATCCCTGGTATTGGAAGTAAGGATGCTCTGAGAATTTGCTTGGTTTGCATTCCAAAGGAAACCCACCCAATTCATACATTCTTCATTACTGTATATGTTACAATTGATCATCTTTGAAATCTGCACCCCAAGAAATGCTACAATTTATGCCTTAAAACAGGCTTGATTTTTTTCTTAACAGGCCATTTGGAGCTGTTTCATATTTTAAACACTGTTGTATTTTAGAAACTGCTCTGATCTTTTGTCAAGGTCTTTGATTTGTAGGATAGTGGGAGATGATCATGAGAAAAGAACAATCCCTTCTGTTTTCTGGGAGGGATGCAAAGCTAAATATTTTCAGTAAAAATACTAGAAATGGCATTGCAATAACATATTTTATATGCTTTTACACTTTCTTCCAGTAGAGGCAACCATTTTGATTTCCCCACAATGCATTTAGAATAATGCTATTTAGGAATTTATCACACGGGGACCTATGTGCTTCCATCCCAAAAATGATTAAAGTGTCTGCATCCCGGAAAAGCAACACAGAGCACAACCAAGTATGAAAAACACATTACTAATGTGAGAAAGTAGGTAGAAAGCACATTTGGTTTTCAGACAGATGTGGACAAATCCCATTGATGGTTTGGAAATAACTTTTTTGAACATGCGCACAGAAGCAGCAGTTGTGTCACCAGAAGTGACACCCAAAACTGTCATTTCCAAGTGCATACACACAAATGTTCCAGAGAGAAGGGAAAATGGGGAGGAAAGCAGTCTTTACCCGAAAAGCTGTTTCAGAGGAAGGAAGGATAAGGTTTCCATTTTCAAACTCCCATAAAACAACACAAACCACTCACACACATGCACACACACGCACACACCAGAGGGAAGGGAAAACAGGGAGGGAAACACTCTTTGCCCCAGAAACTGTTTTCAACTAGGCACAACAAAGCCAAGAAGTAAACTCACCCCAAATTAAAAAGAACAGAACATTACCCAAAAGAAGTAGGAAAAGAAAGCGAAAACTTTTCTTTCACTGTATCCTTCCATTCCTTCCCTCACTTCCCTCACTTCCCTCACTGGCTGAGGCTGAGGCTGGAGGAGGAGGAGGAGAAGGAGACATACGAGCCACATACGAGGGAGAGAAGTAAGCTTTCTCTCTCTCTTTCTCTGTACCTGCTGATGCTTTAGGAGCCTGGCAGAAGTATAAAATGCTGCATCCCTCTTGGCAAAACAAAGCAGCAAAGAACCATGGGAAATCTTTTAACAAGCACAAAAAAGGGAAGAATCCCTCAAATAGCTTTCATACTACAGCAATTGCACAAAGAAATTGCTTGTGAATTAAATGGAAATGAAAACATGGTATTTTCCTAAAAAATGACTAGTCCCCGATTCATGTCACTTTCTGTTCAGATTCCAAGTGGTTTGCATGCAGTATTGTCTGAAAACCAATTGTGCAATTGTGCCTAATACGCTGAATAATCCTGTGTTCTGTCCAGTTTAAACTTCCAATTTTCCCTGTGTGATAAACTCCATAATGAAATGAAATATAGTGATCATTTCATGACAAATGAAAACTAGCAGCACAATAAATTTTATAACATATGCAGTGTTACTGCATTTTTATTGTAGATGTTATGGTTGCATTATAAATTGGACTTCAATCTGCCCTGGGATAAAGCTTTATAAAATGTGGCATACCAATATCATAAAACAAATAAATAATAAAACTATCCATATCTTTCAGGCAGCTATCTGAGAAGGGGTCAGGAAGTGACAGAGGCATCCCTTCCCAGAAATAAGGGGCTCCACCAATAATGAGATCATATCCACTCTGGTGACACTCATTGAAAAGGTAGATTTGCACTCCCAGATCTGTCCATAGATTCCAAGTGCAGTGGTAATTCTCAACAGTAGCATAAGTGGACACAAGAGGTAAGATTGGTGGGCACAAGACTGCAGGATGGGAAACACACAGATCCTGGTTATAATTCATGCATTATTTTTACAGTGTAGATGCACCCTGTGAAGGTTCTGTATGGTCCCCCTCCACTCCTGCTGAGCTGGATGGGACCCCTTGAGACCACCTTTTAAAATCTAAAACAAAACCCGCTGCAACCACGTGATGAATTCTCCTTCCACCTTAGCAACATATTGGGACTTTGCTGGGGGATTCCACTTATACTTTCCCTAGCCAACTTAGGAAAGAAGTAGCCAAGCCAAGGTACGTGAAAAGGAGTGAAGAACACTTTAAAGAAAAGCTTTATTCTTACTAAAAGGACTTCTAGAGCAAAAGGATATAACTACATGCAGGACCAAATTGTCCTACAGTCAAAGGGCTAGCAATAAGCACTGGCTTTGGGAAGGCATGGGAGTGTGGTGTTTGGGTGATGCATGACCTAATGCCATCTCCAAGCCAGTGTCACACTGCCTACCCAACCACATGGCGGACGATATTACAGCACTCATTTGGCACAGTGTTTAGATGCCACTGAAAAGTGCTACCGTGGCAGCAAAGGCACCCTTTTTCCACCCAAAAAAGGAGTGGCATTTTGCCATTTCTTTTTGGGATAAACTTCCCAATGAATAGTTTGTTGCTGAAGCATTGCTAGTTGTTCATGGGTTAAGTCCTAGAGAAGCACAACATCATCTGAAAATCTTCAGTGCAATTGCAATACTTTGCTGTTGAGTATCCTCCCCGCCCCGACTTCCCTTCATCTGATAATCTTCCTACACACAAATGCAGAGGTATCTTGCAACAAATGCATCTGGGGAAATAGGCTCAAGTCTATGAAGGCTCATGCTACCAACTTCTCTCTTTCAGTTAGTCTCAAAGGTACTGTAAAATCCCTTTGCATACTGATTTTCCAAACTAACATGTCTAGTTCTTTGAATTATATACACAATTGTAATGCAAGCTCATCAAAACCATGCCCTCATCTCTCCCTTTCTCTCTCTCTCTCTCCCTCTGTGTGTGTCTCTATATGTGTGCATGTGTGTTGGCTTCTTTTTGGGTGCTTAAGGAAGCAATCAGACTCAGAGGCCAAACTGGAGAGTGTGGTACCTGAACTTCATTCTAAAGGGTGCTCTAGCAAGTCATGCTCTGATGGGGTTGGGGGAATAATGTTGATGAGCTTTCTTCTTGTAAAGAGTAATTCCTCCTTATGGTGGCAATAGCAGGAATGTATGAGACTGCAGGGGCATAAGCAACACAGATGAAAGCTAACATTGCCCACAGCTCATAAGTTGTTCACATCTGATCTCTCTTATGGATAATCCTAGAAGTCTGTGAGATTATATGGAACAGTTTTATACAGTACACTAATGACTCATTTTTCTAGCTGCTTTTTTTCCCCTTTTCTTTTAAAGGACTCAGTCCAAGAAACTCTGAGCAAGTCAGTTCTGCCACGTCCCAAGTGTAGCAGGGATTCCTCACAGCTTTTGATGCAAACAGAAACTAGCAATTCACCTCAGAAATAGCAAGAAAAGGCTATTCGTGGGCTGATGCTTTACGCAATGACGACCTTGGCTGGGGCTACCCAAACAAAATGGTCCCTAGCTCATGAAGCTGATGCCATTGTGGTAAACATAGTCTGTGCCAACAGGGCAAAGTTTCAGGGATCTCCTGGCACAGGAGACAGAGCCAGGCTGCAGCGCTATCCTTACAAGCTATATTTTCTAATGACAGTCTGGCACCTTTTGGTCTGACAATCCAGTTCTCTGTGTCAATGTGGTTTTCCACAAATGCTACTTCCGCCTCCAGCAGTACACATGGTCTTTGAAAATTAATTATGGTGAACTATAATTGATAATAGGGATTGATTGCTCAACACTTGTACATAGTTCTGGCTAATGTGGGAAACATGGAGGTAGATTTTTATTATTAAATTGGTGGAAAACAGGCAATTCACTTCAGAAAACTAGGAAGAATTTGCTGGGAAGTGTCAAGATAAGTGCTGCCTTGGGTCCCACTTTGGGAGAAAGGCAGGATAAAAATAAAATCAAATAAATAAATAAATAAATAAATATGAAGTCGTAGGCTCATAGTTTTTTTGTGGGTTTTTCGGGCTGTGTGGCCATGTTCTAGAGGAGTTTCTTTCTGACGTTTCACCAGCATCTGTGGCTAGCATCTTCAGAGAAAAAAGATGCTAGCCACAGATGCTGGTGAAACGTCAGAAAGAAACTCCTCTAGAACATGGCCACACATCCCGAAAAACCCACAAAAATAAATAAATAACTTGGGATAGGAAGGTTCCTAGGGTAGGCTGTTGAAGAAGAAGGAGCAAGCTTGTTTTTTGCTGCTCCAGAGAGTAGGACATGGAGCAATGGATTCAAAAGAGATTCCACCTCAACATTAGGAGGAATTTCCTGACAGTAAGAGCTGTTTGACAGTGGAACACACTCCCTCAGAGTGTGGTGGAGTCTCCCTCTTTGGAGGTTTTTAAACAGAGGCAGGATGGCCATCTATTGGGAGTGCTTTGATTGTATCTTCTTGCATGGTAGGGGGTTGAACTGAATGTTCCTTGTGGTCTCTTCCAACTCTATGATTCTATGAGTCTAGGACATCACCTAAGATTCCTCCTGCTTTTTCCACAGTGGGGCCAATATTCCACTGAACAGCATCATGGGAAGAGAGGACACATCCCTCTGTGATCCATGTCTAAGTTCTCTAGTCCACGTTCTGTGGTGACATTGCATCTTACAGTGTGTTTCCTTCCTGGATAATGGACTGAGACCTTCCATAGAAAACAAATTATGATCAGTGGATGAAAATACTAAAGTGTATGTGTGTTGTGTGTGTGTGACAGTGAAATTTTATATTTTATTTAAGAATCAGTTTTCATTTAGCTAAGATTTCAATGCAATTGACAAAAATGCAAAATATAGTTATTACCCATATGCATATTAACATTATTATTCTGCTGTAAACGTCAGGTGGAATATACGTTCATGTTCAAGATAATGCCTCTTTATCTCCCTGACTGACTTGCACTTTATACTTTTTCTGATTGAATAGGGAGTCTTGTATTTCTGTAAATCCAGGATAGGGAAATTTTAGCCCTCTTGATGTTGGACTATGCTGTCATTCCAAGCCACTGGCTATGATGAGTGAGGCTCACTGGGAACTGGAATCCAACCACATGGTGAGCCATAGATTCCCCACTCCTGTTCTAAATAAAACTGTACACATCTAAGGTGAGAGACAGAAAGGGAGGTAGTATTATGGCTGATTCTAGAAGTACAAGGATTGTGAGCAACTGAGGGGGAAACAGTGGTCTGTATGTGCATGGGGAGACCTTGAAAAAAGCCTCCCCCCCCCCCAGGGTAAGTTTCTATGGGACACTGATTCTGGAAGTTGCCATGTGTCATGTGATCAGGCAGCACTGGTGCAGAGGTGGGAGCAGAGGGATTTGCCCATGCAGACAAGGCCTTAGTGAATACACATAGTTGGAAGCATAGAAAAATGCAACTGTGCTTGGGAAATGCACACAAAGTAAATAAAAACAAAGCTGTGTGAAATAAAATGGGTTCCAGTTTCAAATGTAATTTTAGAAGTCACTGCCCTTCAAGAACAATATTATAGAGCTAAAAATATGGAGAAAAGAGCAGCCTAAATGATCAATGGGCTCAAGCAGCTCCCCTATGTACAAAAAGGACTGAGAGCAGAAATGATAAGAAATGTAGAAAACTACATACAGTATAGAAAATTTTGACAAGGAGAAGCTTTGAATGAGAAATTAGACTGAAGTCTACAAAAACTAATGTGACCAGCTTCTTTCTTTCAGTTAGTCTCAAAGGTGTTATAAGATCCCTTTATACACTGTTTCCCCAGCATATCTTTGAATTGTGATGTGAACTTATTCACATAGTCTCATCAAGATTGGTTTTGTTTTGCAGTGTGTATGAGTGCATTAATACCATAGATGATTGCAGAGGAATCATCCTGAGTGAACTGAAAGAACTGCAGCAAATTTTATACACCCAATGCTTTGTAATGAATCTGAAACTAAAATGCAAAACAAGAGGAGATTAATGTGTCAGATCTTTCTCAGAAATAAAATAGGGGCATTTGAATGGGAAAAACTTGGAGGTGGTGAAGTCTAGAAGCACATCAATAGAACACTCTTTGAGAAATGCCTGAGTCCCAAAAAGAAAGCAGAGTCATCAATAAGGGTCAGAGGAGCTAACATATTGAGACCTTGCAGTGGTAAAACAACAACAACAACAACCAGAACAGGAAAAAAAACCAGAACAAAACAAAACAAGGGATTGTGGATATTGGGGAAAATGCAAGCCCCTCCCACAATCTTGATTTGAAGGAATTCTGCCATGCCATAGGTGGAGAACAACTGTCTTTTATCTGTATCTAAATGGTGAGAAGAGAAAGCAAAAGTAAAACATTAAAAAATTGTGAGCTGCTTCCTCCTCTATACTGAGATTGCATTCTTTCTTATTATTGGAACATATTGCCTCTTTCAGCCATTTCATAACACCTCAGTACATAGCTTTTAGCAATTCTCTCTCATCTATTATGCCCCCAATATTCTGAATTCTCTTCACTCCTGACATTCATAATGGAGATATTACCTCTCCAGGGCTTCCTTTCCAGTGGCCTTAAAGACAGATGATGAATAAAGCAACTGTGTGGAAGCTGCAGCCCATTAATTGTTCCTTTTTATATGTCCAGAAGGACTATTTCAGAGAATTCCCAATGAAATGCAACTGTGAATCTCTGTTAGGAACATAATATGTGATGCTGGACCAGAAAGAAACACTTAACAAATATAAAATGAAGTGAAAAGGAAGGGGGAAGGCTATCTAGAGCAAATAGAAGAGATTTGGAGGATTTTGCTAATAAGGTTTTGAGAAACACATTTTTCCTACAGCAATATGTTTAACAACAGAACTGTCTTTTCTCATCTGGAATATGAATATAGAAATGCAAGACTGGATATTTTATATAAAATATCTGAGGAGTTGAAACAAGGATGGTCCTCTACTGATTCATATTTTCAGTTGCATTTTTTTCACAAGCTCAGCATGTCAGATAATAGAGAAAATAAGATCTGATGATAAATGTTGGGATACAAATATTTAAATAAATAAATATTGGTCTTGCTTAACAACACTGCTGGTAAGATTACTGAGGTTAAAAAATATGCAGAGGAGAAGTCTAATGAACCTCTTTGGGGGTGCAGAGTTGCCTATAATTCAGCTTTAAAAATGCCAGGGCTCTGTGTGGCACTGCTTCTAATATTTCTTAGGCATTAAAAAGAACTGGGAAAACAGGAGTGGGGTAATGAATAACTGGTAAGATTTTTGAGGATTACAACAGGGAAATGAGAATAGCAGTACTGTAAGATAGTACTGGCAAGATATGTGAGGTTAAAAAGAGAGGACTCAGAAAACAGCCCCAATAACCCATGGGCAGAGCCATTACTGGATAAAGATAAAATTCTCTGTGTGTCTGTCTGCCTGTGGCAATCATAACTCATTGGGACATCATGCTAGATGCCTCAAATTTGATAGGATGTTTTAGGTTGTCATCCAAATGTCACTGCAGAGCTTCAAGTCAAAATTCTAAATGGGGTGGATTAGTTAGAAATTTAAAAAAAACAACCAGTGAGGGCTAACCATTATTAATTGGTAAACCATGGTAAATGCCGCAACATTTGTTAGAATGTTTTTGGTAGTTGTCCAAGATCCAGTGGCCAAAAAAGGCTGAAATAAGAAAACAAGAGTCCCCACTGACACATTTTGGATTATTAGGTATGGAAGTGGGCAATACTGTGTACAAGAGAGATTTACTTGTCATTATATTTTCATATTTGGGTCCTTTTTTGACAACAAAAATGTACCTGTAAAAACATGTTTGCATAGAAAACTCTATCTTGTGCAAATTTACATTTTTTTTAAAACAAAAAAAATCCTTAAATATCAAACTTATGAAAAAATGAGCAAAAAATGCCTATCCAGAAGACAAGCCTACTTTCCTCCCATCATACATGCATTGAGAAGAAGCAACCCAAATGTCTAAAAAGGACTTTTAGCTTAGGTTACGTTGATCAATCTTGATGGAAATACAGTTACAAAATTTCATTCATTGCTCTTTTATAAACCAGTGTAACAACAACAACAACAAAAAACCTTCAAACCTTTTAATAGAGAATGCAAAAGGCTGTAAAATATGTCTATGCTGTGAAGTACCTTCAGTTCATGGTCCAAGCAGGGAACAAGCCTCACCCTGCCATGATAGGAATGAGAAATCCATTGGCTGTCCCTGACCTAATCTGAGACAAGACACCTAGGCTGGCATCCTATTGATGTTTTATGCACACATAGGTTTGCTTATGCATGCAGTTGCAACTTTTCGGTCATAGTGTAACAGCCATATTCAATTCGTAGAGTATTTTTCAAGTTGTACATGCAGTTGTACATTGTTCCATAGTGCATAACTATTTGTCCAGTGTACTGCTTCATTCACTGAGATTTGGAAACAGCACACACATTCACAGTTATTCCATAGATTTCATAGTGTTGCTATTCAGCAGAAAGATGGTGTAGCACAACCACCTCTTACTGTGTTGGCACAGATCTACTCTATACAAGCATGGTGGAGGAACTTGGCTTCTGTTTCACAAACACACATCTTGGTAAGAGTGGAATCTTTGTGAATTGAGAGGCCATAGAAGGGAATATTCATGGCATGTTCAACTATAGGGTAGGGTTGGCAGAAATCTCCTTTGAAATATATTTGGCTTATAGGAGCAATAACCATTACCATGTGAATTTTAAAATATATCCAAAGATATTTGTTGTTAATTACCCTCAAGCCAACTTCGACCTCTGTCAATGCTGTGAATGAGACATCTCCAAGACACCCTATCTTCAGCAACCCTGCTCAGGTTTTGCAGGTTTATGGCCGTGTCCTTTTTGATTGAGTTTATCCATCTGGTGCATGGTCTTTCTCTCTTTCTACTGCCAAGCATTATCATCTTCTCATGATGTGGCTAAAGTACAACAGCCTCAGTTCCATCATCTTGGCTTCTCAGGAAAATTCAAATCTGGTTTGCTCTTGTACCTATTTGTATTTTTTAGCCATTCACAGTATCCTCAGACTCCTCTCCAGCACCACATCTCAAATGAACAGATTTTCTTCTATCAGCTTTCTTAACTGTCCCTCTCTTACATCCATACATAATGATAGGAAATACGATGGCATGAACAATCCTCACTTTTGATTTTAGGATATTATCCTTCCTAGTCATAGACTTCTCCTGGTTTCTTGACTGCAGTTTCCATTCTGGCCAGTGATTGATTCAAGATATGGGAAGTCTTTGACTATTTCAGTGCCCTCGTCATACATATTGAATTTGTGAATATCCTCCATGGTCACTATATAAGACTAGATAGATCAATTCATCCAGTTAATAACCACTGCATTATTAGCATTAGTAAGTAGCATTGTCACTACTAAAATCAGGAGCTGACTTGTTTTCTTTCACTGAGCAACGCTTTAGAAACAGAGGATAAGGTTCATTATGCCAGCACATTGGTATATGCTAATGTCACTTTTGCTCCTTTTCACACCCATTGGAGAAAATGGTACATTCCAGGAGCACCAGTGTAGAGGACATTGTCGTTTCAAGTGCAGAGGGTTTGTTTGACAATGAACAGCTTGTTTGCTGAGGGAACAAGTCTGACCTGCTTGAGGCAATTAGGCCCTTGAATAGAAACATACAGAAAGAAACACAGCTTGACGGAGTGTCTTATCCATAGAGCAGTGTGAGTTTTATCTGTTGGTCTCCAACTTTGCTGTGCCACTGCCGATAGTTTTGAAAGGGTTTCCCACTTGTTTTGTTGTTTTCAGTATAGTCAAGTTAAGAAGCAGGCACACTGAAGAGCTGGGTTTGACAAGGGCTCATTAACATTTGCCTTCCTTGCAAAGCCAGTGTGTGTATGTGTGTGTGGGTGGGGGGGGGTGTCTCTCTTTTCTTTGGATAAGCATGGCGTTCCCCTGCTGCTGCTGCTGCTGCTGCCCTTGGTTCTCAGTTGCTTCAGAAGAGGTAAGAAATAAATTATCATAAGGTAATGGGGGAAAAGGCAAAACAAAAGAACCTGAAGCTCATAGCTCTTGTCTGGAAATTCAGGTAAAAAAGAGAGCACCCAACTGCCTGTCAAAAAGTCAGATAGGCAGATGCCCCATTCAGTTTTTCAGTTTTCTAAGACATTTGAGAAATGATCTTCTTATAAAGAAGCCATGTACCCCGTGAAAGTACAAAATGGTGGTTTATTAGCATTGTTGTTGTGTGCCTTCAAGTCTTTTCTGACCCTAAGACAAATCTATCAAGGATTTTCTTGGCAAAATTTGTTCAGAGGAGGTTTGTTGTTGCCTTCCTCTGAGGCTGAGAGCATGTGACTTGCCAAAGGTCACTCAGCGAGTTTCATGGCTGAGTGCAGAATCGAATCCAGACTGATATAATGATTTATGTGACTTGGTCAAGCTGTGTTTGCTTTAGTGCTCTTTGCTCCTTCCCTGTAGCAAATCTTCACAGTTGTGACAGTAGTAGTGGCAGAAGAAGAAAAAAGAAGGGGGAGGGGGAGGAGCTTAGAATGTTACATTTAAAAATCAATTTGGTGATGTTATGCTTAAGGAACTGTGGGAAATAATACAAAGGTTCTACAAGATTAATTTGCATTACCATGAACATTAATAGTTTAATTTATTTAATTCTTTCCAGTTATCAGTAACTGACTTGTAAATTTAAATGTTAATATTGAGCCAACCATGAGGCTAGCAGAGCATGGCATGCAGGTTGTGATTATTGAACTTAAGACAGCAAATTTTGTTACTGACTCATTTAAAAGTGCTCCTTTTGTCTTCTTAAAATTGTATTCCTCCAACCAGGATTTTTTTTCACATGGAGTACAAAGCCCATAATAGGATTGTTCACAGGGAATGGTGGGAGTCCATCACATCTGGGTACTTTCAGCATGATGAAGGGTATCCTAAAACATTTCATCTCACAATCTCTTCAATTCAATTTGTCTCTCATCTGCATATCTCTTTCCTTTCCACCCCACAACAACAAATACACTTCATTCATGGCTCAAATACCTTGTTTGTTAAAGGTTAATAAGGCATGAGTTATTTTGGTTAGAGGGCACTGATCCATTACACAATAAGTGGATAGCTACAAAGATCATCAGTGAATCAGTAGCTGAGAATTCTTAATCTGAAATCTCTGCGCAAGTGCAGAACATTTTTGTGAAAACTGCATCTATGCATCTTTTCTACCTTTACACTCCCACTTAAGAAGTGTGGTCAGCAAAGATCAATGGTAGAGCACACATTGCGCATGCAGGAACCACTGATTCAACATGCAATATATGGATGGCATTTTCTGTTTTAGTGATCAGGTATCTAACAATACTCTTCTCTGAACCTTTCTTACCTTAGGTGTATAATTAAAAGGGGATGGGTAGAATCATAGAGCTGGAAGAGACCACAAGGGCCATCCAGTCCAGTAAAAAGAAAGAGGAGGAGGTTCAAAGCAGAATGATGAAAGGGAGAAGCCAAAGAAAAAGAAACATAGAATGGGTTTGAGAAAAACTTTTCACTTAATTTTCCAAGGACACAACATCATGTAAGCAAGATTACTGAGGGATTCTTTGCAACCCAACCCAAGTATTATCATTATCATCATCATCATCATCATCATCATCATCCATATGCCACTTTTCTCCTAGAATGGGACCCAAAGATTCAAGGCTCTTAAAGAGATTCCTGCTGACCAAAGAAATCATCCCACTACCCCCATTCCATTCTATAACTCAGGGGTAGGCAACCTTTCCCCTTTAAGGGCCGAGGGACTTCAGCTCCCAGAAGCCTCAGCCATGTTGGCCAATAGTCCCATGTTGGCCAATAGCTCCTGGGATTCTGGGAGCTGAAGTCCCTCGGCCCTTAAAGGGGAAAGGTTGCCGACCCCTGCTATAACTCATTTTTAACTTCTTTTTCAAACTGAGGGGGGATGCAGACGAGGGCGTCCAAGACGCCCTGGTCCGCAGCGCCGCGGGGCCAAGGCAGCTTCACCGCGGCGCCTCCCCGGCAAATCTAAAAGGAGCGCCAAATTGGCGCTCCTTTTAGATTTCAGAGAACGTGCGCCCCAAAAGCGGCGGGCGCACTTTCTCTGACTCAAACGCCGCGGCGCATGTGGTCGCCGCGGCGTGAGGTCAACCCAGAAGCGCCGGCCGTGCGGATGGCCGGCGCTTCCAGGGGCGACCTCAGGAAGAGGAAGGGGCACCGCTCGTGCGGCTGCCCCTCCTCTTCCTGGCCTCGGAGACGGCTCTATTAGCCGTCTGCCGAGGCCCTGAGTTCTTCTGTTCTACAAACCAGTTCTTCTGCTTTGACCTGGTCTCCAGAAAGTTCTTTCTTTCTCTCTCTCTCTTTCCCTGTTGTTTTCTGAAAGAAATTACACAGATTAGCCTTTGTAATAACAGTACCATGTGGTATATTCCCTCCATGTCTAATATTTTTTGTCATGAGACATCACTCCTTCCTGTTTTCCTGAATTTGAAGTAGACACATCCACAAATTCTAATGAGGGCCAATGCAGACAGCCAAGAAGGGGTGGCAGATCGGGGCTGCTGCAACCACATGTGCTGCTTTGCCTTTTTTGTGCCTCTTTGGCACAACATGTGTGCATGCTGCACCAAGAAGTTGTCCTGGATGGGCACGCAGTGTCGAGGCAGAGTCTAGGCATCCATTGTGAGGTTGCCCCACCCCAACTATGCTGTTTCTTATATTGTTTATTGTTTAATTTTTAAAATTCCTTCTCCTTTGTATGTGTTACTATAACCAAAAAACTCTAGATATGTTTCCAACTCCACCCCAGGCCAGCCTAAACTGCCGGTCTGCATCAGCATGAAGTCAGTTTAATAAGGCAAACTTTCAACTTAATATTATTTGTGGAAGTTAATGAGTTTGGCGAAATCACCAGGAAAAATAATGAGTTAATTTCTAGGGTCTAGAAATTTCTACCAAATTTCTAGGTCTGAGTCACAAATATTCACAGCATATTTGTCCAGCTGAACTATGCTCCTATGTTAGGCCTCGCAGGTTGAAGGGAACTATAAAGGTTCTTTTATATCTCAAATTAAGTCTTATCATTGCAAATATGATCTTGTCTCCAAGAAGCAATTTCTCATCAAAAACCTGCTATCATTTTTGCAAACATTTAATTGCCACATTCTTTAGAGGAGGTGTAAGAAGATTCAGGAAAAAGCATTACTTCAGCTATTTTATGGCCATTAAAAGTTACTTAAGATTCACTGGCCTAACACAATGGGGATCTTCATGGTGAAACATGTTCAACTAGTTTTTACTTCCTCAAGCATAATCCTAAACATTTACAGTCAGAAGCACTAGGGTGTAACAATACACAGTTTCAAGACTGCAAAGTTTATTTCAACAGAGCTGAGGAAAAGCTACCAATTTATACTAGGGCAGTGATGGTGAAACTTTTAGGCACTGAGTTTCCAAACTAAATGGCCTTCCAGCACCAGGTGTTACTCCATGCCAGAGGTGGGACTTCTGGGGGAATAGGACTTCTGGGGCAGGACTTCCACCCTATGAGGGCAGGACTTCTGGGGTAGGACTTAACCCCCTCTACCTTCCTGGGCCTTCAGCTGCCTCTCTGTAGGCAGCTGAATGCCCAGGAGGAGGAGGAACAGGTGCACACCTGTTCCTCTTCCTCCCTTCACACCTTTCTGGGTTTTCTGGAGGCAGCTGAAGGCCTGGGATGGTAAGGAGGAGGAGGAACAGGTGTGTGCCTTTTCCTCCTCTTCCCTGCTCTGCTTGCCAAGGAAAATGGCTTCGAGTGCCATCTCTGGCATGCATGCCATAGGTTCACCAACACAATGCTGGGACACTGGTTTTCAGACCTGCAAAACCTGTCAGGTATGCAAACCAGAACTCCTCTTCCAAGCAAAACCTTTCCAATTGAAAGCACAGTTCTTGTTCCATACAAAATTGCCCAGGACTTCAACCAGAGCTCATTTACATGCAGAATTTTTGCTCACTTTAGATACTCCTTTGCTCTGATTTCCAGTCATTGATTAGAATTAAGGCTGGAAGAAGTTCTCCAGGCTATACGAGGAAACTCTTGTGGGAGGTAGCAGCTTTCAGACCCCTATACTTGTTGGTAATTGTTTCTCTGAGAGTTTAGGCATAGTAAGGAGAAGATGATGGAAATGGTGATGGATGGACAGGAGTAACACAGTCCCCCACATTATATGGTAACTTTCCACATAGGAATTGTGAGAGTCACAATCAGCCACCTTGCAAGGCCTTGGGGAAACATTCCAGACCCCTAAGTCTGCCTTTCTTTCTTTATTTTTTAAAGGCAAAACATTTAACTTGTCCATAAGGCACCAAGGAATGTGATTCCATTATAAAACAAAATATGCTGCCCACCTGGACCTTGTTTTATCCAAAAATAGCTAATGTAGAAAATGTGACCTTCTAGTCACATTTTCTTTCACACAAAAAAAGGAGGAGGTGCAGCCCATGGGGCTGGATATTTACAAATGCAAATTTGTAATTGCAAAACAAAACAACAACAACAACAACAAAAACAAAGCCCCACTCACAGAGAAAGTTCCCCCTCATACATCCCAAAAGTGTTTATTGATAATACATTTTGTATTCCTTAGACCCACTTTCTCCTAGAAATGTGGCTTACATATTGTAAACCACTTAGGGAGTACTAGTTCACTGATAAGTGATATAGAAGTATACTTGCTATTGTGAAGTCGAAAGCTTTCACAGCCAGTATCCATAGGTTTTTGCAGGTTTTTTGGGCTGTGAGGCCATGTTCTAGAAGAGTTTATTCCTGACATTTCACCTGCATCTGTGGATATATATATATATATATATATATATATATATACCCCACACCCTCCATGCCAGCATTCTTTGAAGATACCAGCCACAGATGCAGGCGAAACTCTTCTAGAATACAGCCTCACATCCCAAAAATCCCATAAAAACCTATGTACTTGCTATTGCTATTGCTAGAAACAAGTTATAGATGTTCATGGTTTAAGCGACTCATTGGTGTTCATCCTGCCCCAGAAAATTTTATCTGTCCACTTCCCTGAACTAGTGTTTTTTTCTATGACTCTTTTCTTTCAGTAAGTAAATTTACCCACAATAATTTTCTCCAGTATAATTTTTCAGTTATGTTCATGAACATTTGTTTAAACCACAAGCTCATAATCTATGTTAGTTTATTGAGACAAAGCACAGTTTTGTGACTTCCTAATTTTCACAGGCTTCATACAGCTTGCTGTTTCTTATATTGTTTATTGTTTAATTTTTAAAATTACTTCTCCTTTGTATGTGTTACTATAACCAAAAAATTCTAGATATGTTTCCCTTAAGGTCACCCTAAATTGGGAAACGACCTGAAGGCACACAGCAACAACTGCAATAACAACAACATTTTATATGGTCAAAACACTCCCCAAAATTTGGTAACATACATCTTTACTAATTTAATTTACTGTAATTATTTCATATTAATATATTTTATATTCCAATGTATGTGTATGACCTGGGGGGAAAACAGAGTCTATTCTTTTCTAAACTTTTGCCAGTTCATGCCTCAGATATCTAGACTCTTTGGAACTTTAAAAATGTAGAACTATCTTTGGTCCCTCCATACATTTTGTAGCTTTAGTGACTTAAAAAAATAACCACTTCTTACAATAAAACGAACAAGTAAAGAAATCTCCCCCAAATGCGGGGAACCCCATCTGTCATCAGTAAAACATAGATAACCAAATAAAGAAGTCTTCTCTAATCAACTCTGACTAATGTCCTTATACAAATCACTGATGTGGTGACACAAAGAATAATGTGAAAAGTTCTTGTCATATCTCATAAAATATGTGATAAATCTGGAAAAAGTGTGAAAAAGACCAATCCAAATTATAATGAGGCTAGAGGCAATCCCCTAAAAGGAAATGATCCACCATTTCTGAATATTTAGTGAACTCAGGAGTGAGAGTGAGGACAAAATAGAGGGGCTTTAAATTATGCACAGTGGGTAAACGTGGATTAAGAAAGGTTTGCAATAATCTGGGACCATCCAGTGAATTGTGTAAAAGTGTAGTTGAATAGGTACAGCTTGTCATAAAAGCTAGAACTACCGAAAGTCTCTGATTCACTTTTTCATGTGGACATCCTATGAGGCATTTGGGGCAGAAAGGGGAAAAGGAAGTACTTCTTCACACAGAATATAGTTTAATTATGGATTCCACCCAATTTTCACAGAAAATTAAAAAAAATTGAGGATGATCCTATCAAATTGGTTATTAGTCATGAAGGTTACGTTTGAACTCCAGGATCACAGGCACAGTGCTTCTGTACATTAGTTTCTGGGATCAGTATTAAGAAAGTTCTGTTGTTTTCATGCTCTGCTTCAAGGCTTTCCACAAGCATGCTGGGCTACTATGGAAAACAGGGCTCTGGATTAGTTGATAGGCCTTTGGTTTGATTCAACAGAAGTCTTCTTAGGTTCTAATGGAGTGGGAAAAGTGAACTCCTCACCAAAACACACACTTCCTAACTTAGGATTCCAATGTACAATAGACCCCAGAGGGTACTAAACATTTCATTGAAAGGAATCTTATGAAAGAGCTAATCACTAAAAGAGGAAAATATAACCTGGCTAGAAGCAGCACAGTTTTTGAATATTGTTTTCAATACAGCTTTCTAGTCTTTCTTTCCCCTCCCCTCTCCCTTTTTTTGTTATGTAAAACTGATCTTTAATGTGACAAATGTCTTCATTTTTGAAGCTTTTTGAAGGACTATAGTCACAGATATACTCCTCAACTAAACATGGTTTGTGACTGGGATAAAACAGATAGGCAGGAAAAAGTGGCTCGATCCTGCTTTTTCCAAAAGTGGGTTGAATCCCACTGTCTGTTTGACATGTTCCCAAGGTGGGCTGAATAAGCACAGGCCAACCACATGGCTGCAACACTTTTTTGCGCCCCCAGCATACATAGGCTCCAGCACACAAACACACCACCTGTGACCAAGTACTTCCCACGTCTGGCCATATGCCATCCCAGTGCATGGCTGCCCCTTTGATCAACCACATAATCACATTTGCAATGCTCTGCTGGTACAGGGCATCAGTGGATCAGTGCATCAGAGTGAGAGTGATACATTGGCAAAGCACAATGATGGAGGCCCCCCATACACACCCCCTTCACCCCATGTCCCCCTGTTGGATTGTGTGGTTTGTTTATGTTGTAATTAAATCCATTGGTATTGTCACACTTCCATTTCTTTGCTTTGCTGCAGCCCTGCACTTGTATGGGGCATTTATATGCAGCAGTGAAGGTACGCATTTTCTACCTGGAGTCAGACTATCCTGGCTTCTTTTTGCTCTGGTTTTTAGGTCTGGAGTTCAGATTCAGTCTGGTTTCCAAAGTGTGCATTATCTAAACACCTTGCCTTCAAAGTGGCTTGAAACCATTTTATTTTGCCCATCTGCTTCACCCCTCTGTTAACACTATTACATTTTCATTCCTTTATAATTCTGTTTACATTAATATCCAACATAGGTCCAAAACACACTGCAGAAATGCTTGCAAAATTTCTCATATCAGTAGTAGTAGTGGAGTGTGTTTAAGTGGGTGAATAGTACCATCATATTAAGAACATGTGATGGTTTATCAGTCTCTGTCCCAAAGATCTTTGTCAAGTCCAATAACTTCCTTAGTTCAAAAATTGAAGCTTCAGTAGTAAAAAAACAAACAAACAACCCCAAACCCTCAGAAAACCTTTATTTAGTAACTAGAGTTGTACTCCAGAGACATTTGTTGTCAGAACTAAATGGCAAATATTAGCAAAGCATAATTAAAGCACACACAATTTCAGATGTGTGGTGGGATATCTTTTCATTTGTTACAAAAGCAAAACAATCTTTTTCTTTTTCTTTTCTCTTCCCATAATATATAGCTTTTAATTTTTTTCTGTCTGCATTCCCAGGAAAATTACTTTGGGTATTCCTGAACCTAAATGAAGGTTTTCTGTTTGTTTGTTTGTTTGTTTGTTTGTTTTTTGCCACTGAGGGCTGGACTCCTAAACTAAAGGAGTTAATAGACTTGACAGCCTTATAATCTATAATTCAACAGAAGAAGGGTAGATAAAGTAGATGGAATTTTTAAAAGGGCTATATGTGGATACAAGAACTTGGAAAACAATTTTAAAAATGTAATTAGTTACTATTCTAGACTTCCCTTCAATTAGCAGTTGTTACAACCCCCCCCCCCCAAAAAAGCAAAGCAACTGAAAAAGTTATTACATAGCTGCTTTCTATTTATTTAAAAAAAACAACAACCACTGAATGTTTTGTAAAAAACAAAACAAAGCACTTTTCTTCTGTCCACCTCATTGTCACTTCAACACCCATAAGAAAATACAAGGTATCAGGACAAAGTCACAGCACAAGCCAGCACTTGAACAGCACATGATATTTCCCCTCCTCTGCTGGAGCAGCCATGCTCAATAAGTTTAAAAGCAATTGAAATATTATAGCTGCATTACAAAATTAGTAAAAATTATCTTTCATCAAGTCACAATCATAATATAATGTAGTTATATTGTGGGGAATTGGATGTAAATGGAGAAAGGCTGTAAATGCAAGTAACAAGTTATTTGTAGTTCTGAAGATTACAAATTATTTATAAGTAACTTGTTTTGTTCACAGAGGGAACCCCTCAATGTTCAGAACTCAAATCAAATCCGTCAAGGCAACAGAACAGGTAAATGCTTACTCACCATACTTAAAAATTTATTTTCCTTTTCCTTCCTTTTCTCCTTCCACCCAATCCACACAATAAAAACAAACTTCCTTCAACCCTTCCCATTGACTCTTCCCATCCATACGATACCCTGTAGCATTTCACAGATGAAAAATGTGATAAACCGACCATCAGAGTTTGGTGAAGAATGCAAAATTTATTGATGAAGAATAAAACACAAGCTAGGAGAGGCTGCAGCAGTTTGCTTTTGTTTGTGTCTACTGGGAAAGGCAAGCTTCTGCCCCCTTCACTCCTCTCCCCTGCTGAGTTAATGGAGTCAGCTCTAGTACTAACCAACATATGTCAACAGATATGGAAAACAAAACGATGGCCAACAGATTGGAAATAATCAATATACATCTCCATCCACAAAAAGGGAGACACAAGAGACTGCAGCAACTATAGCACTGATCTCCCACACAAGCAAAATCATGCTCAAAATTCTGCAACATAGACCAACCATACATGATGAGAGAAATCCCAGAGGTCCAAGCAAGGTTCAGGAAAGGAAGAGGCACTAGGGACCACACTACAACATACGATGGCTAATGGAGCACACCAGGGAATTCAAAAAGAAAATCAGCATGTGCTTTATAGACGATAGCAAAGCATTTGACTGCACAGACCATAAAAATCTATGGAACGCCCTTAAAGCCATGGAAGTGCCAGCACATCTGATAGTCTTGAAGAGGAATCTGTACTCAGGACAAGACACTACTGTCAGAAAAGAACATGGAGAAACAGCATGGTTCCCAATTGGCAAAGGGGCCGACAAGGCTGCATCCTTTCACCCTATTTGTTCAACTTGTATGTAGAACATATTATAGGAAAGCATGTTTGGACACAGAAGACGGAGGAGTGAAAATAGGAGGAAGGAATATCAACAATTTAAGACAGGGGTAGGCAACCTAAGGCCCGGGGGCCGGATGCGGCCCTCCGAGGCCTTTGGACCGGCCCCAGGCAGGTCCTGCCGCCGCCGCCGCCGCCTCCATGATGATATTGATTATTGTTGTTATTACTTGTTCTTGGGGTTTTCTTGGCAAAATCTCCACAGGGGTTTTGCCATGGCTTTTCTGGGGCTGAGAGAGTGTGCATGAATTTTTTAAAATTTTATTATTTTTAAATATATATATTTTAATTTTTATATTTATTTATTTATTTATTTATTTATTGTGCTTCGGCCCCCCAATTGTCTGAGAGACAGCAACCTGGCCCCCGGCTCAAAAAGGTTGCCTACCCCTGATCTAAGATATGCAGATGACACCATAATACTAGCAGAAAAAACTATAGTATTTATAGTATTTAATTCTATAGTGTAGAATTAAATACTTCCCCCTTCTGCTTTTTTAGAAGAAAAGAACTATGTTCCGCCACCCCACCCTACAGGATATTAGATATTTTTCAAATGTTCTCAGAATTAATTTGGCAGATGAGATGCATTCAGAGACCAAACTTTGTAGAAAACACTAATTAAAAAATGCCCAGAGTTTCTCTCTCTCTCTCTCCCCCCCCCCTTTATTTTTCTTTTCTTTTCTTTCTTTTTTCTAAAGTCACTGTGACATCTGCTGGAAATACTACCAGCAAATAGATCATGTATTCCATTGCTTGGAAAGATGCAATTAGGTTCTGCAGGTTTGAAAAATAAACTCTAGTCTAAACTGTGTTGTCATGGAACCACCGGTCTGATTTCCAGTGGATAATTCAAGGTTTAATTATGGCTCCCATGCTTATTCTGGTGAAACAGCTTTCCGGATATGATGGCTGTGCTTTTTCAAAGCCGACTTAAAGGATTCAGAGTGCCAGTTTCCATTAAAATTAATGGCAGTTGGGCACTGAAGTTTCTTGAGATTTACTTGGAAATCTCAACCCACACAGCCTGTAATGTGCGGCATGAGAAGAAAAAACTTCACTTGGCCAGACAAATTGTCCAATTTTTTGCCAAACTCTTTGATATGCTCTTGAACTCAACTTCTTGGGCATATAAGTGCACACTGTACAAGCCCATTTGTTCTGGTCATTTAACACATTCTACAGCACTAGAATGATCACAAGAAGCCTTAGCCAAGAGGCAAACTGCATAAATGCCAAACTATTGCACTTGTATGCCATTCTGAGTGTTCCTGATTTAAAGCAGGGTAGAAATATTTGAATAAATAAACATATTTCCAAACACTTTGCAAACACTCTATATATATAAAAAAAAATTGGTATAGTGCCAACACTACACTTGCTTTCAGGTAAGTACTATATTCTACTTTAAAAACAAAACAAAAAAAAATTGACTTGGAAACAGATGCATAACTAGGGGGTTCGGGTCATGTGGACCGCACCAGGTGACACCCTAAGGTGGGTGATACTACTGCTTCGCAAATGCCTGCCTTTTTGCAGAAACAGACACTGGCTTTCACCTGCCTCCCTTTAAAATACTGAAGAGATGGGGGTGAGTGGGATAAGGCTCAATGGGAGGAGAAAAGAGAGACCTTGGTCTTTAAAAAAACCAATTTTTAAATTGTATCTTTTAAAAAATATATTCTTTTAAAATATTATTTAAAAATATCACATCTTATCAACTTTTCACTTTAATCTCATGAAACTGTGTACATGTAAATACATTTAGGTTGTGTGTATAGTATTGTACTTTAAAGGTATTTTAATTTTGCTACAGGCCTTGGTCTACTTTTCAGATGCATGGAATGAACTGATGCCTTTGAAGGACCTTTATAATCACACTATACGAATAGCCAGAAATGCAAAATTTGTGTTAATAGTGATCAGGTTCCATTTCAGTGATGTTCATTGAGGGGCAAAGGCAGAAGGAAAGATGTTGCCTATGCTTACAGTGGGTGGATAACCATATGAATGGTGGAGGGGATTTTGGAATGTGGTGTGTGCTGGCTGGGAACCAGAAAGAAGATGTGATAAAATAGCAAGAGTGTCCTTGTGAAGCTGGGATATTAACCAGTGTTATAATACGTATAGTTACAGATTCATAACTCTAGGTTACAAATCTGTACCTGTGGTATACAATGCTAGTCATAATTTATTTATATTCTGGAGTGTTATTTAAAATACTGTTGTGTTACAGTGTTATTCTTTGCTAATTCTCTAACATAAGGTTTCTGTTGACTTCCATCTTTCTAGTTGACTTCAGCAAAGACAAACCCCTCACAATGAAAAGGGTCAATGTGCCTGAGATTGACACATTGTTTACCAACATTGCTGAGACATTCAACAAGCAGCAAAGGGATTTCTTGGCTCTCTGGGAAGCCATCCAGGGGCTGAAAAAAGCCTACAGCTGTTCACCTGCAAGCTATCTCTCTGTATGCATGGAGAAGATACAGCAAGAACACAGTAAGTCAGCAGGAAATAATACCGAAGAATATGTTGTGTAGACAGAAAAATCTCTATACAGTTATGTAGATTGATTTTGTTTATCCTTTCTATTTATTTTACTTGTTCCAACTGAGTATCTCTTATGCAGAATTCCAAAATCTGAATACACCAAATTCCAAAATTCTCTTCTTGGGTGGCTGAGATAGTGATACCTTTGCTTTCTGATGATTCAATGTACACAAACTTTGTTTCATGCACAAAATCATTTAAATATTGTGTATAAAATTACATTCAAACTATGTGCATAAAGTGTATATGAAACATAAATGAATTTCATGTTTAGACTTGGGTCCCATCTCAAATATATCTCATTATGTATATGCAAATATTCTAAAATCTGAGAAAGAATCCAAAAGTCATAACACTTTGTTTCAAGCATCTCAGATGAGAGAGACTCAAACTGTACTCCACTTTGCTTCCATTAAAGTGCCCAAGGTGTCTTACAACATAAGTTATAATGAAAGTTAACTGAAAGCAGTTATTTGTTAAGTTAGAGAAAAATTAAAAAACAATTCATTATGTTCAAACAAAACACTGAACTGAAAGATGTAATAAGATGGGAAGTGGAGTATAGCAGCCCTCTCTCACCAAACATGTCTGTGAAGATGATAGGACCAAGGGAAAGGGCATCCCCTGATTTCAAATTTCAGACAGGCTCACATGGGGAGATAAGGTACTTCAAAAGTTTGGACCCTGAATGAATAGGTCCTAACTGTCAGTTTGAATTGTGTATATGTGAAACAAGGCAGAATCTATTTGAATTTCTTTGTAGTTCAGATATCAGGCAGGTCTAGGCCTAAAACAAGAAGGTTCACTATCTCTTCTTTCCCTACATTCCATCAGACTCTAGTACTGAGATAAGGCATGTGGATCCCTACTGATGTTGCTGGACAAAAACTTCCCATCAACACTAGCCAGCATAATTAGTGGTCAGGGCCTATGGGAGTTCCAACCCAAGAACATAAGGAGGATCACATATTATCATCCCTGCTCTAGCATGCCTAGAAATATAAAAACTAGGAGGGGATTATGCTGATGAAGAGGACAGGGCCAAATAAAGGGGGCAATTTTTTACTTCCCATCATTGTATTTACCACAGATAGGTTTTAGATCCAACCCCAGTGACATCATGTAATGTAGAGTCATTTTATTTATCATTTGCATTACTGTTGCCTATGTAAGGCAACACTTAACATTCACTCCTATGTTTAAGACTTACGTGGCACAAGTGGATAAAACAATTACTGTAACAAAACATATCCCACACATTGCTCAGTAATTGTTGTAGCACAGTAGATGTCACTGTTGATATTGTCCACAGGAGTATTGTACTCTCCAAGCATCCTGAATATCTGCCTGCCATCCTGTGCACATTCCAGCTATCATAGTAACGTAAATATTTTTAATGTGCACATGTGTACACTAGTATCCTCAGAATTCCACTATATTCTAGTATCACATCAAAATATGGAACAGGGTGGAACACAAGACAGAGACTATTTGGATGAAGGGTACAGCTGCACTGGGACCCATGGGAGGCAATATGTCTCTGTACATCAGGGATGGGAATATTGCTGGACTGCAAGTCCCATTAGCCTTAGTCAGCATACCCAATGGTGGGAGCTGCCTTTAATTCTGGAGACCTGCATGATTCCAAATCATGCTCTATACAGCTACATTTTTAATTTATATAATGTGTCTGTTAGAGTGATTCACAAACAGAACCTAATAAATTAGCAAAATGTTTTGGCTTCAGCCTTCATCAGTTACTGAAAACAAAACTGTGACTTTTGGGTACCATTTGTTTATTACTCTGAATGAATGTCTGTGAGCACACACATACACAGATACCCATACTATATCCTTCTGGGATGTAGAAGAAACCTATCAGAAATGATGTTTGTTTTTAAATCTCTCTCTCTCACACACCTACATATATATATCTCCTAATTTGTATGGGAGATTATGTGAATTGTGGTCCTACAAAGACTGGGGAAAGTTGTTGTAATTTGGATTCATCATTATTTGTCTTCTCTGAAACTGGAACACAGGAGACACCATTACCTAATTTTATTTCTATCACCAAGATGTGCTTGGTTAAACACAGAGATTCTAAACACTTTCTGTAAGATGATTTTTTCATCAATTATAATACCAGCCTTTCCTTAGGGTTCAAAGAAAGAAAAGTGTTCATCCATTGAATTTTTTTGTTTTGTAGCATCATATGCTATTTGACACATTCTGAATATTGCTTCCATTTGGTTTCAACATTTCTCACTTGTGTGCACTTTTTTCTGGGAATAGTGAAAGGCAGGAGTCAAGATGAGAATATAATTTTTAAACAGCAGGGAAAACTTTAGATGATTTAAATACCAATCCTAAAACTTAACTGCATTTGCAAGCCAATGCTTTCAATGGAGCAAGCTTAAAAACCCAGTTGTGTTGCTGCTGTTGTGAGTTCTTATTCCATAGGCAGATGTGACACTACCAGTGCTATTTATTGTTAAAGGCTGGTGGATCACATGAATGGAAATTTCCTCTCCATGACTCCTTTTCAGGAGAAAATTGGCTGCATTAATTAATTCAGTTTCCTGGTTTATGCCTCAGTAAGTTATCAAGATATGAAGGACTCCAGACTTCCGTTTCTATTGAATACTCCCTGATTGGATTTCACATTGCCATGGAATGTAGTATCCAGTGGGCCTTATAGTCTTACTCCACTCTTTAGATTTTGCCTTCCTGGGTATTACCTCTTCACGTGCCTTTAAATCCAATCCTTCCTATGTAATCCCAGCCTTCCAAACTAATGCCAAAAGCTCAACAATGCCTTCTTCAGAAAGAAGAGCCAAGTGTTTGTGAAGCCAACAATGAGATAGACAAGAGGGCAAAGTGAAATGAGATTACATCAGAATTTGTTAGAGAGACTTATCCAATACCTGATAGTTTTGTGCTGAATGAGCAACTGGGAAGGGTGCATGAGATTATGAGTCTAATTCATGCTCTTCACTGGAGAGCTTGCCAATGGGGCTATGCCAGGGATTTATTTCTTAGAAGAAATGGCTCAGATAAACTTGGCTTAATATTGCCAAATAAGTGTATTACATCTCTCTCCCACACAGACATATATGTATGTATACTACTGTGTCACTGATAAATAAAGTGGAAGTAATCAGATTTCATGGCTCTGTGATATCATTGTCAGCTGGCTACCCTTGGAACCTTTGTTGCTTCATGGATTTAGCTTTCTTAGGACTAAAACAATGATAGCCTACTGTTTTGGAATCACACCAAATTGAGCTTAATCACTGCTTTGTCTTTCAGGTGACTGCAGTGTGCAGGTGCACATGGAAGGATACAGGTTTGGGCTGGATATGAGGGAGAAAGAAGTCCCTGAGAAACTGAAGCAGGCTCAGCAGCAGGTGGGGAAACTGAACCATGCCACCATTGGAATCATCAGTTCACACACAAAACTCCAGGAAATGATCCACTCAGTGCTTCAAAGCCAGGACAAGCTCAGGGAAAAAGTAAAAGTCACAAACTCGGAGCACCTAGATTGGATCCGCCTAGAGGGAAACCTGACAGAAAATATTGAGAAAATCCGTTTGGCCGAGCAGTTCTCAAAACAGTATAAAGAAGAAGCCAATGGTGTGCTCAGGGAAATGTCCAAGTCAGGCAGCTTGGCCTCGTAAGAAACTGTTGAAAGTGAACCTATAATAGCCTGCATTTCTTACTACAATGAAGGAGAAAGGCCTTTAGTAACAGTTCAGATGCACAAATGGCATAGGAATTAAAATTGATCTTGAGACTTCTGGGAGACCAGATGCATATAGCCACATACCAGAAGGTAACTAAAGTTGTCTCAGAGAATTGACACATAGCTATGGTCTTGAGAAATGTCCAATAAGTAGACAAATTTAAACACCACACAAAATTGCAGGGGGCTACTAAGTGGCAGGAATGCAGTGCTGTTACCTCCAAATAAATGTTATTTTCTTTGGTCATATCTATCTAGCTTCAAATCCTGTTTTTGCAGAGATTGTTGATAGTCAGTAAGAGACTGCTAGTTCTGCCAGAGAGCCCTGTTGGCACAGTGGTTAAATGCTGGTACTTCAGCCACTCGCTCACAGCCACAAGGGGCTCCAGGATCAACTCAGCCTGGCATCCTTCCAAGGTCACTAAAATGAGTACCCAGTATGTTGGGGGCAATTAGCTTATATGTTGTAAACCACTTAGAGACTGCTTAAGTCATTATGAAGTGGTATAGAAATGTGGCTATTGCTATTGATGCCCTTTGTCCATCAGGCTGGTGAAAGAGTCTCTTCCATTTCTTGTGGGTCTGGGAATCAATGGCAGGTATAATGAAGGACTGCTGTGTCACTCTCATTTTAGGTACAGTCCTAGCACATGGATTCTAGAAACTTCGTAGGGCAAGGTATGCCAAACAGAAGGTTGGCAATACAGTTGACCCTTTGTACTGGTAGCTGGTAGATTTGATGATCTGCAGTTCACCATGCCCCAAATTATTCAGTGGCAGCACATGCATGTCACCACCATTGAAATAATATGTGGTGCAACTGTCCATGATTATTCCCAAATGTATGGTGAGAGGGACTGAACCCACACATATGAGAAGGGTCCACTGTACAAGAAAATACAATGAATATAGACTTCAAACAACTGGAAAAAGTAGAAATGTTCTTCCTGTTCTAAATATAATCAAGCTCTCCAAGACATATTCCATAATGTAAAAGAAGGAAAACTTCATGCACTGTCTGCCATCCCTATGCTTGCTGCCACTGTTAACACGTACTTTTAAATATACAACTTGAGAATGTATATGCAGATTTTCATCCAGACCTTGTTCTTTGCATTTTAGAAGTCACCCTCTAGTAGTATCCTAGATGCCCTCCACATCTTCTTTTGATCTTAATGTGAAAAAAAAACTTTCACCAAACAGTGGTCTATATTTGCAGTTGGGATGCTATCACCTCAAAAACTGACCATTAAGGATCTCATAGCTTCCCCTGTGGAAGAGAGGAAATTTTTCTCCCTATCATATATAATTGATTATAAGTCAACCTCATGTATAAGTTGAGGGTAGGTTTTGGGGCCAAAATTATGGATTTTGATATGACCTTTGGATGAGTTGTGGGTAAAGCTTAGGGGCATATAATAAAAGATCTCAAGGACAAAGCAAAGGAAAACAATGCCAAAGAATTTACAAAATTCCAGCAGACAGAACTGTTGTGTTCAGCCTAAAAGCTGGATGGATGGTAGAGTAGAGGGGAGTCAATGTTTCCAGAACAGATGATAGGCTTGCCTTCAACAGGAGATGGTTCCTTTTAAAAATAAATAAATAAATAAATAAATAAATAAATAAATAAAAGTTAAAGTACAGTACTTACATTGACCCATGGATAAGTCACATAAGGTTTTGGGGGCACGTTTTGACTAAAATTTCTTGACGGATACCTGAGTGTATACAGTACTTTTCCTAGCTCTTCTTCCTACCCCTACTCCATTTTTATTACTTAGTACTTGAAAAACTAATGTTCAAGGGAACCTATAAAGGTATCATTACCCTTTTGTACCTTAAGAGAGTATACTTTGAAAGCCATGTACTTAGTCATCCCTAATCCTTAAGGCATCCCAGTCTGCAAAACAAATTTCTAGATCACAAGAGACATTGAAGAAAAAGTCTTACTTTTATTCTCTTCACCATGTAATTGGAAATGTTTACATTTCAGTCTTTTCCCTTCTTTAATATTTTCTTCTTTTTCCACAGTCCAAAAAAGGTAACCCGTCTGTTATCTGCATTAATGTCTTTATCATTCACCCTCCTAAATGACTGCTGACAGCACCACCTCCTTATATTTTAAAAAGTTTCTCTTTCTCCTACCCCATCGATCTCGCATGCCACTCCATCTATCCTAGTTCTTCTTTCCAGTCCCCAGATGCCTCCACAGAGTTAAATAAACAGGTCCTTGTCTTATTTGAATGATGCCTATGTGCATACTATCTATGTAATAATAAACTCTATTCAATTATTCTAATTTCTGGCTCTGATCTCATTGCTAATTCCCATCTTTAAAGAGCTCAGTTTTATGTCTGTTGCTTTTATCTGCTTGAGTATCCTGTCTCTATGCACCATCACTCTAGGTGAAAGATCTGAAAAACATATGTTCCTTCTGTATCTGCAAACATTACATAAATGGATGATGAGAATGGTGTCATCAGTTGACATGATGGTAGCATTTGCCAGTGAGTCCCACCAGGATCCAAATGTTAAGCCTATAGCAGGCAATCCCTGAGTATTTCTCTCAACTGGAAGATGGAAGAATGGCTTTTGTTTGCTATCTGGAACATGGTGAAGATGCAAATTCTCAGTAGAAATTATTGCATGTGATTAGGACTTTTTGTGTGGCCTCTTACAGTGCATGTTACACAGTAAATGACTGGTGACTTACTCAGATGTAGCATTGTAATGGGATGCACTCAGCTCTAATAGGCTACTATATTTTATCTCCTTATTGTCATAGGTGATAAATATGTCACTTGCCAAGTGCTGACCAGAGCCAAGGAGACATTCAGCTCCTGGACTTTTACTATGCCACTTTTGTTCTACCATTGCAGTATAACAGTAAAGTGCTGGTGGCCTCTGTCTAGGGCAGTCTGCCAAGACATACCCAAACCTGGAACAAAGTCTTGAGCAGCTCGCTGTATTTGACCATATGGAGAAACATAATGTGCAGCAGAGTAAATTAATTCTTAGAATCAGTCCAATAAATTAATATCAATGCAGAGCTGTGATAATGAAACTAGGATGACCCTTTTTCACTTTTTAATAATATATATTTTATGTTTAATTTCCCATTCTCTTGTACTTCTGTCATGGTTGTATGTGTGTGCATTTTTTCGAATCAGAAAGTTCAGACAGTAGAGGAGACTGTAGAATGCTAGAGAGATGTATAATAAACTGGGGGGCACAGCATCTCCAGCCACATCACAAGAATAAGGTAAGCCCAAAAGCACCATGAGAAAGAATTCTACAGAGAAGTCCTAAACCAGGGGTCGGCAACCAATGGCCCCTGGGCCGCACCCGGCCCACCGACCCCTGCCGACCGGCCCCCGCCAACCCCCGCCCCTGCCCCCTGCCGCCCCCTGCTGCTGCCATGCACGTCGCAGCCGCCATTTTGTTTGCCAAAATTGAGGCTGTAACTTGTTTGCGCATGCACAGTACTCCTGCGCATGCGCGAACAAGCCACAGCAGCCATTTTGGAAAACAAAATGGCGTCTGTGACTCATTCATGCATGCACAGGAGTACTGTGCATGCGCAAATGAGTAGCGGCCACCATTTTGGCAAACAAAATGGTGGCCGCGATGTGGTTGGTGGTGGCGCATGCAGCAGTGGCGGGGTTGACGGCAGTGGCAGCGGTCAGCGGTGGTCAGCGGGGGCCGCATGAGCACACATGCTGCCATTCCCCCCCCAGTCCAGTGGAAGACCTGGGGACCAGCGACCGGCCCCAGGTAAGTAAAGCTGGCCGACCCCTGTCCTAAACTGTTCTGACATGGAAGCAGAAAAATAGAAAACCTTTTCATGGGAAGATAGTACAGATGGAAATAATATTTGGAAATATTAGAAAATGTTCAAAGAATATTTTCTTGAGTGTTGGGAATTTTTTATTGGGAGAATCCAGAACTGACAAGAATCTTTACAATTCAGGGCTTATACCATGCAAAATTTGCACATGGTTGTTGCTGTTTTGCACAGAAAATTTTCTGCCCAAGAAAGAGCTTTTTCTTCCTGTGCAGTTTTCAAATACTTTGGGCTGAAACAGATGGCCTGTTAAAGACACCTTCTGGGTGTCTTGGGAGCATGGCATTTACATGCTACACCCCCCCCCCAAGACATCTAGAAGCCACTCAAAAGCCAGGTGGCTGCTCCAACATGGGTGGCTTCAAGATGCTCCAGCGGCACAGTGTTCACATACTGCATGCCACCAGAGTGCCTTGAAGCTGCCCTGGGGCTGCAACAGGGCTGGAAAAGGTGCCTCTTTCCTGACCTAAAGAGGAACGGATCTTTTCTGCTCCTTTTTGGGCTTGGTTCAAGCAGATTGGGGCCATGGCATTTGTTTGCCACAGTCCCAATCTGTCTTCAATGGGGACAGTTTCAAGCTACCCCTTCGGGGCCATCTGTTCCAACCCTTACTTTTTTTTTTTGCAGTGGAAAGAAAAATGGTAAAATTACTTGTTGCTTTCTTTGAGAACATAATTAATAAATTATTCCATTCTTATGGAAGAGGACTTTTGAGACAGGATAAGATATTTGTAAGCCACTCTGCAAGCCATTGTGACTGAAGAGTGGGGTATAAATACAGTAAATAAATAAATAAATAAGAAAGACACATTCTGGAGCAGCATTTGAACTGTATCATGCCTTCCTAGGTAATACCTCTACATAGGGAGAAATAACCCCAACAAAGCTTGGTGTTCTGTGGTAGATTGTTACTCCTACCTGTAGCCCAGTGCCTACCCTAAGTAGCCGTGCCCAGATTTGAGTCTTAGGAGTTGTTTGGATTGCAGTGGATCTGGCATACTGGATATGGATCTGGTGGATCTAGCCTGATCCTGGGGTAAATTGAGCTTAACGTGAGGCAAACTGACCCACTGTGTGCTGCGGAGTTTCCTGGAAAATCTATGGCAAATCCTGGCTGATTAGATGGTCCCTGCGTGCTCCTTACCTTCCTGTGCCTTCACCCTACTGAGAAACCCCCTTGCTGCTGCATTTGATGTGAAAACAGGGTGCTGTTCCCATAGGCACAGCCAGGCATCCTATTTCTGCATTAAATGCAGCAATGTGGGGTTCCTCAGTAGAGATGATGATGCAGGAAGATAAAGAGAGTGTGTTGGTAGTGGATCCCTTGGCCGGTATGGGTATGGGTATGGGTATGGGTATGGGTATGGGTATGGGTATGGGTATGTAAACATCCACCCTTTCCCATGTCAGCACAGGGAGCAACCTGGGTTAGCACCTTAGTCAATATGACAGCTGTCATGAAGGCACTGAGAGGGTGACTGTGATGAGAGTGAATCTCAAGATGATAAGCAGATAAACAGATTAGCTCACAAGAAGTCATATACTGAACCATACAATGCAATTGTAGTGAGTAATCAGATGATAGATATCAGGTGCTTCCATAGGAATGTAGTGCATTGTAATTTTTATTTTTATTATCTAGTTTTATTATCTTCTAGGGTCAGTTCATGTAAACAAATATTGAAGAGCTATTTTATAATAGCAGCTGTCCTTTCTTCAAAGAGCTACATAGAAGAGACTGAACAGAAATGTTCCCTTTGTAGAGAGATCTTGTAGCACCTTTGAGACGAACTGAAATAAATAAATTGGCAGCATGAGATTTTGTAGACTATGAAAGCTCAGGCTGCCAATTTCTTTCAGTTAGTCTCAAAGGTGCTGCAAGATCTCTCTACGAAATGTTACCTTGTTCTTTTAACTCAGAACTAAATTCTGCTTATCTTGAATGATAGCTTAACTAGAAGGCAAAATCTAAAATTAATTCCAGAAATTAAGAATCTACAATTTCCTACAAGTTTCAGTTTTCTTATGTAACATTTTTCCTGTCTTCTGTTACCAGTCCTACAGACTGATAAAACATGAGATAAAAGTAATGTTGATATAGTTGCACATAGGATTAAATAATCTGTCAATTTTTGTTTTGCTTACTTTCTAATTTTCCTGTCTGTACACATGCTTTCCCCTATTATCTTGTAATATTTTTAAAAAGTAATAATTTAAATTTATATATATGTTTTGTGCACATTTCTCCTACTATGCATATTTTTAGCAATTTCTCCCAATATATGCATTTTGCAAGCAATTTTAATACATTTTACTTTTCACATCTTTCATGCATGTTTTGAATGTGAACTACCTCATAAAATGTAGCAAGTGAGAACCGTGTTTCAATTCATGCATTCGTTTAAGAAAAGGAAAATTAGATAAAGAAAAAACAAGACAAATTTTGAGTATTTTACATTTGGAAGTTCTTTCTTTAACATCAGATATGAGGTGATGTCATCCTTGAAACATTCATGAAGGAAAACTTTGTTTTATTTTTAACTATAATTATCTTCTACATATGTGCATCACTTTCTTTCTATATATTTTTCTATGAGTTTTATGTGTCTTTTTGGTTGGCCAATGTCAGAAGCAGAACTTTAGGCCCTTGTGCTTCCTGACCTTCTGGTAAAAGCAATATTGCATGACAATATTTGGCATTTTAAATATCACTTGTTCTCTGAACCTCCACTTGGTATAATTAATCATCCTCCAGACAATTCTTTTCCTACTATTTAAAAATTAGAAAGACTCTTTGACATTTAAGTACTCCTTTTAAAACATGGTTATTTGAGCCCACCCTATTTTGCTTTGATACCATGCAGAATAGACATATTCCTGTGTAACAGCTGTCTACCCAGAAGCTCACACAGGCCAGAAGCTTATTACTTGGCAGGGCCACCAAGCCAAAAGCCATAAAGTGTTGCAGGCTGGAAGAGTTTCCCACATATACGGCCAAGAAGCATGAGCATGTGACACAGTCCGCCCCTTGGTTGTGACCGGGAGTGTTAAGTCTTCCAGAAAAGGAAATGTTTATGAGACTGGGAAAACAATAAAAAGAGGAAACTTGCAAGAATGTGTTCCATGTACTGCAGCTTTTCTTGGCCAGCTTAGGAGGTTTTAGACCTATTATCCCAAAATTGTGCCCCTGAATGCCATTTTACCATCCTGCATTTTACAGCTGTCTTCTGTAGCTGAAATAAATTAAGCACATGGACACCACAGACTTAAACTGGTTTAACAGTCAGAATATTCAGGCATTTCCTATAGAGAAAGCCCTATTGAATGCCTCAGATTTTATGTCAGTTTCCCCAGGAAATATTGGTAACTGTAGTTCTCTGATGGGGATCTCTGCCAGATAGTTCCAGGATTTTTGCTGCCCAGGGGTGGTGGTGGTGGTTTACACTACAGTTAAACAGATATAGGTTGTAGTACAGAATTGATATAACATCTGTTAAAAAGTCTTCACACACTGGGTGTGATGGAGAAAGAGAAGTGGCAAGCATGGCTCCATCATGCCTAGGCCCTGAAGCAGATGAAAGACCCACTGCCACTACTCTGGTCTCGGAGGGAAATAAGAAGAGGCAGTATCTTCCAGACTTAATCCCTCTTCCATTGCCACAACCTTTCCTTGTATTTCCTTGTGTTTCCTGTATCTTTAAATAGTAAGCCTGAAGGCATGGAACTGTTTTTTCTTATTCTTCTTGTGAAGCACCATGCAAAGTGATGGCACTACATTAATTGCCACTGTCAAAAAAGTAAAAACTTGGGAGAATCCAATCCTTTATTTTCATGTGGGTTATCATCATCATCATCATCATCATTTAGCTGATGGACTAATAAGATATTTTTGCTTCCCTAATGATGTATGGACAAAGTGAGAAAAGCAGACACACATTTTTGTCTAAAAAAGCTACAAGGAAAGGCAGAAGAGAAAAGCCACAGACTTAACTCTGCAAGGACCTTCGGTATGTTTGGCCTGAGCAAGAGAAGAGCCATACCCCAGAAGAAAGAGGTTATGTGCTTTCTTTCACTGAAGTTTTCAAACAGAGATTGGATATCCATCCATCAGGAATCTGTGGACCCATGATGGCAAAAAAATAGACTAGATGAACATTGATATCCGTTCCAACTCTACAGTTCTATGATTCCACATAACCTTTCTATGTTATATTTATTTAAAGAATTATGCATATACCAACCCTTTAGTTATGCTTCCACATCAGTTTACAAAAACAAAGTATGACTGAAAGGAAAAAATGACATCACATACTGTTGTTTTTGTGTGCCTTCAAAGCATTTTCCCTGAGGCTGAAAGCATGTGACTTGTCCAAGGTCACCCAGTGGGTTTCATAGCTGAGTAGAGAATTCAATCGTGGTCTCCAGCATCATAGTCCAACACTCAAACCACTACACTACATTATATATATCTAAAAATGGGAAAATAAAAATAACTTTACCATGCTAGCAATGTTGCAAGGCAAATTTGGGAAGTAATTTCATAAACTGGATGCTGCCTCATAGATGGGGGGGAATAGAGTGGAAACAGGGAAGAGAAAAAGAGTAACAAAATAGAAAAATAGAGATGCTTGAAATGTTCATCTCCTTCCAAGTTGTCATTAAAAAGTGTGATTGCTCAAAGCGCTTTGGCCATTAGTTTGTACTTCATACCAGTGGTGGCGGATGACTCCCATCTTTATGGAACATTTAATTTACTTCAGGTTTTAAGCCAAGCTTTAAATGAGATATCCAAGGTGCTTAATCCAATTCCTGGGCAGCTTCAGCACCTTGGCCAGCTCTTCTAAAGTGAACAAAAACCTGGATTTGATTGACCACCTCACTGCCATGGGAGTCACCAGCCATCCATGCCCCATGCAATTGTCTAAACTCATATACTTTTCAGTCGCTAAGACTCTGAAGGAGGTCTTCTACAGATGGTACTAGAGAAAGACATTCTTATTATTAGCCAAAGAAGGAATAGTCTCACAATATTGGTAACCCTCTGATGTAGCAAGGACAACCACTTCCAGAAGGGAGTCTTGCTTAAGCAAAGGTTCAAAATCATGGGGGGAAAAAGTTCTCTGTTGCAGAAGTTGCCATTCATATGTTACCATGAGATGCTGAGAAGAGTTGCACAACTCCTGGACTGGGATTAAACATGTTCTTCTGTTGCCCCTTGTACTCACCCTGTTCTTTCATGTGAGTAACACCTGCACAGGGATAAGATATTCTCCAGGATAGTATCAGCATCAGGCACGAGGACTACTGACAGATTGTTCCTGGACTGAGATCGAGAACATAGAATGGAAGAGAGTGCTTCTGTGATCAATTGATCATTTGCTGGTGGTGGTGGGGCTTAATTCCATTCAAACCTTTCCAGTTTATCCACAGAGACAGTGGCAGCATCAGCCATCTTTTGACAGAAGCTTGCAAGATTGCAGTGACAAAGAATTCAGAAATGTTTGGATTAAGGCAGCGGTTCTTAAATGGTGGGGCAGGATCTCCGGTGGGGGGGGGGGACACAAGAGTTGCTCAAGGGGGGCACAAGACTTAGAGGCCCTAATTTCCTCCCTCCTCTTCTCAAATTTTCTGTCCTAGAGGGGAAGAGAAAGGAGGATATTTGGAACAGATGCTTCTGCCAGAGAGAGGAGGAGGGAGACAACCGGGAAGCATGTTGGATTGTGGCCCTGTGGGGGGCATCTCGAGTTGCCACTTCTTCTTGCCCCACTAATCTCACCACTGTCCAAATGATGAGACATTGTTGCAGCCTCAACATATCCTCTCACACACCCTCAGTACGTCTCTCAGTGTGAGAGTGATTTGATGTCACACACTAATTCTCACACACAGTAATACTCTTTTTCTGACTCTCTTTCTCAGATATATTCATCCATACACAGTCTTCCACACAAATTCTCTCTCTCTCTCTCTCTCACACACACACATATGCAGAGTGAGTCACACTCTTCATCTCTTTTTTACATTTTCACATATGCCTTTGTGTATACTCGCATATACACAAGAGAATGAATATTTCTGTGTGACTTTATGTGTAAGAGAGTAAATGAGTATGTGTGAGAGTGAAAGAAAGAATGGAAGAGCATGACTGAGTGTGTACATATCTTATTAATTGAGTGTGGCTGTGTGAGAGACAGTATGTGTACAATTTACACATGAGTTAAATATTGAATTTATTTAAATAAAACTGTTCTAATTTGGGCAATGTTATTTCCTTATAAAATGTTAAAATGTGAATACACATGAATGTACAAATGAAAATATACATGTGGAGAGAAGGCAGATTAGAGCCAGCCCTGGTGACAACCAATCAGGACTGAGCTGGTGGCAGCCAATAGGATGTTGGCTGCAAGGGGGGAAATTCCATTAGAAACAGTTGGAAGTCAGTTAGGGTTTGGATTCCAGAGAGTGAGGGTCTGATGGAGAAGGTTCCAGAGTGGAAGAGGGTTAAGGTCCAGAAGAGAGAGAGAGGGGCCCAAGACCCATACTAAACTCCAAGGGAGGAGGGAGTTAATAAGGAGACTATCCTGAGGGGTATTGATAGCCTTAGAGGCGGGTTAAGAAATAGTGGTAGAGGTACCCAGAGAAGGGCTAAGAGTGTCCTGTGGGGGTAATTGAAAGTGTTCCAAGGAAAGGAGTGTTTTAGAGTACTATTATTTGTAACTGTAACCAATTATAACAAGTGCAACAAGACCAAGTGAAAGATTGTTACTTGCATTACAAATAAAGCTTTGTGTCATGGCCAGCCAAGAAAAGGTCTCCGAGGATGAGGAGGAGGATGGGGCTCCTCCAGGGCAAGAGGTAATGGAGGCTACACCAGGGGCTAATCCTGCTCTGCCACAGCCCAGCCCTGATCTCTCAGTCCCAGAGGAGGAGGCTCAGCCAGGTCCTAGTGCTCATGAGATTCCTCTGGTGGTACAGCAGCCTAGTGGTGACTCTGGGGAGGAATCAGGCTTGAAGGTTCCCTCCTTCAGGCAGTGCAGGGCTGAAAGTGCTGGCAGACGCAGATCCCAGAGAATTGCTGCGAGGCAATTAGCTAACCAGCCTCATCTGGTATGGGGGAGGGCGTCCCCTATTTAGGAAGCAGAGAGATGCCAACTCAATGCCAGAGTTTATATGATCCTTTGGTGTGATTGCTCCTTGCACTGGCTCCCTGTACCTTGACTCCTTGTGGCCTTGACTCTTGACTTCAGAATGGACTGGACTATCGCTACCCTCTGGCTGACCTGACCCTGGACTGGACTGACTATCATGACCTCCGTATTCCTGACTTCAGCTTTGGCTTCAGGTTTGCTTTTTCTCTCACTCCCTGCAAGGTTTGTGGACTATTTCCAGCTGCATAGCTAATTATCTTGTTGAGCCATCCTTATTGGTGTAGGTTGGTGTGTGCTGGCTACAATCCAGGACACTTTGTTGTTACTTTATGAAACACTTGTCTACAGTGTGAATGAATATCCATGCTACTAAACCTTATACAAGATAGGCTATACCAAAGAGTTTTAGAAGAGAAGGTTGGTGAAGGAGTGGCTGTTTGCAGAGGGGGTGATAGCTGTGGGACAAAAAGGGTCCATGGTGTGGCCACAAATGAAATAAAAGAAAAAGTGCACTTCACAATACACACTAAATAAACAAAATATTTTTATTCATATACTGCATTGGTGGGTGTGACATCTACATGCAGATGTAAAGGGGATCACAAGGGCAAAAAGCGTGAGAACCACTAGATTAAGTTTGCAGTTTAGTGTTTTAAAATTTTCTTCCTGCACTAAAACTGTTATGAGAGCCAGGCTTCCCTCAGATTTTCCTTAAGCTCTCTAATTACTGATGGTTCTCCTTTTAAAAAGATCATCCAGCACAACCCCATGTTTGAGTATGAGAATCAGATTGATCAGTCTCCACAGTCTAGGCCAAAGAATGTCTGAGAGGAGGAGAAAGGAGGAGGAAGAGGAGGAGGATCAGCACCGTCAGCAGCATGGAAGTATAAACAAGCCATTATTCTGAGCTTACTTGGAGTGGCCCACTCTGGTTGTGAGGTTTATAACAAAAGAGTAAAAGAAACAGCATATTTACTCCTAGAAAAGGATATTTATAAGTTAATGGAACAATTGATTCCGGTCACAAATTACAGATAGAAAGTAAAATGAAAATCAAGACCCTCAGGTTTATTAGGCAATCACAGCCACAATAAACCCTCAAATATGGATTTGGATATCCAGTGAGTCCTTGTCATCTGCTGGGGTTTGGTTCCAGTAACCCCTATGGATAACAAAAACTGCATGATCAAGTCTCATCAAATATAATGGCAGGTAAAATGATGAGCCTTATATAAAATGGAAAATCAAGGTTTCTTATTTGGTAATTATACCTTTTTAAAAAAAAATATTTTGAAGCTGTGGATGCTTGAATCCATGGATAAAAAAAATCTGTGGATAAGGAGGGGTGACTGTATATCTATCAAGTATCTAACCTTCAAATATATTTAAAAACAAACAATGAAGGGAGGAACTGAGCAATCCTGGTTGGTGCCAGCCAAACAGCTCATGGGATGCTATCAAGAGATTCTATACAGGAGAAAGGATACAAAACTGAAACTTGTCTCTGACAGAGGGCAGAATACGGGAACAATGGCCTAGAGGTTAAAACAAAAAAAGGAAGATTATAGAGAGATAGGGAAGAGATGGCACAGTAATTTAAAAAAAAAAAACTATGACAGAGATAGGACAGTCAGCCAGGCAGAAGAACTGAGTAGGGTTTTGGGTATCTGTAAATGATTACATAGTTTTGGGGTTAATATGTGATCTAATTGTGTATTAATAAATCTCTACTTGTTTAATCTTTTTAACAACTGTGTCTGGCTAGTCCTGCTAAATTTTGATAGAGGTCTGGTCATGCTTACCACGAGGAGGCTATAGAACTACACATCCACTGGCCCATATAGGGATTACCTTGAGATCCAAGTACACAATCCAGGGAGGGATCTTGAGGGGAAAGATGGTAGGTGAGTGATAGAGTTTGGAACTGCTCAGCTAGCCCAGAGAGAAGATCCATCACTCAAACCTAATGAAAGCTTACATCTACATAAGTGACATTTTAGAAGATATTTCATATGCTATGTGGCCAATATTCAAGATTCTGTCAGACCCTGTAAGCAAAACACAATGTGGAAAGAAGGCAAAATTCCCTTGGATCAGGGCATGAGTGCAAAACACAAGGCAAGACAGCAGGCAACATGATTCAGAAGGCTTTGTTGCCAAGGTGTTGTTCTAGGTGGATTCTGTATAATTCTATTAAGTCTAAATGGAAAGCAGCCACACATCCTTATCCAAGACCCCTCTAACAGCCACTATTACTCTCTGAAACAAACAAAGGAGAACCTGGTGGGTCAAGCATAAACAAAGGAAAGACAAGTACTACATTAATTGAAAATAATACAACCAGGTTATGTGTGGAAATGAACGTGACCAGGTATGTGAATCTGCTTGTTTAATAGAGAGGAGAGAAAGAGAGGGAGTCTGAAAGCAAGATAGGATAATGAAACTGGAGTTCTATCACTTGTTACCTGGCTGTAGACCTGAGAAATAAGGTCATGGTAAACAGAGAAGGGCAGCTTCTGGCAGTTGGCTCCCCTTTAAAATGGCTTTCTGATTGCTGATACTTGCTCTAATGGCTGCCTTTTACTCTCTTTACACAACCTGATTCCTCAAGGTAAAGACAAGTGTTGTCTTGCCTTCAGTGCTGTAAAGGACGATGTGGTGTGCCCAGTGATGTGAGTGGCTGGCCAAGGGTAAAGGGGGGGATTGGGTCAGGTTCCAAAACCAGGGATTGTTGATAGCCAAATACACTCATCCAAAGGTTCCTGCATTTAGCTTGGATATTTAATCCTTAATATTTTGCAAGATTGTTAAATGTGGAGGGCATCCTGATCTGGTGATCGTTACTGTAACAATCTTTAAAAGAAGGGTAGAAAGCACATGGCCCTTCAAATTTTCACCCTCACTTTAAAATGTTCCATGACCTTATCTTGAATATTACACATTTCATTTTTTCCTCCTTTTCATTTGATCTTTTTACTTCAGTAGGTTTTTTTTTTGTGTTTGTTTTTTGCTTTTGCAGGAGGAAATGATTACTTTATAAGGGTTTTTCTTCTTGTGTTGTACCACTTTTATTCTTTGTCTTTAAATCATTGTTTTAAATGGTTTTAATTTTACACAGAGTTTACTACTGTTTTAATCATAACATTTCAAATATATTTTAGCTAGATGTGTTTTATTGTATTTCTCTTTTCTTTTTTATATGCTGCGTCGAGTAAAGTAATAAAGTAATAGAACAGCATGAAACAGAAGAGAATGCTTATCTTTCAACCAAAATCATTGATGTGTAACTTGCATTAGTAGAACCAGTAACTCACTGTTACCTCATGAATGATCCTCAAGAACTTAACATGATAAGAAAATTTTCTTTCTAACCAGTGTTCTGTTGCTATAATCCCCCTAATAGTGAAAGCCCAATAAGTCAGTGATGAAGATAATTATTAATATTATTATTCACAGAAGACTGAAGAATAAAACCAGAAGTTCAATTAGACAATAAACCAAACAAGATTATGGTCCCCTCCCCTTCTTCTGGCTGCCTGCTGGCTAAGGGGGGTTGCAGACTGCCAGAAATAGTGTGAATTCAGTCCACTTTTAGGGTTAGGGTTAGAGTTAGGGAACCATGGGAACTGTATTTTATTGTGGCATCAGAGTTGTCTGACAGAGAAGGCTCAATGTCTCAGAAAAATAACAGTTCCCATGATTCCCTAGCACTAACCCTAACCCTAAAAGTGGACTGAATTCACACTATTTCTGGCAGTCTGCAACCCCCCTAAGTCTCCTTTCTCCAGATGACTGGGAAACAATAATACAAAGATCTTTCAAGAACTGCAGAAGCAGAGAAGGGGCTATGGTGAAGTGATATATTTCAGGCCTCTGACTTGTGCATGGTGTAAGTTACTCTTGCCACTGCTGACTGTTTATTATGTTTGTCTGGTTGCCTGGGGAACTAGCTCACGCGGTTTCACTCATTTTATAACGTTCCTGTAAATGTTAGGTAGGGCCGGGATTTATTATGCACTGTCAACACCTCAAATGGAACGCGCCGTTGAGCTCCACTTACTTGGCAAAGTGCCGTTGTTCAGTCCCTTTTTCTTAAAAAAAGAAAAGAAATTTGGTGGGAGGATTTTCAAATCCAGATTTCTATACATGCAACCCAATGTTATCTGTGTATGTTTTCTCTTTTCTTGTGTATATCCCACCCCCAGTAAACAGAGCCAGTGACCTTCTATGTGGAGCCATTCGCCAAGGGAGAAATTAAGTAGAAATGGGAGGACATTTATATCAAAGGAACAAATGAGTTAGCAAAACAACTAACCTAGCCGACTGCCACTGGGTGGAATCTGTGACTTATTTGTAACAGGTAAATTTTAGGGGAGGGGAAAAGAGGTGCGGCATGTTTACTGAGAGTGTTTCTCATCCCCAAGCAGTGTGACCCCATCGTCATCAGTGTAACAGCTTCTGTTCCCTTAGAAGATGAGTAATGAACGCTATTAAGACTGGAGCATGCTGGTTTTTCTTTCCTTCATGTGTTGCAAGCATGACAGAGCATATTTGACTGCAAAATTAGCTGGCACAAGGCACAACAGGCTCCTTGGGTAGAATGGGACAATTTAGCAGAGAAAAATATTGAAATAGCTATAAGGTAACAAAAACAAGAGTCACTGTTGCCATACTAAATTTACTCAAAACAGAACCACAGGCTGCCTTTCTCTCCTACAATTTCTAGAATTCAAAGGGAACTGAGTGCAGAATTTAACATAGCACCCTATGGTTTCTGACAGCACCATAAATGCATATTTTGCTATCAAAACCGATTATACATAATTAATAAAATGTCAGGTTTTAAAAATTTAGCTTCATTAGTTTTTTCATTTGATGTTGTGTCAGGTAACAAATCCATTGCTTCTTTTTTTGGCTACATTTTACTTCCTTTTATACTCCCATTAGTAAATCTGGTTTGCTTATAGATTCCATACAGTTCTGAATTAAAGGAATCAGTAGTTCACTGATATACAGAGCTGTGTTACCCTTACAACTGATTTTAAACAACTATATATGCATACCATTACACATCCAGTATGCAAAGAGATCGTGAGATTAACTGAAAGAAAGAAGTTGGTAGCATGAGTTTTTGTAGACTTGAGTCCACTTCCTTGGATGCATGGAGTGGAGGATCCAGGATCAAACCTATAGCCTTTCCATGCATCTGAAGAAGTAGACTCAAGTCTAGTAAAGCTTATACTACCAGCTTATTTCTGTCAGTTAATCTCAAATGTGCTATAACATCCCTTTGCATACTGATTTTCCAGACTGACATGGCTATGTCTTTTGAATACTTTCATATCCAATAAACAATCCTATGATCATTACTTCTAGTGTAACCTGTTTGCTGATGGTTAATGGGTAGCTGAACATACATGCACATGCACATTATATATATATATATATATATATATATATATATATGTGTGTGTGTGTGTATATATATATATATATTTAGAAAGAATCTCTAGCCAAATGATCTTTTAATCAGTACAACTTTCAGTATGTGAGGCAACCACAGTGGCAAGACTGTGTCAGCAAAATCCCAGCGGCTCCTTTTAATTGCCTCAAATTTGCCTCTGGAGCTGGCAAAATTGAACAGTTCACCTCTAGGATCCTGTGAGGTCTCCAATGCTAATTGATTTTGTCTTGCTAAATCAGAGCTGCAAGAAGCAGACCCCATTTATGCCAACTTCTTTCTAAGCTGAGTTCTGGCACTGGGTGATAGAATGGAAAGAAAACACACACATTGAAGTGTCGGAGCACTCGGGGAGGGGGGAGAGTCACCAAAGGACTTGTTGGCCAAAATCTGATTAAAAGTGCAAGAAACCAATGCTCTGTGCTGAAAGGTGAGATTCCACTGTATATTATATAAATATATGGCTTTATGGCCCTCAAAATGCGTTATGGGGAGACCTCAAATGACTTTGCAAAGCCTAGTTATATTATATACATGAAACATTTTAAAAGCAAACTTTCAGGCTTGTACCAGAGTTTTTAAAATGTGGGTTTCAAACATTTTTCTTTCTTTCTTGTGCTTGGCATCAAGATAAGATTTAATGTAAAAATAACAAAATGTCCTTTATGTACATAAGAAAAAAGGAGGAATGGAGTATTTCAATTTCTTTTTTAAAAAAAAGAATCCCCCACAATTTACTTTACATAATTTAGGGGACATTCTGTTATTCTAGGTCCATAAGCTACATTATTGTTAACATATTTAGAAGATATAGGAAAAGAAACAGAGAAAAGTGAGCATGTTTGGCTAAGTTATACTATAAACCCAATCAAATAGTTAGATTCTCTTTAGCTGTAGCAGCACAGAGACTGATAGGCTTATTCAATCTGTGTCCTTTTCCAAGTAGCCCACTTCCTTAATATCAAAGTCATGTGAAAATTTTGCTCTAATCTCATTATCAGCAATGTGCATGAGGTGTGTATATATGAACCTCTAACATTATATATGGTCCATATGTCTAATAAAGGGGATTGCAACCCTTGAAAGTTCATGCTAATATAAATATGGCTGCATCTGCACTGCAGAATTAATACAGTTTGATACTGCTTTAACTGCCATGGCTTAATGATATGGAATTCTGGGATTTATAGTTTTGTGAGACATTTAGCCTTCTCTGTCAGAGAGCTCTGGTGCCACAACAAACTATGGGTCCCAGGATTCTATAGCATTGAACTGTGGCAGTTAAAATGGTGCCAAACTGTAGGATTTCTGTAGTGCAGATGCAGCCTATGTTATAACAGGACAATATCAGGACTCCTTCTCCCCCATGAGGCACCAGTAAAACTATTAGGGAGTGTTCTCCTTCCCCATTTCTGTTGTTTCTGGTTTGCTGTGAACACAGGTAACCTAGCTTATCCAACTCTTCCTTAGCAAGGACTATTGACTGAAGGTAAAAGCAATCCAAAGCTGATAGTTGGTAACCTGACAATGCAAGACACTTTGGCACCAGAGCACAGTTGAAATTATTTCCAGCACTGTGCACGTGCAACAAAGGAAGTTGTTTTACACCTTTTTTGATCCATCTAAGGGGGGAAGCAGACGGGCTGCCATGGGCCGCCCCGGGAAGCTGCGTCACGGGGCCGAGGTATCCACACACCTCGGCCCCACAGCACAGCTTCGCCACCCCTGAAAGGAGTGCTAAAATAGCGCTCCTTCCACAAGTCACCAAAGGTGCACCGCAAAAGTCTGGCGGCACACCTTCGGCGAGTCTTCCGCTGCAGTGTGTGCGAATGCTGCAGCAGGAAGGCATTGTCGGAGCGCCAGCCGTGCGGAGGGGCCGGCGCGCCAACGATGCCTTCGGGAAGGGGTTGGGGCTCCCACCGTGTGGCTGCCCCTCCCCTTCCTTGCCCCCCAAATGGCCCTTTTAGCCGTCTGCTTCCCCCCTAAGTAATCTACTCTGACTGCCAGCAATTCCAAACCAAAGATCTCCTGGAGAAACCAAGAACTGAATGCTCAGCCTGCAAATAATCAGCTCTGCCCCTGTGCTTTGATCATGCCAATTCACAGCAATAGCAGACCTTCCATCGAGGAGTTTCAGGATGAAACTCACAAGCAAATATCATTGGAATGGAAACCATGGGGAAGTGACGTGGTTCCCTCCAGCTCATGTGTATGTTAGTTGGTAGATAGTTAATGTCCATAAGAGTTTTCTGGAAATTATGGCATGTAATTGTTGGGTTTTGTTTACTGGCTAGTAGTACTGGCCAACCGTTGGACCCATCACAGAAAGACATGAAACTGCTCACTTTCCATATGGTGTAGGTTAAAACAACAGGATGATTATTATCCCTGAAGTTCAACGCCTGTTTAATTTCAGGATCAGAACCACAGGCTAATATTTCTCATACTCTTGATGGTTCCAAATTTCTGCTGTCCATGATCAATTTGCTAAAGATTCCTTTGTTGTTGTTGTGGTTTAAAAAAAGAAAAGTTAGAAAAGGGTCATAAGACTGGAAAGATTTATAGGACTATTTAAAAATATTTATCATTTTAAATGCAGCTGTGTTGCCATCAACCACAGATAGACTGGTAAACTACTTAGAAAGAGAAAGACACATTACATAAAACAATATATCCAGATAGGTTTAAAGAGCTTTTGTCATGCATGGCCTAATGTCGAAACATATTTTACCAAATCCCCATTTATTTTCTTTCTAGTTTTTCTTTTTTTACTTCCTTTCCCATCATTTCTACTCACCAAGGCCCTTGTGTAAATAGAAGTATTCCCTGTTCCAAGTAATGACCTCCTAGTGCTGCAATGGGATTGAAATACTGGAACATCAGCAGCTGTCAGTTTCAACTTTATATCATTAGCTGGATTTATATGACCTTTTTAGAGATAAAAAGCTTTATAAAACAAACAAACAAATATGAAGCAATTGTTAGCCACTTGCCAAGTTTAAGATTACAGTTAGCATAAACAAAGGGTAGTGCAGGATCTACTGAGAGAACTTTGAGAAGATCATTGACATCTGAGATAGGACATGATATAAATATTTCAAATAAATAAATAAACAGACCGATGGAACTCTAACTCCCAAATATCTAACAATAACTCCCAGCATCCTCCCCCAATAAGAAAAAGTAATTTAAGATGCTAAAATGTTGGAGAGGGGCTTGCTTGACAAGGTATACTACAAGTGAAGAAAAGAGCAATCATGCTTTTGTAAGTGATGTGCTACTAGGAGGCAGGAGAGGTAGAGACTAGTTTTTAAGGTTTGTGCTGCCCTGGTATGTTACCTCTTTGTACTGTCTTGTTTTGTTCCTTACTTTTAGACAGATACTCCCAGTCAAGCTTGGTGGTTTGACAGCTTCCTTCCATTTTCCTTTGTCTCTTCAATTTGTAGCTGCAGGGTGCAGGCCCTTTATTTTCTCTCACCTAAATACGTAGACCACTCTATTTAATCAGTATTTCACTCTTAGGGATATGTAGCTCACTTATGTTTATTGATGTTTCCAAACATTAACTTGCTTCATGTATCGTAATAGTCCATACTTTCCCTCAGCAGAACTCTTGTTAATTGAAGAAAACCAGAAACAAAACAAAACAAAACAAAAAACCATTCAGGATGCAACTCATCCCTCTTACATCAGGAAGAATGATTTCCCCCCAGCTTCATTGCTGGCTCATTATGGAAATCAGCAAAAGCCATTAGATTACTCTGTGCTATATGCTTCAGATGAGCAACATGATAAAGGACGTTATCACATGGGGAGTTGTGGGGAGAAAGTGGAGCTAAACGTGACTAGCGGAAGACTTTAATTTATGGGATTTGTCCTGTTCCACCTCGTCTGATAACTAAATTCGAATTTAAAAGGGGGTTAATTTGAATAAAAACCTGATTTTTTCAAATCCTCAAAAGTCCCGAAAATGAAAATATCAGCTTTTCGTTCGAATTAACCCCCTTTTAAATTCGAATTTAGTTATCAGATGAGGTGGAACGGGACAAATCCCGTAAATTAAAGACTTCCGCTTGTGCCCGTTTATTTCCACTTTCTCCCAGCGACTCCCCGTGTGATAACGTCCATAGATAGTTGACTGGGAGTATCTGTCTAAAAGTAAGTAAGGAACAAACAATGCCTCTTAATGTACTGTGCTGAGAGTAACTATAAAATATAGGACATTGTCCTCTATGGACTCAGATCATTGGTCCACCTGGGTAAGCACTGTCTGTAGCAATTAGTACTATGTCCTTAAGAGTTTCCCACATAAATCTTTACAAACTCTACCTCTAGATGCCAGGAACTGATTCACACCTTCTGAGTGGTTCACACATTTTTGAGTTGTGCTTTCTGCTATGTGATCATATGGCTGACATGAACTAAGCAAGTAAGAGGTGAGAAACCATGTCGGGATGGTCCATCTAGTCATATAAGGAGTAGTATATACAATTGTCACTCAATCCCCAAATTCCCTAATGCTTTTCACTATGTACTTTGGGATCACAAGCATCTCTTGTGCATAGGTCAACATGTGCAACTGGAAAACTGTAGGCTCATCACAGAGTACTATATTGCTGTGTGCAGATTTGTGTTCATTTCTTTTTTCACTTTCTCCTTTATGATCAATTCTTCCATGACTCAAAATATACTTTGCTGGCTACCAATTTAAATGTGTACCATCTATGTACTGAACCTGATTGTCTGGTGCTAATGGTATGCTGTGGAAAGTTACAGTAGATTATTTTCAGCTTGCAGAAATGTCACAAGCTAAGAAGCAGAAAGAGCAAGCCCTAGTCAGTGATCACATGCCTCAGAATTGACATTACACTGTAGCTGAAGCGCATGATTAACATGTGCCCTTCTTACAGGGACACAGAGGATAAAGGAAAGTCCTAGCCCTTGCACTTTAGGAGGGGCCACCTTGCTTCTGGGTTTAGCTGACATGACAATTTCTTTGCATGTCTCGGACAAAAATGATGCAGGCCTTTACTGAAGATAGCTGATACTCAACAATTTTCTCCACTGAAGACAATACAGAAAATCACAGAAGTGTACTCAGAGTACATCCAGCACAGTATGTCAGTGCATACAGTCATCTTTTTTTAAGTTTGCCCAGTGAAATAGAAAAGACATCATTAGCAATCCTAGGGAGAATAGGGAGGGGAGGGATCTGCAGAGAAAGCCAGCCAGCCAGCCAGCCAGCGGCTCAGTAGATACAGATTAGGCTTGTAAGAACTAGCCAGCTTCTGTTATTTTCTCCTGTTGGTATGTCTAATTTCTTTTAAAATTATTCTCTCCCTCACCTCCCTTTGATTCTTGAAAAATAGAATCTTCATGCAACACAACAATACATCTTTGGGGGAAAAAAAATATAGTCTTCAATGTTTAGATTATTTTATCAACAGTAATTTGTAGCAGATAGACTTTTGTTCACTGTCCAGATCTTTTCCTTTTTCCTTTTTTGGTTATTTGTTCATTTATCTTTATATAAATCCTAGGGATGTCCCCCCCCCCTCCGAAATCTGCCTTCAATGGATTGAATGATAGAGTTTAAAAATATTGATATGACAAGAAACCACCTACACACTCTCTGATGCTTTAATAATGAGTCACATTCACAATGAAGCAGTCCATGTAAAATAGAAAATGTGGGATGGTTATTAACTTCTATTCTCTATTTGAGTTCTTGTCTCTCCATTTATGAATGAAGACTCATAAGGCCAAATCTGGTCTCTTTCCAAACAGAACTCAAAGTGTTGGTTATAATACAGAAAGATCTGTACAACTCACATCCAAACTGAAAGATACTGCGTGCATCTCCTTATATGAGTCTGCCCAAGCTTTAAGAACTCTGGGGGAAGGCTTTCATTCGGTCTCATCGCCAACATAGATATGTTTGGTGAAACATAGAAAACATAAAAAATATAAAGGATAAATGACATAAAGGAAAGAGAAACATACAAAGATGAACCCCAGATTTTAGAAAGTGAAGTGAAAGCTGCACTCAAAGGGACTGGGAAGAATAAATCACCAGGAATAGATGACACCAATAGATCCAAACTGGGATCCAGTTCTAACTAAAATCTGCCAACAAATATGGAAAACAAAGCAATTGCCCAAGACTGGAAACAATAACTAAACATTCCTATACACCAAAATGGAGACACAAAAGAATTTAGTAACTACAGTACATTGCACTAATATCCCATGCAAGCAAAGTTATGCTCAAAGTTCCGCAGCAAAGACTCCTAACATACACGGAACAAGAAATTTCAGAGGTGCTGTCCTGGAAAGTGGGCAGGAGACCTTGGCATGGTGGAGCCACTCCAGAATGGTGGATTGGAGTTTCCCGTCTGGGTCAAGGGCATACTCCAGCTTCCAGGAGAGGGTGTCAGCCTTCCAGTTTTGGACTCGGGGCACATACTGGAGCTGAAATCGAAGCAGGCAAAAAACATGGACCACCGCTTCTGCCACTGAGTCAGCTTCCACGCCGTCTGCAAGTGCTCTAATTTCTGATGATCGGTGTGCATCTACACTGGGTGAGTACCCCCCTAGAGAAGGTGCTGGCAGTTCTCAAATGTCACCTTTATTGCCAAGAGTTTTTTCTCCCAGATGGTGTAATTCTGCTCTGCAGACGTGAGCTGATGGGAGTGGAAAGCCCAAGGCAACAAGTACGCCTGAGACCTGTGGACTGGAGTAACACAGCCCTGATGGCAACGTCCTAGGCATCCGCCTCAACATCAAAGGGCGTCCACAGATCTGGGTGCTGCAGGATAGGGGGCGAGGTGAAGCGTGCCTTCAAAGTCTCGAAGGACTGCTGTGCGGCTGCCGTCCAATGGAAGCGAGCCTTCCCCTGCAACAGTTGGGAGATGGGGACCACTAGGGTTGCTTAGTCCTCAATGAACTTCCGGTAAAAGTTCACAAACCCTAGAAACTGCTGGATGTCCTTTCTGCTGAGAGGAGGCTGTCAGGACAGTACCGCCTCCACTTTGGAATTGTCCATGGCCACGCCCTGGGCTAAAATCTCGTAACCCAAAAAGTCCACCTCACAGAGGTCAAAGGCACACTTTTCAAGCTTGGCATAAAGCCGGTGCTCCTGGAGCCTCTGAAGCATGGCGTGGACATGGGCATCATGGGCTGCCTAGCTAGGGGAATAAATCAAAAAGTCATCTAAATAAATCTAAACGAAATGGTCTAAGTAGTCCCTGAATGCATCATTGACAAAGTGTTGGAAGACAGCTGGAGCATTAAAGGTCATGACTGTGTATTCGTAATGCCCATACCGCATCTGGAACACCGTCTTCTATTCGTCTCCGACTCTGATCATCACCAAGTTGTAGGCCCCCTGGAGGTCAAGTTTGGTGGAGACCTTGGCATGGTGGAGCCACTCCAGCAGCTCCGGACAGTCCTGGGTCTCTGCTACTACTCCTGTAGGAATGTGCTATGGCCAACAATATTCCTGGCAGTACTTGGAAGCGAACACGACTTCCCAACAGGACTAGGAAATGTGCGGGTCATGTCTCAAGAGCCAAGGCATCCCCAAGATCAAAGGGAAATGGGGGACGGCCACCAACAGGAACCGGATTTCCTCCACATGACCCTAGATCTCAAGATGGAGCACAACCGTCTGGTGGGTCATAGGGCCAGACCGAAGCAGCCATCTGTCAATGGTCTCCACTGGCCTGGGCTCAGTGAGGGCCTGCAAAGGGATTTGATGGTGTTTTGCAAACCCCAAGTACATAAAGTTGTTGGAAGCCCCCAAGCCCAATATAGCTCCTGCAGGAAGTAGCTCCATGGTGGGGAGCCTACGATTGGTGGCCACCAGCAAAAGGTCCTTTTGGGGAGCCGAACAGGAGGAAGCAGGATCAAGAGACTCTCCCAGGAGGTGAACCCACTCTACACCTGGAAGGGCCCATTTCACTGCAGCGTGGCCTGACCTCTTTTGGCGGGGCATTCCCAGGCAAAATGTCCCTAAAGACCACAGTACAAGCAGAGACCCTTCCTCCTCCTGCATTCCTTCTCAACCCCAGTGAGCTGCGGGCAGACCCCTCCCAGCTGCATAGGTTCCACCGTGGGCTGGGAAAGGGTCGATATAGGTGGCGCTGATTGAGCTGACTGGGCCGGACTAGAGAAAGGCAGAAGGGCACTCTGACGGGCCTGTTTGCAGGTGGCAAGGCGGCAGTCCAAGCAAATAGCTTGTGCAATCAGCAAGTCCAAGGACACAGGAGGCTCCGAATGTGCCAATTCATCCAAAATCGGGTTTGACAAGCCATAACAGAATTGGGATTGCAAGGCATTCCACTCCAAATCCTGCACTATCAAGCAGAAGGATGTGGAGTACTCTGCTACAGCCCCTTTGCCTGGGTGGAGAGCTCGAATTTGACTCTCCGCTGTCTCAGCCTTAACAGGATCCCCCAGGTGGCTCTCATTTCTTTAATAAAGCCCTGCAGGTTATTGAGGAAGGGGCTATCCTGATTCAAGTAGGGTGTGGCCCATTTGCTGGCAGGGCCCAACAACAAGCTAATGATAAAGGCCACTTTATGTGAGTCATTCAGAAAGTCATCTCTGCAGAGCTTAAAATGTAACTTGCAGCAGGCGAGAAAACTGTCCAACGTAGTTCTGTCCCCCTGAAACGTATCGGGAAGGGAGGCAAAACATTTCTGGCATCGCTCAGGAGCTGGAGGGTTAACCTGACTCTGGAGTGTAGCCACACTATAAATTAATTGCTGCACCTGGCCAGAAAGCTGCAAGTTCATCTGCAGCAACTCCTTAAAAGCATATCCCCCAGCCATTATGTCTCTATCAGCCTAACTGTGTGGGGCCAGAGATTATTCTGTCCTGGAAAGTGGGCAGGAGGGTTGATACCCAAAGTGAGGGGAAAGTCCCAAACAAGGTCCTAGTTACCAATCCGAGGGAGCAGCAAGCAAAGAGTCAAACACAGTCCATAGGTTCAGGGTTGCAGAGAAGCCAAGAAGCAAGGCAATCAGAGGTCCAAGAGTAGTCAACGGTCCAAAGGTCAAGGATACCAGGAGTCCAAGATAGTCAAGAGTCAAGGGTTCAAGGCAAGAAAGAAGGAGAGGCAGAGGCTTTCGCCAGGAAGCTCAGATAATCTCTGGAACTGAGGCATCATTTCCACACTCGCTTAAATCCCCAAGCTGCCAGAGTGCAGCTGGGACTGATCACCTTGATTACCTCGGTGTTTTTCATAAAGCCTCCTCGAGTGCCTGAGGCCTGCCCTTTCTAACTCAGGGCCTTTGCAGATTGCTAGAAATAGTGCAAATGAAGGGGGGTTGCAGACTGCCAGAAATAGTGTGAATTCAGTCCACTTTTAGGGTTAGGGTTAGTGCTAGGGAATCATGGGAACTGTTTTTTTTCTGAGACATTGAGCCTTCTCTGTCAGACAACTCTGATGCCACAATAAAATACAGTTCCCATGGTTCCCTAACTCTAACCCTAACCCTAAAAGTGGACTGAATTCACACTATTTCTGGCAGTCTGCAACCCCCCTGAGTCAACTTTAACTGTCCTGGCTCAGTACTAGGGAATCATGGGAATTGTATTTTTTTCTGAGACATTGAGCCTTCTCTGTCAGAGAGCTCTGGTGCCACAATAAACTACAGTTCCCATGATTCCCTAGCACTGAGTCAGGGCAGTTAAAGTGGACTCAATTTGTACTATTTGTGGCAGTCTGCAAAGGCCCTTAGCCTCCAATTAGTCCTCTGACTCCTCGTCCAAGCAAAGCATGACAGGTGCAAGCTGGTTTCAGGAAAGGAAGAGGCACTAGGGATCATATTGCAAATACAATGGATAATGGAGCACACCAGAAAATTCCATAAGAAAGTCTGCATGTGTTTTATTGACTACAATAAAGCCTTTGACTGCATTGACCATTAAAAACTATGGTGCTGGAGAAGAGTGTTGAGGATACCATGGATGACCAAGAGGAAAAACGGATAGGTTCTGGAAGAGATCAAGCCCAAATTCTCCCTGGTAGTCAGGATGACTAAGGGCCGATGCAGACTGGCCTAAAGGGGCAGCACAGAGCCTCCCCTGGGAATTGTGGATTGGGGCCATGGCAACCACATGCCCACATCATCTGGAAAAAATTGGGCCAAGGAGGAGCAGATAGAATCCGCTTTTTCTGAAGCCCCAGGTCAGGACTGGGCACATGTGGTTGCCATGGTCCCAGTGTGAGTGGTCCCAGTGCAGCCTGATGCCGATCTATTCAGCCTGTCTGTTTGGAACCTATGTTTTAAATGTATTTTAAACTTTTAAATTAGTGTTTTAATAGGATTGCTTAATTATTTTTTTATCTTTTAAAAAGTAAAGTCCTCCTGCTCCTCCTCCTCCTCCTTATTTATATCATTAAAAATAAAGAATGAAATAAACAGTGATTTATATCTATATCCCTAATGTATCCATCTATTCCCTATCTGCACTAAAACTTTATTGCTACCTATTTAAAAATTTACATCCAGATTATAAGTTTCTAATTGTTAAATATTTATTTTTGGAAGTTGCCTAAAACCTATTAGAGAATAGATAATACTTTAATAAATAATAAACATTAAGATGAGCCATCAAATCACATCTTACCCTACAATGTAACAAATGGTGCAGGGTAAGTAGAGAGAGAGAGACTTTTCCAAAAGTAATATGACAAAGCTGAAAGACTTCCCTTTTTGGTGCCAAATGGCAATCAGGAATACAAAATGATACTGCTGAAAGTTGTGTGGGTGAACAACATTTACTTCACAAGGTTTCAGATTTACTGACACTTTCCTCACACTGATGGGCCTGCTGAAATCCAGTAAGGATGATGCTTTTTCCAACTGCTTCCCTCTGCCTCACTCTGCTATCTTGTTCCCATGCTGGCAAGGTGTGATGACAACCTTATTCTTACTCCCCAAATATTTTACCTTCCTTGACATGTAGCTATGTTTTATAAAGTCATAGTCTACAGGTTAATTTTATCTCCATTAGTTCTTACATTTATAAGCAAAATCTGTGGAAATGTATATAAAATTCTACACAAAGGCAAATGCAAATTTATAAACAACATTCTATGGAAGAGTATTGAATGTACCGTATATTAATGTAATGCATTTAATATGCTTTTTTGTGAATTCTGCGGGGGGGGGGGGAATTCAGGGAGAGAAACAGGCGCAAGTGGATGAAATTGGTCTCAATAATGACTTTCATAGACTTCAGTCTATTTCCTCAGATGCTTTGTTAGGCATTGCTTGGCTTGAAATGACAACTCCTAAATATGTGTGCAAGCAGGATCCAGGAACTTTGCTCATTTTGACATCAACCAATACATTTCTCAGTAGCTTTCATTCATTAATGGAAAATCACAAAAATAACACTCTCTTTCTTACTTCCCTTCATTTTGTTGGGTGGGCAGTTGTCGTATAATTAGTATTATGTCAGTTATGTCAATTAGTTTTATAATCAAAGGCCTTGGTTTAGCAATCTCTTGTGTTTATATAGGATGAACAAATGATTTCCCCACCCTTATCATGCTACAACAAATTAAAATAAAATGAAAAGTTGACATCTTGAGAGGAATGACAGTTTCTGGAAAAAAAATTGCTGATCTTTTCAGAGTTCTGTTTGTCTCCTATATTTTTTGTGTAGATCAGTAGATCTACACAGTATTTCAAGATTCTCTTAGGCAAAATTTAATAGCAGCCACTGACTGCTGGTATCTGCTGGAGTCCCCATGGACAGAATAAGGAGTTTATCAGTGGCACAGCCAACTAGTTCTTGTGCTATATATTAGTCTCCTTTTTGGGAAGACTAGGTATATTCATATAATTCTTTACAATGCACCAAAGTAAAGAATAGTGGTCTACCTTAATACAAAAGTGTCAGGTGATGTCATACTTGCTTCTGTGTTGATTAAAAAAATGTATGGCTTCCATCATTCCTTACAACTCCCATGCCTTAATAATGCATCTGCTCATTGTAAAAGTGAGACGGCCTGAGCAAAGTTCAACCTCAAAAAGGTGTTTTAAGAGTTGGGGAAAGAGAGAAAGGTGTGTTTGGAGTGTCACACAATGTTCTAATGCTGAGGAAAGGTGTGCAGCCTGCACTATGCATTAAAAGTACCCCCACACGTTAGACATTTAGTCTAAGGACCTAGCCACATATCTTTTGGTCTGAGGGAGGGAGGAACAAGAAAATACTTTAGTTATAGTAAGAGCCATTGCATAGCAAGGCTCTAATCCAGGGGTAGGCAACTTTTCCCCTTTAAGGGCCGAGGGACTTCAGCTCCCAGAATCCCAGGAGCTATTGGCCAACTGGGATTGGCCAGAGGTGCAGAACAGAGTATTGGGGCAGCCTGACATCTGCAGCACAATACCGTCCCCACCACCCCTATGAGCTCACATTTTCTTGTCCAATCAGCAAGGCATTATACAGAAAGGAGAAAATGAGAGATGCCACACAAATTAAACTTAACAATCACAAATAAGCAGGAAGACCACTAGACTGACTCTAAAGGTCCAGCAGAAGCAGCAACAGTAACCCTTACACAGAAAAGACTAACGGAGATGGAACTGAGAAATAAGAAGAAAAACACATGGGGAGATGATAAAATAAATGGGTGAATTAAAATGCATTGAAAATAATTTGGTGAGAACCTTCCACACACACACACCCACATACCCCTCACCAGTCACCAGTTTTGTTTTGTTTTAAAAAATATTTAGGAAATATATTCCTGGAAGCAATGTCACAGAAATGTCACTGTGCTAGTTTGTGAAGTGCTGCTTCTTTCAAGTTGTATGTGCTTCCACAGAATTTAAAGTCCAAAAAAGAAAAAAAGAAATTCTCAAAAAATGAAACTGCACTTCCCACTCATTGACCCATTTGTTTATGGAAAGGGGAGAGAAACATGGGAAAAAAAACCACATTAAAATCCCTTCTGTTTCTCTCCCTCTCTCTGCTGTATTGCTTATGCTACTCAAATAAAAGAAGATAGAGTGCATTGCTTCCTTTGTTCTTTCTGGCCCATTAAGAGACATAAAGCAGGAGTGGGAAAGTGTGTGGGTAAATTGTGCTCCTCAGGCCACATGCAGCCCTCCAAAAGGGTTTTTGAAGCCTCTGCCCCTGACCTTTCCAGACTCCCCAGACCACCCCTTTTCTGGCCCAACAAAGAAGAGACATCTTGGAGAGGCAATTCACACGTTAAAGAAATTCCAGGGTCTCCCTGTACAGTTGGTCCTCCATATCCATGGATTTTTTTATCCACAAATTCAACCATCAATATTTAAAAATATATATTTGAAAAGAGATAAAAAAGCAAGCCTTGATTTTTTCCATTTTATATAAAGGACACCATTTTACTACACCAATGTATATAATGACACTTGAGTATCCATGTATTTTGGTATCCATAGGGAGTCCTTGAACCAAACTCCAGCAGATACCAAGGACCCACTGTACTTTTTAACATATTCCCTCATTTCTTATAATCAGAATGTCTGGTTTTCTTTTAGTCCACCCCTCATTTATATGGGGGGGGGGAAGAGATTTTGGCAGTCCACGTAGCCCCCAGAAGGACCCAGGGAAGAAAGTTGGTTCAGTTCTGCCTTAAGAAAGATGTTACTGCAGATGCAAGAATCCCTCCATCCAAAAGAACAACAACAAAAATCCAAATCCCTCTTATTGGCTCTATAGGCCATCCATTTCCCCCAAAGAAAAGGTAGGGAAATAATAACACTCATATCTTTGGAGGCCAACAGATCTTGCAAAATTAGTTCCATAGACCCAACCTCAGGTTAAAGGATTAATCATTTAGGTCTAGGATCTGCACAATATGCATGGAAATAATATCTGAAAATATCCAAAACATGGTTGAAAACATGGTTTCCAATAATCAGGAAACCCAAGTGAAGAGAATCATGGACTCATGAGAATCTTTGCAGTTTGGCACTTATTCTGCAGAAAAATTGTGTATGGTTGTTTGGCATGGAAAACCATATTTACTGTGCAGGAAACAAAATTCTGAATTCAGCAAAAAATGTACACAGAAATGCTGATTATTATTTTTTGGCACAGAAAATCCTATGCTGAAATAATATTTTCTATGTAGAAGTTACTGTACAGAAAATGTGGTTTTCTGAGCAAAATAAGACATGCAAATTTTGTCCAGAAGAGATCCCTGTAAATAATGCTGTAAATAAGCATTGAAAGCAATTAGGTATTTTAGAAGACTTTCTCACCACAGGAAGAAAACTGCTAAAATTGCTTGTTGCTTACTTTGAGAAGAAAATTATGGAAGAATTACACCCCTACTGCACAACCTGGACCAATCCCTTGGTCCAGCACATTTCATAATTTCAAGTTTTTTATTGCTGCAGCAGTGTATGCCAGTGATATACAAGCTATTCAACAACCTGTGAGTGAAGGATGACAAACTGCCCAAGCTGTGCTCTGAGTGATACAATTCCTTTCAATGTGACAGTGGATATCATTAATAGGAGACTTTCTGTCCCCAATACACCCAACTGAGTTTAGTTTGCTCACTTTTCCAGCTAAAAGGGAGTATAACATAGACAAGGCTCTCACCATGGCCCCTTTCTACTGATCTGGGTTCCCTCTATTACACTATCTCAAGGACCATTTGGATTTGCTGGTCCATAGTAACCAATGCTTATCATGAAGGAAGGTATTCAAAAACACTATGATTACTTCGGTGTGTGCCTAGCTCTGGGGTGAGGGCAAAGAATATTGGGTCCCTGTCACTTGCATCACCTTTCTAGGAAAGGAAGTTGAAACATCAACCCAGCTTCCTGCACCCAGACTATCTACTCTCATCAGACATTTGCAGGAAGATTTGCTTTTGAGGTTCCATTTTGCTCCTTCAGATATTTTGTGTGTGTGTGTGTGTACATATATCTTTAGGAGCTTTGGGGTCAAGTACAGCCAGTATGCTGATGATGCCCAACTCTATGTCTCCTTTCTATCAAATTTCAAGGAAGCAGTTCTAATTCTATATCCATGTCTAATATCAGTAACAGACTAGATGAAGATGCACGAACTAAAGTTTAATCCAGACAACACAGATGTGCTCCCACTTGGCTGAAATGCAGATCAGAATATAGGGCTGGATAGGGTTATACTCCCTTTACTGATTCAGGTTTGTGGTAAGGGTAGTCTCTGACACTGAACTTTGGATGTCCAGATTTCAGTGCCAGCCAAGACTGTGGGCCTTTGCAGACTGCCAGAAATAGTGCAAATTGAGTCCACTTTAAATTGAGGCACTGCCCTGGCTCAGTGCTAGGGAATTATGGGAACTGTAATTTATTGTGGCACCAGAGCTCTCTGACAGAGAAGGCTCAATGTCTTAGAAAAAAATACAATTCCCATGATTCCCTAGCACTGAGCCTGGGCAGTGCCTCAATTTAAAGTGGACTCAATTTGCACTATTTCTAGCACCCTTTCCAGCTGGCATGTACCATAGCTTTCTTCTATTTTGACACTTTAACATGCAGTGTGTGAAGCTGCTTCTAGAAAGCCTTTTGATTCTTTGGCCATATCCTCATTGATAGAAAAACTTATCTTACTGTCAGGGTTTCTGGATCTGTAGGGAAGATGAGATGTCCGCACAGTCGGCATCCACAATGAGCTGATACTGGCAGTGTTGTCTGAATACTCCCCCAAGTCAGTGGCTACTAGCTCAGCCCATGTCACCTCTTCCTGACCACTCCTGCCTGCTTAATGACATCCTGCCCCCATCCCCACACTGGCACACAGTTCACATGCCCAGGGCATTCACCAAAGCTTCTGGCTTGATTCAGGGCAAATGAGGATTCTTTTTACTTTGGAGAATTTCTCTGAAATATGGATTTGATCCATGTTCCACCTGTTTTGCCCTGTGCATTTTCTATACCAGTCAGTTTTAGAATGGGGTGAAAATGTTTCTTTTCCTCCTTGTATAGATGTGGCCTTCATCCTACCCAGAATGCTGCAGCTGGAATTTTCATTGAATCAGTTATAGGGAGTATGTTCTTGCCATCTTACAACTGATTATTATTCTCTTTCCAGAGTCAAAGTGCCAGATATAATCTATTCTATAAGTATGAATATGACTAGAGGCCAGACTATTTGAAAGAACATATTCTTCCGTACAAGCCTGTCCAGATTTTGAGACCATCAGGGAGTCCCTTCTCTTTGTTTGTGCCATCATCAGGAGCAAATTTGGTGGAGACAAGTGTTTAGGCTGGTTCCCTTTGTTGCTGTCAAGTAAAGTTTTATTATTATTATTATTATTATTATTATTATTATTATTATTATTATTATTCAAACAGACCTTTGACATGTAACATGGGTTGCTGCTAGTAGGGCTTGAACTGTTTGAGTGGTATTATTACTTTTTATTTATGTATTTTAACCATAGCTTTAATCTGTTTTCATTTGACTTATTACTGTTTGCTGCATTGAATGCCATTTTTCAAAGAAAGAAAAGACATGAACAGAGGAAAGCACCTTTCTAATACATTGGCATAATGTTAAATGTCCTATAATTCAGAGGGTGGGGTGCAGAATTACAGCAACATCCAGAAGAAAAGAGATCCCCAAACTTTTCTTGTCAGTCTATTTAACCTGTGAGACTCAAGAATTCAGGAAGGTTTCAATGTTTAATTTCTTACCTTATCCCTCAATTACTATAGTAAAGCTAGTGAAAATAAATATGCCATTAGTAAAAAGCAATAGGGGCAAAATGTAACAACAAAAATGAAAAGATTTGCTCTGATTTTCCTGATCTGTGAGTCATAAATAAGATCTCCTAATGTTGCTTTAATGAAGTTTCTACACCACTTCACTCCAGTGTTCACTGTTTTAAAAGGTAGCAATTATATGATAACTGTAGGCAACGTGGACTGTGTCTCATTACCACTCATTTTGGAGGTGCCAAATCTATGTAGGACACCGTCATTACTATGGCTTAACGTTGGCTAAGGTCACCCTGGTTCATCTGTTTTTTAGATTGGTAGCCTTCTCCTTATTACTTGCCAAACAAACCTTTTTATTTTTGCACACATTTATGTTGATTTTGTGGTTTCTGAAACTGGATTCTGGCTCCTACGGGCCTGTGTTTCCACAGCAACTACAGGCCTTATCTGCTACTGCTGTTTGGCAGACATACAACAAGGCCTTTCAGTTTACTTCTCTCTCTCTCTTATTTTAATGTATTTTTTCTTCTTCAATTTTTTTATTTTGACTTTTCCTCATGCATGTCATTTAAAAATCACATAATTAATTGAGTACATCCTGTGCCACATAGGGTTGCCATGGCTCTGAAGCCCCAACAGAACATTTTATGGAACCATGGGTGCCATTTTTTTTTTCAAAACACAGCACCTGGCGCCAGTATGAAAGCCTGTGGAATTTAGCATATCCTACTCCAGGTATGATAAAGAAACCCTGGCACTTTCTGTTTGTTTTTACTAATTTCCTTTCCAAAATGTCTTTTCAATATATACGAAAGGCACAGGAAAAGTTTGTTATTTTCTATCCAACATTACTCTCTGCCTCCCACCCCATTACCCATACCAGCTTAAACTGCTTCTTCATTTGTGGTAAGTTTTTCTTTCATGCTGGTTCTTTTTTCCTCCCTCAGTGAAGTGTGGTCTGATTTAGCATCATGTAGCTTGGAGCTGTTACCGATCTTGCTGGAGCAACAGCAGCAGCAAGCAGAAAAACCAACAGCAACCCAAAAAAACCATTGACAGGCTCCATTAAAAGTTAAGAACAATAAATGATCTCATCACCTTCTTAAATACAGAGAGAAGTAAGGGAAAATACAATCCTTTACTTCAGTGAGTGAATGGGTCTATGGGGACAAGCGTAGTGGAAGGCATTTCTAATGGCACCAGTAAGGAAGAGCTGTTCTGCTGTGTTGAAATTGTTATGTCTCTCAGTAGATAAAAAAGGGATATTTATTAGATGGAATGACTAGTGCAAAGACAGTTGAGAAAATATCCAGAAAGAATAGAGGATTAGATAGCCTTGTAATCTACATGAAGGATGAGTTACATCTTTTTATCCTATGGAACACTGACTGTTTCACAGGATTTTGTTTTAGTCTCTTAGGACAAAAACAGTGAGCAAAGTTATCATGTGCTGGCATGAGAGCCAGATGTTGGATTAAGGAGTAAGGTTATTTTACCAGCATGAAATTGCATAAACCAGGCCACACATTTGGAAAGTCCACTACAAGGTCTAGAACTACAGTACTTGTCCAGTAGTTCTTGGGGAAATGTATGTATCTTTTAGAGTTAGGTGTCATAAATCACCCTTGGAGACATCCACAAAATAACATATGGGAAGTGTTGTTGTTCTTGAATCATTGTACAAGATAGAGTACATGGAGTCAAACTAGAATTTAAGGAAAATGTGTGCGTCTGTGTGGGGTCCCAATAGTTAACCATTTCCCCCAAAGGGTTTCCTGAGAGATACATACAATAAGATTTACAAATTAAGAAAGTCCAATGACCAATCATAAAATAAAGCATGCTAAATGTAATGGGCCCTTGGTATCCAGGACTCCCTGTGGATACCAAAATCCATGGATGCTCATGTCCCATTATATACAATGGCATAGTAAAATGGTGTCACTTATTTTTTTAAAAAATGGCAACATCAAGGGTTGCTTTGTGTTTGTTTTTTAAATACAGTTGCCCCTTCCAATTCATGAGGGACCATTCTGGACCCTCCCCCCCCCCCCGCAAAAATAGTGGCTCGCAAATATTCGAGCCCCATTAAAATTAATGGAGCACATGCAGGGCTGCATGCAGGCACATGCCCCATTTTGTTCCCCTCCATTTGCCACCCATGAATGGGCAAGAGACATGGACTCAAAGTTTGTGAAAATGAAGGGGAGGCTGTATATATTTTTAAGCAGGGGTGGTTGAATCCATGGATGCAGAATGCATGGACACAGAGGGCCAATTGTACAAGATGTGTAGATGAGTAAAATCATGTGTTATAACAAGCAGATGTCTTTCACCACATGAAGAAACACATCTAAAATTTGATGAATGTATTGTCTAGGTGGATGTGTAATCTCTCATAATGGGTTAGGATCTAATATAGTTGGCTCTCTATATCCAAGGATCCTGTACTCACTTCATCAATCCATGGCTTGAAAACATTAAAAAAGACATATATTCCAAAAATGCAAATCTTGATTTTGCCATTTTTATAGGGATACGATTTTTATAAGGGACACAATTTTACTATTCCATTGTATTTAATGGGACTTGAGAATCCATGGGTTTTGGTATCCATAGTGGTCCAGGAACCAAACACCAGCAGATACCAAGGGCCCACTGTACAAACAATTAAAAAAAAAAAGGATGGGAAAAGAAGAAATATAGGGCCTTTGCAGACTGCCAGAAATAGTGCACATTAAATTGAGGCACTGCCCTGGCTCAGTGCTAGGGAGTCATGGGAATTGTATTTTTTTCTGGGACATTGAGCCTTCTCTGTCAGAGAGCTCTGGTGCCACAATAAATTACAGTTCCCATGATTCCCTAGCACTGAGCCAGGGCAGTGCCTCAATTTAATGTGTGCTATTTCTGGCAGTCTGCAAAGGCCCATAGTCATATTTAACTGCCAATGACAATTTGCTTCCCTAATGCACGATGATGTGGTTTGAGCATCATTTCAGTGAAAGGCATAGATGCAGCCATTTTGGGTGGGAACAGCTTGTGTACATACTTCAATGGTAAAATGCATTAGAAGGTGTACAGATTTAAATCTCAGATAAGTAGATCCAACTCTTTTTGATTCAAGTCCAATATGTCAACTTAATGCACAAATAGAACTGATTTTTTTTATTTGAAAGCAGAGAGTTCAGGGAAGGGGCTAAAGGAAAAGGGCTGTAACCTCACAAAGGTTGGAGGCACCTGGGATCTCAGGAAAAAAATACCTTTTTGTATTGCTAATGGAATTCAAATTTTATCTCCTGGACTTTGGAATGCTTTGTTCCCAGTGCCACATGACCAGAAGGAGGAGGGACCCACTTGCATAGGTACGCCTCCAAAGAACACCAACACCTTATAAAAAATGTAAGCCTGTGACTAACATCATCATTTTAAAATATTTTTTTCTCCTGTACAGTTCTCAACATCTTTGCTTGATGAAGAAGCCAGTGGAACTTGGAAAGCTTGTATCATGTATTTTGTGCATTTTAGTTGATTGGTTAAAGGTGTCAGTGTTTTGTGGATTTTGGATGTTATTGTACTCTGCTATATGGCTAACATGGCCACCCTGTGTATGTTACCAACAATGGTTATTTTACAGAGTTACAAATACAGGAAAAACTGTGACAAACTCTAGGCTAGTCTACTTGGGCCAAATGAAATGGTCTCATCTTGTTTTCAATGTGAGCAGTCCTGACAATGTACAGGAGAATTTGGGCCTTTTCAGTGCCAGAGTTTTAATCCAAAGGGGAAAAAGTAGTGATTTACTCTGGATGGACAATCGAGATGTGTGTGTGTGTGTGTGTGTAATGCACTCCCTAAAAATGTCAGTGTGGGTCTGGGGTGGCAGGAGTGTTTGATGGGTGAGACTGGTTGGGTCCAGCAAGCCTGGTGTGTGTTGCCATGTTTTTCTACTTCTGCGTATATTCAGCCATGGGAGCAGTAATGAAAGGTCAGATCAGGCTAATCCCTCCATCTTCCTCCTCCCTACCTGAGTGTTGCATTTGTTTTACTGTTTGTACTCTGCTCCTCCACGCTCCCCCTACCTGACCAGTGTTGTGTCATCTTTAACTTCTGTGACTGGAGCACATGCATTCCCTCTTTCCTCTATCATTTACTTGCTCACTTATGTGGATATCATGTGCATGCCTCCCTACTCCCTCATTTGCTCACTCACTTTCACAGGCAACTGCAATGCATGTATGAGTGGGATGGGGGGGGGGGGAGTGTGCATGCAATCTCTGTATGATACAACAGGCTGACACTAAGGGTGACTGGCTGCTTGCTTCATGCATGCTGGGATGGAGAAAAACAGTGAGTTCACCAGGGAAAAATGTGTGGCCCGTTGTGCCAGTGTGGTTTTGAAGTGCTTTGTGTTTGTGGACTTAACAGGTCCCTATGGACCAGAAAAGAACAAGATGAGCCTTATTGTTTCCATCAGTGTGGAAGTGCCCTCCCTTTTTGTCTCCATGTCTAATACTCTAGCAACACTATTGCAGGACCTGATAATGTTGTTGGACTGCAACCTCTAGCATTTGTCACCTTTTGCTATGTTGGCTAGGACTGATGGAATTTGTAGTCCAACAACTGAAGGTTTCATGATTACCACACAGATTTCAACATGAAACAACTAAATAAGCCTTCATCAAAAGGTTAATCATATGACTTGACCAGAGAATAAAGCTTTTTATTAAAAGAAAATCAAGCTGTATTTGTTTGTTGGCTTGTCAATGCAAGGTTTTATTTGTTACCACTCAAGTACTGGGCTCTTATTATTCACTGTTAGGCTAATGGCGATTGTACTTTCTGCATTCCTTCTGACCTCATTGTTTACATTCCCTTGTCATGTACTCACCAATCATGTGAATAACAACAACAATTTTTATTTCGGTCATGGACCAGTATAAAATAATATAATATAAAAGTCATGTGAATATATTCTTGCCACTGAGAATGTCCCTTCATGCATCTGATAAAGTGGACTATATCCACAAAACTGCTACACAACTTTTTGTTGATTAATCTTTGGGACAAAATAAACACTATTCTTTCTGATTTCTTGCTTTTTTCAGTTCTTATACTGTTTGCTACTCTCCCCTTCTAATTTTTTTGGATTATATAAAGTACTATTCTACTATGAATGTGCAGAGTCCAAGTGTTCAGACTATCTGGTTTCCATCCCAAAAAAAATTCTGCAGTTTTTCCTAGTTTTTTTATCCATACTTGTCACAACCCTTTTAAATACTGGAAATATTCATAAAATTAAGTGTTTTTAGACCATCTTTATTCAGAAGAACTTATATGTATTTTGGCTTTAAAACTAAATTTATTTTAAAAAATAATAAGCCAAATATTAATTCTTTTGAAAACAAAAATATATATTTTGAATTGTCATTTCAAATTAAGGTGGAAGTTGAAGAGCCATTGTACAGCCAACTGTACATCCAAAATGGCTAAATGCTGGCACTGGAGTAGGTACAACATCCTAAGTAAGAGCGGACATTGTGAAGTCTGTGACCAGTCTAAGTGTTCTGGAAGTACAGTAAATGGCTGGCAGAGCTATGCACTTTCTACCTCCTATGAAAGGCACTATTCATTTCAAAGGAAGAGGGTTTTTTATTTTAAAAAAAGTTATTAAGTTTGGATGATACTGAACACCTAACCTGCTCTTTTTCAGCTGCTAGGGCTGGTTAGGCTAACCCACTCTTTCATATTCTGGTGATGAAGCTGTACAGTTAGTTTATGATATCTGCACCACAAGGTCCCACTTTGACAAGAGACAAAATATTTGGTGGCTGAAGAAGATGCAATATTGGTTTATCAGGAATGTTAACTGAATAACCAACCAACAAGCAAGCAAATGGCTAAGCATTTAGTTTCATTTCTCTCTCTTCCCTCTCCTTCCATCCCCCATAAAAGAGAAGTGCAAGGAAGCTGTAACTACCACTGGTATTTTAATTATCGTGCTAAAGGCTTCCTGATCTTATACACATTTTTTTAAAAAAATATGAATGTGTTTTGTCGTAATTATTTTATTCAGTTCCAGAATAAACTGTATTTCCAATCTGCTGTTGATAAAACCACAAGATACAAGAAATCTCCATGTAAATTTAGCCAAAAATCACAATCTCTCTTTTCAGAACTATGCCATTCATGGTGAAGAGTATAATTATTGGTATGAGTCATACTTGAAAAAAAAATTCTACAAGAAAGCACAGACACCTCCTCATACAAAACACTCATATACTTAGCAACCATGAAGCAAACTCTTATCGTGAAGCAGCATCAAGTCACCTGACATTGGCACCATTTTCTTCAGATTACAGTTGAGTTGGTGGATTCTTCTATTAAGAAGAGAAGCTACTTTTTACAAGGGTACCTGTAGTATACCTGTAGTTAGAATGGAATTGGAAAGAACTATACAAAATTTTGTACTGAAAATGAGACTTGTTTTACCAGAAAGGCAAAGTTTAATAAAACAGTGAAAGACATATTTTGTTTTCTATAGTTTTCACCATATTAGCACAGGATGGAATAGAAAGAAGTCTTCAAACCCAAGAGATATTAAGTTGGCCAAGTCACATCTACCACAGCACATCCATTGTTTGTGTGAGTTAGTTGAACCTCACCACGTCCACATGGAAAACCATCATCTATGTTCAGTTTGCATTTGGACCACTGTGGTTTGTTTTTGTGTCCCTTCATTTTTGACTTACAGTGACCTTCATGTGAACCTATCATGGAGTTTTCTTGGCAAGATTTGTTGGGGGATGGGGGCCTTTGCCTTCATCTGAGCTGAGAGAGTGTGACTGAGCAAAAATGTTTTTAAAATCAAGAGATTGTTTCTTGCATTGTTAAAATAAAGTATGTACATTTGTTAAATACCCAAAAGTCAACCAACTGAGCCAAAAATAGGACAGTAATATTTGTTAAAAGAGAAATGAACAACAGTGATTTTTAACATTTTCTTAAACTACTCAACAACAAAAAGTATCATATTAAGCACAGTGGAAGAAAATTGTCCTGCTGAAATCTTATCAACAGATTTTAAAGAAACCAGAAAACATCTCATTTTTTGTTTTGTACTTACTGTGTGTAGAAAATAATTTCAATATATTTCAATCTATTTTGGCTTCAACGTAAAAGTATAAAGTTTATTTTTCTTTTAGAAATTCTCTCTCTCTCTCTCTCTCTCTCTCTCTCTGGACAGAGAGTAAAATGGGGAGAGGGGGGATGGTGAGAAACTAAGAGTAGATCCAAAGCAAATATTTGCATGCCTGATATATTGTTGCCTTTTATATATTTTTACCCTCAGGATATGTTTATATTATGATGCCTATCAAGCAAATACTTGGAACTGGGTAAGGAGCCAGAGAACAGCTCCTCTTTCAATTGTCCTTCATTATGATTCCTATTAGCTCCTACTCTTTGCTTGTTGTATTTCAATTGTTCAAAAATATATTTCTATCTGAAAACAATTTCAAATCCTCCTCTTCCTCCTCCTCCTCCTCCTCATTGAACATCACTTCTGATTGTTGCCAAAAACCACTCTGTGGCCAGTCAAGGGTCTTGCAGAGCTGAAATTCACCCATCTACCCTCAGCATGTACCCAGCTCTGATTTAACAGAAGAAGATCAGGAGATGTCTAAAACAGTAAGCTGCATGTACAAAAGAATGGAGTTTAGGCAAAATGAGGTGTGAATCTGCAACAGAAACAGATCCATACCTGAAAAGTCAGGCCTGAAGGACAATGATTGCATTTGTAAGTTCCCATGTGTCCTGGTCTAGAGGGGAAGCTAGTAAATCATGATGATGGATGATGATGACGACGGCAATTGATGATGACAAACTGAATATTTTTTCTAAAATACAGCCAACCAGGTTATGATCTTGTTTGCATGTTTTTGTGGTTTAACTGTAACTTTTGGGTTTGTTTGTTTGTTTGTTTATCTGTTTTAAAAAGATATTTGAGTTCATGTTGCTAAGACGATATCATTTAAATCAGAATTGTCTTTGTGAAAACAAAATCCCTTTTTCTGTTTCTGATTAGAGCATGTCTAGAGAGTGCAAGGGGGGTTGAAAGGAGAATGGACAAATATCATCAGCAGTGCTGATAAATATCAGCATCACCAAAGGAAGAAACAAGTAATTTTAACAATTTTCTTTCTGCTTCTGGAAAGACTTTGAAAACTACTCACTTTGTAAAATCTATTCATAATTTTTGATTTATTCAAATCACAATTCAAACCTGGTGACTTTGCACAGAAAAAAAACATTTTCCATGTAGAAAACAGCATTTTCTCACAAAAAATAATGGTTGTCCTGAAAAAAATATTCTGCACAGAAAGTGCTGTTTTCTAAGCAAAATGATCATGTGTGAATAAATCGTGAACTGCAAAGCTTCTTGTCCATCTAAGATCCTTCCCACCACAGTTATGGGGCTCCCTGCCCCTCCCCATATTTTCAAATATGTTTTCCATTCCAATGAGAGGGAAGTTCTATGAGTAAACGTCTGCTCAGGGGATATCTAGATCTTTTTGTATATGGAATTTTAAGAGCTTTTTTAAAAAAATAGATGAAAGTGTTGGCGATATCAAACATTATACCTTCTCCAGACCATGACTTCTTCTGCCCAGGATTTTTGTTGCCTTAAAGTTTTTCTCCTGAATTGTTCCTGCATGGCATTTTTGATGCATAGGAAGACCAGAGCCTCTTTGTGTGAGTATCCCCCTTTTCCATTATCTTGAAAATGCTTGCCTTTGTTTGAAGGGGGAAAGACGTGGAGTTATAGTGGTGGCTATCCATTATCTGCTTCTTTCTGAGCAGCCAGTATTTAACAGCACCACAAATATGAGTCTGCCAATGCTGCTGATTCACAGTGGTTCCCCCGACCAGTTGTACACACCACTTCATGAATAATTCCTCAGTAATTGAATTTATTGGGTTTTGTTCTTCCTTGCATGTGTTTTACAATATGAATTCCCTTATGGGTTAGATTATTGAAAAAAGTTACAATCCAAGGTTCTTCCCCTCGCTCCCTCCCCAAGGCAATTATTTTATAACTAGGGACCAGTAGGACTCTGAACAGCATCAGGTCTCTGTTTTCTCTGTAAATACAGAGCTACAAAATTTCAGCAAGTAAAGCCTTGTGTGCCCCACCAAGAGATTGATGACAAACCACATTATTTTTCTCCTCCATATAACACTCCACAATTATAACTATATCTGTCAAAACAATGGCATGTTTTGTCCAAGGCAGAGGCGGCTTTTCTACTAAAAATTGGCCTGAACTGGAATTTATTCTTTTGTTTGGCTCTCACAATAACAGAAAAGACTATAATTGTCCAATTCAGTATTAGGGACATAGGAAGCAGCCTCCTATCTGTTCAGCTCACAACTAGCTCTGCTCTCTACAGTTTTTAATTTTGTTTTGGGTGTGTATATTTTACCTTCCTACCTCAATATACCAGAGATTGAATTAGGTATGTTTTGCATCTTTTCTCAAAAATGTAAAAATTAATTTAAATAAATTGTGGTAATTATGGTAATGCTTTTAAGTCACCTTATACACAAGAAATCTTGAGAGGGCTGGGGGAATGCACCTTGCTTGAATACACAGTTTATTCTGAAAAAGCCTCTGTTGAATAAGGATGGAAAGATGTTCAAAATTATTTGGGGAAAAAAGATAGAAAATGACTGGATGTGGGGTTTTTATTTATTTATTTATTTATTTAAGTGTTGGGAATCCCTTGGAAGAAGAATCCAGGACTTACTAATGAGACAATTTTAATGTGTGTGTTTTTGTTTTACTTGTTGCTTTTTGAATAGAAAACAACATTTTATGCACAGGAAACAGCATTTTCTGTGCAGAAAATAGTATGTGTAAAAATATTACTTTCTGTGCATAAAATTATGTAGTTATGGACTTCTGTCCAAATGTCATGAGCCTTTGCAGAGAAAAACAGCATTTTGTGCTGAGAGATATTTTCTGCACAGAAAAATGATTTTTCTACACAAAATGCCATGTGCAAACTTTACACAGAGTACACCCCACATTGCTCAGTTTTCAAAGATTGTTTTGCAAGCAGGAAGGAAATCACTAAAATTACCTGCTGTATAAAGAAATACGGATTCATATATACAATAATGTGTATAACTTTTTGTGTAAAATTATCAGTGTTTGCTGTCAATGATTTATACTGGAAAATGAGAAATCATGAAGAACTGAAATTCATTGATTCCAATCCCAATGTAGAAATTTTTGATAAGTGTATGTGAACACAAACATGTATTTCATACATTACCTGAATGAACTGGTTGCTTTTCTCTGCAGCTATGGTCAGGGCAGCAACATGACAGCCCATGTTACTCTGGTAATATGAAACAGGAAAATCATATTGGAGTGGCAGATCAACAAAGACATCAATATCTCAGGGCAGCACACCTGTGGGAACCAGCAGTGGTGGCAAAGGGCCTTTGCAGACTGCCAGAAATAGTGCAAATTGAGGCCACTTTAAATTGAGGCACTGTCCTGGCTCAGTGCTAGGGAATCATGAGAATTGTATTTTTTTTTTCTGAGACATTGAGCCTTCTCTGTCAGAGAGCTCTGGTGCCACAATAAAATACAGTTCCCATGATTCCCTAGCACTGAGCCAGGGCAGTGCCTTAATTTAAAGTGGACTCAATTTGCACTATTTCTGGCAGTCTGCAAAGGCCCTAAGTGACATTTCACTGAATCCACCACAGGGTAACTGTATTGAATTCTATACCCTTGATTATATGGTAAATTGGGTATATAATTGACAAATAACATCAGCACTAGTCTTGCAGTCCTCTAATTGGAAATATTCTTAGCAGAAGGTATGCTTACTGTCCACAGCAGTTGCTAGCATACTGTTGTTGTTGTTGTTGTTGTTGTTGTATGGTTTCAAGTCATTTCTAACTTATGGTGACCCTAAAATAAAGCTATAATGGAGTTTTCTTGGCATGTTTCTTTAGAGGGTGTTTGCTATTGCCATCCTCTAAGGCTGAGAGAGTGTGATTTGCCTATGGTCACCTAGTGGGTTTCATGGCCAAGCAGGGTCTTGACCCCTGTTCCCTAGAGTCATAGCCCAATGCTCAAACCACTACACCATGCTGACTTGTATAATGTTAACATTTAATAAGGTAGCTATTAGGGATGAAAACCTTATATTATTTCATTCTTGTATGCAAAGTCTTCCCCCACAACCAAATGAGATTATGAGAAGTTTGTGTATTTTTTATTATTATTCTCACTCTGTGACTCTTTTTCTGGAAAAAAAATCATTAGTGTGTAAAAAACACAAATTTGGGATTTGCACAGAAATTTTTTTGTATAGAAATTTATACATTTTACTTTTAAAACATGCATAAAATGTGTTTTTTAAAAAGCAGGTTCATAGATGGAGCACACAGAATCTCCTATAGAGCACAGAAAGAGGAACTGGAATTGTTGTTATTGTTGTTTAATAGGCAGTTAGTCATAGTGCAACAGTTGCATCTGGAGGATGGTTTGCAAGATGGTTTTTCAGGGCCTCTAGCAAGATGACATAGTTGAAGCTGTGACAGAGCAGAGTATGATGAGTTGGGAACGCAAGGTGAAAAGGGGGAAGAGTCAACATCTTATTTCTTTTTCATAAAACAGAAAGAAAGCAATAAAGCAAAAGGCATTTCCTACAGGTAGCCATTAAATCATTTAGTGTGCAGATCTCTAGAGAGAGATACCAATCCTTCTTTCCTTTCCAGAATGGGCTGTTTCTGACCATTTCTCATGCAATGCACAGTGTCTTCACCTGAGTCTCTCAGGATTTTCTAACCCCAGCTCATGCTACAGTTCCTTTGGAGATGGCCCTTCACCCATGTATCACTTTCAAGGAATTTTGAATGGGTCTCCAGTGACACTGTCCAAGGTTTCTGTTTTTCTCGTGATAATGTGCTAATGGTCTGAGACCCAGAATATATTCTTTCAGCACACCATCATTTGTCAAACGCAGTACATGATGCTCTAAATGGGGTGGAATAAAGTGAGGGGGGACAAAGGAGGGTGATGTGTCTCTGCTTTTCTTTTCTCTCTCATTCAGCTCTTCCTTAATCTCTAAAACATTTGATTGGACACTGGAAACATAAACAGCATTGAAGGTTTTCCCCCCTCCTCTTCCACAGTTGTAGAAGACCAGTGGTTATCTCTTAAAACAACAACAATGTAAAATAAGAACTTAAAAAAAATAATTTCACCACTTATAAGGTAAGAAAATGTGCCATAATGTTTGGGCAGCTACCAGCTGATTCACATTTTGTCATCATTCTGATTAATAATATAAAATGAAAGACACCATATTAAGTGGATCTAGTGACATATCTCTTTTGTAAACAGTTCCTGCAGGCTACGTCAGAAACAGTTTACAAGTCCCAAGCAAGGATAAATATATTGCACAATAACATGTCTGCCTATTTATTGACATTTAAAAAAAATGTATTTGAATAAATGGATCTATTCCTACCCTAAATGTGGCTAGAGAGAAGGAAAATATTAGTGCAAATTCAGTTGCAGAATGAGTAATTAGAAAAGCAGAAATAATTTCTTGATTAGCTTTCTGAAATGTATATTTAAAAACTATATGCAAAGACTATGGTAAGTACACATTTGGAAGCAAGGATATATTGCAAGGATTTGAATCTCCATTTGATCATGGAAACCCACCGGGTGATCTTGGGCAAGTCAGTCTCTCTCATCTTCAGAGAAAGGCAAGGGCAAACTCCCTCAGTACTAATTTTGCCATGAAAACCTCATGATAGATTTGCCTAAGAGCCAACAAAAGTCAGAAATGGCTGAGGGACTAAAAAAAAAAAAGTACTTGCTTGGAAGTAAACATGCTCAGTATATGGTAGTACATCTTGCGGACATCAATTTCTTTTTAAACCCCATGAATACTCTTCATTTCTGTTGGCTTCTATTACTCTGTATTAGATGCTTAGATGTGTCAATATAATGGTGAATAAAAGGCAGCACTAGGCACCAACAATGCCTTCAGGTTTTATCATCATTTGGTTTCAGTATGGATTTGTCCAGCCCCAGCTGCTAATGTTCATTACTAATCATTTATTGTGTTTGGATGTATTACTAACCATATGTCATCTCGATCAGATGTTTTAACTCCAGCTTAGTTTGCACAATCAAACCATATATACTTATCCAATATGGCTGCTTTGTTGAGTCCTCTTACAACTGATGAAATTAGATGAAATTGTTATTAATTGGTATGAAACAAAACAAAATGAAAACTGCTTTACAGATATACAAGAAATATTTTTAAATATTAATTGGATTGTATTGGATGAGTATCTTCTCAATTCAAGTCAGTTGCACTGGCACAAAGGACACAAGACTCCTTTTTTAAACAGGCCACAACGTTTATTAAATTGTACAGGATCTAAATTGAAGGATTGAATTATAATATATCAATTTTGCCACAGGTGTAAATGGTGTACCCACCCAAGGGTGGTCCTTCACTACCCATGGAAAAACAATAATGAAACAACAAATAATAACAGTAAATAGATAAACAAATAAATAAACAAATAAACAACCCCCTCCCCCAGAAATGATGTCATATTTCATCATATGACGTCACAGAAAGTTATGACATCAACCATTAATTGATTAAGTCATTTCCTGTGAATTTGTTTAGAGCCAAATTTTAATTCCAAATTTAACTAGCCGAATTAAGTTTATCTGTGGGATGGGGGTCATTCCCCGCCACAAGAGGGGGCCAGCCCAGCTAGGCATCCCATCTCCTCCCCCCCACAGATAGCTTCATAAATCTGATCAGAGAGGGCACCAACATATAATAATAACGCTTCCGAGGAGAGGTGTATCCCATCTGCTCTGTACAATTGAGGCTTGTCTAGGTTAATGTCATGTTGAATAAAAAACATGCCCTTTTTTATCAATTGCTTGGAAACAAAGCGATTTAGCCATCGCCGCACATTGTTAAAGGCTCTCATGAGTCAGAAGCTGGACGGTGAGCCTCCTCCCCCACCCCCTCCTCCCTTGGAACACCTGGCATCATGAGAGCCTTTAAAGTCTCTGCAAGCCAAGCTTGACCACCGGCTGCTGCAGAGACCTGGGAAGAGAGTCAGAAGCTGGGCGGTGAGCCTCCTCCCCCGCCACCTCCTCCTTTGGAACACCTGGCATCATGAGAACCTTTAAAGTCTCTGCAAGCCAAGCTTGACCACCGGCTGCTGCAGAGACCTGGGAAGAGAGTCAGAAGCTGGGCGGTGAGCCTCCTCCCCCGCCCCCTCCTCCCTTGGAACACCTGGCATCATGAGAGCCTTTAAAGTCTCTGCAAGCCAAGCTTGACCACTGGCTGCTGCAGAGACCTGGGAAGAGAGTCAGAAGCTGGGCGGTGAGCCTCTTCCCCTGCCCCCTCCTCCCTTGGAACACCTGGCATCATGAGAGCCTTTAAAGTCTCTGCAAGCCAAGCTTGACCACCGGCTGCTGCAGAGACCTGGGAAGAGAGTCAGAAGCTGGGCGGTGAGCCTCCTCCCCCGCCCCCTCCTCCCTTGGAACACCTGGCATCATGAGAGCCTTTAAAGTCTCTGCAAGCCAAGCTTGACCACCGGCTGCTGCAGAGACCTGGGAAGAGAGTCAGAAGCTGGGCGGTGAGCCTCCTCCCCCGCCCCCTCCTCCCTTGGAGCACCTGGCATCATGAGAGCCTTTAAAGTCTCTGCAAGCCAAGCTTGACCACCGGCTTCTGCAGAGACCTGGGAAGAGAGTCAGAAGCTGGGCGGTGAGCCTCCTCCCCCGTCCCCTCCTCCCTTGGAACACCTGGCATCATGAGAGCGGAGGCAGGGACAGGATTGGAGGATGTAGCAGTAGAGCCCCAGCCTTAGCCCTTTAAGACTCTTGGGGGTGTGGCCCTGATGCTCAGCGGGAGTCTCTCTCTCTAATTTTTCTCCTGTATATTTAAATTGCTTTTGTTTGTTGTATAGATGTGCTTTGTGAATTTTAATTGTTTTTAATTTGTTTTGTTTGATTTGTTTTGGGGGGGTGGGAATGAGGGATGGGACTGAATTTGATTGTATTTGTTTTGATGTTTATATGTTGTACGCCGCCCTGATTGCTTGGCAGAAGGGCGGGATATAAATAAAAATTATTATTATTATTATTATTATTATTATTATTATTATTATTATGGCGGAGTCTTTTTGTGCACCAGACCAGGATCGCCTAGGCACCAACTTAATCCAAATTATTACTGCCATAGGGAAAAATGCTTGCAACTCCTCTGAATCTTTCACGATTTGCTTGGCAAGCTGCAAACAAGGTACACACATGAGGTCATTCTCCCCCAGGTGAATAACCACTGCCGTGCCAGGACATGACCGTGCCAGTTCCTTAATATGAGGCAAGAGAGCCAGCCACATCATGCCCCTCTGCCCAAACCAGACCATCCGACCGATGTTGGCCAGGCCCAGGGAATTATAACGGTGCTGCAGCAGGAAGTGCTCTGCCCAAGCCACCAGGCTATGTCCGATGATCCAAATATCTCCAGGAATGAAGCCAGCTGAAACAAAGCAAAGGAGTCAGCATTACTAATCGGGAGTCCCACTACCCGATTGCCTAACATAAGATTTAAAAGCATGTGAACACCACCTGCCAATCCTGCAAATGTCAGTTTCACTCAAGCCATAAGTGGCAGCAACCGTTGCAGCTCTGATACGAAAAGAGTGCGAGAAAAAAGAATCTTCAGGCTACCCAGCCTTTGTTATTGCTTCTTTTAACACTGCCCTGAATTGGACTTGTGTTAGGAGCAGGCCAGACAAATGAAGAAACAAATATCCAGGTGCATCAGGCCTGATTCTTAAATAATTTCCCATCGCTGCCACTGGGCAGATTTGACCCTGTTGTGCCTTGGCCAGGAATAAAGACTGACCTTTAGCAAACTGATCAGTCTTAAATCGCCTAATGTGAATCAGGATCCCGTGCTCATCTAAACTGATGTCAGAAATCAATAATGCCCTGCCCGATTTATCATTCTTGGAACCTGGGACAATTTCACTAATCCTCAGGGCAGCAAATAATGCTGTAGCGAATACCACCCTGAATAAGGCCAATTCCTCAGGTGAGTGACATATCAGGCTCAATTGCTCCCATAACTTGGAAAGGACAGGGCAGGTTATTGGCCTTCTAACATCCTTTGACACAGTAAACTCTCTGAACCATCCCTCCACAACCCTTTTGAACCTGAAATCAACAGTTGGGTCAAAACAGCCATTTGCCTTAGAGAAAAAGGCCAGGGCAGCCAACCTGCCTCTAATAGTGACAGGTGAAAGTCCTGATTGTTTAAGAGCTACTATAAAATGAAGTACCAAGTCCACATTAATAGGCCATTTTAATTCCTCCCCAATCTCAAACATGAATTGGCTAAAAGAATTTAGAGCTGTTTGATATGATTTGCGTGTTGACGGGGCAATGGAGTTTAACATTGCCCTGCGAACTTCTAATCTCCAAGGTTCCAGAGAAACGCCAGTACCTCCAATGGTGTGAAGTGGCCTCGGGAGCCAAATGTCAGAACCTGGTAAGCTGAAAACGAGAAAGGGCATCCGCCAAAGGGTTAAGCAAACCAGGAACATATTGAACTCTAAACAATAAATTGTGCTTTAAGCATTGGAGCACCATTGCCCTTACCAAACTCATAAATTTAGGAGATTTGGAGGACTGTGAATTCACTACACGCACGACTGCCTGGTTGTCACACCAAAACCAAACAGTCTTGTTAGCAAAGTGGCATGCCCACAAGTGCACAGCCACAACAATTGGAAACAATTCCAGGAAAGTAAGGTCCCTGGTAAGACCAGATTCAACCCATGCAGGAGGCCATGCCTCAGCAGCCCACTGGCCATTCCAAAAAACTCCAAAGCCATGGGAACCAGCAGCATCAGAATGCACCTGGAAATCTGCACAAAGCAGCATTTGGGTTCTCCAGAATGATACACCATTATAATGCTCCAGAAAAGAGTGGCAAACCTTAAGATCCTCACGAATGCCCCTTGTGATTCTAATGTGGTGATGCTGAGCCACTATTCCTGCAGTAGCCTTGTAAAGCCTAGCACAAAATGCTCGTCCTGGGACTACCACCCTACAGGCAAAGTTTAACAGGCCTGTAAGTGATTGGAACTCAAGCAGGGTAGCCTTTCATTTTTCCAACATAATCTGAACCTGATGCTTCATAGCCGCCAATTTCTCATTGGGCAATCGAGAAATTCCAGCAATGTGTGTATCTCTATGCCCCAAAAGTTCAACTGAGTATGTGGACCCTCTGTTTTCTCCTCCGCCAAAGGCACTCCCAGTTCCTGCATGAGTTCCTGAAATTGTACTAAAGTTTTAAAGCATTGCAAGGAACCAGGGCTACCTGCTATTAAAAAATCATCCAAATAGTGAGCAATAGCTTTATTGCCAGTTCTCTTAACAGCACACCAATGGAGAAAAGTGCTGAATGTCTCGAATGCAGCACAAGAAATTGAACACTCCATTGGCATTGCTTTGTCAAAATAAAATTTTCCATCAAACTGAAAACCCAGCAGGTTGAAATCATCTGGGTGTACAGGGAGAAGTCTGAAGGCAGACTTAATATCACATTTAGCCAGTAGGGCACCTGAACCCAAATTCTTAATCATCGTGACTGCTGCATCGAACGATGTATACTTAACTGAGGTAAGTCCTGGGTCAATTGCATCATTCTCTGATTCCCCTTTGGGGTATGATAAATTATGAATTAGCCTAAATTCCCCAGGAGCTTTTTTGGCACTACGGCTAGAGGGGATAAACGTAGAGTAGGAATAGGCAACTGATCATGGGGTCCAGAAATTCTCCCTGCTGCAATTTCTTTAGCTAATTTTTCATTGACTACATTTGGCAAATCCCCCACAGAACGAGCATTAGGTACAAAGCGATAAACCCTAGGACCTGTATAGGGAATATGAAAACCAAAGGAAAAACCTTGAAATACATACAAAGCAGCCTCCTTATTAGGATAATTTTTTAACAATGACTCCATGGTGGCCAAATTAATTGGCGATAGGGCCTTTTCCTCCAGGGGACACTGGCTGAGGGACAGCACCTCACCCTGTTCTTTTTCCTTTACTACAAGAATTCCCAGGGTGGCCACCCCCACAGGTGTTATGCTTGTGATTAAACCTGCAGGGTTGTCTTTTACATTTGCCAGCATTAAAGTCCCACCACAAGCCGAATTGTCTTTTATCACCTATGGTAGGCCTTGTGTTTGGCCCTCTTGGCAAGGTGACCATCGGGACAAAGCTACTGTCACACCTGCTCGAAGGGGAGGCCCCCACCATGACATCAGCCCATAGCTCAGACTGCACATGCCTCCAAGATATAGAGGGATCCTGTGCTGCTCGCATCCTAAATTGCTCATTATATTGAAGCCAAGCAGCACCCCTGGAATTATATAAGCAATTGGTATATGCTTTTATCCTGATCTGATATTTAGAAAAAAAATGGAGATCTAAGGGGCTCTTTTTCTTTAACAACACCTCTATAAATAGTGAATCCCATGATCCAATTGACAAAGTTGTGCTCGAGCTTAGGGTGTTTGAGTGCCTGAAACTCCTTTGGCAAACTGAAAACAATGCCATCCTTAACCATGATCCTTGGTTTAGGATCCTAAAGGTTAAAGTAAATAAATCAATGTATTCACCCTTCCAAATCCTTTCTTTACTGGCAAGAGGAAGGTGAGAACCAAGGGGTGTAGACATACCAGCCTAAGCTCCATGCCACCAACCACTCCAGGTAACAATTGTGCACCAGCAATTTGCACAACAGGTGAGGTGCTAGCAGCAGCGGAAGGCTGACCACCTTGCACCCGCATGTTAGGCGCCTGTGAAACAACAGGTGCCTGGATGGACGCATTCAAAGTCCCAAGGTTAGGCCGCTCCAAAGCCTCCCCCTGCCCAACCTGGCTGGAGCCCATACCGAAGTAAGTCAATTAGACTGCACAATGCTGGAGACACACCTGAACTTGGAGCTTGAGTCATTTCACCACTTGACCGCGAAGGTCCCCCGAAATGTGGCCCCACAACAGCTCAGGTGTCCAAAGTAACGGAGGCAGCAGCTGCTTGATCGCCTCCTTGCTCACCACCAGCCTGCTCCATTGCATCACTTGGAACCACCCTCTGTAAGAGGTTATACAAATCAGCCATAGCAGGCTGCCCAGACGCAGGGGGAAACACACCCTGCATCACCAAACCTGGGACTCTTTGCAAAAGATCCCACACATTGGCAACCGTGGGGTGCCCGAGCTCCACTGCCGAAGCCACCAGCAGGCCCGGTGTAGCAGAGGCCAGCTGAGACTCAGGTGCTGCCATGGAAGAAGACGCTTCAGTGTTGTCAAGACCCGGAGGGTTGATGCTTGAGGAAGAGGCAGTAGCCTGGAGTTCCTTTTGAGCAAGTTGATTGCACAGCGCCAACCAAGCCTGTACAGTTTTGCCTAGTTGAGTAACTTGGGCAGCTAAATCCTCCTCTCTGCTGCTAGGCTTCGAAGGTCTTTTAGAAGCCAAGTGACCTGTAGAAGGTGAGGCAGAAGCCGCGCAGCATTTCGATTGGGCCTTACTACATGGCATCCTGATGTCAGTGACAAGGAACACGGCCCCTAAACAAAATCACCCCCATGGATGATTGCCACCTGGCCTAGCAGGCCGTCCTCTCCCAAGTCTCTCAAGAGACACCACAGCCAGGAAGCATTGCTGGCAACCACCACTGGAGAGGTGTCCACCAAAGGCCCAACACAGAACCTTCCCCCAAAGACTAACGTCTTCACACACTCACTGTTGGGAGAAAGTGCAAATGACTTCCCACCCAACCAGCGGTGGGTCCCAAGCTTACCAGATCGGGTGACCGGGGTGTCTCAGGGCCTAAAAGGTACTGGATAGGCACACCTGGTGAGAAAGATCCCAGAGGACCCTCCTCAGGTGTAGTCCCCAAGAATTGTGGATGCAGAGATCCCGGAGGCCCTGAAGGTCGGCCCAAAGGCCACTTGCTCACCCCCGCGGGTTGCTCTAGGACAGGGGTAGGCACCTTTCCCCTTTAAGGGCCGAGGGACTTCAGCTCCCAGAATCCCAGGAGCTATTGGCCTACATGGGACTATTGGTCAACATGGCTGAGGCTTCTGGGAGCCGTAGTCCCTTGGCCCTTAAAGGGGAAAGGTTGCCTGCTCCTGCTCTAGGAGAATACCTGAGTAAACGATGAGGAAAACAGAATAAGAAGGCAAGACCTACAATAGCGCAAGCCCAAAAAAGGCAAGGCCAAAGCTGAGCTCACCAAAAGCAGAGAACGGATCGATGTTAGTCTCAGTGTCTCGACTATAAAAATGGCTGCCTTCACGTGGCTGCACCAAGTTATATATAACAAACTCTCATCCAATTCTCACATAGCCATAACCTTGTGAGAATTGGTAAAACAACCTGTTGGGGCAGGTGCGCTGGTGTGATGTTTCCAGCGCGCCTTCATCAGCCAGGAGTCTTTGTCCTAATTTGGCCAGCACAACAAGAAACCCCTCCCGATGAGTCAGAGGTGTCTTTCTCTCAGTTTCTTGCAAATTCTCTGTGAGCTCATTGTCCAGATCTTTTGGATGTCGGCGAGGTATTTTAGGCTGTACCTTTAAGGGAGGGAATAGTTAAACACAGAAACAACATGTCTGAATGATGAAATGAGACTTTTTAAAGTATTGGCTCTACCAGGTAGAACAACATTTGGGTCCTGTTTCAGGAAGCAAATTGTCTTAGGTCACCATTGTTGCTCTCTCCTATTTAGGTCTAAATGCTCTTTTTTTGTTCCCTAAAATGTGTTTGGACTGTATGATTACTTTTCTCTGATTACTCACTAACTGTTAGCCATTTTTTTGCTGGCAGCGCCCCCCCCCCCCCCCCCCATCCTCTGGCATCCTCTTTCAATGGTATGAAGTCCAATTAGGCTTCACCTCAAGTAGTTGTTCAAATGAAAATTCTAATGATTTTAATTTGATGAGTGAAATCTCAGGAGGAAAAAAATATATAATAACCTTCAATCCAGTATTAACCTGTTGTGGAAAAACTAGCCAGGGGGTATTATTGCCAGAAAGCTTGGAAACTCTTCAATGCATGGGGGAGAGGAGAGGAAGCCAAGCAGAGAAAGATGAAGTAAAGGAGATGAGGTTCTTTGCCAAGTTTGGCTTCTAACTGAATATTCATGCATTTGGTTTTAGATTGCAGAACTCTGGCTAATAATTAGCTATATTTGATACTGGGAAGACTGGTAAGAAATTGATATACAGCTTTTCAATGTCCATTAGGACTGGTCTCAAAATAACTGACTGTGGGCCTCGGCAGATGGGAGGCCATGGGCCGCCCTGGGAAGGTTCGCCATGGGACCGAGGCATCCTCATGCCTCGATCCTGCGGCGCACCATCGGCGCACCAAGAAAGGAGCACTAAAATAGATCTCCTTTCATATGTCGCCGAAAGTGCACACTTTCGGTGACCCTTCCGCCGCAGCATGTCTGGACGCTGAGGCGGGAGGTTGTCCTCGGAGCGCCAGCTGTGCGGAGGGCCGGCGGCTCTGAGGATGACCTCGGGAGGGGGAAGGGGCACCGAGCGTGCAGCTGCCCCTCCCCTTCCCTGTGCCGAGGACGGCTTTTTAAGCCGTCTGCTGAGGCCCTGTGTCTTCATTGGAAGATATCATAATTAATAGTTTAGCCCTTTTGATGCTGAAATCCATTACATACTCTTCAACTTTATAAGTAACATCATCAGCATTTATCTTTTCTAGACTGTGAATAGATTATCAATCAATCAATCAATCAATAGTTTATTACGGTCATAGATCAGCATAGCCAAAAATAAGATTTTGCTATAAAATACATAGAATATGTAAGTAATATAAAACAGTGTGTCATAAAATGCAATATAATAAATACTGAAAATTCCCTTTTAATAATAGTAGTGCTAAAACTAATTATGAATAATTGCTCATGTAACGAATAGATTATCAGATATGAAGGGCTCACTTAATGACACCAAGGCAGGCTCAAGAGATTAAAATATTTGATTTTAGGATTTCTAGGTGTGAGAGGAATGCTGGTCCATACAACATATTAGGTGCTTTCTATTGCCAGGTGTTAAAATGAGGTGCATAATATTGCCAGCCTTATTGGTCTATTAATCTTGATTCAGCTCCCCTCCACATCATAATACCAGGTTAAAAGAGAGAGAGCAGAGAATACAGCTTTTCAGTGTTATGTGTCTGCATTCTATTCTAAAGAAAACAGTGCAGACAGGCTGTAATGCTTACAGTATGAAGGGGGGGGGGGAATCTGAAAACAAGAATGTATGGTAGTCCACTGGGGAAAAAAATGTCCTGCCTATAAAATCTAGAGCCTTGTATTCCCCGGATGCATTTGTGACTAGCATCTTCAGAGAAAACTGGAATAGAAGAGAATGGGTCTATATATACTGTGAGGCCCTGGTTAGGGAGGAGTGGTTCCCAGGTGAACTGTGTGTTGTTCTGTGTTGAATAGGTATTGTTCTGTTGTTAATGGCATGGCTCCAGGGTGGGAGGAAATGCACTCAAGGTTATTGTCTGCTAAATCCCATGTAAACTGTGTATTGTTCTGTGTTGAATAGGTATTGTTCTGTTGTTAATGGCATGGCTTCCAGGTGAGGATATGCAATCAAGGAGATTTTCTGCTATTGTCTACTGGGAAAGCCCCTGACCCTGGTTGGTTTCCCATTTGCATTTGCTGAGTGCTGATTTTCTTATTTTGTAGGACTGGTAGCCATATCTTGTTTACTTTAAGGGTTTCTTCTTTCCTGTTGAAGTTATCCAAGTGTTTGTGGATTTCAATGGCTTCCCTGTGCATTCTGACCTGATAGTTGTTGGCATGGTCCAGAATTTCAGTGTTATCAAACAGCATTTTATGCCCAGGATGGTTTATAATATGTTCTGATACTGCTGATTTTTCTGGCTGGCCCAGTCTGCAGTGTCTCTCATGTTCCTTGACTCGTGTTTGTACACTGCCTTTGGTGGTCCCTATGTAGACTTGTCCGCAGCTGCATGGTATGCAGTAAACTCCTGCGGCTTTGAGAGGGTCTCTCCTGTCCTTCGCTGAGTGCAACATTTGTTGGATTTTCTTGGTTGGTTTGTAAACCATTTGGAGGTTGTGTTTCCTCACTACTTTCCCTATTCTTTCTGTGACTCCTTTGATATATGGTAAAAATACCTTCCCTTTGGGTGGCTGCTTGTCTTCAGTCCTCTGGGTTTTTCTGGGTCTGGCAGCCCTTCTGATGTCTCAGCTGGAGTAACCATTTGCCTGTAGAGCCCGGTCTAGATGCTTCAATTCCTCTTCCAAGAAGTTGGGTTCACAGATGCGTTTTGCCGGTCTACCAGTGTTTTTATTGTGCTTCTTTTTTGTCCTGGGTGATGGTTAGAGTTCTTGTGCAGGTATCTGTCTGTATGTGTGGGTTTTCTGTATACTGTGTGTCCCAAACGTTGGTTTGATTTGCGGATGACTAGGACATCTAGGAATGGCAGTGTTCCTTCCTTTTCTTTTTCCATAGTGAATTGGATGTTAGGGTGGATGCTGTTCAGGTGGTTCAGGAACCCAGCCAGATCTTCTTCTCCATGGCTCCAAATGGTGAAAGTGTCTTCCACGTATCGGAACCAAGCTGTGGGCTTTTTTGGTGCTGTTTCCAGAGCTTGTTTTTTCAAAGTGTTCCATGTAGAAGTTTGCTATCACTGGGCTTAGAGGGCTTCCCATTGCTATCCCATCTCTGTCATGAACCGAGGTTCTCTGTTGTTCTTTTGATCCAGAGAGAAATTTAGCCACCCTAGACTATAGGACTTTCAACAAAGACACATAGGAAACCAGATCTGGGTTTAGACACTTTGCATGTAACATTTATTGAAACACAGAAACAGAGACACCTGAAACAATCATTTCTAATATCAGATACTCAATATAACAACCACCTTAAGTATCAAGAGCTCTTTTCATTCACTCACACATTCACACACATTCATACTCACGATCCTTCACTGGAAGTTGATCAAGCCTCCAAGAAGGGTGGATGGCCCTGTTGCCGCGGATCAAGGAACCATAAGGTGAAGTGGGAGAAGTACTGCCTTTTATACCCTTTTTTCTCTTCTTTCTTGAAATAAACATGTTCTGCTCACCATGGGTTCAGAACAGTCCAGTTCTTTGCACAAGTTTCAGTACATTCTGTGTGTGCCGGATCAACATCATTCATATTCGACAGATTGTATTGTCCTGGTTATGCTTGGTCAGCATCTCCGCTTCTGAGGCAAAGTTTCTCCCATTCCTCGCTTCCACCATCCAAGTTCCTCCTTCAATAGTGCTTTGCACGGCATCCATTTTATTTGGTTCTTTCAGGGCCTTGTCAATCCAGGAACCCATTCACCGTCCACATACTCAGCCATTCTCTCACATCTCTCTGTTCGTAGAATCCATTGTCCCACTGGAAATAGCTTGTGGTGAGGCAATGTTCAAACAAGGCTGTGATGTCCTCTATAGACCCATTCTCTTCTATTCCAGTTTTCTCTCAAGATGCCAGCCACAGATGCTGGTGAAACGTCAGAAAGAAACTCTTCTAGAACATGGCCACACAGCCCAAAAAACCCACAAAAAACTGTGGATGCCAGCCATGAAAGCCTACGACTTCATATTTACTGTTATTTTACCTATCAGATTACAAAAAGTCATTTCACCTTCATCTTCAATAAATCCTGACCAGGAGAGATTAGCCAGAAACAGATATGGAGCCAATAATATTTCATTTGTTGTGAACTTGACTGCTTTCAACTTAGAACTGATCAGCCAGCCATTATTTCTTTTGATATATTTTTTCTGGTTGTTTATTTTCACAGTATTGGCTAATTGTGGGTTTCCAAAAATATTTTTGAAATGATAAAAATTTTATATTCAGCACCAAGAGCACTTGTGGTTGTTTTCTCATTTTTTAAAAACATTGAAATGGGGTATAAGTCAGGGATGTCTATGGTTTCCTTTAATATTAAATTTGTGCTTGGAATACTTCACATATGCTATTAGACAAATAGCCTTTGCAGACTGCCAGAAATAGTGCACATTAAATTGAGACACTGCCCTGGCTCAGTGCTAGGGAGTCATGGGAATTGTATTTTTTTCTGAGACATTGAGCCTTCTCTGTCAGAGAGCTCTGGTGCCACAATAAATTACAGTTCCCATGATTCCCTAGCAATGAGCCAGGGCAGTGCCTCAATTTAATGTGCACTATTTCTGGAAGTCTGCAAAGGCCCAAAGTTTCAGGATCAGTGGATTTGAGCATGTTGGTTTAGAATTTAAAAACTTTCTTTTCACAGATGATCTGTTGCTGTTCATTTCAAAGCACCTGTGGTTGATTCCAGTTTTGATGCAGCATATTAATAATTTTTTAAAAATATGTGGTTATCCAATTAACTGGTCCAAATTAGAAATACTGCCAATGTGAGACAAGATGGACTCTAGCACCTTAAAACACTATATGCAATAGCCATTGGGATTGAAGCTGCTAATTCTGAACTTGATAGCTTTCAAGTAAAATTCCTTCGGGCTCTTTCATGTGTTCCAAATGTGTGCCCAACCCAGTTCTTTTACTAGAAATAGGAGAATGTCTTCTTTCTACTAAGGCTGGCCTACTTGCATTTAAATTTTGGGTCAGGGTTTTTGTTTTTATGTTGAGTATGGGTCTGGTTAGGTATGGGCCTGGCTTCAGATAGTTACATCAGTAGATGGACAAAACTTGTTGCTAACAAAGCTGCCTCCATTGGTCTTTCAGAATCCCTGTTTATAAACTTAGGCCATGAGATGGCACTAAAATTGCTAAGACAGAGACTCCAAAGCAAGATACATGTTTCCCTCAAACCTTCTTTTCAGAGGGCTTACTGGACTCCCACCTCTTCTCGATTTTGCCCTTGTGGACAGCAAGTAGTTGAAACTCTATAACACATTTTGTTCTCGTGCATTTTTTATAACCAGTGCCATAATCAGCTGATTGCCCCCTTGTTGAGATGCAGGCTGGACTGTTCTGAATTTTCTTACATCAAAATGCTGTTGCAAGACAAATGCATGAGTATTTCCCTGTTGGTTGCAAAATTTTTGTCACTGGCTGTTAAAATTAGAGAGTGAACAACTAAAAAGGGGTATGACTAACAGATCTATATCGTAGTGCTATAATTACATAATCAAGATAATCCCCAATGTTGTAATCCAATCTGACAATTTAATTTTATTCTTAACTTTCTGCATTTAAATGAAACCTTTATACTTTAGATTGGTTTTATGTTATTTGTAATCTTTCCATTTATATGTTTTAAGCTTTTGTATGCCTTGATGGGTCTATTGACCATAAATAAGAATGATTGATTTATTGAGCATGGTGGTTTAGAATTTAAAAACTTTTTTTTTCACAGATTATCTTTTGATGTTCATTTCAAAGCACCAGTGGTTGATTCCAATTTTGATGCAGCTGATTAATACATTTTGTAAAACATCCGGGTATTCAATTAACTGATCCATATCAGAAATACTGCCAGTATGAGACAAGATGGACTCTAGCATCCTTAAAGCACTGCAGTTTCAAAAGAACTCAAATTCTATTACTTATTTAGGTATAATTATCCATAGAGATTTATCTCAGATTATTAGTTTTAATATAAGTAAGCTGATAAAAATATTGCACAAGATTTAGAGAGATGGATGGGCTTAAAAATAAGTCTGTGGGGTAAGGTAAACACAATTAAAATAAAGGTCTTACCTTGAATTGTTTATGTTATTTGTGGGTTTCCTCTGTCTATAGCTTGCAAGTATTTTCAAAAACTAAATGCATTGTTTAGAAGTTTTTTGGGGGGCTCATTTCCTCATAGAATTTCAATGAAAAGGATGCAAATTCCAATAAAAGAGGGAGGGTTTGACCTGTTAGGATTGGGTTATGGGCCCAGTTTGCACCAGCGGTTCTGACTAGATGCACATAAGTGGCTGTTGTGTCTGCATCCAGAAGAGCTGCTTTCTACTATCTATATTGCCAGAGGGCAAAGAGTTAAGAAGCCACAGCCCCCCAAAAAACTTCTAAACAATGCATTTAGTTTTTGAAAATACTTGCAAGCTATAGACAGAGGAAACCCACAAATAACATAAACAATTCAAGGTAAGACCTTTATTTTAATTGTGTTTACCTTACCCCACAGACTTATTTTTAAGCCCATCCATCTCTCTAAATCTTGTGCAATATTTTTAGCTGTGTCTTCTTATCAACTTCTGATAGTGAAAGCTGGGAAGGCTGCCAACACTGAGTTTTGTTTTGATTACTGGCAAGAATGGAATTTTTAAGGTTCCCTAAGTTGTCAGACAGCAACTATTCTCAATGGGCTGTTTACATGGAAGCTGTTTTGATAAGAGAGTCTATTTGGGAACCGGTGGAATAAGGTCTCACTGCTACAAATGCTGAAATAGACAGAAAAGCATGCATGACTATCTGTCTCAACTTGGACCCGAGCCAGCTGGTCCACGTGCGAGATAAAAGGTCTGCCCAAGAGGTTTGGTTAGCTTTGAAAAGTATGCATCAGTCTGACTCCTCCCTGTCTAAAATGCTTTGGTCAAAAAGACTCTATGTTTGCAAAATGGCTCAGGAGCACCTAGCCAATATGAAGCATTTGTTCCTGGAAGTGCAATCCAGAGGAATCATCCTGTCAAGGGAGTAAAAGGCATACCTCCTGTTGAGCAGTTTGTCCTCTGATTTTGACCATATACTGTACAGCCTCCAGGGAGTGCCAGAGAGTCAGCTCACAGTAGACCTTGTAACTACACGTGTATTGGAAGAATGCCAGAGATGGCGTTTTGAGACTGGCATTCAGAGACAGCGACAGACAACAACAACCATACCACCAGAGGCAGTTCAAGGGACTGAGAGTGCTGCTGTCTGCAAGGTCAAGAGATGCTTTGCTTGTGAACAGCCAGGGCATTTCCAGAGGAACTGCAAGAGGTCACCTGCTGCTAGAGGGAAACAACAACGCCAGTCTCCTGGGAACAGGAAAGGAGTTGTTTTGGCAGTAAAGGACAGTGACTCTCAAGCCCATCATGCTGATGCTGCCAGACATCAATGGATGGTTGATAGTGGTGTGACCCATCACATCATGAACCAGAGGTCCTTGCTGAAGGACAGGAAGCCCTCCTGTGTCAACAAAGTGGGCTTGGCTGATGGGGGTTCAAGCCAAATCAGAGACATGGGGACAGTGCATTTCCCAGGGTTTGACAGATAGTGAGGCACGTTGATTTTGAGACTGCCTACCTGAATGCCAAGCTAGAGGATGAGGTTTACATGGAACAGGCACCAGGTTTTGATGATGGCAAAGAGGGCAAGGTCTACAGACTCAAGAATGCCCTATATGGTTTGAAGCAGAGTGCACACTGCTAGAACATGTGCATCCATGAGGAGCTGGTGAGGCTTGGATTCACACGCAGTGTAGCAGATGCATGTGTGTACAGGAGAGGAGGGGTCACTCTGGTGATTTATGTGGATGACCTCTGTCTGGCTGCTCGGACAGAGCAGGAGGTGAAGGCCATACAGGAAGAGTTGGCCATGAAGTTTGTTTTGAAGGACCTGGGGAACCTCAAGGCCTATCTTGGGATTGAAGTTGAGAGGACTGCAGATGGTCAGGTGTTGTTGAGTCAGACCAGGAAGATCGAAAGGTTGCTGGAGAAGTATGGCTTGGAGAATGCCAAGGTGGTGAGAAGTCCCATAACTCTAGGGTTCACCAGCAGTGCAGAGTCTGACAAGGTGTTTGAACATGCAGATCTTTATAGGTCAGTCATTGGTAGTCTCATGTTCATTGCCAACAACACCAGTCCAGACATAGCTTTTGCTGTGGGCCTGCTGAGCCAAAGGGTGAGCAGTCCCAAGGTGGAGGACTGGACAGCAGTAAAAAGACTTTTGAAGCACCTGAAGGGCAGTAAGGAGCAGAAACTGGTGTTGCGGGGATCTGAAGCCCAGCTAGAGTGTTATGTAGACAGCTCCTTTGCATAGGAGATGCATGACAGGAAGTCGATAACAGGGTTACACATCAGGTATGCTGACAGTCCAGTGGTCTGGAGGATCAGGAAGCAGAGCTGTGTGGCACTGAGCACTTCAGAGGCAGAGTTTGTGGCTTTGTCTGAGATGGCAGGAGAAGTGCAGTGGATCAGGCAGCTTCTGAAGGATCTTGGTGAGGAGTGCACAGGTCCAACGGTTATGCACAAGGACTCACAGGCCTGTATTGCCATGGTTGAGGTGGAGAATTTAAAGAACAGGATCAAGTACATCGGTGTCAGATATCAGAATGTGAGCGAGATGGTCCAGAAGCGTGTTCTGTGTCTGTCCTACATTAGTTCAGAGGACAATGTGGCAGACATCCTCACAAAGGCTCTGCAAGTGGAAAGGCAAGAACGAATGGTATTGGAGTTAGGCTTGGCACCAGGAGCAGCAGAGGAAGCTCAAGGCTCTGGGAACTGGTAGGTTCAGCCAAGGCATTGGCAGAGTGGAGAACATCTGGACCAGAGGGCCAGAAGATCTAGGCCAGAGTGCAGATGTACTAGAAGAGATATGCCTGGAGTGGTGAACAGTTTCCAGTGTAGGGGTGCATATCAGGAGAGTGGTGCTGGGGAAAAGAATGGGGTTCTGAGACTAGAACAGGGTTCTGAGGTCTAGAACGGGGTTCTGAGGTCTGGGGCACACTAGGTCAGGTTGACAGTGGCACAGAAAAGAGACCAGAGCACTGGGAGCCAGCAGTAGGACATCGGTGATGTCAGGCTGGTGGGATATGACACACGAAGGAAATTAGGGGTTCACACGCAAACACTCCAAGTAAATGAGCTAAGAGATGTGCACACAATGTACATTTTGGAGGGGATTGTTAGGATTGGGTCCCAAGGGAAAATGTACATTGTGGGATAGTGTTGCAGCCATGATGACACAGCATTTGGCCACAGCTGAGTCATGCAGCCTCATGCTGATGAAACAGGACATGACATCATGGGGGTAGTCACCTGGTGTTGGAAAGCACAGAAACTGCTGCAAAACTGCTGTGTCACTCAGGTGAGCGACAGGTGTCCAGGAGGAAGAGGCAGGGCCAGAGAGCCATGTGGAGCACAGGCTATATAAGGCAGAAGCCTCTGGACACACATGTGGGTGTGGTATGTGGATCGTTGATGGTGGATTGTGCATTGCTGTTGGAGTTGCGTTGGTGTATGCTGTACATATCTGTATCTAGAGCAACAAAGATTAAAGCCTCATTCGTGAGACGTCTGGCTGTAGAGTCTCTGTGCTGTCTCTGAAAGGGGAGAGGAGTTTCTCCAGCTGACAAGCAGCCTGCTTCATTGGAGAAGTCTGGATCCTGGTGCTTCACGTTACGTGGTCCCCACGTGCTGTGACCTTCCACATCTTCTCACATACCATTGGGCATATCTGTTATCTTGCATCAATTTTTGGACATACCAACTTAAAGTAATCATCATCAGCCTTTCTGGAACCTCTGTTCAAATGGACAGTACTTTCAGCACTTAGAACTGTGTGACAAATATTCTCTCACTGACTTTATGAGGGAATCCAGATTTGAAAACTCGTAAGGGACCATTTTTATAGAAGTTTTGGCCTATAATGAAACTGCTACCTTAAATCAGATACTTGCTGTTGATGATGAATTTGTGCTTTTTTCTATTTTGCAGAGCAATTTAAACTGTCTCTATAAGCTAAATGACAATATTTAGAAATGAAACATTTGTTACAATCCAGATTTGCCCTGCAGCTTTAAGTGCATCTGAAATTCTCTTAATATAAGAGACATTATTTGATGCCAACCAAGAATCCTAATCAACAATATATATATGTCTGTTATCTATAAGTATATATGACATGTGAAGTTTATAGCAAGAAAGGAATAGAAAACTAGAATATCTAACTCTAACCAATCAATAGCCATCAGTTTTAACATCTGTGGCCCAAAACACATTGGCCAAAAAATATGGAGTCTATATGTAATTTTTCTCTACCTGTGAGCCAATTGACAGAAGATCTAACAAAACTTGTAATGTCAGAAAGAATGATGTATATACAGAATTTACAAATGGACTTATATTTGGACATTTCATCAGCTTTTATATAAACCTATGACTGATGTGGTTATTTTTTCTCCTTTTGTATTTTTGTGCTTCATTATACAAGAACAATATTGTATGAAATGGATCCCCTTTGAATGTAAATAATTTTAAAAAAAAATCAGTTAAATTAACTGTGGGCTGGAACAGACAGCCCTTTAAAACCTGCTTTCAGTCATCTTGGGAGTGCAGTGTTTATATGTCACATGCTCCAAAGATCCTTGGAAGCCACCCAGAAGCTGGACAGCCATCCAGACATGTGTGACTTCAAGTGCTCAGGTAGTGCAGTGTTTACACACCACACACTGCCAGAGCATCTTGAGGCCATGTTGGGATTGCAGTGTGGCTGGGAAAGGTAGCTCTTTCCTGGCCCAAATAGGAGCGGATCTTTTCTGCTCCTATTTGGGCAAGGTTCAAGGTGGATTGAGGCTGTGCATTTGTTTGCCATGGCCCCAGTCCATCTTCAGCAGAGAAAGCTTCAAGCTGCCCTTCAGGGCCATTTGTTCTGGCCCTATGAAAATATAAATTCTCAGTAAATGCAATGGATAAGAAATTGATTATTATTATTTTTTAAAAAAGAGAGAATATTCATTTTATTTCTTATATGGAAATTCTTCAGGCTTCTAATCACATTATAATAAAATAAAAATCAATTCTTCCATCCCCAATATTGATATGACTTCTAAACACTTTCCCAGAAATTTATAGATTCTACTGAATGTTTATGTAGTAGTAAGTCACACTGACTTTCATCATGCTTACATCTAGGTAAATGTGCATAGGAGCACAGCTGAAGGCTGAATCAAAATGCCTAAGATTGCACTGTTGGTATGTCATTCAGTTTGACAGGATTAAATTGTGAACATCCAACGTTAAAGTAAAATGTGAAGGAACATATTATGTACAAGAGAATATTGACTTATGATGGAAGATGATACCAAAAATTTAGAAATTATATTAAGTGGGAAAGCAGTGCTAACTTTAATAAAAACCATTCCATAAAATGGAAATCAGGAATTGTTTAGGTGTCTAAAGCTGTAGCTGTTCAAGACACAAGACATTATTATAGCTAACCAAACACTTTAAAATTACTGTGTTAGAAATTCTATTCATTGAGGAATATATTTCTTGAATTTCAAACAGCCTTCAAATATTTATATATAAGTTATAGGATATCTTCTGTAGAAATCCAAAATAGCCCCCCCTCCACTTTTTCAGCATTTCTGTTTCTGACATCAGTAGTCACCTTTTCTCAAGCATAAAGTATACCAGCACATATTATTTTTACTGTAGGTGATTTGCACATTGGGAAGGAAGAGGTATAGACATGCTTTAACTTTCTGACAAATAGTTTTGATGATCGAGGATTCCAGCATTAATAAAAGAGTGAAGACAGAGAAATTGCCCCTGGTGGAAAAAGCTAGGTTCTCCTCAAACAGTAGGATGAGTGAGCAAATCAAGGTAACCATAACTTTGCTACTGTAAGAAAAACCACAAAAAATGGGAGAAACACAGATAGATAAAAAGAGTATTTGACTTCCCACTGGAAGTTTCCATTTATGTTTGTTTCTCGGGTACAGCTAGCCACAAATTTATGACTCTTTCCTTCTCTACTTGTTTGTCTAAGCTTTTTTTCTTTCAAAAGTTTGAAAATGATCTACAATAAACATCCTTAGCCAGGTACCTTCCAGAAGTGTTGGACTCCCACTACCCCAGATGACATGGCCCTGCTGGCTGAGGATGATATGAACTGTCGCTGAGTGCCAGATTCCTTTAAAAGATATGATCAATCCATTGTATTTTTATCACCATTTGTGTTATTAAAATCTTTGTTCATATAACCTGATCAATATTAACTTTTATTAAAACTTAAGAAAACAGACCTGGCACAAATGCCAGGAGAAAGTAATTGAAAATTACACCATCTTCCCTGTCCTACCTCAACTCCACTGATAAGAGCGAGCCTTCATTTAAGAGCTCATGAAAAACAGCTGTTGTTTCAGCTGAATTTATATTCAATAAAGTGAAACAGTTTTTAAATAAATAGGTTTCTTTAAGGTGAAATCATTAACTATTGGTGGGGGAAAATCTTTTATAGTCTTTCTTCCTTATTTTAGATGATTTTTTTTAAAAAAAATCTCCAGCAAAATTATTCAGTTATTCATTCATAATGGTCTGTCTTGAAAGCCTTATTTCTATCTCATCTTTTAAAAAAATTCCTTCATCAACACAGTCTTAAAATCTTACTACACAGAGTAGTTATATCCAGTGTATTATGTGATTATTCATATGACTGATTCAAGAACAAGAAATAAGGAACAGAAGTGAGTATACAGAGGCAGGAGAGTTGCTGAAGCATGAACAGAGTTTTGTTAAAAAAAATGTTATGAAGCAATTTTTAATATGAATATTCTCACAGTCTGGATTTTAAACATTAAATTATTATACCCTTTCCCAAATTAACATTGCTCAATGAAATGTGACTTCCCCAAAGATGCTAAGGTTTCATCTCTGTCTCCCTCAGCTTCACACCTGACTTGTTTGCATTTCCACAGTATATTTTTTCCAATATACTGCATGGTAATCATAGACAGAAATGTTAATGAGCAAGTGATACTACATTACCTTTATACTAAAAACCTTTAAATGTAAATTAATCATGGTCTCATTAAATTGGGGTAGTTATTTTACTTACCTTTATTCTAATGTGACATTTACATTTACAATACATTACTGTACTGAAACCTCACTGAACTGAAGGTTTCCCATCCATGATTTCATACCTGCTTTGAGCATTAAAGAGAGGGAAACAGCTGCATAAATTCTGGAAAAGACTCTTCCTCACCCACTGAAATGGAATGAGAGAAGTTAAAAAGAAACACACACACACACACAGAGGGATGGTACAGGACAAAAACAAAACAAAACAAAATTTCTTCTACAATATAAACTATAAGCTCCATCCTATCCTACACCAAGAATATGCCCTAATAAAAATAAGAACTTCATATCACTGATTGATAGGTACAGGTTGAGTTTCCCTTATCCAGAATTCCAAAATACCATTGCCATCTTCAGGATATCTCATTATGTAGATGCAAAAATATTCCAAAATACAAAAAAAGCATATATCTGAAATTCAAAAGGCTTCTGGTCGGAAGCATTTCAGATAAGAGATCCTCAACTTATACTATATATAAGGACCAACAACCAAAAAGAGTAATTCCTTATTCTTAGTCATAAATATTTTCAAGAAACATATAGTTCAATAGTTATTTTTCAATATCTGCTCTTTCCTGAAGGTATGCTGCTGTTCATCTCTTCTACACTGTAGAAATAATGCAATTTAACACTGCTTTAAGTGCTATAGCTCCATCCTATGGGATTCTAGGGTTTGTAGTTTTACAAGATCATTAGCCTTTTCTGCCAAAGAGTGCTGGTATCTTACAAAACTACAAATCCCAGGATTCTGTAGGATAGAGCAATGACTGTGACAGTGGTGTCGAACTGCATTATTTCTGCATTGCAGATACACCCTTTGTCACCCTTGGGTTCCAATGACTGCTATGATTTCCTTCCATTTCTTGGAATATATTCTCTGAAAGATAAAAGAGAAAGAAAGCCTAAAACAAAATTGAATAGAAAGGCACTTCACAGTCAAAATGCCATGCTGTCTGGAGCAGCAATAGCAGCAGCAACACATGGAAGGACATACTCCATACCAAGAGATAGATTATGGGAAAAACTTGAAAATACCAGTATTGATAAACGATTGTTAACATTGATTCGTAAATTACATGAGAACTCCCGAGTGGTAATACGATGTAACACCCGGGGTAATACAACAAGACCTATTCCCACACCAAATGGAGTTAGACAAGGTTGCATTTTAGCACCCACTCTTTTTAACATCTATATTAACTCCATGATATCAACTTTATCAGAAATATCTGCACATGCCCCGACTTTGTCAAATAGGTCTTTATCAATATTGGTTTATGCAGATGATGTTGTATTAATGTCCATCACGAAAATAGGGTTAAACAGACTCTTAAAAGCCTTGACAACATATTGTATAAAAGATGAGTTAAAAATCAATTATAACAAAACCAAAGTAATGGTATTTTCTAGAAGCTGCCATCGATATAATTGGACCCTTGATGGAAACCCCATAGAACAAGTGTCTTCTTATAAATATTTGGGAATTACTTTCCATGATAAGGGGATCATAAATTTACATCAGAAAAATGCAATAATGAGCAGTCAAAGAAATATTAAGGCCTTATGTACCTTCTACTATAACAAGGGAGGCCAATATACTCCTGCAGTCCTTCAAGTATTTGTGATTAAGATATTAGCACAATTATTATATGGCTCTGAGATATATATCTTTAAAAACTTCACAGCTTTTGAGGCAGTCCAAACAAAATTTCTAAGGACAATATTAGGAATCCCAAATTGTGTTTCAAATTTCACACTCCGTTTAGAAACAGGACTATTATCTATTGAGGCGCGCACATGGATACGCAAATTAAATTTGTGGCTTAAAATGTTATTTTTTCCAACTGGATTGGTTCCATTAATCTTAACAGATTCTTTCTTATCCCCTTGGAAAAAAATCATTGGCTTTGAAACTTTCTTCTCTTGGACTATCACTATCGGAAATATCGACACTGGGTTATGATAAAGCAAAATCTGAAATTACCCAACGTATCAAGGACATTGACTTTCAAACTCACATAAGTCAGTCATCTTTGTATTCTATTAGAGAAACCAGTAGACCAGGTAAATATGCCAAATATTTTGAAAATTTGCATGTTGTGAAATTTAAAAGAGCTTTTATGCTAGCAAGGTTTAATATAATACCTTCGGCAGTCCTGGAGGGCAGATTTAAAAAGACCCCCTATCAATATAGACTTTGTCCCTGTGGGTCAGAAGAAGTTGAAAATATAAATCATGTAATTTTTGGTTGTTCTCTATATGCAGATATAGGTGACTTATATATAACCCCAATCATATTACAATATCCAGGTAGGCAAATGGAATTCTATATAAATTACCTATTAGCAGATCAAAAGAAAGGTATAACACTAGCAGTTGCAAAAAAATTTGCAGCTGCTATTACAAATTGCAAAAAGTACTTAAAACAGAATTAATAAATTTGAATCAATTTATTTTATTTTATTAAATTAAATTTACACGTATGATCTGATCAAACGATAAATTGATAGTTTGAAGGGATACACCTGTAGTATATTATTATAATTTTGATTGGTGATTCATATAATAAAACTTTGGTAAATTCATTTGTTTATTAAATTTTATTTCTCAGTTTTTATAATAATATAAAATATATTCTAAATACAACTTAATATTGTATTATGATTTGGAATTACCTACGATTTAAAAATAGTTTATTTATTATAATTGGAAGTCTGTCTCATTTTTTTAAAGTTTTCTATATGTTTTGCTAAGATTTACAAGTTTACTTTGAATAATTCATAGCATATAATTGATGTGATGTGTCCTACAATTATCCTTCCGTTTTTCGCAACAATGATAGCTATATGGCCATAATAATAATAATAATAATAATTTTTAAAAAATTAGATTTTGAAAATCATCAGGGGGTATGGCCATAGTATACTATCACAATTTTGATTGGGGATCAATATAATATATCTTTGGCAAATTTACTCTGTTCATTAAAAGACATTTTTTCATTTATAACAATATATTTTAAATATAACTCATCACTGTATCCTGATTTGAAATCATCTATGACTGTAATAACAAAGATTAGATTCAGATAGTGTGAGGAGGTATGGTTATAGTATAGTATCATTTCCAATTAGAAACCAATATAACATAATCTTGGTAAATTTATTCTGTCTATTAAACTCTGTCCCTCATTTTATAATAGTATATTTTAAATAGTACATTTTAATTACAAATCTCTTATTGTATTATGATTCGGAACCACCTATGTTGTAAAACAATTTATTTATTGTACTTGGAAGTCTGCTTTTTTCTGTATGATTTGTTTATATTTACAAGTTTATTTCCGAGAATTAGTGTGTACAATTGATATGAGGTGTTTTATATCATTTTTGTTTATTTGTAAAATCCTGGCCATATGGCTGTAATAAAGATTGACAATTTGACAATTTGGGAAGGACACAGATAACCTGGGTATTGGCTTCCCTTGTAAATACTTTTATTTCTAATCCATTTTGTAAAAATGTAACTCTTTACATCATTACTTGAAAACCTATCCATTAATCTCCCTGTGTGAAAGGGGTACTTTTGTTTTGGATTATGTTTTTCTAATATAGAAATGTAATTAACATAATTAATATAATTATGTTAATTAATATAAATGCCTTTGTTCCTAGCTCTAATTTTCATCAAGTAACTGGTACAAAATCAGTAGAATCTGTAAATGTAGTAGAGTAAATTGGTTAGCCTCTCTCATAAATTATAGCCCAATAAGACAAGAGTGCTACAACAGATAACATCACTTCTACCAGAATGTGCAGAGGAGAAATTCTGGTGTCAAAAAGGAGACCAGAGGACTCCCACAGCAACCATTTCACCCAGGGCTGAGGCATCATTGTGGGGAAACCATACGCTGTTTTTGATATTCATTAATCATCTGCCTAATTTGTTTTCACATAGGAGCGCTGACAGCAAATGAATGTTATTTCAGCAAGAAGACAGTGCATAATCCAGACTATTATGGCAGTAGAACTGATGAAAACGGCTGCTCTGTGTGTGTTTTTCTGTGTGCTATTCTTTGTCCAACTATAATTGTAAACATGTCTATTATTTTTTTAAAAATCTGCTGAAAGAAATAGATCTAACATATGTGGTTAGAATGATGATAAATTCCTTGACACTCATCTCAGAAACATGAACTGAAAACTGGTCAAAGATTTCCTAACTATTTAGAGTTATAAAGTGTGGGATTCAAGTAACAGTGATATTCATCTCATAAAGTTCCTTGTCCCATAAGTCTCTTTGTTTTCTCTCTGTCTCTCACAAGTTCTATTACTAGTTTGATTGTGATTTTTTTTTCAGGAGAGCCCAGGCTGTATACACACTGCACAATTAATCAGATGCTACTTTAACTATCATGACTTCATCCTGGGGAATCATGGGATGTGTAGTTTTGTAAATGAGTTGGAGTTCCACCTCAGAGAGCTCAAATGTAGTTTAGAGCAGGACACTAGAGATTCCTAAATTACTCCCAAAGGCAGAGATCCCAGGTCTCCAAAGGATGAGGTCATGATGGATAAAATGGAATCAAATTACTACAATTTTACAGTGTGGATACATCCTTACAAAATGTGCTGATAGTGCAAAATGCTTCCTACCAGAAAACAAAACTTGATGATGGTTTGATTGGACTTCTTCCAAAGCATGCTGTAAAGCATTTGTGCTGAAACTAATACAAATCAATGAAATGGATGCTGAGGTTGTAGTTGTACTGAAGTGTTGACAATGTGTGTATCCACGATGGGAAGGTAAGAATCTGTATCCATGATGGGAAGATAAGAATTGTGTGATCAGTGGGCTGTATGTGTTCTTTGGAGGGCCCAAAGGCACCCTACCCCCAGCCAAAAAAGTTGGGGGAGGGAGATGGTTTCAAAAACACATTTAAACATTTTTGGTGTTTGTTTTCCTTTAAACTAATTGTAAAGTTATTACATGCTGTTTCTGGGTGCTCATCACCCCAAAAGAGAGAAAAAAATGCTCCTAAACAGCTGGGTGGCTGACACCAGAAGTGACACCAAAATGACACTACAACAGTAAAGCTTCAACAGACCTCCAGAGTGACAAACAAACAAACAAATAAATCCAGAGGTGGAGTTGGCTCCTGAGCTGGCTATCCTTGATCTACCAGATTAAAGATTTGGAGGATTCAAAGGAACACAGATGTGAAAATTAAATACCATAAAGAATCCTAATTTCTACATAGGATCAGGATTTAATCTGAGCCTGATGATACCTCAATTGCTGATCTAATGCATTGCAGGAAGTTGGACTGAAATGACCAAGAATGAGTCATTTACTACTTTTTAAAAAAATAAATTTTATTATTATAAACATAAAAACATACCATACACTTCAACTCAACAAACAATACATATCTTCTACACAAACTAACATATAACCTATCACCATAAATTAACAAAATTACAGATATAAAAATAAAAATGCAATACCTATGTTATGCTTCTTTGGACCTTTAGTCTTTCCATATTTACTTTCTATCCTCCTTCCATCTTCTGTAATTATCTTCTTCTGATCCTTTCTATATTCCCTTTACTAGGTTACCTTCAATCTCATCCCTCATTCTATCAAACCTTTCCCTATCCTTCTATCACCTCCTCCCTCCATCCATCTTCCTCTTTCAACCTCTCTCCTCTCCTTCCCTCCTCTCTATTTCTCTCCACTCATCCCTTCACTCTTCCTTTCTACATTCTCATACCTTCATCTACTTACTCTTACCCTCAACGACATCCTATCTCCTTCTTCTTCCTCTTCACTCAAACCAATTTCATTTCTTCTTACATCCTCCCTACATTACACCCATTACAAACCATTCATTCTGACTGAACTTCCTTCTTACTAGAACTGGTTGATTACACCCTGATTTTTCTACCTTCTTATCTACTATCAGCTAAAGAGAAGCTTCCTCGCTTCGTCCTATCTTAAATCCTAAATCTTAAATCTGAAAACTTGCACTTCTATGTTCCATTTGTGTTAATATTTCCAATTATCTTTGTGTTTCATCTCTTTTTTGTTTATTTTTTATTTTTATTTTTTATTTTTGGTTGTATCCTTCGGGTGCCCTCATCTTCCTTCATCATATTAATTGTGTGTTACATATTTAAATTAATTTCCTCTTTAAATTTTATCAATCAAACTCAAAATCCAATTATAGCCACTTTTCCCCACACACTCCAAATATCCTAGTATTGGCTTCCAATCTTCTAACCCTTTCTTTCCGGGTTCCCGTCTCACAATTTGAGTCAGCCCGTCTGACTCAATCGCATCATATAATTTTTTTTTAACCATTCTTTTACACTTGGGATATTTTTTTATTTCCATTTTTGCGTCAATGTCATTCTTGCCGTGGTTACCAAATAGAAGAGAATTTTACCAAACTTTTTCACCATATTTTCCTCCCACATATTTAGCAAATAAAATTCCAGACATATTTGAATCTCAATCTGAAGAATTGTACTTATAAATCATTTACTTTAGACCAATAACGCTTTACAAATTTATATGTCCACCGTGGTAGATGGTACCAGGTTTCTCCCCACATTTTCAACATAAATTGTTTTTTGTTTTATAAATTTTTGATAATTTTTCCAGTGTAAGATACCATCTAAAGTATAACTTATAATAGTTCTCTCTGAGATTCTGGGATATAGTATACCTCAACCCTTTTACCCATGTATATTTCCAGCTGGACAGTTCTATTGAGTGTCCGACATTTTTGGCCCATTGTATCATATTTTTGTTCACCACCTCATCTTTTAACTTCCATTTTAAAAGTATTGCATAGTAATTTCTGATCCATTTTTCTTTATCTGTAAGCGTTACTTTGTCAAATTCAGTATTATTCTCCCTGAATCTGTATAATTTATTGTCTGCTCTATAACATTCTGAGATTTGCCTAAAAAGGAACCAATCCAACTTGAGTCCTTCTCTATACAGTTCTTCTTGAGATTTCAAGCTAAATTTTCCATTACTATCTTTTTTTAGTAATTGCTCATAAGTTAACCATTTTACTCCTTGTGCTGTTTCTCTGCATTGGATTGACTCCTGAGGTGAGAACCATAAGGGAAGTTTTAACAACAGTCTGGCTTTATACTTAGTCCATACTCCAAATATAGCTTTTTGTATATAGTGAGTTAAAATCTTGGTTAGCTTTTAGTTTATCATAACCTAAATATGCATGTCAGCCAAATGTAACCTGTCCCCTTCTAGTTCTAATACTTGTCATTCTCCAATAGGATCCATTCCTTCAACCACATGAAACAACATGACTCAAAGTATAATTTCAGATTAGGTAATCCTAGTCCTCCTCTTTCCTTTGCAAACTGTAAGATTTTTAATCTGACTCTTGGTCTTTTTCTTTGCCAAATAAAATTGTTTAAGTCTTTATTTTAAAGGGTTTGTCTACAGATTTTAAAGGGTTTGTCTATAGTTATTATTGGGTTCATTTGAAAAAGAAAAAGCAATTTTTGGTAATACAAGCATTTTAATGGCCGATATTCTTCCTAACATTGACAGTTGTTTCTTGTTCCAATTTTGCATATCTTTTTTTGATTTTGTTCCATACTTTCCTGTAATTTTCTTCAAATAAGCATATGGATTTTTTTTTTTTTTTTGGAATTTATACCTAAATATTTGACTTTTGTTTGTATCATCATACCTGTTTTGTTACTCAATTCTTTTTCCTTTGAATTAGTCAAGTTTTTTTGTAAGAATTGCTGATTTTCCTTTATTTATTCTACAGCCTGATATTTCACCAAATTCTTGAACAGTTTCCATCAATTTTTCCACACATTCACATGGGCTATCTAAAAAATAAAATAAAAAAATGATCAAATCATCGGCATAAGCTCTCAGCTTATAACAGCTCTTCCTAATTTTAGTTCCACAAATCTGATCCTGGGTTTTGATTTCTTTAATTAGTCTTTCTATCACCATCAGAAATAAAAGAGGTGAAAGTGGGCAGCCTTGTCTAGTGCCCCTTCTGATTGAAATGATTTCCATATGTTCCCCATGTATAATAATCCTTGCTTTTTGTTCTTTGTATATTTCCTTTATCCATTTGATAAATTTGTAGCCTAATTCCATTTTTCCTAAAATTTCAAATAGTATTGACCAATTAACCATATCAAAAGCTTTTTCCAGGTCTACAAATATTAATCTTAATTTTTTTTTCATTATGTTTTTCATAATACTCCAGTACATCCAATACTACCCTTATTTTTTTCTCTCATTTGACAGTGGGGTAAGACGCCTCTTTGGTCTTTATCTATCCAATCTTTTAGGTAATTTTAAAATCTTTTAGCCAATATAATAGTAAAAACATTATAGTCAATATTTAACAATGGAATTGGTCTATAATTTTTTGGTTCTGTGGTATCTTTCCCTTCTTTTGGGATCAATACTATATCAGCCTCTGTCCAGGATAGAGGCACTCCTTTTTGTAAATTATGATTCATTGTCAGTTGCAATGGAATACATAATTCCTCCATGAATGTTTTGTAATAAAGAGGAGTAAACCCATCAGGTCCCGGAGCTTTTCCTTCTTTACATGTTTTTATTGCTTCCATGGTAGAAATGTCTCTGTTTAACTTTTCATATTGATCTTCATTTGGGACCTCGAATCTTTGTTTATTCAGATATTGCCTAATTTTCTTTATCTCTATGGGTTGGTTATGATATAATATTGAATAAAATTTATGAAATGTTCCCATTATCTCTTCTTGCTGCATTACTATTTTCTGTTTATCTTTAATTTTTGTTCTTTTCTTCTCTCTTTCTTTCCTTAGTCTATCAGACAACCATCTGCCCATCTTGTATGCTTGTTCAAATTTTTTTTTATTTTTTTTTTTTTGCTTAGGGCCTTTAATCTTTTCCTTATTTCAACTGTGTCCTTCCTAGCTAACTGTTTTTGAAGTAATTCTATTTCTTTTACTATATTCTTATCTCCTGGTGCATCTCTAAGTTTTTCCTCCTTTTGGGCTATTAATTTTTGCAGCTTTTGACTTTTTTCTTTTCTGATTTTCTTTTGATAAGCTTCCTGATTGATAAAGAATCCTCTTAATACTGCTTTCCCAGCATCCCAAATAATTGACATCTTGACCTCCTTTGTCATATTTTCTCAAAAAAAAAAACCTGATAGTATCTTTTGTTTTAGAAATCAGTTCTTGATCTTGTATTAACTCATCTTTTAACCTCCACATGTTATGTTTCCTCTTTTCATGCAAAATAAGAATAACCAGATTATGATCAGATATTGTGCGGGTTAGTATATCTACTGTTTTTATAAATTTGTTCAGAATACTGGGAAGCCAAAACATAACTAATCTAGAAAATGAGCTATGCCTATTTGAATAAAATTTATATTCCTTAGTGGTATTATGTAAATATCGCCATGCATCATTTAGGGCATAGTTTTCCATTAGCCCAAAAAAGGTTTTTGGCAATTTACTCTGATATATTTTTATTTTATTGTTTGATTTTCTATCTAAACTCAGGTTTACTACTTCATTAAAATCTCCGAAAATTAGTACATTTTCATAATTGAACTATGGAATCTCTGATTGTAGTCTATGAAAAAAAAACCTTTATTTTCCTGAGGGCCATAAATTCCTGTGATAAGCATAATTTCTCCATTCCAATTCACCTCCACTCCAATATAATCTCCCACAGGGGCATTTATTATCTCTTTAGCATCAATTTGTTTATTAATATATATTACTACTCTTTTTTTCTGATTTTTTTTTGGGCCGAGATAAAGTCATTTCCTAATCTCTTGTTCCTAATTAGTATTTTTTCCAAATATTTAATATGCATTTCCTGGAGGCATATTATGTCATATCTTTCTTTTTCAAGCATATTGAAAACTCTTTTTCTTTTAATAGGCAAATTTAAGCCTTTTACATTCCATGTTATTAATTTCATTTTAATTCTGATTCAATTTAATTGGGATCGAGGAAGATGTGGACATCCAAATCCAATGATTTTCCACTCAGTTAATTAGTCAATATCTTCTTCTTCTTCTTCTTCTTCTTCTTCTATATTATCCTCTCTCTGTTCTTCTACTAACTCTTCTCTACTTCTCACTTCCTTTGATATGCTTTCTTCTTTCTCATCTGTCACTCATTCTCTTTGTTCGTTTTTTCCTCCTTCTCTTTCATTTGATTCATTTAGTTAAGCTTTTCTGTCCCCTTCTTTCTTTCCGTTCCTTCCTTCCCTGCCATGGCTATATAAAGTCATTTACTACTTCAGGCATGCAAAATGTCTGCCTCAGAAAGCCACATATGGTCAGTCAGGAATCCAGAGTTGATGATATATGGCAACTACCTAATGTTTGAAAACTGTTCCCCATTTGGTAGTCTTTGGTTGAGGAAGCAATGAAAAAAAAAAAAAGGTTTTTAAAATCATAGATGGACTATGATGTGTGGACCATTCATGCAGTGGATTGTGGAACACTGTTTATACAGGTCATCACTATACAACCTGTCCCCTTTAAGGGCCGAGGGACTTCAGCTCCCAGAATCCCAGGAGCTATTGGCCAACATGGGACTATTGGCCAACATGGCTGAGGCTTCTGGGAGCTGAAGTCCTTCGGCCCTTAAAGGGGACAGGTTGCCTACCCCTGCTTTAGACAATTCTTCTGAAACACCCCTAACCAGAGCTTTAGCTAGGAAAATATACTCACTTTGTCCCACTGACATGTAGCAGAAGACAGCAGAGGTCTTGAGCACTACTGATGTGATAATCTTCCCTCAAATGATGGGAGAGCAACCAGGGAAATTAGAAAGGTTATATGAGTTTTTAAAAATACATCTCATAAAATCAAAATATTTGCAGCAGTTTCTGTCAGTGTGTGGATGATGGGTGTTGCAGTGATGCTCTTTGACACCCAGCAGAATCTGCAGGACAAGCTAGCTGCTGTGATCCACAGCCACTTTGTACCTCTTACCGTCAACTAGCTCAGCTTCTCTTCTTCAGGCAATCCTGTCTTCCTCAGTCAAGAAGACACATTGTTCAAAAGTACAGTTTTATTAATGCATATAAAAGAAAAATAAGATAACTAAGTAAAATCCATTGTGATGAAATTATCCAGTTCAACCATGAGAGATTACATCTTTAACAATCCCAAAAGCATAGGATCCCAACTTGTTGTAGTTGAAAGTTAAGAAGAAGTTACAGATCCATGTTTCCAGATGCAGGAGTTACATTATAAAAGTAGTATGAACATACTCAAAAACTAAAAGACAAAAGCGCCGTGGTTAAAACCACTGTCAAGCGCACACACACTGTGTTTTCAAAATATAAACAAACCTAGACAAAGGATTCTCTTGGCCCTTCCCATACTCCACCTTCTGGGTGTTATGCTGATTGGATAATGCCTGTATGATGTGTATTAACCCAGCCCCTTGCTGTCCATCATCCCCCATGTGACTGCTTTTCTCGTGAGCTCAGATGTTGATGTATTTGTTATCTCTTTTCCAGCTAAATCTATCATTGTTATGACTTCTTGACCATCTGGGCTGAGTTCTTAGTTTCTCTAGATCAGGGGTAGGCAACCAGTCCCCTTTAAGGGCTGAGGGACTTCAGCTCCCAGAATCCCAGGAGCTATTGGCCAACATGGGACTATTGGCCAACATGGTTGAGCCTTCTGGGAGCTGAAGTCCCTCAGCCCTTAAAGGGAAAAGGTTGCCTACCCCTGCTCTAGATGTTGTTCTCATGAGGAAATTTCCACACACACATCTCTACATTTCACCTTTGACTGCATAACCCATCCATATTCCAACACTTTCTAATAGTGAGTGGCTTGATGAAAAAAATACCACCTGAAGTAGTACAGGGGAACCTTCCCATCCATGGGGGTTCAGTTCTGTCCCCCCTTCTACAGATGGGGAAAAATGTGGACTGTTGCACCCCATATTATTAAATGGGCAATAACATCTGTGTGTCCAAATTAATGCATCCACATGGACATGCCACCATTGAATAATATGGGAGTGTTGTCAGCTGCAGATACTCCAACCTATGGATCACTAGCCTATCAATGTAGAGGGCTCATTCTATGATCTAGGAAAAACCTCTATTACTCACCCTGGCCCCCTGCCAGATTCCTGGCTTTATCTTGGGGAAAGAGGGAATGAGATTCAAGTGGTAGATGCTTCTCTTCCAGACAGGCAAAGCTTTGCAAGAAAAAGAGGTGACTGGACAGGGAAATAATATAAAAGGAGAAGTTTGATTGTTTGATTGTGTAATATACAACCAGTTAGGAATAGCAATAGGCATATACAGGATCAAGATAGGTTCAGATAGAAGTAGAGATTTAGGTAGGTGGGACATGAGAATGCAGTGAGAATGGAGTCTGGAGAAAAGTTGTTACTTTGAGTCAGAGTAGTTGCTTGAAATGTGTATGGAGTCACTTGCATAGTAGATGTTTAGACCCTCTGTTGGTCCAGTGCTTCTTCAGCTATCTGATGTAGAGGACTAACAATTCCCTCACCCCACTCCAATAGGCCAGAGACTAGGAACATTTGTGCTTATTGATTATAAGTTTTTTTGTTCATTCCTGAAAACTCTCCAAGGATTGGTAGCCAATGGCTCAAGAACTGGCACTCCTCCAGTGCCCAACACTTTGAATGAAACCTTTATTTTGATTATTCTACAACTCTGTTTGGAAGCCTTTTATTTAAATAGTTAAAGGAGAAATCAGTCACACCGTTACCAATTTGAATGCAGCATAAATCACATCTACAAACCTGCTAAGGTTTGAAGATCTACATGGGAGGGTTTTCTCTTGGCCCCACAATTATCACAGATTTGCTTGGTAAGGGCATGAGAGAGGTCCTTCTCAGTGACTGCTCCCATCCTCTGGAATTCCCTTCCATGGGAGGCCAGGCTGGCCCCCTCCCTTCTTTCCTTTCACAAGCAGTCAAAGATATTTTGGTTTAAGCAGGTTTTCAATGAGGAAGCAGGGAGGTTTCTTATTACACTCATTTGATGAGTTATGACATAAGGCCCATTTTACACAATGCAGTGGATATTCCTAATTGCTGTACTGGTATGTGTGTATTCTTTAATGATATAGTTGGCCTTCGATTATCTGTGGACTTGCCATCCAAGGATTCAACCATCTGTTGATGGCAAGCCCACGTTGTCCCCAATGGTGGCATGTGAGTTCCATTTAGTGAGAAAGGTGGGATATCAATCAATCAGACTAACAAATTTATGTTAAGATTCCATTTATTAAACCCAGAGAGGGATTTAAAGTTATGAAGCAAGATGAGTTACAGAAGTCCAAGGGCTAGCATCTGAGTGAGCAATCTGGAAAGGGAATTCATTCCTAATTTGGATTAGGTCAGAGGAAAAGGTATGATCTTCACAAGCCATAATCAGGATCTAGAGAAAGATAGAACTGGATAAGACCATGTGGTCAATTACTACAGTTGAGGTATTCTCTGAGCATCTTCTACAAGGAATTGTGTCATTCATGTGATGTCATGGCAGGTGGAGTTATGCAGTTATTACAGGCTCTGTGAAGAATCTGAGAGGTATGTGAGTGTTGTGTTTTCTGCAGAATCTTAGGTTGAGCCTTGTTGTTGTTTTTTCCACACAGAAGAACTTTTCAGATGTTGTATCATTGCTCCAGCATGAGGCACAAACTTAAAATATCAATCTCTCTGTAAATATATGCCCTTATTAATTTGATGAAAATATTTCATTTTTCAAGCAGTGACAAGGTTAATGATCTTAATGGTCACTGATGTTTACATACCAGTGTCTTGAGTGATTATTAGTGATGTTATTTGAAATTTGGGGCCTCCAACTTGTCCTCTTGACCCCATTCCAATGCACCTTTTCGTGCCTTGTCAGTGATATTAGTCCATCAATAGTTTCTATTCTAAACATCTTGCTGACTGTTGGTTGTGTTTTTCCTGCTTTTAAGAACAACAACAGCAGTTGTTTTTCCTCACCTTAGGGAACAAATTTCCTTTGGAGTCTGACGTCTCTGGAAATTGCAAACCTATTTCTAATTTAGCCCTTTCCTTTGGCTACAGTTTCACAATGGGTGGTGGCTATAGACAGCTTTGGAGTTGTTTTTGTCTTTGGTATGAAACACATCTTGTATGAGACATATTCATACATGCATTTATGTATTTATTTATATATTTAATATCCCATTTTTCTCCCAATATGGAACCCAATATATATGCAATAATATAAGATAATATGGAACAATGTAAGTTGGGACAAAGCACAACTAAAATGATGCAGAATATAAAAGTTTTAAAAACTTAAACCTACAGTAAAATAATTTTCAGAACAGTTATAAACACATTACAAACATAGTAAAGAGACATCACTCCAGTTCTACTACGCTTGTTTCTGCATATTCCAGGATTCTCTTCACAAGCACCAAGCCTGCTACAGTCACCATTTTTTTTAAAAAAATGGGGGTGCTTTTGATTATTTATTCCTTCAAAGGGGTTAACTAAATGTGATGGTAACTGATTTACCCTGAATTATGTCAGAGTTATTTGTTTGTTTAATAGTAAGATGAGAGGGATTTTATTAGGACCACCAACCCTAATAAAACAACAAACAAACAAACAGGGAGGAGAGGTTATACCCTCCTCTCCCCAGTAACAATATGTATTCTGTGATACCGTTAACAATGAGGGTGGGGGTTTTTCCACTGATAACAATGGAAGCTTTTCTCTCATCACTAAAGTGTTGTTGTTGTTGTTGTTAACTGCCCTCAAGTCAACCCCAACTCATGGTGACCCTATGGATGAGACATCTCCAAGACTCCTTATCTTCCACTTCTCTGCTCACTTCCTGTAGATTCAGATTTATGACCTCCCTGATTGAGTCTATCTGGTGCATGGTTCTCTTCTCTTTATACTGCCCTCCATCTTTCCAAACATTAGTGTCTTTTCAAGTGATTCATGTCTTCTCATGATGTGGCCAAAATATGACAGCCTCAGTTTCATCATCTTGGTTTCCAGAGGGATTTCTGGTTTCATCTGTTCAAGAACCCATTTGTTTGTATAGACAAGAAAAAAATGTACTTCTCATATAGTTATGACTGAAGTGTCAGAGGAATTTTCTTTTCTGGTCAATACAGCTTGGCCTGTACTCTATCTACCACAAACAAATTGAATGGCTCTGGATTGTTTTGCCTGTTTGTTGTGATGAGCAAGCCTTTGCAGGCCCATTCCTGTTTCTTATTTCACATGTGATGAGACCACAGGCCCAAACCTCAAGTGGTCTCTTGCAATGAAAGGCCCAGCTAGTCTTCCTCTACTCTGCCCATATATATAGTGGAGGCTGGTGGTTCCAGTATTCAGTGGAATAGTGAAGGTACTTTGGCATTTGCTCTGAATTTTAAAGGAGCTATCCAAGGTCCTTAATCTATTGGGGAATTGAGACCAGCACCTTAGAAAATGCATTACATTCAGACTAAAATCCAAAGTAGATTTACTATCACAAAGATATTGAAGCCATGTGCCTCCACTACATGAACAGTGGGAAACAAGGGCTCCCTAGAGGTGTTGGACTAATTTATTTTACATTAATTAATGCTTAATTAAACATCTCATGTTGATTCTGCAAACATATATGCATTTGTTTGAAATGGACAATGGTAGCTATAAAAACAGGTAGGAATAAAAGAAACATTAGATATGGGCTTCCTCTGTATCTTATTGGAATATGGAAGTCACTCGCAAGGTGAATTTCTTTCAATTTTTCACCCACTGTGTAGTGAGGGCCCTTGATTACCTAGGAAGCAAATGCCAAAAAACTATGGATATACTTTTGCTGAAATATTGATGTTGTACTTCTGTTAATATTTTTAGTTTTACTCTCCAAGTGGCAAAAGGGAGCTGAAGATATAAGATAACAGGATTTGAAGCCAATTTCCTCTTCAAATTAGCAAAGAATGAAACCTTCACTTAGCAATGCAGTCTTCTATTTTCTCAGCTAAAGCTTTCATTTATTCACTGTTAAGCAGAATTGGTGAATCTGTTTTGTATGTCATCTCTGCCTGCCTGCCTACCTGCCTGCCTTCCTTATCCCACCTTTCTGCCAACATAATACCCAAGGCAGTATTAAACATTCTCCTGGGCAAGAGACACAATCTCAGCTCACAAAACTAACTTTGCCACAGTCATCTAGGCATTGCTGACTCCCCAATTAGATGGCTTCAATGCACTCTACATGGGGATAGGCTTGAAGATGACTCTTCTGACTGCTGACTCGAACATCAGAAATCATATAAACCCAATCTTAAAGGAGCTGCATCGCTGCCTATATAGTTCTGGTGCAAATTTAAAGTGCTGATAATGACTATCAGCAGTATCTGAAGGAATCTGTATCTGAAGGATACAGTATCTGAAGGAAAGGCGGCTTACATCTAAAATCAAATTCATAAAACAACCTCTCTTATAAATATGAGAGAGGGACCTCTCTGTGAAGGAGCTCCAGTTATGGAACACTCTCACCCTAGAGGTCTGATTGTTATCTACATTGCTGTCATTCCAGTGCAAAGTGACAAGCTGGATGATTACTTTTTGTATTTATCTGGTTGCTTACTAATTTGTCTTTGGGGCTTAGTTGGTTTCACACAAATCTGCACATTATAGGGTTTTAAATCATTTAAAACTATTTTATCTGGTTTTAATTTGTTTTCTTTGAACTTGTTGGAATCAATATTCATAGTCAGAGTATGCCTCAGAAACAAGTGGATGTTGGTGCATCCAAAAGAACACATATGTGTCTGGAGGCCATTCCAGGAGGGAGCTACCACACAAGAAGGCTCATTTCCATGATGCCACCAGACATCACTTTATAAAGAGATTTATTTTAGCATTGTGGTAAAATAATAAGTGCATTGGTCTTTATCTCATGATTATAAACAGCATGCTATTTTTTTCATTTTCCCTCTTGTTTCCTCAGTTGAAAACAGCCACAATAAAAATGGCAATACTTATCAACTTTCCTCAAATGGAAGTGATGAACATTAGTCAGGAGAAGTGAAGGAAGGAGACTAACAAATGGTCTATAAGAAATGGAATTATCAGTCTCCAGTGTGAGGTGTTATAGCAAAGTTGGATTTCAAATATTTCCTTCCACCATCATGAGAAATCTGAGAACCTCTTTCATTGCAGCTGACCAAAGAAAGTATAAAACAAGCAAGCAGTCTCTATGGAATGGTAGCAACTCTATTGGCTAAACGGTTTCAATTGGGTGTTGGATGTGTGGTTTCCCCTTCAGAAGTCTTCAGACAATCATTATAAAATTGAGTTCCTTTAAAATGGAGAGCTGAAGAGTAGTAAGCCTTGACATTTTGAAAGGTAAGGGAATGACATAGGAACTGCCATCCAAACAGAATCCAAAGACATTTTGATTCTTTTCAACTCAAGCATATTGTCCTGTATTATTCTCTTCAATGGAGAAGAACTAAAATTTTGCATGCAAGCACATACATAATAATCTGTAGCCACATCCATCTGACAAGCTAGTAGATTATTGTACGCCTACTTGGTGTTTTAGTTGAAATTCATCCCACAGAATGGAAGGCAGAGAGGAAGGTGGGCGACGCGGTTGGATATATATATATATGGGCAGTTCAGCTGAGCATGCACTTTGTAGGACTGCTCACTGACTGGTGTTAATTAGCACTGCCAAAACCTCAGAAGAACTTGCAGATATAATGAGACCAGGTTTACACAGAAAATATGTCCTGGATAAGAAAGTCTGAAAGTCTTGGGGTCTTCAAATGAATGAATGGATAAATGATGAGTGGTGTATGGATTTTGCACCATGTATGATCATGTTGGTTGGGAGTTAAAATAAATAAATAGAACAAATAAATAGTGTCAAAGCTGAGAATGAATCAGACAATGTTGTCTAGTGCTTAGTTTAAACTTGGTAAAGCAATAAGGAAAGTTGTCCCAGTGATGTTTGAGTATTGTTTCTCATTGCATATTGCAATAATATGATATTTGAACTCATATTTTTCAGACATTTTTCATTTTTCTCAAAGTTTAAAAAACAAAACAAAACTGTCAAAATTCAGACTCAAATGACTCAACTATAATAAGCTGATTGGCTCAAATCATGGCATTAAAAGCCCATGACTGTCCCCATTTTGCTCTAGACCTCTTTACACAGCATGGGGAAATATCTTTATATTAACTTTCTTAGCATGTGGAAGGAAGATATATGTCTGTGAACACATAGTACACACTTACCTAGAGACTTGAAGTGGCAGAAATTCTTGAGAATATCTTTACAGCCTGCTTCCAAACACTATACAACCGATTGCTGAACCACATACCACAAAGTGTGAAGTAGTTCTTAAAGTGGCCATGTTACAGTTGTGTACTATGGGGAGGGGGATTAGCAAAACTTTGTCCACTTGTGATCTTCCTATGCCAATGGTACAAATGCAAGTACAAATCATTTTTTGTCCTATTTGTTTTGAGAGGCTTAGAATGCTCCAGCTTGCATGTAACAAAAGGAAGTAAGCAGTGAGAGGTGTGCCATATTTCACAGTACTATGCTGTGACATATTTCACTTGTGCCAGCTTTTCTTTATTTCCATCACACTAAAATTCAGTTAGTCTGAATCTTTTTGGTCAGCTTCAAGTAGAGAAGACCCATTGAATCATTTGTCGAATAATCAGTCAACACATAAGTAAATCCACTTGATTCAGTGGATCTCCTCTACTTGAGGCTGACCAAAAAGATTCAGAGTAACCAAAGTCTGCTTTAGTTGGCACTAACAATAGTTCTACTTTAGTTAGAACTAAAAAGAAGTTTCACGTATTGCTTATTTGTGTGTGTGAAACCTCACTTTAGGTAGAAACTATGGCACTTTAAGAGATAAAATTATCATAGTTGGTTATAAAGAAGGAACCAAGACATTAATGTTAATGTTGCTGTGAAATGCAAATTCAATCCCCCTCCCAATGCAGTATGCTATCTCCTGAAACCTAAGCTCAGTAGCAAAAGTGTGTTTCAAGAGATAGCATTTCCAAACTTCTTCAGAGGTTAAGGAAGAAAAGCTCTTTGGCTCCCTCTACAGGAAAAGTCCATGCACTAAAGCTTAATAATGGTTTCCAGAATGATTTGCATACAGCTTTCTTTGGTTTCAGATAATATTCCACAAAATTTTTCCTGCAGGCAGTGCTAACTTGTGTAGTTCACTCATGCATCCTGCTAAAAGCATACCAGACTGTGCAATTGCAAAGTAACAGAAACAGTGCTAAAATGTGTGTGTCTTCTATTAGTGAAGCCTGGGGTAAGCCAAAAGAGAGCAAGAGAAGGAATCCTTTTAATACATGGGGTGTGTGTGTGTGTGTGTGTGTGTGTGTGTGACAGAGAGTAACTGGGATCAAGAAATTAAGTATTCCATCACCACTATATACACACATTAGAGTAGATTTTTTATTAACTGCAGTGGTAGCAATTGAGGCTTCTGCACCTAGCCTCAAAGAACAAAAGGAGGAATTGGTAGTTTTGTGTGTTCATGCACCTTCAAGTTGCCTGTCAATTTTTGAAAACCCCATGAATTTCACAGGGTTTTACTGCAAGAGATTTGCTTCAGTTCTGCCTATTGCCTAATGTCAGCTACTGAGATAATACTCCTTAGCAACAGGCTTGAATCACAGTGTCTATCTCATTTTTTAATGTACCCAGATATAATATTGCTGGGGGGGGAGTTTATATATTTTTTAAGGGTAAGAAATGAAGGGCTTTAAAGCAGTTTTAAAATCTACTCTTGCAGAATATCAAGCAATTCAATTGCTTTAGCGAACTGTGGAAGTTATTCAGAACAACATGTGCACCAAAGTGTGTAACAAACTGAAATAAAATGGGTGTGATTTCCAAGAATTAAGTCATCTGAAGCAGGGACTGCCAAGATGACCCCAGCCCCATGTTCGGGGACCAGCACCATATTTATATCCATTGGCTACAAGCGTTTATTATCTAGAGGGTAAGCAACTGACAGCTTGAGAACCGGCAGCTGTCCACAGACTACCATTTTGAGTACCACTGATCTAGAATACATCATGTTACCTCTTGAGGGGACACACAGATTTCCTAGTGTTTAAAGCCTTAGGCTGCATCTACACAGCAGAACTGATGCAGTGTGGTGCCTTTTTAACTGCATTTAACTTTTATCAGTGCTGCTGCTCCATATCTTTTAAATCTGATGTTGTCCTGCCAAGCTTTCCCAAGCAGTGAATACTCCAAGAACAGCAGAACAAGTTGCCTTTAGATCCATATGTTGCAGAGAGTTACAGTGACTTTGCAATGTTTATTAGATTTACAAAGGTCAGAAATAGGTAAGTTAGTGTGAAAGTGCCACTGCTTTACACTAGGCCCTTTATCTTAAAGTAAATATATTTAGATTGAAAAGAGGATGTTTGTTTTAATTTTGCCAATTTTAACCTTCTGTTTAAATTCACATTACACTACAGCACTACTTAAAACACTCACAGCTAAAATTGACATGCACATTCACATGAATGTTGTTGTTGTTGTTGTGTATGTCTTTAAGTCATTTTTGACTCATGGCAACCCTAAGGCAAACATATAACAGGGTTTTCTTGGTAGAATTTGTTCAGAGGTGGTTTGCTCTTGCCTTCCTCTGAGGCTGAGAAATTGTGATTTGCCTAAGGTTATCCAGTGGGTTTCCACGGCTGAGCAGGGATTCAAACCCTGGTCTCCTAGGGGGGATGCAGACCAGGGCGTTTGGAGCGCCCTGGTCCGGAGCGCCACGGGGCTATGGCAGCCTCACCGCAGCGCCTCCCCGGCGACCCTGAAAGGAGCGCCAAAAAGGCACTCCTTTCATAAGTCGCAAAAAGAGCGCCCTAAAAGCGGTGGGCGCCCTTTTTGCGACTTATCCTCCACAGCGCGTCCGGACGCTGTGGAGGGAGGTCGCCCTGAACACGTCCGGCGTGCGGTGGCCCGGAAGCGCTCAGGGCGACCTCAGGAAGAGGAAGGGCCGCCGCGCGTGCGGTGGCTCCTCCTCTTCCGGGCCTCCAAGACGACTGTTTTAGTCGTCTGCTTAGGCCCCTAATCTCCAAGTCCAACACTCAAGCCACTACTTCACACTGACTGGTACAATTTCTTAAATGGTTTATAGTCTTTTTAATCCCTATTTGCACAGAGTGGGATCTTGGTTAGAATAATTAACACCACAATGAAATCCTACCACTACAAAAATATCCAGAATATAACTTAATAATAGTCAAAACAGTTATTTTTAAAACCTTCCATTTGGGACACTTATCTGCAACTGTCAAAAAAAACACAACACACACACATTTCAGTACAGAACTCTCTGTTTCAACTTGAAAATAGATTTACTTAAATTTTGGAAATGAATTATTTATTAGTACATATGAAATTATACTTGTTTTTATTACTCTTGCCCCTAGGCTGCTTTCTCTCTCTCTCAAATTCTCCATAATCTTCTCCAATGATTTTTCTGTAATCTTTATCTAATCTATTCTATTTGATTTGATTTTCCTTATCACCATCTTTTCTTCACTTACACTCTCTCTTCCCCCTTCTCCCATTTCGATTTTTCTTAAGGAAAATCACCAACTTTCCCACATGTTGTTCTGTTTGACCACTTTGTTTTATTTTTCCCTTCTTCCATGTGCCCTCTCCAACCTTCCATGTTTCTCTGGTTCTGTGTGATCTCCTTCATCTGCTCTTTTCTCATGTGTTTCCCTGCCTCCATCTCTCCTGCCCTTATCTTCCCATGTCTTTCCACTCCCTCTCTCTTCTCTTTATTACTCTCTAGCTTCCTTTCCTATATGTGCTCCAACATCAGGAGATATTGCACTGCTTGCCTCCTCTTCCTATTTCTCTCCTGTATTTTCTTGACCTGCCCACTTGCTGCCTTCTAGAGTGACCAGACATCCTTCTTTTTTTGGACATATCCCACATTTCAACCTTCTGTCCTGGAGGAATTTCAAAATGTTCTCCATTTTCAGCATGATTAAGAAGCATGAACTTATATTTATAGTTGTGTTTTTAGCTTTTATATTTTAATGTGCTACATTTTTCTTAAATGTTCTACATTTTGCAGTGCCTTGTCCTCCTTTGTGGTTAGAACATCTGGTTATCCTGCTGCCTTTCCACTGTCTGACATACAGTGAACAATGCAGCCAATGAAATGCCATGTCCTATATCATTCCTCCCAAAATAATTCTTTTCCCCCCCAAAAAATGTGATTTAACATAATTAATATTAATGCATCAGTATACATCTTTGACAAAAACACAGACAGATCCTTCTGTGCCAGGCAACAAAACTAATTATCTTGCATCACTTGTCCAAAAAATAACAATCTCAGGTAATTTTAAGGATATACTGTATGCATCCAAACTGCAGCTAACTCCAGCTAAATCTCTGGTCTCTGCTTCCTATCTTAATTCAAACCACAAAGCTGGCTTCAACCAATCCCCCTGTTACTTCCTCTAGCTGGCTCATGCCACCTTCCCAAATTCATATAGGTTGGAGAGTTCAAAGGCTAGAGGAATGTTGAAATTGATCTTTTTATGCCCCTGACAATTCAGTTGTCTTTTGATGTGCCCATTTGCAGTATGCTGGACTAAGGCATAACAATCTCCCATACTCTGTCTTCATTGTACATGACTGTGGCCTTGAAGAATAAGAAAATTACTACAGTAAACATTGAACTATAAAGTACAAGGGAATTACTGTAAAAAAATGAATCAAATAGAACTCTGATGGCAAACCTATGGCACATGAAGCCATTTTCCCCAGCACGTGGAGGGCGGGGAGGAGAAGGAAGAGGTGTGCGCTGTTCCTCCTCCTTCCTGGCTATCCCAGGCTTTCAGCTGCCTCTCTGGAGGCAGCTGAAGGCCGGGGACAGTGTGGGGGGAGGAGGAGGAACAGACATGTGCCTGTTTTTGCTATTACTATTTCTGGAAAGGCGTTTTGAAATATCAGAGAGCTGGATGAAATTGGGTTTTGAAATATCAGAGAGCTGGATGAAATTGGGTTCAGAGTCCAATCGATTTCAAAAAATAAGCAAGCCATTTCAGACAGTCTAAAAGTGTAGCCACACTGTAGAACTGAAACAGTTTGACACCATTAATTGGCATGACTCTATCCTACAGAGTCCTGGGATTTATAATTTGGTGAGGCAGCAGAGTGCTCTGAATACTCTTGTATACTTATCCAGACTAACACGGCTATGTCTTTGAATTCTATCATCAGAACTGGGAGAGGGGATCTGAATGCATAGTGACTTGCCTTACTATATTAACAATCCAACCCATAAAACACATTACATTATTGGCCTGATCTGGGAGATCCAATGTGGTGCAATGGGTTGTTCATTGGACTATCACTCTGGAAAACAGGCTTCAAATTCCTGCTTGGGCATGGAAAGTTGCTAGGTGACCTTGGCCAAGTCATACTCTCTCAGCTTCAGGGAAAAGCAAAGGCAACCCTCTCCAAACAAATCTTTCCAATAAAACCCCATGATAGGTTTACCTTAGCATAGCATAAGTCAGAAATGACTTGAAGGCACACAACAACAACAACAAAAACCATCAGTCCATTTCTGTTCCATATTTTTGCTGTTACATAAACATGTACTGGTATTTCTAGCTGTAGCTGAGTTTTGATCAGTAACAATGAGAGTTATGGTGCAAATAGTTCATGCAGGTGAAAGGTTTCTGGGGGACTGGATAAGTATTATCAGTTGTACATCTTATTATGGTTCTTGTAAATATGTATGACTGCTTGTATTTGATCTGGTCTGTTAAAAGTCATAAACAGTTTAACCACAATCACTCAAGAAATATGTTATCAACATAATAATGCTATAACATTTAAAAGAAATAGAAATTCACTGGGATTAAAATTGGCTGCTATTTGAAATATTTGGAAAGAAAATATTATAGAATGTTGGGTTGCTTCTGCATTGATAAAGATATTAAAAAGACATAAATGAAGAGAAAAAACATTGAAAAGAAAAAAAATCTATATTTTAAGATAGTTATTAAAATATTTTGATTTTCTCATTATACCAAATGTTATCAAAATTTGGTTATTTTTGCATGACATGCTATTTTTTTTAAAAAAATTAAAAAATAACTTACATATTCACAATTTCTTCTTCAATCTTGATAATTCTTATGCTTTCCCCATGCTTAACTTCCCGTACAAGAAATGCTTAGCATTTACCAAATTATCCTCAGCTATTGTCCAAGTGTATGCATATCCTGTACAAATCCCATTTTATTTTGTTGTTGTTGTTCTCGGCCCATGGCGACCCTATGGATGAGACATCTCCAGGCCCCCCTGTCCTCTACTGCTCTGCTTAGGTCCTACAAACTCTAATTCATGGTCTCTTTAATACAGTCCATCCATCTAGTATGTGGCCTTCCTATCTTTCTACTTCCCTCCACCTTTCACTTGTGCTCCTGCACCACTGGTCTAAAGAGACATTATAGAATCATAGCATCACAGAGTTGGAAGAGATCTCAAGGGCCACATTATTGTCTTTTCCAATGATTCATGCCTTCTCATGATATGTCCAAAGTTCAACAGTTTAAGGGGGGTTGCAGACTGCCAGAAATAGTGCAAATTGAGTCCACTTTTAAGGTTAGGGTTAGTGCTAGGGAATCATGGGAATTGTTTTTTTCCTGAGACATTGAGCCTTCTCTGTCAGAGAGCTCTGGTGCCACAATAAAATACAGTTCCCATGATTCCCTAACCCTAACCCTAAAAGTGGACTCAATTTGCACTATTTCTGGCAGTTTGCAACCCCCCTCAGTCTTGTCATCTTGGCTTCAAGGGATATCTCTGGCTTGATCTGTTCTAGGACCCATTTCTTTGTCCTTTTGGCTGTCCATTGGATCATCAGCACTCTTCTCCAGCACCACATCTCAAATGAGTTGGTTTTCCTCCTATCTTCTTTCTTGACTGTCCAGCTCTCACATCCATACATGGTAATAGGGAATACAATGGCTTGTATGATTCTGACTTTTGTGCTGAGTTGTATATCTTTGCATTTTAGGATCTTTTATAGTTCTTTCATAGCCACCCTCCCCATACTTAATCTTCTTTGGATTTTCTGGCTGCAGTCCCCATTCCGATCAATGTTTGATCCCAAATATAAAAACTCTTTACTTTTTCTATTTCTTCATTATCTAGGCTGACTGTGTGTAAGTTCTCTGTGGTCATTATTTTTGTTTCCTTTATGTTCAACAATAAGCCTGCCTTTGCATTTTCTTCTTTGATCTTCCTTAGTAGTTGTTCCTGGTCTGTGAGGTTCTCTGCTAGTATTATGATGTTGTCAGCATATCTCAGATTGTTTACATTTCTTCCTCCTATTTTCACTCCTCTGTCTTCCACGTCCAAGCGTGCTTTTCTTTTAATATACTCTGCATATAAGTTGAATAGATAGGGTGATAGGATGCAGCCTTGTCTGACTCTTTTGCCAATGGAGAACCAATCTGTTTCTCTGTGTTCTGTTCTGACAGTAGCATCTTGTCCTGAATACATATTTCTCATTAGGACTGTCAGATGTGTTGGCACTCCCTTGTCTTTAAGAGCATTCCATAACTTTTCATGATCTATGCAGTCAAAGACTTTGCTATAGTCTATAAAGTACATGCTGATTTTCTTTTGGAACTCCCTGCTATGCTCCATTAGCCATCGTATATTAGCAATGTGATCCCTGGTGCCTCGTCCTTTCTTGAACCCTGCTTAGACCTCTGGGATTTCGCTCTCCATGTGTGGTTGGAGTCTATGTTGCAGAATTTTGACTATGATTTTGCTTGCATGGGAGATTAGTGCTATGGTTCTATAATTGCTGCAGTCTTTTGTGTCCCATTTTATATTCTCGGATTAATGTCATCCAGTTAATACCAACCAAATATTATAATTACCAATACTATCTAATTAATCCTTAAATCCCCACATTATCATTATACCCCAATGTTTACTTATATACTCTATAATCTGCTCCCAACTTTGTGTAAATTCCCCTAGTCTTTCATATTTCATTAGGTATGTCATCTTATCTAACTCTGCCATTTCTACTAATTTTTCCAACCAATCCTGAACATGGCAGGTTATTTGAAGGACTGTATTTTCTCAGATGAACTTGTCCATGTTTAAAGATCTTCTGGGAAGGCCCTTGGTTTCTTGGTTTCACCATCATCACAAGTGCATCTGTGAGAATATGGGAGAGGGCCTTCTTGCTGGCTTCTCTCAGGGTCAAGAAGTACTTTCCTAGAGAAGTTAGATGAGCACCATTCTTACTACCTTTCCACAGGCAGGTAAAGCCTTTTTTCCTAGCAGACCTTGAAAGACAAATTTTTCTAGGAAAAAGAGAAAAATGCATAAAGTGCTGCATTTTCTATTCGGTGTTTTCTTTTTAATGGTTTATGTTTTTAATATTTTTTATAGGTTAATTATATTTATAAATATTTTGTATTTTACATTTTGGCTATGTGAGGTTCAACTGTTGCAAGCTGCCATAAGCCCCAATAACAACAACAACAATAACAACAATGATAATAAGAAGAATAAGAATAAGAATACATTGGAGGATAATGATTGAAATGTGTGAATGTGTGCATAATTGTTATAAAAATAATTATTAAATTTAGGAATAGATTCTTACGATTGTTCTCTATGTCCAGCATCAGCCTCACCTGCATTTGGCTTAATAAGATCTACATGAGATTTCTATTTTCACCAAATAATAATTATAATTTATTATGGTATATGTTTTCAGTGAGTATCAGTTATATTAACTGTTGGCTTTTTCTTAAGTTGTGTTACTGCTGAGTTTTAAAGATTTGAAAGGGGAGGAACTGATAGCACACAACAGGAAGAAAAATATATTTTGGTGTAAGGTTGTAACTTCAGTGCAAGCCTCCTCTCACCAACAACCGTTGGGTGAATTTAGTATGTACTGTGTTTACTTAAGATCTGACCTCACTTGTGGGGGTTGTTAGTATACACAGATGTCATATGCCACACACAAACACACACATACAGCAGGATGGAGTAAAGAGTCACTGGAGCCAGGACCTGAGCTCCAGCCCCCTTCCAATAGTAATTTGTGGTTTTTCTTCTAACATTTAATAGCCACAAAGAAGCCTTAGAATGTGCTAGGCAGAGTCAGAATTCCATTTTGCTCTGTGCAGAAAACACTGAGACCTTACAATCATGGTCCAGCATGTTTTTCAAGCTGGTTTGTTCTGAGGTTGGATTAGGAAGACTCCCCCCCCCCCCCCCCCGCATGCAGCTGAAACAAATGGTCCAGAGTAGTAAATAAGTAAAGCATAGTTCTCCAATTTGCATTTTTAATCTGATGTTTCTAATCAATTATAAAACAGAATTTGAATGATAAGCTCTTTGTTTTCAAGGTGTTTCCATTTGTACCCATCCAATATTCTCTTTCAAAATATCATGGCCCTTCCCCTACACCCCCAAATGGATGGGTTTATGTACACACTAGCCAAAGGAGTTTCCAGATCTGTGAACTTTGAAAACAGGTTATAGGTCAATTCTATACCTTGCTACATGAAAAATCTTCACATCATTTATCTATCTTTTTTTTACTGGCTACTCTGACCAGGTATCTTTGATGATTTTATTACTAAACATGCAATTATTCAATCTAGTTTGTCACAGTTTCCTTCACTTCATTGGCACATTGTTGGTAGTCAAAAGTATAGGAGACTATAGTTGCAATACTAATGCTTAGAATAATAGAATCATAGAGTTGGAAGAGACCACAAGGGCCATCCAGTCCAACCTCCTGTCATGCATGAACTCACAATCAAAGCACCCCTGACAGATAGCCATCCAGCCTTTGTATAAAGACCTCCATAGAAGGAGACTCACCACATGTTCCACTGTCAAACAGCTCTTACTGTCAGGAAGTTCCTCTTAAAGTTGAGGTAGAATCTCTTTTCCAGGAGCTTGCACCTGTTATTCCATCTCCTATTCTCTGGAGCAGCAGAAAACAAGCTTGCTCCATCCTCAATATGACACTCCTTCAAATACTTAACCATCTCTTCTCTAGGCTAAACATACCAGCTCCCTAAGGAGATTACCGCACTGCGTTTCCTAGATGTGGGATGTAAACTTAAATAGATTTTATTGCACACCCTTGTGCCTGGGCAGTAGGCATCCTGTACCTGTTCCAGGCTTCCCCGCATCTTTTAAAGAATGATAAAAATCCTCCTATTTAAGTTTGCATCCTCTGTTTAGCGTGAGAGGAAAGGCAGTGAGGTAATCTCATAAATCTGTCCTCATAAGGTATGGTTTCCAGACACTTCACCATTTTAGTTGCTCTCCTCTGGACACACTCCAGCTCCACAACATCCTTTTTGAACTGTGGTGTCCAGAACTGGATTCAGTATTCCAAGTGAGGCCTGACCAAAGCCAAATAGACTGGTAGAATTACTTCCTTTGATCTGGACACTATGGAAATTATCACACACAAAATCCATGCAAGGATAGATGAAGGTTGTAACTGTCTGAACAGATCGTATAGCACTGCTCAGTACCCGGCAGTAGCCAGCCCATATCAAACCAGGGCTTCTCCAGCAGCCTTTAATGAACAGAATTTCTTAATGAATGGTTTGATTCCATTTCATCACTCCAGTAGGCAGGAAAACAGACTTGCAAGAGTCACCACCAGATGGACCAATCCCCACCATCCCTCAGTCAATATTGTAGCTAAGAATACAAAACAAACTCAGAGAGCATTCAATGCAAAATATAAGTATAATAAATAGAAACTACCATATATTCAAACTAAAAAGTAACTAACAACAACCTTTGCAGAACAGAGGGAAACAGCCTTCTCAGTTCTGAGAATTTTACTCCTGAGGAGTTTTCTTCTGTGAGTAGGCATTCTACACCATCACTGGGTAGCCTGTGTCTTCAGATACTGGCTTCTATGGAGTTAGCCTTTCCTCCTAACTTAGCAACTAAGGATCTTTACAGTCTGTGAGAAATAATGCAGATTGAGGTCACTTTAACTGTCCTGGCTCAATGCTAGGGAATCATGGGAATTTTTTTTTCTCTGGGACATTGAGCCTTCTCTGTCATAGAGCTCTGGTGCTACAATAAACTACAGTTTCCATGATTCCTTAGCACTGAGCCAGGACAGTTAAAGTGGCCTGGAGCTGCATTATTTCTGGCAGTCTGTAAAGGCCCAAAGTTCCCCATCTCTTTGGGAGGATTCAGTAACCATCTCCTTTGAAGGACCTGGGTCTTCTCTGATAGTCTGTGTATGCTTTGGCCTGCCTTGCTGCCTTGCACTATCTGGCTTGGGAAGCTCCAAGTTTTCCACTATAGAGGAAATTTCTGATGGGATGTGCCAGACTCAAATATTGCCATTGCTCAGGTTATTCAGAGTGTTCCTCAGGATTGTTCTCTTTCACCAGCTTTGTCTTTGTTTTCTCAAATTTACTGAACCTGGCGACCACTCAAGTCCAAATGAAAACAGTTTTTAAAAACTGCATCCATAAACTCTAAGGCCCACTTTTTAAGGTCTATTCCAGAAAAGGGGGGAGGGAATTGTTTTCTGCCTTGAGGAAACCAGCTAATCCTTCCTTGACATAAATTGGATGGATAGTCTGTTACATAAAGAAAAGGAAGGCATGTATCTTGAAAGAGCACTCCCTCACTGGCTATAATGAATACCCAGCTTGCCTCCACCTCTCCATAACCCAATGGAATGGAGACAAAACTGCTGGTACCTCACACATTGAGTTGGACAGAAAGTACAAATGTCTGAAATATTTCCACAATTTAAACGGAACTACAGACATTGAATTACGAAGCAGAAATGCACAGGTTATAACGTAAACATGACTTCTAATGATGCTGCTAAAATTAAAATGGAATTTTGTCTTGATATGAATTTCCATGTAATCAAATTAGTCTCTGGGTGCATTGCAGTTGGCTCCCATTTGACTAAGTTTGCATATAAGGCAATTAGTATAAGGCAATTAGTAACCTGGAAAACCCAGAGGTTCAATGAAGGAGCAATAAATAAGTGCTTTATTTGAGTGTTTCCAGGAAGTTTATGATTAGGTAAGAGGTTTGAAAATGACACACTTGAAGGAGATAAAATGGAACTTTAGTGTCCTTTTAGGGATTTTGTCAGTCTATGAGTCTATCCTATTTCAAAAGAAGAAATCTAGGACTATAAATTAGTTGCATTTTCTTCTTGCAACTGAGAGTTGATAATCCTTCTCTGAGTGTGGTTTCTTCAATTCAGCCAGCCTAGTTTGGGAGGGACTGTGCACTCACCAATAACATCCAAAACTGTTCTGAGTGTTTATGGATCCATAACAAAAGATATCTGTGTCTCCTTAGTTGTTTATTCCTTTTCCTCCCCCCACAAAAGCCAAAAGCCTTCTGGGTCAAAGCAGTACATGACTTGATTCTGATTAGTTGTATTTCTAAAATGATGCTATTAGTTATTTTAGGTATTTTTGTAGCACTTTTTTTAATGCTCCATGCACTTCACATTCATCAGTTCATTAATCTTTTCTGCAGGCTTGTAAACTAGGTTGCTCTTTGTTATCCCAAAATTGCAGAGAAAAGTGTTTGTGAGGCTGGAAGTTAATTCATGGGGAAATATTCATAGAAGATACAGCCTATGAGTTATGACTGACTGATATATATTCTTTCCAATACCAGAGGCAATTCTGGGCTGCATCAATAAAAATATAGTTTCTAGACCAAGGGAAGTAATAGTACTACTCTATTCTGCTTTGGTCAGACCTCACCTGGAATATTCTGTCCAGTTCTGGTCACCACAGTTCAATAAGGATGTTGACAAACTGGAGTGTGTCTAGAGGAGGGTGACCAAAATGGTGAAAAGTCTGGAAACCATGCCTTATGTGGTAATTTGGCCTTTGGAGAAGAGAAGGTTAAGGGGTGACATGATAGCCATATTTATATATTTGAAGGGTTGTCATATTGAGATCATATTGATCTCATATTTTCTCCTGCTTCAGAAACTAGGGCATGGAGCAATGGATTAACTACATGAAAAGAGAATCCACCTAAACATTAGGAAGAACTTCCTGATAGTAAGAGCTGTTTGACAGTGGAACACACTCCCTTGGAGAGTCATGAAGTCTCCTCCTTTGGAGGTTTTTAAACAGAAGCTGGGTGGGTCACCTGTTGGGAATGCTTTGATTGTGTATTCCTGCATGGCAAGGGGTTAGACTGGATGGCCCTTGAGATCTTTCCAATTCTGTGATGCTATGATTCTATGATCTCTCTTTAGACCAGTGATTCAGGAGCACAAGTAAAAGGGAGCTGTTGTCCTCATGTCTTCTTTTGGGCTTCTCATAGTCACCTAGTTGTGAAAAGAATGCTGCAAGGTCTATCCACCTGGGTTCTTCTTATCACCTTGATTACTTGCCCAAAGCTATCCTAATGAATTCACTATTGAGACAAAATTTGAACTCGAGACTTCTTAATTCACAGTCTTTTTTTTTCTTTTAAACTGATATGTTGCCCTCTTTTTTCTGTATCATAGAGGGTTAACATATTTTGTGGGTTGCAATATTGAGATATATTGTTTAATAGTTGTCTGCAACCAATATGTTGTCTGCAGTTGTCTGCAACTTTTGTTCCATAGATGGACTGAGAACTGGAAAATTCTGCCTTTGTAAAGCACATTTGATGCAGGAGCATCATACACTGGATGTGTGCAAACATTAGGAATACAATAGGTCTTATGGCTTTGATACCATAAAAGGGCTGGAGGAAGTTAAATCTCCGAACTCTTCCTTCCCTTGGTTTCTTTCCAAGAAGTCTCTGCTGGGGCATAGGGGACCTTACTGAGTGGAGTAGACCAGTTGTTCCCAGATATCTTGAACTTCAACTGTCAGAAAGCTTAGCCACCTTGTTCAGTGGTCACGGATTCTACTAGCTGGAGTCCAAAACATTTGGAGGGCCAGAATTTGGGAACCACTGAGGTAGACTGTTGTGGGGAAGGCTCAAACACGACTCTTGTTTTCAATTTCCCCCTGTGCCATTCAGCCACAACATCCAAGGACCTTATCCCACGGGGCCAAAAGCAGCAAGAATCCACTAAGAATCAGGCGCTATAGCGCTATATCTTCCCGCGTGATCTCACGACGTCGCTCAGAATCCGCTAAGAATCAGGTGCTATAGCGCTATAGTTTTCCGTGTGATCCCACGACGTCGCTCGGAATCCGCTAAGAATCAGCCGCTATAGCGCTATAGTTTTCCGCGTGATCCCACGACGTCGCTCAGAATCCAGCAAGAAACCACTCGGAATGCAGCATCATTCGCATTCTTTTGAATGTCGGTTTCAGTGGGCATTGCAATAGCGCGAGGTGATCCATAGCGCTATTATAGCGCTAGTGCCATATTTATACTAGTGCTATAGTACTGGAATGATGCTCATATCGCTTTCTTGCCACTTTTGAGAGCAGCGTGGGATAAGGTCCCAAGAGTGTTCAAAAGCTGCTTTTGGGTGGGTGCCAGGTAAAATGTGGACATGTATGTTCATTTGGCACACAAATATTTGCAAATGATTTTACAGGTTTGTCCTACAATCCCTGACTGAATTTGCCTTTTTAAAATATCTATGATGGCAGATTTGTTTTACAAGCCTGTGAAAGAAGGCTCTGAAGCCTTCAGAGTGTGTGTGAGAGAGACTGTGTGTGTGAGTGAGTGAGAGAGAGAGAGAGAGAGGTTGGTTGGTTGGTTGATTTATCATTATAATTAATGATAAAAGATTAAAGATCCTGTCTTCTGTCCTCTACCACTGTTATATATCTCCTCTGTCACACTGTTTGAGTGGGAGTATATGTGTGATAATGGTAGAAATATACATGCAATAAAGTTTGGGTCTTTTAATCAGTTTCGTTCATGTTGTCTCCCTCTTTTACAACATCTGCATCAGAGTTTACACATCTTATCAGCAACTGTTGTAAATCCACCCCCACAAAATTAGGTTCTCTGGTTTATGTTGGAGTGAGGATGAATTAGCAAACTTCTTACATGCTGAGAAATGTCTATTTTGAGAGTGCAGTAAGACAGAGGCCCAGTCCTCAGGATGGTAGTGTGGCTCCTGAGAACAAAACTGTGAGATAGAACAGTTCTATTTGGAGGTGAATGGACTCAGCATTAAACCCTTTGGCATCCCGTTGAGTCCACTTGAACATTTTACAATTTCTCTTTTCTAAACTCATAAGACTCATGTGGATAGTATCCATATTTTATTATATCTTTTTTTCCTCTTACATTTCAAATCTAGATTTCAAGAAAGGTAAGAAATTTCTCTGAAGCAAAATATTTCCATCACTGCTATTATTCTGGCATTGAGAAGACTGGTACATGACTATTATACAGACTGAACCAAAAAGACTGGTGCTAAAGTAAAGCTGTTCTTACTTGGTTTTGCACCATTCTTTTTGAATCACCCCATATTAATTTTGGCAAAGAGCATTGTAATTTTCAAGCAGGCTCTAACATTAAAACAATTTTTATTGCTATAAATACCCTGATGAAGCCATTAGATGAACCAAAGGTTATGCTTTGTGTTTTGATCAGATTCTCAGGCACAGTAACAAGCAGAGTTAGTCCCTCCAAATATATGGATTATGTGACTGAGTATCAAACATAGAATACAGTTTTGTTGTCATGCCTTGGACCCATCCTTCTGGCATTAGAGGTACCCACCAAAATGCCAACACAGGAAAAAAGTATGCATCTAAACTCACAAGCTTTTCCTGCATGCTGGAGACCTGCATGACTGGGTTTCCAGAATTCAGGGAATATTTATCCATGTAGGAGTTAGAATTGTAAATCTTTGCTCATTTAATCTCATCCAGAAGAACAATGAATTTTCAGAGTTTTGTCCCTGCTGGTATAGTCTTTCTTTCTTTCTTTTTTTTTTTTACACTTTTTCTCATTTTTAAATTTCATTTTGGGAAAAAAAACTGGTTGTGTGCAGGTGTGAGAAAGAGAGAGTGGGTATGAGTGTGTTCAAAGCAGTGTTTTTATATCTGACTTCCATTCATCCAATACACACACATGAAGATGTCTTGTCAAGACTGCCCTATTAAGGAACTTGTACTTATTTGAGATGAGCAACATACAATCAAACATTTACCTTTATTTTTTAAAAACAAACAAACAAACAAACAAAAATCCATCTGATGATTGTTAAAATACTTAAAATTCCTTATAGCTTCCAAACAAGAACATGGGGCAATAAAGTTCTCTTTTCTTTATTTGCTTCAACATGTGTATGTGGAGGAATCAAAGAAAAACAAAATAAGATGTTATGGAAGTTTTATTTTAAGCAAAAGGCAGCTCCATCCTTCAATTCAGAAGTAGCAGATTTTTCATGTCGGGTACTGAAGGAGAATGGAAATGAATGTGTCCATTTCAGGATTAGCGATTTTTCCAAGGAATGGATTCATATAAGAAAGAAAGGGTTAAAAAAAAGTGAGAGAGAGAGAGAGAGAGAGAGAGAGAGAGAGAGAGAGAGAGAAAGGAGCACATTCTCTTTTGGGGGGAGTCAGGGTTACATTTTGTAACTGAGGCATATGCTGTCATTGTATGTTATGGTTACAAATCCAACTTGCATTTAATTTTCAAAGTTCTCTTCCATATGCCATGTTGTATCCGTGCCAGAGTTAACTCCGTACTCAGTATTAGTGTTTGTAAAATTCCCAGACCTTGTTAGAAACACCTTTATTGGAAGAGAAAATCACAAAGAAACCATTGTTGGTTTAAATCCTATGGAAGTCAAGGAGACTCATTGAATCAATGAGATTTACATATGGATTAATCATTTGACAAATGATATGATGGGTGTACTCTAGCAGGGACAAACAACTGGATGGAAGGCTTAAGTATTTTTAGGCTCAGTATAGGTACAAGCATTTTTTCTGATATATCAGATGAATCTAAATATCTACAACTTAATCGAAACAGCCAACTACTTGCTCTCAGTCTTTAATGGTTTACCATTTTATAACACTGTGTGTGTGTTTATTTAGAACATGTCAAGATGCAATGTAGTACTTTCAGCATGGATTTCAATCTAGCAGAATGAATACAGTTGGAGGTGGCCACGTTGAGAGAGGACACCAATTTATTCAAAAAGGCTATAAGTCAAGAAGATATTTTTTTTACAAAATTACATTCAAAAGGGATGAATGTAATTCACTTTTTTGACATTTCCAACATTTTGAACTTCCTGTCTTATATATCTTATTCATTTTAGTTGGGTATAAATACCAACGGTGCATCATTTTCAAAATGTTTTCTTTCAAATCCTGGCATAAGGTAAATTTATTTGTTAATTTCCATGTTTTTTCCCAGTAGTCCAACTGAATATGTTCTCCTAGATCTTTAGCCCATTGGATCATTGCATGTTTTATTGTTTCTTTCTCGAAATTTCTTTCTTTAAATAATTTATAATATTTTGACATATGATGACCTTCTTTATTTTCTATTATTCTATCCAGTTCTGTCTTGTCTTCTTCAAATCCTTCCTTCCTTCGATCTATGTTAAACCTATTTTTCAGTTGTAAATACACATACTAATTATTGATTTTACCTTCTTCCTCTAGCTGTTCTTTTGATTTCATTTTATATTCTTTAGGTTCTTTATTTTCTTCACATACTATGATGTCACTGTGTCTTATCCATACTATGTTGCTATTTTTACTTCTGTATAGAAAGGCCTCCTGAGGTGATACCCATAATGGTATTTTTCTATAAAATTGTTTCTTATTTTAATCCATGCTCTCATTAAAGATTTTCTAAAATAATAATTTTCATATATATATTTTTTTACTTTCCCATACCATAAGAAGGCATGCCATCCAAATTCTATATTATACACAGCAGGTTGTCATTTTCAAGTCTTCTAACCATACCATACAGTCTTCTAACCATACCATACAGTTAGCATAATAATATAATCTTAGGTCTGGAAGGGGAAAGCATCCTTTTTCCTTTGACTCTATTAAACTAGACCATTTGATCCTTAGTTTTTTTCTTTGCCATATAAATTTTGTCAGTTTTTTTCCCCAGTTCTCTGTACATTTCTCATTATGTATTATCGGTATGTTGTGAAATAAGTACATCAGTTTTGGAAGGACATTCATTTTAATTAGTGAAATTCTCCCTAATAGGGAGACTTGTAGCTTTGACCAATTACTTAGATTTTTTTCTATTTCTTTCCATATCCTAGAATAATTATTTTCAAAGAGATCTGCATTTCTCTTTGTTATTGTTATTCCCAAATATTTTAAATGTTTTAATTTTTTCTCTATTCTAAATTTCGATGTTCTTTGCAACTGTTCTTCTTCTGTTGTCATGTTCATTGTTATTATTGCTGTCTTATCTTGGTTGATTTTGAAACCTACTAATTCTCCAAATTCTCACAAGATACTTAGAAAGTTTTTTTTTACACTTTTGGTGGGTTCTTTGAGGAATATTACAAGTTCATCTGCATATGCTTTCATTTTATATTTGTGACCTTTTATATTAACTCCTTGTATGCTCTGATCCTCCCTGATTTTGATATTTACTACCTCTAGAACAAAAATAAACAGTAATTGTGATAGTGGGCATCTCTGCTTGGTGCCATTTTCTATTTTAATGTATTTCGTTCTCTCTTCATTAACTATCACTTGTGAATTTTGCTCTTTATATACAGCTTTAATCCATTCTCCAAAGTTTTATCCCATCTTCATTCCTCTTACTGTTTTTTCCATAAAGACCCAACTCACCTTGTCAAATGCCTTCTCCGCATCCAAAAAGATCATTGCCAGTTTCCTTTCATTGTGTTTTTCAAAAAATTGAATGATATTTAATACAGTTCTTACATTATATTACACAAATCTTCCTGGAAGAAACCTGTTTTGATCTTTATGGATGACATCTTTCAAAATCTTCTTTAACCTTTCTGCAATGATTGCTGCAAATATCTTGTAAACCACATTCATCAAAGAGATAGGCCTGTAATTTTTAGTTTCACGGCTATCTCTGTCTTCTTTTGGGATTAGAGAGATATACGCATTTTTCCATGATTCTGGGATGCCATCTTTTTAAATGTCATTTAATGTATTCTTTAGAGGTCTAATTAAGATTTTATATAATGCTTGATAATATTTTTCAAAGACCTTTTAAATTTCTTCCTGCTTAGTAATAATCTTCCCTTATGATCTTATTTCTGTAATTATCTTCTTAGTTCTTTCTGTTCTTATCATATTAACCATTAATTTACTCAGTTTATTTCTCATTTCAAAATGTCTCTGCTTTATATATTGCAACTTCTTTTCCATATCTTTCATTGATAATGTTTTCAATTGTAATTTTAGATTTTGTATTATTAGTCTTAGTTTTTTTATCTCCATTTCTCTTCCATTCTTGTTCTTTCATTTTTAGTTCTTTCAAAATCTTGTTCTCCTTTTTTTCCCTTGATTTTTACTAATTCTTCTTTTTACATCCAATGTTCATTCTAATTTTGGTTCAATTACAGCATTGAAGTCACCCATCATAATAATATAATCCATATTTCATAATTCCTTTCTGATTTATTCGAAGAATTTACCCCTTCCTTCTAGTGGCACATAAATTCCTATTGCTACTACAGTCTGTTCTTTCATCTTTATCTCCACCGCAATATAGGATCCACAATTATCTTTAAATAATTCTCTTGAGGGAATTCACATACATAACCACACCCTTTCTCTTCTTCTCTACTACTGGTATGTAACAATTTCCAAGTCTAGGATTTCTAATATATTTAACATCTTCTTTTATTCTTATTTCTTGTAGACAAACCATATCACTCTTCAATTTCTCTAAGTAGTGGAAAGTCATATTTCTCTTGTATTTTGAATTTAATCCTTTGATATTCCAGATAATATTTTAACTCTCATTTTCAATTCTTCTCCAGTATTGGTTATTCTGTATTGGTACACTATTTCCTTTTCAAATTATCACAATATTTGTTATTAATCACTGTAGTTGTTATTTATATTTTTGCTCTTCTTGTTTATTATTATTAAAAGAACATGAAAAATCTACTTCCATTGGCCATTAGTGAATTTCCAAGAAACAGGTAAATAGTTCAAAAGAACATGCACATGACTGAATCAAACTTTCCAAAGCCAAATTTACTTGTGTGATTACTTCCTCCCAAATTGCTGCTACAGTTCAGATCTCTCTTTCAGCCACATAGGCTTGCAGGGGGGTAAGTGTGTTTCCTGGTCTCCAATGAAGGGAGTCCATTATTAACAATGTCATGGCACAGAGCACCTTGATGGTGATTGTGTGTATGTTTTTGTGTGTGTGAAGCCAGAGTCTTTAAAGGCTCTTACTGCACCCTCTCCTCTTCCTCTTTTGGACTTTGTCTTTGACCCACCTTCCCACCTCTGATAAAGTGCAAACTTGCTGCTCACTTTAGAGACAAGTAGGATTCCCCCCTTTTTACATGACTTTTTGGCTTCCCTACATTGTGGACAAATACTTTGACAATTTGCTTGTGTCTTAAACAAGCAGTCCCAAGGTAGGTGGGGGGGAGAGAAAGTAGGAGTTTGGTGAACACCCATGGCACTTATTTGGTGAAGGATAGGTATGTGGAACTACTTTTGCAGGTCTTGAGACCCAGGGGCTGGGGAAAGATGCTGTCCTTGAGTCTGGTCTGAGGGTTTTCCCCTCATTTTAAGACATGTGACTTGGTGGTTGGAGTCCTGGATTGGCCCTCTAGTTATGGGCTGGCTAGTGAGCAACCCAACATTTGGCTTTTCCATAGGGTGCAAATGTGTCTTAGAGAAACTGTCTCAAGGAAAATGTCCAATGTAGTTTAATACACAAGTGACCAGGCATGACAGGGTCAGTGACAGCCATAATGACACAGCACTTTCCACCAGGTCCTGTGTCATAGGAAGTGCCATCGGCTGATGGTCACAAGGTGCTGTACAGCACCGAAATGACTGCAAAACTGCCAAGTCACCCAGGTTGAGTGACAGGTGTCCAAAGGAAGAGGCAGCACAAGAAGGCCACATGGAGCCCTGGGTATATAAGGGAGGTGCCTCAGGACAAATGTGTGGGTTGATGGTGGTTGATGTCGTTGGGAGTTGTTGGAGTGGATTGTGTATATAACCTTGTACATAGAGGAACCAAGATTAAAGCCTCATCTGAGAGACGTCTGTCTGTAGAGTTTCTTTACTCTTTCTGGAAGGGGAAAGGTGCTCCTTCAGCTCACAAGCTACTGGCTTCATCTGAGAAGATGGTGACACTGGTGCTGCACATTGACGTGAATCATCATGTACTGCATAACCACACTAACAGTGTCATCCAATGGAAGCTGGAGAGGAGATCTGGGAGAGACCATGTGCCCTAGCTACTCCTGCACTAGGTTGCTCCCCCCCCCCCTTCTGCACATCTTAAGGATTCAAACTTAAATAGGTGATCATTAAAACAAAGTGGCCCATATGCAATTAAATTGTTGCATGTAGTCTTGTTAATTCATGGGTTGTTCAGAAGGAGGGTGGGATGCAATGGCTCAAGTGGTTAAGACGCTGACTCTGTTAATTGCAAGATTGGCAGGTTGGCAGTTTGAGGCCTGAGTACATGATGGGATGAGCTCCTGTCACTAGGCCCAGCTTCTGCCAACCTAGCAGTTTGAAAGCATGCAAATGCAAGTAGATAAATAGGTACCATTTCAGTGGGAAGGTAAAGAGCATTCTGTGCAATCATGCTGGCCACATGATCACAGAGTAGTCTCTGACAATGCTGATTCTTCTGTTTAGTAATGGAGATGAGCACCGCCCCCTATGGTCGGACACGACGTGACAAACTAGTCAACAGGGAATACTTTTATCTTTCAGCAGTGAGACAATTCCAAAACATATGCATTAAGAAAGCATTAGCAGTGTTAAATCTCCAACAAGTTTTTGATTTAGAAAGCCCTTTCTTGAATAGATGTTGTGGTGACCAATATACCTAAAAGATCAAGATAAGAAATAGTTGGTGATTTTATAGCCATGCTAGTTATAGATGTTAGAACTGCACACACACACACACACACACACACACATATACTGGTGGTTTGGAGACTTTGTTGGCCTCAATAAATGTCTTTAATATTAAGGGAACCTCAGACAGACTTAAAAATGCAGGGGCAAATGTGGACTGTAACCCCTACACTATACTGGCCTTGTGGCCCTGAAGCTAAACCTTTACTTTTAAAACCCCAAAATGAGAACAGAGGAAGGTCCCTTGCAGAGGTCCAGTATGTGGTGGAGCTTTTTACTTTTCATTTTTTAAAAAAAAAGATAGTTAAAGTAAATAAAAGGATGGCAAAAGAAAACCATTTTTAATCCTTTCCCCATCCGCTATCTGGGCAGTATCCCATTTAGTTAAATAACTCAAGGGTTTAAATTTGGGCAAAGTCACACTTTTTCCAGTGTATGCTGAAAGCTGCAAACATCAGACTGTTTTAAGTGATAATAAATCAGTCTGGCACACAAACCATATATATTATGCTTGGAATTAGCAATAATAAAAATGAAAGCTTTTAAAGCAATACTCAGAGAAGGATTTAATGGAAATAAAATGAACTTCAACAGTCTGATCCTCAGCTTAATGTATTGTCATTTTCCAGACCCATGGCACTCTGAAAATGAGTTGAGCTGAAATGTTGTAATTATTTTCTTCATGTGCAAATTGGCATTTATGGTAGGACAGGGTAGAGGAACAGGATTTATACAACCATGATGATCTCATTTTACTGCTGATCTTTCCTGTTTCATACCTATACTTGCTCATATAAGAGACATCCTTTTTCACAGATGCAAATCTATTGGGGTCTCCACCCCCCAGCCCTCACCTTTTCATTCTTGTCCAATCATCTTGAAGCCATACAGAATGTCAGCTAAATAAATGGAGTGCCTAGCCTGCAACAAAAACAACACTAACTTATTTTTAACAGCCTGTAGCTGTTTTGCTCTCAATAACTTCATATTCCTGTTTTCCCTATAATCCCAACCGTATACCATTGTACACAACCACCCATGAAATCAGTGTCCTCAGTAAAATACACTGCTTCTCAAGGCTAATTCATTTATACAATACCTGAGACTTACATAGCTACCATTGTCCTGGGTCCCATTTTACTCAAGAGAATTATTTTTCCTAACCAGCTAGTGAGTCCATGGCATGCTGGGACTAATATGACTATTCTGTCAACTGATCTAAGAGAGAGAGGAAACATGCAGGGGTAGCTGTGTTGGCCATTTATCAAATTCAAACAAAAATCCACCAAACAGTGATACCTTTATTGGCCAATCAAAATGCACAATATACCTGTTGCAAGCTTTTGAAGCTCCATGGGCTTCTTCATCAGGCAAGATGTTACAAACCAAACAGGAGGGGGAAAAATTGGAAATGTTAGTCAGATGCCTGCATTTTGATGTTTCTATCCTTAGTTAAGATGGTAAGTGGAGGATATCTTTTGTAAGCTGGCCCCTCCTCCTTCTGGCCATGTAGCTATTGGGAGATAGCTTAACTAAGGACAGAATAACTTCAACTCTTGTTTAAAATCTCCCAATAGCTACATGGCCAAAAGTAGGAGGGATCAGCCTGCAAAAGATACCCTTCACTTACCATCTTAACTAAGGACAAAAACATCAAAATGCAGGCATCTGACTAATATCTCCAATTTTTTTTCCTGTTTGGTTTGTCACATCTTGCCTGATGAGGAAGCCAGTGGAGCTTCAAAAGCTTGCAACAAGTATATTGTGGATTTTGATTGGCCAATAAAGGTATTGCTGTTTGGTGGATTTTTGTTTGAACACACATACATACATACATACATACATATGGAAAATGGCTCAGAGTTTGAATAAAAATGTGAGCATATTGGAAACCATTAGCTAAAGGACTGTGATACTTCTTGTGCTGCACACTAACTCCAGTATAAATTTACCACAAATAAAACCTTTCATAGAGCAATAAGGTGTGGGTCAAACAAAGTCTTGGGGAAGTTGGGAACTGTAACCAGTTCCAGCTCAGGACAACAATGAAAGCTGATTTTCTTATGTGTATTTCAACTGTCTTCAGGGTGTAGTCTAGAGAAAACTATTATTTTTTCTGCTTAACAGATAAGGAAAATTTTCCATTCAATTTGTTACTAGATCAAAAGCATATTAAGCCACTTCTTATTCAATGGATGCACTGTGTCAGGTAGGATACAAAATGCTAGGAGCACAACGGCCTTAGAACCAAGTGTCAGTACACAAAGGGTTTATTACCAACTAATATTTTGTTGCAATATAATGGGAACAACTGAGCTTGTTTCCCTATTAATGATACCTTCTCTCCCTTAGAAATTGACTTAGAAACCATTATTTCAAGCATGTGTTAAATTCTCTCAAAAAAATCTGGAAGGATCCTCCCCCACGTTTTTACTTTATTCAGTGCCCAAGATAGTAGCCTATTTTGCATGTTCAGTCCAGGAATCTATTCATACATAACTTCACCTCATCACCTCATAGTTCCTTCAAACACCACAGACAACATATTCTAGTCTTTTAGAATATCAGGCAGAATGCTGACTTTGTTGCTCCTAGTCTTATAATGATACCAACTTCTTAGGTCTGGAATGCCCCCCCCCACAAAAATCAGCTCCTCCCCAAGGATGTTCTTTGCACAAATGCATCTGGTGAGAAGCTCAGGCATTTATTTTTCCTCTCGGTAGGCACATTTGGAACAGTGGGTGGCCAACTCTTGTTTAAAATAAAACTAGGAGGTAGCTTTGTTCTTTTCAGGCTCAGGAAGAGAACATCTGCTCTGTGCTGTGAAAATATTCTCTTCTTACCAGATATAATTATTTTATTTTATTCTGTATGATGAAGGAAAGATACCAAATTGGGAATTAGTCATTTTGGAAGACAAAATGGGAAACTATGGAGATCATTGCATGCCTTAAATAATACTCCTGAATGTAACTCTAATTTGCACTGCAGCCATGTTTTATCGCATGGCTTTTGCAGCAGAATCTGACTTCAGAGGAGATCCCCACTGCAATGCGAATTGGGAAACATGCTCAACAGCCATTTTTCAAATTCAGAATGTATAAAGATCTATAGAAGGTTGCTATTGGTGGATGGGCACATGGGTGGAAGAAGAAGACATGACATCACCAGCTATGGCACATGGAGAGGAAATGAAGAGGCATCACAGCTGGCTTATGGGATATGGCAGGAGCAAGGAGGCAGAACTGTGCTTCTTAACTATGCTATCTATTTGTCTCCATAGTCTGCAGGATGGCAAGCGAGAGCAAAGACCCAACATGCAAAGGACAGGGACTGATGAAACTTGTTCTTACCAGTTTTTCCACACCAATATAAAACAAGGATGTCTCAAAAAGGGTAGCTTTGTCCATACAGCTGCATACACATAGGCACCACACTCAATTACTGTTAAACATTTTCTGCCTTGGGTTCATTGCAGTCCTCCCCTACCCTTACTCCTGCTTGACTAATGCTATGGAACCATCACTAAACAAAGCAGTTCTTTAATAAGCAGTTTGGGCTTCACATAATTGGGAAGTCCCACTTATAAGGGATTTTCATGAGTTTTTATCAAAAGGTCTCTTCAGGCATTTGACTCATTGGATACATTAAATGCATGGTTGAGAAGGCAGAGATCTCTATGGGATGGTCCTGCAACTCATGCCATACACCTACAGTTGGAAAAGTGACCTTTTGTATAGCTTCTCTCCACAATTAAGGGGCTTGATTATATGGGATTCCCAAAAATAATGACAATAATTTAACTAAAGAAATCAGAATTTTTGCATTGCATCATAAAAGTTTTGGGATTTTTTTTAGTAAACCAGATTTTTTTTTTTTAAAAAAAAACCAGATAGAAACTGTGTGTCCCTCTAGATGTTGTTGAAATATAACTCCCAACGTTCCTCATCGTTGTCTATATGCTAACTAGTGGTACTTTTGCTTGAAGTCCAACAGCATATGCTGGGCTGCATAATTCCTCTGTCTTCCTTGGAACTATGAAGTATGATTGTGTATTTGATGAAACTGTATAGATACAACTCTATTCCTTTGCAGACATTCTTATTTTAAATTCTTTTTTAGTAATTGAATGAATAGCTTTTAAAAAGTGAAGTGCAGGTTCTGGACTCTGGATTCAGAGCAGAACACTGAACTGGAGATGATTGAGGAAGGAAGTTTTAATATTTTGTGTTTGCAGACATGCCACTGTGCTCTGGGGTCTCTTGGACCACCCTCCAGAAACCATTGGCAAGCATCTCTCATTAAACAGCATGAAGCTACATGATGATGAAGCATTGTACTAGCAGGTTTTGGGGACAGAGGAGATAGTTACCACTTGATGGAAAGAGCTGCAGTAGACAATTTGAAGGCTGGAGTGAATGTTACCCACCCCTAACTGCACCCTCAAAAATGGCTGGGGAGGTTATTTCTCATTTCTCTTGAAATTTCAGCTCAACTCTGATACATTTCATATTTAGCTGTTCAAATGCAAGAATTCAGATCTGCAGGACATTTGCACACATTAGTAAGAAGCTCAGGTGATTGGCACCATAGCAGCCACATACATATCAATTTTGAAATAATAGTTTCTAGATACACTTATTTCCATGCAGGGGGCTTAAAAGAGGCAGAATGAATGGAGTCTTTTCACCTGCTTGACTCAAGGCTGTGAAATTTAGACTCCAACATATACAGCAGGAATCCCATTTCCCCCCCCTGAACCTTAGCTAAGTGGTGGTAATAAGGGGACTCATTATTGCACTCCTCTCTAACTGGAAATACCCACCCCAGTAAATGACATTTTACAGATCATTAATCTATCATCTGAATTTAAGCTTTAGATTGTTTTTCTCCCTAGTGAACCAAATGTATTTTCTATGTTTCCCCTTCCCTGTCTGCACAATAGCCATTTAAAAAGTCCTCACACACTTAGAGGCATTAGGAAGTATTGTAGCAATTGTGATATGCAGTGGCTTGTCTCCTTAAGCTACCCTTGGAAGATATACAGTGTATTTGGAGAATGAATTATGCCAAACAATCCAATGGTTCTTACATAATGTTTTTAACATACACTGCACATTATTTTTGTTAGGTTATCTTCTCCATGGGGATTTCTGTTCAGGATTGTAACAGGATAACATGAGTGGCATAATCCATCCCCAATACAGAAATGAGTGGGACACTTTAGTGTAACCCCTACAAGATGCAATTGGTCTACAATTGGGAAAGGGCAATGGCAAAACAATTCTATGATCCAATGAAGGGATGAAGGCATTTTTGTGGGAGATAAACCCCGACTTCTGCTTTCTGAACTCTGCTGGATGACAACAGAAAGAAGTCAGAGACAGAGCTATGTTAGTCTGGAATATCAGTATGCAAAGAGATCTTGTAGCACTTTTTAGAGTAACTGTGCAGAAGAAATTGTAGTGTAAGCCTTTATAGACTTGATCTGAGGAAGTAGACCAAGTCTATAAAAGTTTATGCTACAACTTATTTTGCACAATTAGCCTCAAAGGTGCTACAGGACTCCATTGCATCAGAAAAAAGAGTGGTCATTTCTCCGTTTTCCAATACATCAAGTGCTTCTTCATTGTTGCTATGTATCTTCATGCCAAGGCTGGCATGACTTGTAATCCTGTCATATGGCCTTATTGGCAATATATATTCAAGGGAGGTTTGCCATAGCTTTCCTCTAAATATAGCCTGCAGCACATAGTACTCTCTGGTGGAATCTCATCCAAATATTAACCATGATTGACTCTGCTTAGCTTCTGAGATTAGACAGAATCTGGTGCCTTCAGGGTATGTACTAGGAAAGAATTTACTATGGTCCGATGCAGACTGGCTAAAAGGGCTGGCCTGGGGTTGGAGTTCGGGCAAAGTGACCACACACCAGCCACCCCGATGACGCCATCACACAACATGTGTGGTGTCAGGGTGCCCAGTTGGCATGTGAAAGAGCATGAAAGAGCCACGGCAGCGGCACTAAGGACAGCTTTTTGCTGCCCAAAAAAGGAGTGGCAAAAAGGCCAGATCAGGGCTGTGGCACGTGGTTGCCAAAGCCCCAATCCAGTGCTCCCACGGGTGGCACAGAGTCGCCCCTTAGGGGCCGTCTGCATTGGCCCTATGTCAGGGTTGAAACAGACTGCCCCAAAGAAGTGGCTTAAAGCTGCCCCTGAGAAAGTCAGATTAGGGCTGTCACAACGGCACACCACAGCACCAATCCACATTTTTGCTGGCCCAAAAAGAAGTGGCAAATTGCCCCTCCTTTTTGCACTGGAAAAAAGTTTGCTTTTCCTGCCCCACCACAGCTATATGGTGCTAGTACAGTGTGCAGCATGTAGACACCACACTGCTGGAGCTCTGGGAAGCCAGCCCATGTGTGGGCCGCTGGACAGTGTGAAGCCTGTTTTCCAGCATCTTGGGGGCATGTGATGTGCATACCCCACGTCCCCAAGCCGCCGGGAAATCAGCTTTTTATGCCAGTCTGTTTCACCCCTCACACTCAAACATGGTTGGCAATTATGTTGGAGCAATCTGTGGAATGAGGGGGCCTAGGATCCAGCAGATCATTTGCTGACTTGGCACCACGACAAGGCCAACAGAGGGGAGATCAACTATCTTTCTTCAATCCCAGTTACTCATAGCTTTTAACATACCTGATATTGTTGCTACTGCTGTACATTTTACATTACTCATTCCTTGATAATAATTTTCAATGCTGAGTAAATGTGAATTAATTGATTATTTAATTAGATTAATTTTGAGGTTCTGATATCATTTGATATCAACAACACTATTCTTGTGTGCTTTGTTATATTGATTGATACTCATTTAACACATGTGGTTTTAAAAATTTATTAATGCATATATATTTTTTTCTTGTGACATAAGTAACCCAAGGGCATGCTTAAAGTTATATCTTAGGATAAACTGCACAGAAAAATGTAGATTGAAGTGTCCAAAGTAATGTAGAAACCTGTAGAGTTTAAAAAAAAAATCATGACATTGCTTTAGTCCTTTTGACTGGAAAATACTGAAGCTTTCAATCTAGAAAAGAACCAAAATTCAAAGAGGTTTCTGGTTTGGTCTGCTCTAGGACCCATTTGTTTGTCCTTTTGGCTGTCCATGGTAGGATCCTTAGCACTCTTCTCCAGCACCACATCTCAAATGAATTGATTTTCTTCCTATCATCTTTCTTAATTTTCTAAGATGTCAGAGGCTGTGGCTGCATCTCCACTGCAGAATTAATGCAGTTTGACATTGCTTTAACTACTATGACTAAGTGTTATAGAATTCTGGGATTTGTAGTTTTGTGAGATATTTAGCCTTCTCTGCCAGAGAGTTCTGGTGCCACAGCAAGCTACAAATTCCAGAATACAGCCATGGCCATTAAAGCAATGTCAAACTGTCTACAGTGTGGCAGCAGCCTCTGTCTTGGTTGGAGGCAGGCTGTTATAGACCATGGACAGCTCCAGAAGTAGTTATATATTTGCACTAATGGGCCATTGGGAAGTACTTGTTAATCTTTACATCTGGATACAAGAAAGTACAATGAGGGATGAGGTAGCATTATCTTTGATCTGTACTTTTAAGCAAACGGTTCTGATTTGTACTTTCAGGACTTATATGTATATTAGAATATTGTTGGCTTTGCGATGTCCTATTTCTCTGAATTTTCCAATACATCTCAAAAAAAGTGTACAAAAATATTGCACACAAAAACTGATGTATTGTGGAAGGGTAGATGCATGAATTCATCTGCAATTCATAGTCTGAGTAGGGCAGTGAACACATCATTACAAATGGTGGCAGTGGGGTGAGTGAAAAATCCCACTGTCACTATTTGTACCATGCACATGTTACTGAAAATGGCACACAACTGTGTGTATACAAAAATAAATACAATTTTAGTATTTTTTTAAGACTTGCAATTGAAAAGATATGCCCCAAATATAGACTGATTCATTCACTCGTGCTTATGATTCCCCCTGATTTCAGGGAGAAATTAAGGTTTAAAGAGGCCAAACTGTAGGCTTGAACCTTGTGCTTCTCTGAAATCCTCTATGTTTTATTCATCCACAGTGACATCTTAGGTCAGAATTTACATTGGAGTCTGTAGCTTTGGATTGATTATGAGTGATTTAAAGTATGAGCTCTTGTAGAAGACTATATGATATCTGGGGTGGGGGTGGGGTAGATCAGAATGAGTCACTTCTTTTCTCACCAAGATTCTCATTTACTCACTGACATTCTCATTCTGTCTCCATCATGCTTTGAACTTTGAGACTTTTGCCCTCACACAGGAAGTTGTGAAGGCATCTTTGTACAGCTTTTCTTTTGTACATGATTTATACATATTTTCCTCTAGGTAAAACATGTTTGTGTGTATTTTTTAAATGAACACAATACATGATTGATTTCATGTACATTCTTTCCATTCCAATTTGCCCCACAAACTTCAAAAATAATACTACAAAATTCTGAACTGAGATAAGTTCCATTCCACTAAAGAGATATGGCAGTGTAGAACAGCTATCATCATCACATCACATCACCCAGTGAATTTTTCATCCATCTCAATCCTGAGGTAAGGTAAGGGACTGTAATTATCTGAAAACAATATATTCATCTGTATCTGTTCAATACTGGACTCCTCCTAGGTGTTCATCTGGTACAAGGCATCAGAGATTCTACAAATGGATTATCAGCCTAAAAGCAGCCTAAAATATCACTCATTGAGCTGATAAAATGTGCAAAGGTATTTTGTAGCACCTTTGAAATTAACTAAGAGAAAAAAGTTGGTAGCATAACCTTCCATAGACTTAAGCATCAGATGCATACCCATAAAATTTGATTTGTATAGTAACTTATACTGTACAGTACCTTGTACTGAGTACCTTATACTGAGGTGGCAAGTTCAGTTTTAATGATGACTGTTAGGTGACAAAGGCTGGAGGAAAGATGTTTCCTAAAGCCAAGGTGAGTATATAACTGTATGAATGGTGGAGAGAGTTATTGGAATGTAGTGTGAAGCTGGCTGAGAACCAAAAAGGAGATATGATAATCTGGTCAAGAGAGCCCTCATGAAGCTGCGGTGTTAACTAGTGTTATAATATGTGTGGTGTACCCAGAAACCATTGTCTCTGCTCACTCCACTGTTGATATTCCAATTTTAATGTTTCTCTTTCTAATCTTCTTTTGTAGTTGTTTTTTAAAACTGTTATTCAAGGGCTGGTGTTTTTGTTCTTGTTTTGCAAAACCTCATCACCATACCCACAAATTCTGCATTTTTATTGTTATTCACATGTATAACCAGCTCATTCAGTGCTAGGAAGGTCTGTTCCTTGGTGCTTCACTCCTTGCATCTTATGAAGTAGACTGATAAAGTCTATAAAAGTTTTTGTTATCAATTTATTTTTATCAATTAATCTCAAGATCCCCTTGTATACTGATCAAAGATAGCTATGTCTTTGAATTCTAACTTCAGAACCAGGAAGGGTAATTTTAATGCACAGTGAGTTGTCTTAGCATATTAACAATCCAACTCATAAAGCACATTGCATAGTGGACCCTTGTTTTACATGGGGGATCTGTTCCGGACTCCCCCCTCCCATGTGTAAGGGAAATACTGCGGGACCTCAAGTCCTGTTGATTTTAATGGTGGCATGCTCTTGTGTGCTGTGCTGTGCATGCATCACAGATCCACACACTATTAAGAGGGCCAGCACTCACCATGCATGTGACCTTGAGTCCTCATATGATGAGCCTGCATATGGAGCACATGTTGTACTGTTAGTCTGATACCTCTGATCTGGCAACAAATAATATGGAAACAAAGCTGTAATGTTAGTTCTCCTCCTGGCTGGATGATTAATTCATAACTTAGTTCTCAGTGGCTGCTACTCCTAAGGAGGTTGAATCCTCAATGGAAGCCCTGCTGCATGTCCCATCACCCCGTGAAGCTAAGCCGGGGGATGAATATGACAAGTCTTTCTTTGTGGCAGCCCTCCCCAGCAGTGGAACCTCTGCATAAGGTAAGTCAGACTGTCTCCATCCATTCTTGCTTTCCAATTACTTTTTGATGGTCTTAGTCTTTAATATGAGGGGTGCTAGCTAATGGCATTACTAGGGGGGTGCAGACCACACTGGGGGCCCAGAGGGAGGGTGTACACCCAGTTGGGAGGGACTGGCATAACTGCAGCAACAGCCATGCAAGACCCAAAATGGCTGTCTGGAGCCATAAAAGTGCCCCAGCCTCAGCATCAGGCACTGCTGGGGATGGGAGTGCCTTTTATTTGGGATTTGGCATTGCTGCTCCCCAGAGCAGCTACATTGGATCCCAAATGGCTGTCCTCAGAACTGCCTCCCTCAGAAGCAGCTTCTGCTGGGACAGTACAGTTCCTTCCCTTTGGAGGCCTGTAAGGCAGCCACTCTGGGCTCTGAAGGGCCTTCGGAGGCCTTGGAACTGTCTCCCTCAGCAGCAGCAGCTGCTGGGGAGTGGCTCTTTTCTCTCAGAGTATTGACAATTCACTGATCAATACATTTCCCTTGCTCTAGCACTAGAACTCTGAAATACCATCCTCCATAATTACATTAGCAGGCTTTGCCTTCTCATTCTTTGAACAGAGAAAATCCGTGAAAGGAAGAGTAAGAGCTAGGAAGAATAAGTACAGTGCAAAAGCTGGTGAATCTTTTGGCTAAGAATATGAAATATGAGATAGGAAATCCCTAACTTGCATTCCCATTAACTTCTCAACTCACCCAATGCACTTAATCAAGCACTGTTCTCTCAAATTTAGCCTCTGCTATCCACCCTGACAAAGTTCTGCATCCTAAGATGTATCATAATTTTAAATTTCTTGGTTTCAGCATTTAAGCCAACACCTTGGATTGGTCTGGGAAAGAATAAGAACCGAGGAAGTTCTTGTGAAACTGGTGAGATGTGTGCCAGTATATTCAGTCTTGATTAGTAACCTTGATACTATGTTTAATGATAACTGTAGTTTCCAATCTGCTTTTGTCTAGGAAGATCTACTGCTTACATAATCAAAGCAAAGGGATGGTGTCCTTGCCACAGTGGTTAGCTGGGACCTCTAGTTCAGGACCTCTGACATCTCTGTGTCCCTGATGTTGTTAGAGAAGCTTTTGGGCCCTAATTGTTGTTGTTTTTTTAAATGGTTTTAATCCATGGTTTTAATCCATGCTATACTATTGTATGTACATGGTTTTAATTCATGTTGCACTATTTCATCCCTTTTAATCTGTCTTTTTAATTGTTAGATAGTTTAATATGTTTTTTCAAAAATAAATCATTTAAAATCTTTTATTATTGTTATTATCCACACTGTTTTAAGTGTATCTGATTGGTTTTGTCATATGCAGGCCTGAGATTTCTGGATAGAGGGCAGGATATCAACATTTAAGGAAAAACACATATACAGATGTTTGAGAGGGTGTTGTAGACACTATAAAAGTCACTGCTGTGGAGTATGAGAAGTTACAAAATTTACTACTGCATTAAAGCACTAGTTTCTACATCCCTGATAGCCACTACAGCTTTTTTCATTTGGACTTCCAGTTACTCAGCGTGCAAAGGACTGGAATTGTGCCAAGCATGTGGAGTAGTTTGGAAGTTTCTGTGCATGCCAATGTCCCCATGTACAGGGTTTTTTTCCCCTGTCTGTGGTAGATGCATACCTGGATCTACTAATACATGAGGGACCACAAACCTGTTTTTTTCCTCTTGAATCAAATTCAGAGGAGTGTTTCACCCCAGAAAAACTGGGAGACATTTAGAAAGTCTCTAAATTGTTTTAATTTGGTTAATATCTGTAATTCTGAGGGTTTTGAAAACTCACTTTCTGCAGTCATAGTATATGCTTATATGTCTGCACAGAAACAAATCTCATTTGTTCTCAGTGGAGTTTATGCCCAGGTAATTATCAACAGAGTCTTAGCCCAATTAGTTTGCATGATAAAGCTAGAACAACATGACAAATTTAAACAAATCCAAGATCTCACAAAGTGGCTGGACACCTGCTCCATGCTAAAGTGATCTGCTTGGTCCCACTTCATGCAACATGATATTTGCTAGTGTGAATTCACCTTTTATGCTTCACTTCTGTGAGGTAACTCCAAAACCACATTCCCCCCCCCCCAAAAAAAAGTACAATCCCAAATTAGTACCATAGATGTCAATCCATGAAGAAAGGAAGGGGTTCAATTTAGGTTTTAAAATAATCCTAAAAGATGTACAGCCTACAGCCAATTTTGGTTTTAAAATAATCCTAAAAGATGTACAGTCTATAGCTGGTCACATCCTTAGTGACTTTCTAAGCATTAAATGTTTCCAAAGCTTTTTCTCCTCTAGGATAAAGCAGGGATGTAGTAAGAAAAGAACCTGCTTTGTCTGTAAGAAGAGACCATTTAATGAGCAGCAAGTAATGCTTCATTGCATGTTTCAAGGCAGAGGCAAATTAGAAAGTATGTGATGAAGGGGAGATTTCTTCAGAGAGGTACTCCCAGCCTAAGTTTCCATGGCTGAGTTTATGTTTTTTGGGTTTGACAGGGAAGAACTCCATGGCAGTGTGTTGTTTTAGTGGTTAGTGTGTGACATAAAGTGAAAACCTTGAGTTCAAAGTGTCTGGCTGTTTACTGGAATCCCACCGCCTGAGAACTGGCAGTTGAATGCAATTACTCATCTGTGTTAACTCTTTGGGTAAACATTTTCTTGTCAAAGTGTAAGGCTGGACTGCCCATTCCCTGACAAAAAGGTGTGTTCAAAAATAAACAGCATACATGTCTAAATTATGGGTTTATTTTTAAAGACATATTTAGACAAAGGGCAGTGCTTTACAGAGCATTCACCCTACAAAATTATGCTGCTCCTCTTTCTATAAGGAGCAAAAACACCTTAGAAGAATGATTAGGTCCAAAGAGCACTAATCCTGAAAGCTAAATGCCTGCCTGTCTGATGAAGAAGACAAGCTTCATTTGGGAAAGCTGTGAGGATTTCTCTGCTATGAAAGGAGATAGCAGAGAAATCCTGTTGAGATGATGTCTATGATGTGCAGAGAGAGGTACTGGGAACTTCTTGCAAAGAGATCCACAGAAGCTCCTAAAGCATAAACAGTTCCATTTTTTCTACTGTTCGTCTTTCAAGGTATGGATAGAATCTACAAGGATGATGGGGGAAGTTCCCACTCTCTTCTGATTTGCAAAACCTTTCTTGACAGGCTACCTGAAAGCAATTTCTTTTTGGCACAGGTGACTGGGAGAGTGGCTACTGGCAGGGTTGGTTGTGGCATACAAACACAGGGTTTCTGAGACAAACTAGTTCTGTTCCTCATACTTGACTGTGGTTGACCTATGCTATTTCTGGATTGTCGTCAGAGGTAGCCCATCTGATTTGACTGAGTCATGGCTAACTTGCCATATTCATTGGCCCTGCCATTTGAGAACACCCTTTTCTCTCCAGCAGCCATAAACTGCATAACATTGGTTTAAGTAAAGTAAAACTAAAGTAAAAAGTAAAGTAAAAAAAGGAGTAAAACTAATCCTATGTGCACAGATATGGGCATGGGAAGATCCTATTGAATGACAGAAAATTTACTTTGGAGTAAATATAGGCTCAAGCTGTGTCTTGAGCTACCCAAATAAGAAACTAGAATTGGATAAACTGGCTGAATAATCCACTCACTTTTCTATGTTTTCAATAACTGCATCCAAGTATCACACCTCACTGTTGTTGAGAGATCTTGTAGTACCTTTGAGACTAACTGAAAGAAAGAAGTTGGCAGCATGAGATTTTGTAGACTTCAGTCTACTTCCTCATCTTCTAAGAACAAAGTCTTTTTTTTTTAAGATTGTAAACTCCATAGAGAAATCACATGTCTTCCTGTCATCATTCTGCCAAATTTCTTTCTTTTCTCCCTTTGTGCACATCTGATGGAGTATATAATATATGAATTTATTTACTGTGATTGGGACATGTCAGGTCACAAAAAAGATGTTCTGTTTTGTAGACATAAATAGAATTGATCTGATCCTCACTTCTGCTTACTCAGAACTTGGAAAATTGCTTTTTAAGAGGCAATTAATTCTTCTTGGAGATGCAGTGGCTCAAGTGGTTAAGACGCTGACTCTGTTGTTTGCAAGATCCGCAGGTTGGCAGTTCAAGGCCCGGGTGCTGCATGATAGGGTGAGCTCTTGTCACTAGTCCCAGCTTCTGCCAACCTAGCAGTTCAAAAGCATGCAAATGCAAGTACATAGATAGGTATGACTTCGGTGGAAAGGTAACAGTGTTTGGTGCATCCATGCTGGCCACATGATCACAGAGTAGTCTCTTATAATGCTGGCTCTTCAGCTTAGTAACCGGGATCAGCACTGTTCCGTTTTTTGTTTTTTGTTTTTTTTTGGGGAGGGGGGGAGAACCATTACCTTTAACCTTTTTGAGAGGGGAATCTTAGATTTAGTAAGAGAGTAACAAATTTGAAAGAAATCTTGTTAAAATGCATCTAAAATGTCTTTAAAGATATTTTTTTAAATGGACTAGAAACTATTATGCCAATAAAGTAAATGTTGTTCGCTGCACTGCTTTTGATTTTAATTGCAATGTGGTTGTACCCTTTTATCTCAAAGTAGTTAGTTACAGGGAATTGTGTTATTTGCATCTTGTCACTTTCTGAACTGCTTTCTTGGATCACAGTATGCCACCAGCCTCTGCAAGGCACTGAAAAGACCTGGAACTGAACATCACAGGTGACTTCATACAAATGCTCCCATTTGCTTCAGTTCTGCTTGCACAGGAAAGATCCCTAATGATAAGGTATAGTGCATCTACACTGTGGAAATAATGCAGTTTGACACCACTTGAAGTGCCATGGCTCCATCCTATAGAATACTGGAATTTGTAGTTTTGTGAGGCCTGAGCACTCTTTGGTAGGAACGGCTTCAGACCTTGTAAAACTGCAAAACCCAAGATTCCATAGGATGGAGCTACATCACTTAAAGTGATCTCAGACTGCATTATTGCTACAATATAGATGTATCCATTGTTGCCAGAAATATGGCTGCTGCTACTCAGGTAGTTCCCTTCAGATAACCAATATTGAACCACATGGACCACTTTATTGGCTTGATTGTCTGCCATCTGTTTCAGCCAAACTGAAATTAAAATTACCTTCTGGCTCCATCTGCTAAAATGACCTTTACAAAAAGCTAATATTTTAACCAGGACTCCCAGGAGTTAAGAAATGTGTGTGTGCACGTGTGTGAGCATACTCATATACAGACACATATGTAGACACACCTCTATTAGACTAATGAGTCCATTAAGCTACCATGTCAAAAATGCATTCACCATTTTTCCCCTAAAACAAGTAGGTCTCCACTTTACTTTTTTATTTTAAAAAATGTTATGGAGTGACATAATTTTTAAAGTTTATTAGCTGTCTGGCTAGTACTTTGCTTCGAAATGGCTGTACGGATGTAAAAGAAACTGCCTTCTAAATCTGCCAACAGAACTGAATTTTGGGGGGTGGGCAGTGGGGGTGGTGTCTTTGGTGAAGGGGAACTTGTGTTGCTGATAAAGTGCAGCTCCACCTTGCCAAAACGTGGCATGGTTTTGCAATTGAGGACCCCTCCAGTGGTGACTCATGCCCCTAATTGCCCTTCTTTGGTTTACCAAGGCTTCTACGATTAAGCCTGAAGGTCTAAACAGGCACGTAACGCATAACACATGTAACCAAATTCTGACAGCATATTTTCTCCTCTTTTTTTTCCTTTTTAAGGAAAATCTACTTTTGGAGAGGGCAACTTAGAGCAAAGACGTACTCAAGAGTGTGCTTAACCCTTTATCCTGAGCTTATTTGTTCCAAATCCCATCCCAAGCTCTTTTATCACTTCTGGACAAGCTTCCAACCATGCTGTTCTGGTAACATTGATCAAAAAGGTTTATGTGGCTCAGGCAATAGGTGTCTTTCCAATGACATTATTGCCCCCCCAGAGGATGGGCAATGCTAATGTGGGACAGGAGTATGACAGCCCTAGTCTTGATTAGGTTTTAACAAAAATCCCATGTGTATTCCTTTCCCTTACCACGTGTTATATTACAGGATAATATTTTTGCTTATTGCATGGAAATTTATACACACTTGTATTCATCTTCTATAGTGTATCTGTTTATGCCATGAGTGGGCAACCTGGGTGGCTCTGAGGAACAATTATCTGCCCATGGAACCCTCTGAATGTCATGCAGACTCTGCCTCCCCTGAAAACGAAACAGGTGGAAATTTGCATCTGCTTTGACAATCAGTTTTTTTTAAAAAAGTAGGTTAAATACTGCAGGAGTCCTTATGAACTTTGTTGTTATTGTTAATTGCCCTCAAGTTGACCCCAACTCATAGTGACCCTGTGGATGAGACATTGCCAAGAACCCTTATCCTCCACCACTCTGCTTAGGTCTTGTAAAATCAGGCCCATGACCTCCTTGGTTGAGTCTATCCATCTGGTGTGTGGTCTTTCTCTCTCTCTACTTCTCTCTACATTTCCTAGCATTATTGTCTTTTCTAGTGATTCATGCCTCCTCATAATGTGGCCAAAGTACGCCAGCCCCAGTTTGAACATCTTAGCTTCCAGGGAGAGTTCAGGCTTCATCTGTTCAAAGACACTTTTTTTGTCCTTTTGGTCATCCACAGTATCCTCAGCATTCTTCTTCAGCAGTAAATTTCAACTGAGTTTATCCTCTTCTTATCCACTTTCTTAACTGACCAGCTCTCACATCCATACATGGTGATGAGAAATACAATGACTTGAATGATTCCAACTTAAGTGTTCAGTTGTATATTTTATGCTATAGAATCTTGTTTAATTCTTTCATGGCTGCCCTCCCCATTCCTAGTCTTCTTATTTTTTGACTGCAGTCTCCATTCTGATCAATTTTTGATCCAAGGTATGGGGAATCTTTAACTATTTCAATTTCCTCATTGTCTAGATTGAATTTATGTAGATCCTGTGTGGTCATTATTTTTGTTTTCTTTATTTCCAGGAGTAATCCTGTTTTGCACTTTCTTCTTTGACCTTTTTTAGTAGTTGTTTCATTTCTGTGATGTTTTCCACTAGTAGTATGGTATCACCCACATATTTAGATTGTTGATGTTTCTTCCACCTATCTCCACTCCTTCCTCCTTCTGTGTCTAAACCTGCTCTTCATATGCTATATGACCTATATCTTATGACCTATCTACACATAAAAGTTAACTTACCTCTCCAAGAGAGACACTTCATTTTTGCTCTCTCTATAAAAAGTGTGGTCTAGTTCAGGAGTTGCCAAAACAGCCTTGAGGGCCACATGTCACTTCAGGGCATGCTTTGTCTCACCACCATTGAAACACTTTGTACACATTTCTCCCACTGAATGAAGTATTATTATGTGTGTATTTGTCAATTGTGCAAATTTCTAGCAAGTCATGTTTTTTTAAAAAAAAGAATGCATGATTTAGTGCATTCAAAAACTACTGCAAGCCTCACAAATGTGTAAATTATTTTTGCCCCACAGTGTGTCTATAGGTGTGAGAACTTGCTAATTTTGACAAAACTCTCGAAATCACTAAAATTCTTTTTCCATCTCTAATGTGGGAATGAATTGTGTCAGTTGCCTACCCTCCCTCATTCTTCTTAGCTATAAGTATAGCAATAGTTATATTCATAGTACTGTATTCATAGAGTTATACAGTTGAAAGGGCCAATCGAGTCCAATCCCGTGCCATGCAGGAAGACACAATCAAAGCACTCCTAACATATGGTCATCCAGCCTCTCATTCAGATGGTGAAAATAATCCAAGCAGAATCTGGGTTGAATCTTTGTTGTTCACATGCACTTCAGATGCATCTGATTAATTTTTTTTGGGGGGGGGGAGAACTGCCAACCCCCCCCTTTTTTTTTTTACTCGGGATAATTGATGTCAGATTTTTTTGGGGAGATTTTTAAAAAGATTTGGATTCTTGGCTGTTTGAATAAGCAATGTGAATAGACCTAGGATAAACCAAGATAAAACTCTGCATGCCTTGAACATGCTTCAAATACGTTTGTATCATCAACTCCATCTTTATTTGAGGGCTGATACATGTGAGCAACATAGATGTGGTTACATAATATGAATAACAAACCCGGAATGCATGAGATTATTCACTAATAGTCAAGCTAAAAAGACCATGTGAATCACCCTTCTGTTTAAAAATTTAAAGGAGATTGCATCATTCTCCAAGCAGTGTGTTCCACTGTCAAACTGCACCTACTGTCAGGACGTTCTTCCTAATGTTTAGGTGGAATCTCTTTTACAGTAGCTTGAACCCATTGCCCTGTATCTTAATTTTGAGCAACAGAAAACAAGCTTGCTACATCCTCAGTATGACCAATTCTAGCCAATATTTGGCTAGAATTCCTGAACCACTAGGTTAATATATGAAGCTATCTTGAGGGAATGGTCAAGTCTAAAAAAAAAAAAAAAGACCACTAGTGTACATGGCTGAAAACATTAATATCTAAGCCTGGGATGGAGACTGTGCAGCCCTCTTCATTTTTCCATTTCCATTATATGTCACAATACCTATATGCTCTAGGGCTCATGGGAACTGTCCATTAGTTCAGGGTAGCCATCAATCAGGTGTGATAGCAGGTGCAATGTTACAATAATGACTCTGGCAATGTCTGTAGGGCCATACATTCCCCAACCCTGATCTACGCCCACATCAATATATAATTATACATGTCACATACACATATCTATCTTACACTCATCTTACACTCACACCACATTCTTCTAAAAGACTTAAAGCAGCTTACTTATGGTTCTGTGGCTTGCAATTATATTTCAATCGGATGTTCACCATGGGCCTCAGAACAAAACTGTTTGTTGTTGTGATGGTTGTTTTTGTTAACTACATCTGTGCCTATTTATAACCTGCCTTTCCACTTCAAATTGGGACTTGGTTGTTGTTCTTTTTGGCAGTGTTGGAGGAAAGTATAGACATCTTTCAGCAATAGAACTGGGCCTTGCCAGACAGATTAACTGAGAGAACTTCTCAGGCCCTTGTACATATAAGATTTTGTTTAAAAGAATAAAAAGAATACTTATATGTGGGATAAAAGGTAAAGGTAAAGGTATTTCCCATCAACAAGGTTGTCATGTCATGTCTGACCATAGGGGGCGGTGCTCATCTCCATTACTAAACTGGAGAGCTAGCATTGTCAGAGACTACTCTGTGATCATGTGGCCAGCATGATTGCACAGAATTTTGTTTACATTCCCACTGTATCTACTTGCATTTGCATGCTTTTGAACTGCTAGGTTCGCAGAAGCTGGGACTAGTGACAGGAGCTAGTCCCAGCTTCTGCATCATATATATGTCATGCATCATATATATGCATCATATATATGGGATAGTAAATAATTTATTAATTTATTAACATAATGATAGGCATATGAACCTCTTCCATTTAGGAAAAAGGAAATACAGAAGACTGCAGCAACTATAGGACCATAGCACAGATCTCCCATGCAAGCAAAATTATGCTCAAAATTCTGCAACAGAGACTCCAATCATACATGGAGAGAGAAATCTCAGAGGTCCAAGCAGGGTTCAGGAAAGAAGGAGGCATACTAACATACGATGGCAAATGGAGTGCACCAGGGAATTCCAAAAGAAAATCAGCATGTGCTTTATAGACTATAGCAAAGCCTTTGACTGCATAGATCATGAAAGGCTATGGAATGTCCTTAAAGTCATGGGAGTGTCATAGTCCTGATGACGAATCTGTACTCAGAACAAGAGGCTACTGAACACAGAGAAATAGAATGGTTCCCAATTGGCAAAGGGGTCAGACAAGGATGTATCCTTTCACCCTATCTGTTAAACTTGCGGAACATATTATAAGAAAAGCAGGCTTGGACACGGAAGAAGGAGGAATGAAAATAGGAGGAAGGAATATCAACCATCTAAGATATGCAGATGACACCATAATACTAGCAGAAAACCTCACAGACCTGAAACACCTACTAAGGAAATCAAACAAGAAAGTGAAAAGGCAGGCTTAAAGTTGAACATAAAGAAAACAAAAATAAAGACGATTGAGGACTTTCACAAGTTCAACCTATACAGTATAGAAATAGAAATAGTAAAAAATAAAAAAATAAAAAAACCCATACCTGGGATCAAACATTGATAGAAATGGGGACTGCAGTCAGGAAATCAGAACAAGATTAAGAATAGGAAGGGTGGCTATGAAAGAACTAGAAAAGATTCTAAAATACAAAGATATACAACTCAGAACAAAAGTTAGAATCATGTAAGCTATTGTCTTCCATATTACCAGTTATGGATGTGAGAGCTGGACAGTTAAGAAAGATGATAGGAAGACAATCAGTGCATTTGAGAAAATGTGGTGCTGGAGAAGAGTGCTGAGGATCCCATGGACAGCCAAATGTGGTGCTGGAGAAGAGTGCTGAGGATCCCATGGACAGCCAAAAGGACAAACAATTGGGTCTTAGAGCAGATCAAGCCGGAAACCACCCAGGAAACCAAGATGACCAAACTGAGGCTGTCGTACTATGGACATATCATAAGAATGGAGGACTCTTTGGAAAAAAACAATAATGCTGGGAAAGGTGGAGGGAAGTAGGAAGAGAGAAAGGCCACATGCTACATGGATGGACTCTATTAAGGAGGTCATGGGCATGGGGTTTCAGGAATTAAGCAGAGCAGTGGAGGACAGAGGGTCTTGGAGATGTCTAATCCAGAGGGCTGCCATGAGTTGAGATCGACTTGAGGGCAGTTAACAACAACAACAATTAGTAAGTGACATTTTCTGAAAAAGGTGCAATGTTGGACCTTCACATTACACAATTAAGGCAATTTGATACCAATTTAATTGTCAAAGCTCAATTCCAGCGAACCCTGGAATTTGTAGATTATTGTTGAGGAACTGACATTTCTCCACTGAAGCCATTTAGAGCATGCTTAGAGAGAATTCTAATTTCTTCCTCTCCAAACCCAAATCCCAAGATTCCCTGGAAATGGAATGCCTTGAACAATGGAAGTTATTGGTATCAAAAGTATGCTAATAGTAGAGTGCGGATACCCCCTTTGATTCTGTTGACTCCTTGTGAGCATTTTATAAAGGTATTCCTCTTCCCAAGCTTAACAGTCATAGTTATGCATACTGGGGACCTCTGTGTTTTGATTACAAGCAGCTAGTTTAATCAGAGTGAAGTAGCATGTCCTCTTGTAGAACAGAATCAAGGTCTCAGTGGGAAATGGTTCATTTTGTCTATAAAGATAAAGGCAAAGGTCTACCTTTGACAAAGTTGTCAAGTCATGTCCAACTGTGCTCATGTCCATTACTAAGCCAAGGGAGCCAGTGTTGTAAAAAATGACTTCCATGTTTATATGGCCAGCAGGACTGCATGGAATGCTATTACCTTCCCACTGAAGTGGTACCTATTTATCTACTTGCACTTGTATATGCTTTCGAACTGCCAGGTTGGCAGAAGCTGGGATTAGTGACAGGAGCTCATTCCATCACACAGCACTTGGATCTCATACTGTTGATCTGCTGACCTTATGATTATCAAGTCTATATGGGAGGCAAATTCCTCTTGTCATTTTCTAGAATCCTACAGAAGTACATCATATCTGAATTATACAATTACGTCACTTTGAAACCACTTTAAGTTGCATGGCTCAATCCTATGGAAACCTAGCATTTTTAGTACTTGAAATTTGTACTTCGAATTTTATGCCGGAGGAGTCTAGTCTACTCTTCCCTGAACTATAGCATGTGTAGAATTCTTTTTCAGATAATTCCAAGTACTTCACCAAGCTATACATTCTGGGATGCAGCCATTGCAGATTAATAGGCACCAGTTTGTCCCTTCTTATGTGCTTTTAGATGACTGAGTTGCTCTACTTATTTATGCTATTGTGATTATACATTGAAATCCCCTTGGGGCTATAAAGTGGGATTTGTATTTGAAATAAATAAATACATTGAAATGTTTGTTATTGTTGTTGTTGTTATGTGCTTCCAAGTTGACTCTGATCTATAGTGATTTCATGATTCTCCTGACATGGTTAGTTCAGAGAAGGTTTGCCATTGCTTCATCTGAGGTTGAGATAGTGTGAACTGTTCAGTGTCATCCAATAGGTTTCCATTGTTTAGCGGGTATTTAAACTCTGGTCTCACAGAGCCCTAGTTCCACACTCACATCACTGGCTCTCATATTCAAATACAGTGAATTCTGACATAATAGCTAGTGAAAGCCTGCTGTATTTTAATAGTCATAATAATTTGCTGTTTGTGATGAATTAACTGTTTTGTAATTTATTGTTTTTTTTCATTGCACATTATTCTCAAACTGAAAAAATAGTAAAACCACAGCATCTACTTGTCAGAACCAAGAACCTAGAAAAGACCATCTAACAGTTTTAAACAAATGTTTGTATCTTTTGAGAAATTTTACACTTGAGCTACTCTGTCAAAACTCACAAATATGTACGGTATTATGTTTTCAGTTAATCGTAGGTTTTTAATTACATCTGTGGACAAATCTATCTTTCTCCCTTACATATTAGTATTATTAGCTATTTATATCCTATTGGTCTTTGTGTAAGCTCAGGTGTTAGAATAGTGATGGGATTAGTACAGGCTGTGGTCCACTTACGGACCCTGAATAATAATAATAACTGGAAAGCATGTATTCACAGTGGAAGAATGAAGAGACATGGTGTCCTGGTTCACCAAACACCAGCACCAGGTGGCTGGGAGGGAACTACCAACTGATAATGCAGGAGAGGCAGAGTTACAAACAGCTTGAAAGTGTCCTTGCCTGTGACAGTCCATCAAGAGAAAGGCACTAGTCAAGCAGTCCAAATCAAGGGAGGCAACAGAAATCAAGGTCAACACAGTCCAAAGGTCGAAGAAACCATGAAGTAGGAACGCAGGAGTCTAGAAACAGGTATCAGGAAAAGGAATGCTGGCCAGGAAACAGACAAGTTGCTTCTAGCAATTCCTTAGGCAAACTCAACTCTTAAATAGCCTGACACCAACTGGTTCTAATCAGAGCTTGCTTGCTTGCTGCTTAGTCTGTAGCCTGGCTGAGCATCTTAACTCTATTTTTTGTTGGATCCCTTTTGTCCTCCTTGACTGAGGACTTAAGACCCCAGCTGAGTCCTCTGTCTCATCAGCAAGTGAGACTTGTAGCAATTCCACAGGATGAGCTGGCTGAAAGTCATCAGCAATAGGGGTGGCTGCTCTGCAACAGTGAGAGCTGCAGGCTGTTCCCTGTCTGGAAGACTTGTCTGGGTCCCTTTCTCAGCCTCCACATCAGACTCTTCCTCCAGGTCCCAGTCCTGAAGCTCCTGGCCCATGAAACTTGGTGGCGAAGCAGACATATGGTTGCTCCAGCCATGAAAGGTCCATGATCGGCACAGGACTGCAGAGACTGCACAGCTTGTTCTCAAAGCAGGTTGCCACTGCAGTCCCAAATAATAATAATAATAATAATAATAATAATAATAATAATAAATTTTATTTGTAACCCGCCCCTCTGCAGAGCAATCGGGGCAGCGTACAGCAAGATAAAATACAACAATTAAAATCCAAATTCTTATTCCCTCCACCCACTACCCTCCCACTTAAAACAGTATTAAACCTGATAAGATTAAAATCTACGTATAACAAATATAAAATATTAAAAGAACAACAACAAGATGCCTCCCTCGGTAGAGAGACCAGGGATAAGTGGCTCCAATATACATATCCCTATAGAAAGTTATTCTGGGAAGGCCTGCCGGAAAAGCTCCGTCTTGACTGCTTTCTTAAAAGTAGTAAGTGATGTAATAAGACGTGTCTGATCCGGCAGGCCATTCCACAGTTTAGGGGCAGTAACTGAAAATGCCCTTTAGGAAGTCTGCATGAGCCTCGCTTTTGGTTGTAAAAGCAGATTTTTCCCCGCTGAACGAAGGGCACAGGGGGGGGATCATACGGGAGGAGGCGGTCCCTAAGATAGGATGGACCCAGGCCATGTAGGGCTTTAAAGGTCAAAACCAACACCTTGTACTGTGCCCGGAAACTAATTGGCAGCCAGTGGAGGGATTTCAGCACTGGAGATATGTGCTCCCTCCTAGATGTACCGGTAATTAATCTGACTGCCATGTTTTGCACCAACTGAAGTTTCCGGGTTAGGCACAAGGGTAGCCCCATGTAGAGTGCATTGCAGTAATCTAGTCATGAGGTTACCAGCGCGTGCACCACAGTTTCCAGGTCTTTCCTGTCCAGGTATGGGCGCAGCTGGCGTATCAGCCGAAGCTGATAACAGGCACTCCTGACTGTCACATTCACCTGATTAGTCATGTGAAGCAACGAGTCAAGGAGTACCCCCAGACTGCGCACATGGTCCTTGGAGGAGAGTGTGACCCCATCCAGGACTAGGGGCTGTAATCCCGAACCTGGGTTCGGACCTGTAACCATGAGCACCTCCGTTTTGTCTGGATTCAACTTCAATTTGTTTTTCCTCATCCAATCCATTACCGCTCTAAGACAGTCATTGAGAGTAGAGACGCCAAATGGGCTGCTGGCAGGAGCAGTTTTCTGTTGCCCCTTTTTCTGGTGGCTTTTTTCTGGTGTTTTGGAGGCATGCATCATCTGTATGTCACACCCCCAAAGTGGCTAGAAGCCATATCTTTTGGCCCATTTGTTTTGGGCCAGAGTCCCATGTGTTATATGAGGGTCAAAACCTTTTCTTCTTAAAAAGCATTTTAACAAATAAAAGTTTTTGACCATTGTATAGTTTATGGGACTTTGGGGGGAAGCAGACGGGCAGCACAGGGCTGCCCCAGAAAGCTGCAGATCAGGGCCAAGGTATCTGCACTCCTCAGCCCTGGGGCACAGTGTCCCAGGCCCAGGAAGGAGCACTAAAATAGCGCTCCTTCCGCAAGACGCCGAAGGTGCGCCGCAAAAGGCCTCCAGCGCACCTTTGGCGCCTCTTTCGCTGCAGCGTGTGTGGACTCTGCAGCAGAAGTGCTTCGTCGGAGTGCTGGACGTGTGGAGGGCTGGCTGTTCCGACAACGTTTTCGGGAAGGGGTTGGGGCACCCAGCATGAGGCTGCTCCTCCCCCTCCTGGCCTCGAAGACAGCGCTTTGCGCCGTCTGCTTAGGCCCTTTGTCTCCTTTCATTGTTCATCTGAATGTGATGCAACAGCATTTCCAGCATAGCAGAATGTGTCAGTGTGGCCTGTAGGGATGAAAATTGGTCTCTAGTCTCCATAGAGTTACAGTTCATGCAGTACACTCTCATATAAGCATTCTTAGACCTGCATAAGCAGAGCTGAGGAACTTCCTTCTCCAAAATCTCTCTCTCTCAATGATCCCTCTGTCTTTCACCCCTCTATCCCTTTGTTTATTCCCTCATATAATGCAAATACATAAACCCATCCCCACAAATCAGACATGGGCTGAAACCTTTTAAAAACAGATTTTATTGTATGCCTCTGTGCTCACGCAGGAAGCATTCTGTACTTGATCCAGACTTGTCCTGTACTTTGCAAAGAATGGATTTTCCCATTCTTCGCAAAGTACAGGAGAAGTCTGGATTGGGTACAGGATGCCTCCTTCCTGAGCACCGAGGCATGCTATAATATCCATTTTTAAAAAAGTTTCAACTTGTGCCTGGCTCGGGGAAAAGGGCAGTGTGATAAACTCCTTAGTCTTTGCTTCAGCTCTTCACTGTAATAGCCTACTTCTTTCGCCCATAATATGCTTTCCTAGGGAATGCAGATAATCCAATGGAAATTCTGGATAAACATATTTACAATTGCATTGTAATGGACTTTCTCACTTGAGGAAAGAAGAGAAAGAGGATCTGTGGGAAGGCAGGAGGGACTGGAGGTGGCAAACAAATCCCATCTGTCAGGCCCAGTTTGAAGACAGTTAAGGGTGAGGGTTTGGTTCAAACCTATGGGACAAATTTATTCTATATTCTATATTATTATACTTTAGCACCCTCCTTTTGGATACTTACTCCTTCTTTACTGACTAGTAGTTCAGCTATGGAAATAGCACTCACACAAATAACTATTGGTCACTCCAGATTTACTCCAGATTTACCCAGCTGTGTCTCTGTGGCACAAAAGGCATTTCCAGCTAACTCAACCAAATACACCTTCAGGCCAACTGGGCTGGTAAAGTAAGTTTTACCTTGATTTAAAGACTAGAAGCTAGAGCTGATCCTTTCCTGACTCCAATGGAAATGAAGGATCACGAAATGCCAAGTTATTAATCACTGTGGATTAGAAAAATCCAAGGTCTCCATTAATCTCCCTGTCCAATTCTGTTATCTTCTGAGATTTTCCTGTCATTTCCTTTAAGACTTTCCTTGTAAATTTTGCATTTCAAGCTGTAAGAAAGCCATTAGAGGATGGCAAGAGGCCTGTACTTTTCTCGTAATGACTTCTCAAGTTACTCTAGTTTTTCCTATGCCAAACAAGTTGAAGCCACACATACAATTTTTACATTGCCGGCTACATGAAGCAGACATTTTTCACCAGAACCTTCTATTTTGAATACTTCCATTCTTTATGACAGGTTGGTGAAGGACTGTGTATTCTGACCCATGCTGTTTTTTCTAAGGTGGGAGTAGAAGACTAAAAGATTAAAAATAGCTAAAACACACTTGCCATGACACACACTTATGAAATATACTGAGGCTGCAGGACTTAAATTATATTGAGCACATTTTAGGGTTTAAAAATGTTGAGAATTAAACAGCCAACATACTTCATTATTATTTATCATTTCTACAGCATTTTAAAATTCTTATCTCAGTTAAACCCTTCCCTTTGGTGTCAGGTTAGGCTGACAAACCAAAAATCAACTCAGGCAGGGCCACCCAGCAGGTTTCATTGTTGAAAAAGCATATGAAGTTGCCTTTTCCATATCTAATGACACCATTCTTTTCACTTTTCATAACACCATACTACACAACTCCCAAATCTATGAACTTGGACTTAGTATTGTTTACTAATTTGGATGGGTATCTTGCTTAATTTTCTATGCTCTGAAGGGACAGTCACTAATATCAACATTGATATTACAACACTGCTATACCCAAAGTGAAATTGCACAAATGTTAAATTCCATTACTCTCTCCCTTTTCCATAATTTTCTAACCTACTGCCACTCACTCCACATCTTATCCCTTTCAGCAAAAACGCTCTTCCTAGTCCCAACTAAAATACCAAGAAAGCAGACCTTCTATTATGAAAATTAAAATCCTACTGAAATAATGTTGTATTAGGTGCAACCTGCAGTAGATAAAGATGCAGTTCACCATCTGAAGCACAATCCTCTAGAGGGGAAATTGAAAAAGGTATGGCCCACATTCTTTCTAGACTAGGACCCTTTCCAAACACACTATTACTTACAGATCAAGAGCAAAGTTAACGTTCTGTAGTCATGTGAGTGACGGAAGATTCATGATGATTGTTAGAATCTTATTGGGCAGTGTAATATCTGGTTACATCAGTGACTGTATTGTTTACATGTTTGTAAACAACAAACATGTTGTTTCTGGTCTCCCCACACACAAAAGTTCCCCATTCACCCAGAGTGCAATGGCGAGTTTAAAGTCTAGTCAGTGTATAGTCACTCCATGGTTCTTCTTCCACAAGTGGAATAGCAATTGGAGCAGCAACCTGAAGGGTCACCAGAACAGTGTTGTTTCTTCTATAGGCATTGAAAAGGTTCTTAGACTATGCCTGTAGTGGCCAGTTGCACACTGTGCTTCCTCCCTCCCTCCAAAGAAAAAAAGGAGGAAATGCATCAGCAAAATTGAAAAGAAAAGAAATTTACATAATATTTGGATAGGTAGAGACATCTATGCCTCTAAAGAACCAGTATAGTGCAGTGGTTTAAGCATTGGACTATGACTCTGGAGACCAGGGTTCAAATCCCCACTCAGCCATGAAACCCATTGGATGATCTTGGTCAAGACATAATCTCTCAGCTTCAGATGAGGGAAAGGTAAAACAAATCTGGTTTTGAACTGAACCCTCTGAACAAATCTGGCCAAGAAAACCCTGTGATAGGTTCACCTTTAGAGTCTCCATAACTCAGAAATGACTTGAAGGCACAAAACAAAGTTTACATCTATATAGCAAATCTGAAAATAATTGCCATAATTTGAAAAGAAAGAGAAGACATATATACTAGAGTCAAGGTGCACACTCAACCTGGAAAATGTTTCAGCATTTGTAGAAGGGAGCAACGATAGAAAACACCAAACTGAAAGAAAAAAAGAAAATGTTGGACCCCAGTCTGTCCTGCTGAGAACTGGAATCCCTTTTAAAGGAACTGATGAAGAACTTGTGGTGGAATGGAAGACATAATTTCATGCAAGAGCCTATTGTATTGATTATGCTGTAAGCCTTCGGCCCTCTTTGGGTTGTTAATCACTCAATTAGATTCTAGTTGTCATGGGCGGAGGATATCAAAGAGCCTCCTGTTGCAAAAAAAAAAAAAAAAAAAAAAAGGTTGCAGCCTTTCAGTTTGATAGGTGATCCCTTCCAAAAACACAATGCCACAATAAACCTTGGTGGAGTTATCAGCATGACGTGGACAGCACAAGAGACTAAATTGCAGGACTCTGGGGATTTTTGGCAGCCTTGCTGTGCTAGATCAAAGGCAAGGAAACAGCTGATTCCAGACTGGCTGGTGTCTGTATGGGGTTTCCTCCACCAGAGGCAGATGTACTCCTTTTTTCCCCCTTTTTGGATTGCTCATTTGAAAGTTGTGGCCCCAGGGAGAATGGCATGGGGGAACAGCATACTTCGAAAGCACTTGAAAAAGAGATATGGATAATCTGTTGCTTTCCTTGACAGACAGAACAGATAATACATGCTGGACAAAGGAAGTCTGTGATCTTAGAAGGCTGGATCCAAAGTCCTTACTATCAACATTCCACTAAGGTTTGGAAAGTACTAAGGAAGAAATGAGGCTGACCTTTACAGGTCAGGTCTAACTTTAATTATACAAGGGTCTTGCTGCTTTGCAAATTAGCTCCATGAAAAAAGTCCACCCTGTTCTTTGTGCAGATCTGTAGGAAGAGATCTGATGAGTCTTTAAAAACTGCTCTCTGTGCTATTTAGGGTTCCCTTACTTTCACTTACCTTTGGGTAAGCTCTGTTGAACATGAATTTTATTGGTGCAAACATGCATTGAGTCAAATGGTATGAATGTTTTTCACCATTCATAGAAAAACAAATACAGAATAAAAAGCAATGCAGAAATCACTGACTTGCTCATTCAGAACCTCACAGACATTATTCCAAATGAAACTAGATTGATGGCACTCTGACTAATCTTTTTTTGCAGAAGGATGCAAGCCCTTTCTGTAGGATGCACCCATGCACATACATTCATAAATGCACACCCAATGTAAAAGGTGAACTATTACTGAATAATTTATTGGCCATATTGTGAATTTAGTAGATTTACAGCATCACCCACAATTAATTGGAGATCTGAATTTTGATACTGAAATTCATTAGGAAAATAAGGGAATGCTTGGGGAAGCAGTTTCAAAACTACAGTATTTGCTTTATCAAGTACCTAGCCTCCATTCTGATACATGATACTGCTTATTTATTTATTTATTTATTGGGAGCATGAAAATTGTCCCCTGACCCTAGAACAGAAGTACAAGATACTATCATGGGGGCAAACTGAATTACATTTTTATTACATGGAATGCTTAATTGCAGCCCATAAAGATCCCACTGTGGAAATGCTTCCAATGCATAAATTAATGTATTAATAATTTCTTGATTTGCAGATCTTCTTTTTATAAATATGTCATTTTAAATTGCTTTGTTAATGCTGTAACACTGTGGTTACTGTTGCTCGATGTGAACTAGACATGTTGGCAAAGAAAGAACAGGTCATCTGAACATGCCATCTAAGCAGCGTAGTTTATAATCTCAATTGTAAAATTTGAGATGAAGCATTTTGTCATTTCAGTGCTATCACACATTTACTTTAGTAGTTTTTCAAGTGTTTCAGTGCAAGTGAAATTATTGGGAAAGCAAAGATATACATTGCTAAAATGGCATAGGAAAGTCACATTTAAAAAAAAAAGACTTGCACTTAACTTTTTTCATTTAAGAGAGAATATTTGAATAATCTTTTATAACATATAAGCAGAATACATGATAACAGTAGTTAAAAATTATATTAAAATGTGAATATTCTGCTAAAAGGTCAGAATGAAGGGAATGGTGTCTACTGTGAAATAGCCAGTGAACAGGTTGAAAAATTGGTCCAAAATTGGCCATAGACAATTATTCCTTTGGAGATTGTGCTCTGTTTAATATTTTTTCTTTAAATAAAGTATTTTTTTTAGTATTCAAAAGAGGTGAAAGAACAGCAGAGACAGTTGAGAAGAACGCACTGATTTTGTGGCAAAGACGATGCTTTGTAAAAAGTAAATGAGCAAAGAGTGGCATTTATGGACAATGACCTAATGTGTAGCCACCCTGGCCAAACTAAGCTGTAGGTGAGACTTCAGGAAGGAGCTGTCTTTTGCCAGTTTCCTTGGATGGTCTTAAAGTTATGCCAGACATTCCTCTATTAGAGGTAACAACCTAAGCATGCCTGCACTCAAAAGCTGCTGGTTTGCATGTCTCTCTAAGGCTTTAGGCACAGCTTGTACTTTTGCCATTTCCTGATTATTGGTCTTAGCCACATCCTCTTTCTTCTGGCATCATAGTCTTCAGTTAGTCTGCTTTTGTTCATCCATCATTTTGTAGCTTGAAGCTCTCTCTCTCTTCTGTGTTTGAAGAGCACATGCTACAGAGCCTCTCACGATGAGATCTCACAAAATCTTTAGTATTAGTAAGTAAAACTGCTGCTTATGTTTTACAAGGAAGATTAAGCTTGCTTTATTCTTCTTCTTGATCCTGAGGTTGGGCAGTGCTGTGTGACTGGTTGTTGCTCACCTTTTCTGCTTGGGAATATCAATTACTTTGCTTGTGAGAGATACTACTGCCTCTCACATTCCCAAATAATCTCTTTTAGGGTTAATCTAAAATAATGCACTTTTACATGACTTTAACTGCCATAGTTCCATCCAACTGAACCCTGGGATTTGTAGTTTTGTGAGGCACCAGTACTCTTTGGCAGAGAAGGCTAAAGACCTTGTAAAACAAACAAATAAACAACCAAAGATTCCATAGGATGGAGGTACAGAATTTTAAGTGGTGCCAAACTGCATTATTTCTACAATGTAGATGCACCCTTAGAGCTGACAGATTAGATATGGGATAGGGCTCCAGCAACTTTAATCCTTAGGAAATCATGGTGCATACACCTCAAAGGTGCTACAAGATCCCTTTGCATATTGATATTCCAGACTAACATGTCTCAGAAAACAAGGTACTATAGGGTACTATAAAGTGGGATGAAAGTAACTGACCACCCTCAGCTTCCAAACCTCAACAGTCAACCAAAGTTGTCAACTCACTACCTCACTGGTGTAGTCCCCAGCTCTATTCTTGTTTCTTTAGAGCAATTTGGCAATTTGCAGTAAGATGGGTGAATGCCAAAGGAGAATGGCTGTGAAAGATTTTGAGGGGGAAGAGAGTCCATCAGTAAAGCTCTCATTGTGGGGAGGAGGCTAACTTGCTTACTTTATGAAGTGTAGATGATGACCAAAGGTGTGTGTGTGTGCCCCACACAATGTTGCAATGGTGCAGGGTTTTGTTTAGCTTTGTTTTTTACCCAGGGCTTATACCCTCAAAGTTCTTTCTGGAATCCACATGTGCTTATGGAGGGTTGTCAGTAAAATCATGTCAGTAATGGGTTCTGTGGTGCTGCATGAGTAAACAGGGGTTTTCTGAAGTTAAAAATGTCAGAAGTGGGCCCTTGGGATTGACAGAAGAGCAAAGCTTTTCACTAACATCTTATCCTCCCACAGCATTCCATTATTAGACCATGCAAGAGTCCCAGCTGGCCATTGTGAAGAATACATTTAAGAAAATAATAATAATAAAGACAGAAATAAAAGATCACTTGGCCACAATGTACATTTGATAACATAAGCACACACTCTTGTTCACCATTGGCTCCCAATCATAATTCTTTTATTTAGATACTTTTAGATATACTGCAGAATTTATGCAGCTTGACACCACTTTAATTGTCATGGCTGAATGTTATGGAATTCTGGGATTTGTAGTTTTATGAGCTAATGTGAGCCTTCGCTATTAGAGAGCTCTAGTGCTACAACAAATTACAAATCCCAGGATCATGTATCATGGAGCCATGACAGCTAAAGCATTGTCAAACTGCATTAATTCTGCAGTGTAGCAACAACCCTAGAGGATTCCAGCCTGTCCCTGCCTTTTCTGACACTGAGCGAGGGCAGCTCAATTAATTAACTGGATAATCTGACAACGTCCACCTGATATAGGGCAGGGCAGGTAAACAGAGGCAATACTATGGAAGAGGAAGAAAGAAAAAAAGAAAAATTGCTTCAAAAGCCTATCCGTTAATAGAACATTTACAGCCATCCCAACCCTAGTTCTGCTCAACCAGCTAATGTGACACAGTCCACAAATAAACAAGGAGGAAGCTGAAGTCATTGTTTCATTAAGGCATTTCCATCTTAAATAGGTCTATCAGTGTCCTTTTGGGGAGTCCAATAAAGCTTTAAAAGTCCTGACATTGTTTGGCACCACCCCATAAGAATCATCATTAAGATGCATTAGCACACACACACAATGGCCATGGAATTTCTCAGTCCCCCGGCAGCCATGCCAGTCTCATTAGGTGTACCACCTTACTAGATGTGCACTTCCCTCTAGGGCAGGGCCAAGGGACTTCAGCTCCCAGAAGCCTCAGCCATGTTGGCCAATAGTCCCATGTTGGCCAATAGCTCCTGGGATTCTGGGAGCTGAAGTCCCTCGGCCCTTAAAGGGGAAAGGTTGCCTACCCCTGCTCTAGGGTGTCCCTCAGTGCTGGCCACATTCCTTACACCTCCTTAGTGATGCTACTAGGAAGAGTTCAGTTTTGATTTACTCTACTACCCATTTATTTGCCTTTTTGACAATTCATGGTATCTCATAGAATCATAGAGTTGGAAGAGAACAGAAGGGCCATCCAGTCCAACCCCTTGCCATGCAGGAACTCACAATCAAAGCACTCCTGACATTTGGCAATCCAGCCTCTGTTTAAAGACTTTCAAAGAAGAAGACTCCACCACATTCCAAGGGAGGGTGATCTACTGTCAGACAGCTTTTACTGTCAGGAGGTTCTTCCTAATGTTGAGGTGGAATCTCTTTTCCTGTAGCTTGCATCCATTGTTCTGGATCCTGTTCTCTGGATCAGCAGAAAACAAGGTAGCTCCATCTTCAATATGACACCTCTCCCTCCTCTTACAGTTTTCCTCATAAAAACTGCCAGCTGCTCTTTACCCCATATTAAGGTAAAGGTAAAGATATTCCCGGTTGACAAGGTTGTCAAGTCATGTCTGACCATAGGGGCAGTGCTCAGCTCCGTTACTGAGCCGAAGAGCTAGCGTTGTAAGAGACTATTCTGTGATCATGTGGCCAGCATGATTGCACAGAATGCTGTTTACCTTCCCACTAAAGTGGTACCTATTTTTCTACTTGTATTTGCAAGCTTTCGAACTGCTAGCTTGGCAAAAGCTCGGACTATTAATGGGAGCTCACCCCGTCATGCAGCACCTGGGCCTTGAACTGCCAACCTGGTGATCTTGGAGTCAACAGACGCAGCATCAGTAATACCCCATATTACAGTACTAAAAAAAACATTACCCTTAATAAGGTATATTGCTCTGAGGAAGCAAATTTAATTAGGACTAAGTTGCCCTCTGTCCCCTGCCCCTTATGTTCCTAATATCCCTTTTTGCTTCTTGCAAAAGAATAATAATAATAAAGATTTAACACTAAATGTGTACAAGGTGATCATGAATAATGGACATAATTCCCCTTCCTCTGTGAGTAATGAGACTTGAGAGTTCTTCCTTGAAACTTCAAAATTCATGTTTTTTTCCCTTGTTTTTGTTTGTTTGGCATCAAACCAGTAAGTTAATGTTTTGGTAGAATTCTTTGTCAGGTATGTATATCAGGTAGGGGTGTGTGTATGGGAGAGAGAGAGAGAGAACCTAGGCAGGGTTTTGAGTTTTTTATTTTGTTTTGTCTTTGTTTGGTCAGCCAACTAATTGTTATTTTTGTTTTGTTTTGTTTTTTGATAGAATGACCTGCATGCAGCCATTAGTTTGGAGAATAATTAACACATTATGGTCATTAGATTCACTTCCACCTCTCTTTTGGACTCTTGTCAACAGAATAAACATTTTATGTTTGTGTAAAGTGGAGAAAACCATAACAATACTAGAATAAAACACAGTGCCTGTTCTGGTTTAGTTGCCACCAAATTATTCCAGGGCCAGTTTGTTGATGCTGGCAAACTCTTCTCCAGCACTAATACAAAAAACTCATTTCTGAGGTCTTTCACTTCCATAAAACACATGCAAACACTTTAGATCCTATTGTTTTTTTCTTGTCCCCAAACCACTTTGTTTGGTCACGGCCCATCCCACCATCTGTAGCATGCTTGCAAGTTTTTATGCTTTGGTAGCCACAAGGATTACAATTGGCAGAGAAAGGAAACCCATGGATCTAAACCCACAAACTTGATACTCAGCACAGACATCAGGGGAGAAACTAAGCTTACCTTAGGCCTCACAAAACATTTTAGGTTGGATACCGCAATGAACCTTTTTTTTTTTTTAAGATGACATTTTTTGCACACGGATTAATCCTTCCTAGACAAACCTCACTGTTTAGCTGATGCAAGTGAATCCATCAGAGCATAGTGTTTAGCTGTGTGAACATCCTTTTCCTTCAGCACATTATTTAAAAAGACACTCTTCTCTCACCCTATCCCAAAAATCTCCCAGGTGACCTAATGATTCGGGATTTATTTCAGTTTTTTATGGTGTTTATATGTTACCCTGTCAACTTTTTGGGGATTAATTGCTTGAAACTATTCAGACACTTGGTGATGCTCTGTGTGCTGAGTGAACTGAGGATATGATATTTGCTTTCTTTCTTCGATGCTGTTTTATTAAACAGGAGTGGATTTAAATCCTGAGTTTCTGACAAATGCAGCAGTGTGTGGAGAGGAAACACAGTGCTTCTTTCTCAATTTTGAGAACAGGGCTACAATAATGATGCCAATAATAATAATAATAATAATAATACCACCAACGATAATGATGATGATGATGATGATGATGATGATGATGATACTTGTTGTTTGTTGTTAACTGGCCTCAAGTCAATCTTGACTCATGGTTACCCTATGGATGAGACATTTCCAAGACCATCTGTCCTCAACTGCTCTGCTTAATTCCTGCAATCCCTTAATACCCATGACCTCCTTAATAGAGTCAATCCATCTGCCATGGGGCCTTCCCCTCTTCCTACTTCCCTCAACCTTCCCCAGTATTATTGTCATTTCCAATGAGCCCTCTCTTCTCATGATGTATCCAAAATACAACAGCCTCAGTTTGGTCATCTTGGCTTCCAGGGAGGTTTCCAGCTTGATCTGCTCTAGCACCCATTTTTATTTTTATTTTTTGGCTGTCCATAGGATCCTCAGTACTGTTCCCCAGCACCACATCTCAAATGAATTGATTTTCTTCCTATCATCTTTCTTAACTGTCCAGCTCTTACATCATACATGCTAATAGGGAATACAATAGCTTTTTATGATTCTAACTTTTGTGCTGAGTTGTATATCTTTGCATTTTAGAATCTTTACTAACTCTTTCATAGCCACCCTCCCCATTCTTAATCTTCTCTTGATTTCCTAACAACAATCTCCCTTTATATCAATGTTTGATCCCAGATATGGGAATTCTTTTACTTTTTCTATTTCTTCATTGTCTGGGTTGAACTTGTGAAGGTCCTCAGTAGTCATTATTTTTGTTTTCTTTATCTTCAACATTAAGCCTGGCTTAGTACTTTCTTCTTTGATCTTCCTTAGTAGATGTTCCTGGTCTGTGAGGTTTTCTACTAGTTCTGTGGTGTCATCTGCATATCTTAGATTGTTAATATTCCTTCCTCCTATTTTCACTCCTCCTTTTTCTGTGTCCAAGCCTGCTTTTCTTATAATATATTCTGCATACAAGTTGGACAAATAGAGTGAAAGGATGCAGCCCTGTCTGACACCTTTGCCAGTTGGGAACCATTCTGTTTCTCCATGTTTTGTTCTCGACTCATCAGGATTATCAGTTGTGTTGTCACTCCCATGTCTTTAAGGGCATTCCATAGCCTTTCATGATCTATGCCAGGGGTAGGCAACCTTTCTCCTTTAAGGGCCGAGGGACTTCAGCTCCCAGAAGCCTCAGCCATGTTGGCCAATAGTCCCATGTTGGCCAATAGCTCCTGGGATTCTGGGAGCTGAAGTCCCTCGGCCCTTAAAGGGGAAAGGTTGCCTACCCCTGATCTATGCAGTCAAAGGCTTTGCTATAGTCTATAAAGCACATGCTGATTTTCTTTTGGAATTCTCTGATGCACTCTATTAGCCATCGTATGTTTACAATGTGGTCCCTTGCGCCTCTTCTAATCTGTTGGCCATTGTTTTGTTTTCCATATCTGTTGACATATGTTGGTTAACACTAGAGTTGAGTCTCTCAATGTGGATTGCAGCCATTCAACTGGAATATCATGTGTGCCTGGTGATTTATTTTTATCTATTTCTCTTATTGCAGTTTCCACCACACTTTTTAGAATTTGGGGTTCATCTTCATATGGTCATCTCTTTTGTATAATTCTTTTGTGTATTGCATCCAACATCTTTTTATTCCTTCTTGGTCTTGAATTATGTTATTTTTATTGTCATAGATCATCATAGATCATAGATGTTACACTAGATTCTAAAATGTTTTTTTCTGTAAACATCAGGAGCTGCATACTTATTTCTTGGCTATTTTTAAAGTAAATACTACTTCTCTTTTGAAAGCACTTTAGGATATCTGGAATCATAAGAAGATTATATTATTTTCTTCACAGTTTCTATTGCCTAATGACCATCACATGAGGGGAGAGTATTTGCTTGGCCTCTTTTACTGTTTTTCTTCACCCTTTCCCACTGTTGGATTCATTTTCCTCCAAAGGGTAAAGAACGAACACTTGCTTCAGATAATCTGCTCTGTTTCAGTAGGCTGAGGGTTTAAATTTTCATTTATGTTGTTCCCACACACCAAAGCAAAATGTTTGTTGTTTTTTTTTTTTAAAAAAAAAAATATCTCTGCAGGGAAGGATTACAAGAGTTTTTGTGCATTATTTTTTTTTTTTTTTACATTTCAGGAACAATTTGTACAAAAAATATGAAGTTGATTTTTCCCATGCAAAAAAAGTGCCACTTTTTTGGGGGGTGGGGGGCATGAGAAACCTACATGAGCAAGGCATACTCCATACAAGTAGCAACTGGTGGCTTCAATTGCATTAGTGGTGAATCTGTTCTGGGTGTTCATCCAAACTTCAAAGGAGCTGTTGAAGGTGCTGAACTATACACCCCAAAATATGGGGATTATGCCTTTAAACTTTGGGCTAATCCCCAGAATGGATTCACTACCCAAGGGACATCAGAGCTTCCAGCTACCACTGCTTCCCACTGCAACATTCATGGCTCTCATCCCGTGAAGAATGTCCAGTATATTCATGGATATGTGGATGAGGGGCAGAGCTATTTCCTCCTCACGAAGGGAACAACAAGTTAATAGGGCCTATTTGGGCCTCTCTATTGAAATAATACAAATGGCAACAGAGGACATAAAACATATTTATCAATCAGCATGAGCTTCCAGAATCGTATTCACCTAGTATTTAAGAAACAAATTGGGAGGCCATTAGCATTTATTACCAGAAGTGAAATAAGCACATATTTGAATATATTCACCACCTATTACATTTCCAGTATGGTTTCCACCACCCCTGCAACATTTAAAATGAGAATTAATAGAATTCCAGAATTGTTTTGGCAGACATAAAATATGTTTTAAGCTGTGAGTTCTGAAATGCCGCCTAGGATTAAATATGACTGTACCTTATCTGTTTTTTTTTAAATTTATAGGGATGTGTCAAAATACATTCAGTTCACATTCCAGTGCAAATTAACCAAATGTGAATTTTCCACACTGAAAGTTAGTGTAGTATAGTGGTTTGAACATTGGACTTGGACTCTGGAGTGTTTGAATCCCTGCTCAGCAATGGAAACCCACTGGGTGACCTGAAGCAAGTCAGTCTCTCTCTCTGCTTCAAAGGAAGGCAATGGTAAACCCTTTCTGAACACATCTTGCCAAGAAAACACTGTGATAGTTTTCTCTTAGGGACACCATAAGTTGGAAGAGACTTAAAGACACACAGCAACAAAACACACATTGAGAGTCTTTGCCATAGATACCAATATACTGCAAATTTACAAAGCTTATTGTAGAAAATAAAACATATGTTAGATAAAAACATACACTTCTAAAATCTGTAGACAAAATTATTTTTTTTAAAAAAATTGCTCTGAAAAAAGGTATACGTGTAAAGAATATAATGAAAATGTTTACAAAAATGTAAATTTGAAAATGTACAAAAATGCATATATATTTTCAAGTAGACCATCCCCCCCCCCCCCCAATTCTCCATCTGTTCCATAATCAGGACTAAATGAATTTAGGTTTGAGAAATAACAACATGAAATAAAATAAGCTTCAGATATTTGCCTGCTGATTTCAGACACCAAGCATCTTTTATTGTTATGTGCCCTCAAATCAACTTTGAAGTATGGCAACCCTATCACAAGGTTTCCTTGGCAACATTTATTCAGAGGAAATTTGCTACTGCCTTTCTCTTAGGCTGAGAGAGTGTAATTTGCCCTAGTTCACCCAAGGCTTGATTTCCATGGCTGAATGGGGATTTGAACAACAACAACAACTCCCAGAGTCCTGGTGCAACACTCAAACTAATTATGAAATATTGTAAAGTGTGGAGACAACAGGCAGATTAGAGCCTTGGCATTAGCCAATGGAAGCGAAACTGGGAAAAGGTGGGGGCTGCTCCCAGGAGTGAGTATATAAGAGGGATATTTAGTGTGCCCTGAGGGGTGAAGAGACGTTGAGGCTAGGTTAAGTTGCTGTGAGGGGCAGTTAGAAAGAGTTTTAGGTACCCAAGAAAGGAATGAAGTATTTCCTTAATTATATTGTTGCAGTGCCCTGTGGAAGACATAGTGTTTGGTGACCAGTGGAGTCACAGATAACCAGAAGGATTATGAGATACAAAAGTTTAATAAAGGTTCTGTGAGAACTTATAGTCTATAAGGAAACATATATAAAACTATAGAGAACCAATTACAAAGACAAGGTAAATAAACTGTTAAACTGTGTAACTAATAAAGTATTTATACACCGTATCCATTGTGAACACCCTCCACTAAAAGAGATACTGTATTTCAGCCTGACTTGTAAATAAATTTATTACTTTGTTTCAACAAGCAGCAGTCTAAAGTGATTTCAGAAACACATTACAAATGCTACCAACATTATGAAAAGTATTTTAGGTTTGGGACACATTAGATAGTGGGTGTGTGGCAAAGAATAGTTAGTGCCAAGCTGGGGAAAATTTTGAAACCCAGAGTGATGGCATCTAAAGAGAGTTAAAATGGAGGAGACACTTAAGAGAGTCCCAGGTTCAGGTCTTGCAGTGAAGAATTGGTGGGATAGTGGACATTGTTGAAAAATGTGTTGATGATGAATATACAGCTTACAGTCTTTGAAGTCAAGTCACCAAGAAATCCAGAACTTCATGCAAGCTTTCTTTATTGCAAAATCAGCATGAGCAAAAAGAAATAATAATAATAATAATAATAATAATAATAATAATAATAATAATCTTCACTTTAGCCAGAATTGCTAAACAGGAACAAAGCTTAGCTGCTACATGGTTAAAGTTAGTCTAGCTTCAGCATCAGCAAAAATATGTTTTAATTAGTCCATTCAGCTTAAAGATTAAAGAACAAGTGAGAAACTTTTCAGAATCACAACTCTCAGCCCACATTTCTCCACCCCTTTGGGTGTAGCCCTTACAGACTGATTGGTTGAAGTTACATGATGTGTGTTAGCTCAACCTTTAATTTCCATATTACACCATGTGACTGCAGTTCCTAAAACATCCCTTGTTGATGAAAACCTCTTTTGTAAATAAAACTGTTTCTCACAGACTTTCAGCTTGTTTAGACTATAACACACCTGTGGCTGATCATTGCGACTCTGGCCTCAGAAAACAAATTTTCACAGCATGGAAAAATACAGACACACATCTTTACATTTCAACATTTTAACATTGACTATATATCCCATCAAAACCTAACAGACATTACCTTCACATAATTGGTGGCAGTGGAGGTACATATTTAAAAAGAGTGAAAGGTTTTGGTAGTGCCATGCTGTCACCATCACATCAAGTAACCTATATTCTTGATAGGCCAGCCATCAAACACTGCAAGTTACCTAAAAGCACATGTTAACACCAACTATTCAGGAGTACCCAATTCCTGATTGCCTCTTAGTAACTTTTTTGAGATGTTTCAATATCTGTTAACAATACAAAGTAAAAGCTATAAAGGGGAAGAATAACTGATAAAAATTAGACCAATCCTTGGACATTTTGAGAAGCAGGTATATTACTATAGGTAGTATAAAGCTATCAGAAAGAAATTTGGCTGCCAATAATAATATATATTTTAAAGTGTACAAGCCCCTGCAGAATGACTGAAAATATAGTCTTTTTGTGCTTAGCCCGAAAGCAGGATGATTTAGCATGAGACAGAAAAAGATAAAAGGGGTAAAACAAATGGGAAGGTGAGATGGCTTTCCTTTTACAGAGTCCCACTGAACCATAGTGGTGAGGGATTCAGCACAGAGAAAAGGGTGTACATCTTCAAACAGCACATAGTTCAACAGTGGAACTCACTGTGTCAGGATGTAGGAATGACAGCCAACTTGAATAGCTTTAAATGGAGATTAGATAAATGCATACAGATTAGGGCCATCAGTGGCCTCACGTCTGGATGGCTAAGTACAGTGGGCTCTTGCTATCTGCTTGGGTTTGGTTTCTCTCCCCACCACCTGCTGTAGATACCAAAATCTGTGAATGCTTGTCTCATTATATACATAAGTGTAGTAAAATGGTGTCCCTCGTATAAAATGGGAAAATAAAGGTTTCCTTTTGGGAATTTTTAAAACAATATTTTCAAGCTGTGGATGGTTGAGTCTGTGGATCATGAATCTCTGGCTATGGAGGGCTGACTGTACTACTTCCAGTATCAAACTCAGAATGCTTCTCAGTATCATTTGGTTAGGAAAATAGGAGGGAAAGTGTAGTTGCAACCATACCCAACAAGTAGGCTTCCCATAGGCATCTGGCAGGCTGTTGGAGGAAGAAAATTTAGGGATTGACACACCTTTGGTCTAATCCAACATGGGGCCCTTCTTGTGTTCTTAGGAGTGAAGAGTCAGATAAGATAGCAAATGAGTTGCTTTTCTTGGGCAATATTCTTATAATCAAAGTCATTCCTAACATCATTATAGCTGTGCAAGTTTTCTTTGTATGCATAAGCAGAAAGTGCCTGCTGCCAGTTTCCCTCCTCCTAATTCTCTTTGCCACACTTTAAAAAAGAGAGTTTAAAAGGACTTGGAATGGAAACATCTTTTTTATTTAACCTTTGAATTCCAATATTTTGTGGTGACTGCTTGAGTGAAATGTCAAACCTAGGGCCTCAGCAGACGACCAATAGGGTCGTCTCCGAGGCAAGGAAGAGGAGGGGCAGCTGCGCGAGCGGCGCCCCTTCCTCCTCCCGAGGTTGCCCTCGGAGCTGCCGGCCCTCCGCACGGCTGGCACGCCGAGGGCAACCTCCCGCCGCAGCGTCCTCACACGCTGCGGCAGAAAAGCCAGGGAAAGTGCGCCCAACGCATTTAGGGCGCACTTTTCCTGTCTTCTGAAAGGAGCACTGATTTTGCGCTCCTTTCAGAGGCGCCGACAGTGCGCCGTGGTGCGGCTGCCGCGGTCCCGCGGCACACCGTCCCAGGACATCCCCGACGCCCTGGTCTGCTTCCCCCCCAAGTCTCCTTCCCACCTCCACTGTGTTTCTAAAACCAGAGGTTAGGGAATATGTAGACATCTGGATAATGTTGGATTACAACTCTCATTAGCACTAGATACCAATGCCATTGGTGACAAATGCTGGAATTTATAGTCCAGCCACAGCTGGAGGACTATGATCCCTCATGTAAGGGCAATAACATTCACATGTGCCAGGAGACAGTAAGACAGCAAGTTCTCAAGAGTGGTAGATCACATATGGTCTTGAAGCTGCATTTGACTCACCAAGGATATTCTTGTGACCCACCACCACCACCACCTAACCCAGAGTGTCTGGACCACTCTGTTTCTGGCAAAAAATAAGTTGCACCCCACCAAGTACAAATAAATAAATAAATAAATCCATTTCCCCCCCCCAAAATTGAGACACAGTGCAACTTATAAATTAAAAAAATAATAATACAATTAAAGTATACGTAAGTGGGCATTAAATTAGAGTTAAACTGGTATAGTATTGAAACACACCACTCATTAAAAGAATAAAATGCAATCTAAAAGATAAAAGTGCTTTAAAACAGTGCATGTTAAAACAGTTAAAATGCTAAAACAATAAAAACAAAGCAATATACAGACCCTTAATTTTCAAATCCAGCTTTAAAAAGCTTTAAAAACCACACACAAAAAAACCTGTTTCAAAACCAGAATTAGTTTTTTCCAGCCATTTCTAGGTTTTGTTTTGGTTTCTTTGTGGACATTTTTTAGCAGTCCATATGACTACCAGAGGTTCCTGGGGCAGAGGAACCTGCCCTAAAATCCACTACATTTGTTTGCCTCTGATTTATCATCTGAGAAGAATTCAGTAGATTAAGCATTTCATAGCCACTGCAGACAGACCAGTTTGCTGTTTCCCATCACCATAACCACATACCACACTGTCCCATTAGATATCTACTTCATGAAGACTAAGGGCATGGCTTCTCACATGCACCCATTGTATACCTCTAAATATATCATGGTAGTTGAAGAAAATATTTTTATGACACAGAGGTCTTGAACATATATCTGTTTGTGTCTTTGGGGTGTGCATACATGTGACTGGGTAGAACACAGGCTTCTACACTTTAGGAACAGAAAATAAGTTGCTCATTATAATAATCTTATATATTATTTTGCTCTGTTCCACCACCCCAACCAATTTACCTTCATCTCGGGATCTGGTGCTACGAATTTATTCATACCAAACAACAATGAGATGTTTTACACACACACACACACACACACACACACACACACACACGGAGAGGGAGAGGGAGATTTTAATTACTAGGGGAGCTTATAAAACTATGGAAGCCTTCTTCTATTTACACATTTAGAGGCTTAAATCATGAATAGAGGACAAAATGGTCACAAGGCACAAGGTGGAGGAGGAAGATGTATGAAAATTTATGGTGCTTCTGTTTGGTTTTCCACCACTCTTGCTCTTGCGGAAAGCTGCTGTGATGATGTATGACAATAACATGTCATCAGGGTGATAGGGCTTCAGTTATACATTAAGGCAATAGGTCATTAGCAATACATCATCAGAATTGTGGCTGCCTGTTACACATCTAGATTTTTTTTTAATTCCAAGGAGTAGGCAGACAGACAAGCATAAAGTTAGAGAAAGATTATTTCCAGATCACAATCTTCTTTCCCTCTCCTTGCCTCCCTAGAATTCTTTGACTGTGTGCCTTAGACATGTCTTAAGAAACCTCATCTGCACAGAATAACTCAAGAGTCCTCCCATCCTTTGTTTAGTGGGTCATTATAATATTTTCCCAGTAGAAAAATTAGGATTTATTAAAATTCTCCTTTTATATATTTTATAGATTGGGGACAAATGAATAAAAAGACCACTTTCTCATTTCCACCTCCTTGATGGACTCCCCAGTTCCATGACTCACTTAAATCACTCCAATCCAAGGGTGCCAGTGATACTTCCCATGTCAGTGGGGCAGTGAATCTACTCCAGTTTTTGTTTTTGTTTTTGTTTTTTTGTACAGGTGTTAAATGAACTATACAAGGTGCTGAATCCTACCTCCCAAATGGGTCCAGCCTCTTGGATAGTTCCTTTTAAGTTCAGCCTAAAACTGGAAGCAGATGCATTTCTCCACCGACAGCTAACACTGTTCTAATGGGGGTTGTTTCCCTTAATTTCTCACCAGGTGAGAAAGTGGAAGCATCTCATGAGAGTTTATTTCTGTGGAAGAAAGTAATAATTATCCCCTCCCTTTGCTATATAATCTTGATAAGAACTGCCCCCCTCCCCATCTCAATTTAGGGCTTTTGCAGACTGCTAGAAATAGTGCAAATTGAGTCCACTTTAAGGGTTAGGGTTAGGATTAGGGAATCATGGGAACTGTATTTTATTGTGGCACCAGAGCTCTCTGACAGAAAAGGCTTAATGTCTCAGGGGGGAAAAAAACTATTCCCATGATTCCCTAGCACTAACCCTAACCCTTAAAGTGGACTCAATTTGCACTATTTCTGGCAGTCTGCAAAGGCCCTAAGAAACAAAGAGTAGATCCATGTTACAAATAAATATTATCTATAATTTTTCCCTTAGACATTCAGGCTGGCAAGGGAATGGAATAGCTTTCAAGAAGCATCAAGAAAGAAGCAGAAAAAGAGTTGTACAGTAGTATAACTCTAAAATTCCAGGGGAGAGCATTGATGTCAATAGAATCACATATTTAGGAGCCTGTGATATAATGGTTAGAGGATTGGACTGGGACTTGAAACATCCATGTTCTAATTCCCACTGTGTGATGAAACTTTCTGGGTGATTGTAGACAATCACTCTCAGCCTGACCTACTTGACAGGAAGAGGAGATATAAATGTATATTCATCCCACCTGGAGAAAGGAGAAATATAAATGTATCAAATAAATAAACACATGACAAACCATCTAATCAATTGACTGCTCACTAAATCCTCGTGTCCAATCAGGGGATTCTAAGGTGGGTTCTATGTAACTATGTTAATGTATTTGCTGACTACACTGGTAACTCCAACTGGGAAGCTGCTGTTGTTCACATACTGGACATACATTTGATAATATGTTTGCTTTGTGATACTTTATCCTTCAGCTTGCATTAGATGCCGTCTCTTTTTTATTCACGATTTAGGGTTGTGTGTTTTTTTTTACATAAAAAAATATAATTTAAAATAAAAGGATTCTAATTGAACAGGCTGTTATGTTCAGCATGAACCAAAACAGCTAGGTTCAGTGTTTTCCTTTCCCAAATCCTAAGGGTACATGCCTTTAAACCAACATACACATTTTTGCTTGGTCAAAAGATCCAGTGTGTGCTAATCCTGTCATGCCCACTCTCACTCAATCATTCATCATCAGTCTTCCGCTAAAGAAACATTGTGGAAACCAAGAGACTAAGAATTTAATCAAATGAATTTGCTGTTTTTTTCCTCCCCTCACATACCAAATGCTGAAATGGCTGTCATCGTATTAGTAAAATTAAAAATAAGTTATGCTATTCTTACCAAGCAATCTATATTTGGACCAGCAGATCTCCAGAAAATGAAGTCCCTCTATAGTTTAATGTTGTGTGATGTGTGTTGGCATCTCAAGGTTGCCTTAAAGGGAGGAAAACAATAAATTACAAAACAGTTAATTCATCACAAACAGCAAATTATTATGACCATTAAAGTACAGCAGGCTTCCACTAGCTATTATATTAGAGGTCACTGTATTTGAATATGAGAGCCAGTGATGTGAGTGCTGAACTAGGGCTCTGTGAGACCAGAGTTTAAATGCTTGCTAAACAATGGAAACTCATTGGATGACAATGAACAATTCACACTTTCTCAGCCTCAGAGGAAGCAATGGCAAACCCTCTCTGAACTAAACATGTCAAGAGAATCATGAGGTCACCATAGATTAGAGTCAACTTGGAATCACATAACAACAACAACAACAACCACCATTCAAATTTATTTATTTATTTATTTCAAATACAAATCCCACTTTATAGCCCCAAGGGGATTTCAACGTATAATCCCAATAGTATAAATAAGTAGAGCAACTCAGTCATCTAAAAGCACATAAGAAGGGACAAACTGGTGCCTATTAATCTGCAATGGCTGCATCCCAGAATGTATAGCTTGGTGAAGTACTTGGAATTCTCTGAAAAAGAATTCTACACATGCTGTAGTTCAGGGAAGAGTAGACTAGACTCCTCCAGCATAAAATTCCAAGTACAAATTCCATGTACTAAAAATGCTAGGTTTCCATAAGATTGAGCCATGGCACTTAAAATGGTTTCAAAGTGCCGTAATTGTATAATTCAGATATGATGTACTTCTGTAGGATTCTAGAAAATGACAAGAGGAATTTGCCTCCCATATAGACCTGACAATCATAAGGTCGGCAGATCGACATTACGAGACCCAAATGATGTGTGACGGAATGAGCTCCTGTCACTAATCCCAGCTTCTGCCAACCTAGCAGTTCGAAAGCATGTAAAAGTGCAGGTAGATAAATAGGTACCACTTCAGTGGAAAGGTAATAGCATTCCATGCAGTCCTGCTGGCCATATAAACATGGAAGTCATTTTTGACAACACTGGCTCCCTTGGCTTAGTAATGGATATGAGCACAGTTGGACATGACTTGACAACTTTGTCAAAGGTAGACCTTTGCCTTTACCTTTATAAACAAAGTGAGCCATTTCCCACTGAGACCTTGATTCTGTTCTACAAGAGGACATGCTACTTCACTCTGATTAAACTAGCTGCTTGTAATCAAAACACAGAGGTCCCCAGTATGCATAACTGTGACTGTTAAGCTTGGGAAGAGGAATACCTTTATAAAATGCTCACAAGGAGGCAACAGAATCAAAGGGGGTATCCGCACTCTACTATTAGCACAGTTTTGATACCAATAACTTCCATTGTTCAAGGCATTCAATTTTCAGGGAATCTTGGGATTTGGGTTTGGGGAAGAGGAAATTAGAATTCTCTCTAAGCATGCTCTAAGCATGCTCTCTAAGCCCCTCAACAACAATCTACAAATCCCAGGGTTCGCTGGAATTGAGCTTTGACAATTAAATTGGTATCAAATTGCTTTAATTGTGCAATGTGAAGGTCCAACATTGCACCTTTTTCAGAAAATGTCACTTACTAATTGTTGTTGTTGTTAACTGCCCTCAAGTCGATCTCAACTCATGGCAGCCCTCTGGATTAGACATCTCCAAGACCCTCTGTCCTCCACTGCTCTGCTTAATTCCTGAAACCCCATGCCCATGACCTCCTTAATAGAGTCCATCCTTATAGCATGTGGCCTTCCTCTCCTCCTACCTTCCTCCATTATTATAGGTCCAAAGTACAACAGTCTCAGTTTGGTCATCTTGGCTTCCAGGGAGGTTTCTGGTTTGATCTGCTCTAGGACCAACTTGCTTGTCCTTTTGGCTGTCCATGGGATCCCCGGCACTCTTCTCTAGCACCACATATCAAATGCATTGATTTTCTTCCTATCATCTTTTTAACTGTCCAGCTCTCACATCCATACATGGTAATAGTAAATACAGTGGCTTGTATGATTCTAACTGTTGTGCTGAGTTTTATATCTTTACATTTTGGAATCTTTACTAGCTCTTTCATAGCCACCCTCCCCATTCTTAGTCTCCTTCTGATTTCCTGACTGCAGTCCCCATTTCTATCAATGTTTGATCCCAGGTATGATTTTTTTAAACTTTTTCTATTTCTTCATAGTCTAGGTTAAACTTGTTAAGGTCCTCAGTGCTCATTATTTTTGTTTTCTTTATGTTCAACATTAAGCCTGCTTTAGCTCTTTCTTCTTTGATCTTCCTTAGTAGATGTTCCAGGTCTGTGAGGTTTTCTACTAGTTCTGTGGTGTCATCTGCATATCTTAGATAGTTGATATTCCTTCCTTCTATTTTCACTCCTCCTCCTGTGTCCATGCCTGCTTTTCTTAAAATATGTTCTCCATACAAGTTGGACAAATAGAGTGATAAGATGCAGCCCTGTCTGACACCTTTGCCAGTTGGAACCATTCTGTTTCTCCATGTTTTGTTCTGACAGTAGCCTCTTGTCCAGAGTACAGATTCCTCATCAGGACTATCAGATGTGTTGGCACTCCCATTTCTTTAAGGGCATTCTATAGCCTTTCATGATCTATACCAGGGGTAGGCAACCTTTTTGAGCTGGGGGCCGGGTTGCTGTCCCTCAGACAATTGGGGGGCCGAAGCACCAAAAACAAATAAGTAAATAAATAAATAAATAAAAATTAATATATATATATATATATATATATATATATATATATATTAATTTTTTTAAAAAAATAAAAAATATGCATGCATTCTCTCTCAGCCCCAGAAAAGCTATGGCAAAACCCCTGTGGAAATTTTGCCAAGAAAACCCCAAGAACAAGTAATAACAACAATAATCAATATCATCATGGCAGGTGAGGGGGCAGCAGGGGGCGGTGGCGGCGGCGGCAGCAGCGGAGGTAAGACTGGCCTGGGGCCGGTCCAAAGGCCTTGGGGGGCCGCATCCGGCCCCCGGGCCTTAGGTTGCCTACCCCTGATCTATACACTCATAAATTACCACAATGTGGCAGTTAGATGGTTAACTATAAGGCTTCGCGGGGAGGGAGAGGAAAGTGAAAGACAGCAGTGGCAGAGAAGGTGGCATCACTCTGTAGCATGGCTTCCATTTCAGAGCAGTAGAAGCAAATTTTGAATAGCAGTCAATCTTAGGGCAAGGAGGAAAAGGGATTTCAAAAGGAAGGAAGAAAATAATGCCATCCCTTATTTAGAGTTCTGCTGGAAGACCCAAATAAGGGGAAAAGTCATAAACTAGGGAAAGTGAGAAACAGAGAAAGGGGGAAAGTACACCTAAGTAGACATAAGTCAAAAACTACTTGAAAGCACACAACAACAACAACAACAACAACAACAACAACAACGGGGAAGAAAAGGCAAGGATCCTTCGGGGAAAGACCCCCTGCCAGAAGAGTTATAAATCTGGGTGTTGAAGCCCATAGAACTTTGATTCTGGACAGCTCCAGGAAGAGTGGGTTGATCTAGGCACTCAAAACAAAAATATCTTCTACAAAACCATTCACTGCTAGTCAGTTTTTGCATCAGCTGTTCTTGTTGAATTTTGTACAGTCTTCTACAGTTTTCCTTACTTCTTATGAATCTCAGTTACTGAAACCATAGTACAGTAGCCCCTCCCAATTTGTGGGGGATCCTTTCCAGACCCCTCCCCTATGAAAATGACAGCTCACAAATATTCGAGCTCCATTGAAAATAATGGTACACAGGTGTGCACGACCATTATATCCCTTCCCGCTTGTCCCTCTTGTGAAGAGTGGGACCATGGACTTGAAGTCTGCAAATTGGGAGGGACAACTGTACAATAAGGATGCTTATACTAGGAACAGAAGTAGAATGAGTTTTTTTATGATCTCAGAAGGCCCTATCTAGAGGATATGTCAATAGAGAGTACTGGAAAGAAACTGAGAAAAAAAAAGAAAGAAAAAGATTTGTCCTGCACAGTGAAGCCTCAATTTTGCTTACCTTTCCTGGGCAAAATGACACTGGAATTTATTACACAGGGAAAATTGGAAGTTTAAACAGGTAAGAACCCATGATTATCTAGCATATTAGGTGCAAATGCACAAATGGTTTTCACATGACATTGTGCACAAACCACATAGAATCTGACAAGAAAGTGACATGGATCAGCAAACAGGCATTTTTGGGAAAATTTTCATGAATTCATTTCTGTTTCATTGATGAATTCACTTTTTTGCACAATTGCTGTAGTTTGAAAGCTACTTGTGGTTTATTCGTGGATGGTCCCTGTTTTTGTGTTTGTTGCCAGATTTCCCATGGTTATTTGGGGTGAGTTTACTTCCACTGCTGTGGGGCAATATGGGGCAATACCGTAATACTGCTTATAAAGCTCCTAAAATAAGTACCCACCCTTCTTTGTAGCCAGAACTGTTAAAACAAACAACTGATACAAGGGCAGAGAGAGAGATTGAGAGTGAATTAATGTTTGTCTCCTGGTCTGAGTCCCCCCGCGCTCCTCTCTCTCTCTCTCTCTCTCTCTCTCTCTCTCTGTATGTGTGTGTGTCTCCTGCTTCAGCCCTCCCTTCTAGCCAGAGTGCAGTGATCCCCAAACTGTCCCCTTTGAGGGATATTGGCTGAGGTTTCTGGGAGCTGAAGTCCAAAATCCCTTAAAGGGCACAGTTTGGGGATCACTTCAGCCTTCCCTCCTAGCTAGAGCTCTTAAATAAACAGCTACTTAAGCAAATGCAGAGACAGAGCAAGCGAGATAGAGAAAAGGCTGGGTTCGCCCTCACTCTTTCCTGTGTATGTCTGTCTCCAGTTTTCAGCCTTCCCCCATAGCCAGGGCTCTTAAAGGAACAGTTGCTGAGGGGATGCAGGGACACAGGGACACAGAGAGATTTGTCATGGTCTATGTGTGGAAATCATTTGTGCATTTGCTTGCTTTTGCGGGATGCACATGCTTTAATCATTATTGGGATGGAGGCACATTTGGTCCCATTGTGTGAAAACCATTTGCGCATTTGCGTGCAAGTGTGGGTTAATCTTGGATTCTGCATGGGATAACAGCGCTTTGCATGTGAAAACCATTTGTGCAATTGTGAGTTAATATCAGGTTCTTACCATTTTAAACCTCCAATTTTTCCCCATGTGATAAACTCCACTGTTTGTGAGCCAAGATATTGGAGACATTTGCGCTCTTGGAAATAGCTGTATGAACCCAGCTTCCTAAACCAACTTCTTCCATGTGTATTCTTTTCACCTTTTAACAAATAGAATTAATTTGCAGCAAAGTGGAAAAAGGGATATAAATCACAGTAATAAGGAAAACATTTACTCTTTTTTTAAAATACATTTTAAAGACATGTTGTGATGTTAGAGAATGTCTATTCATTGTCCTCTATATTACACAGTTCCATACCTCTTTATCATAAATCCCTTCTACAGAAACATGGGACTTACAGTTTTTTTTCTTCTAGAAATATCTAGTCCCCTTCCCATAACTGTATTTCTCAGAGTACCCCAAGAAGAAAGGAGGTGAAGGGTTGAATCAGTTCTGTTCTGAAGTGCAGATGAGCATGTGGCTTTTCCCAATGCATCCTCCCAAAGAGGCTAGGAATTAAAAGATCTTCATCTTCATGGGTCTACAATGTCTGGTGTTTACTGAAGAGTAATATTAATGGAAATGGAGAGGGTCATGCTTCATTGAAGGCCCACAGTTCACTGCTAGAGAATATGATTTGCATACACAAGGTCCTGGCTTCAATCCTCAGTATCTCCAAGTACAGTTGGAGAACCTACTAAATGAAATCAGAGTTGACAAAACCTGTTCAGATAGATCAGGGGGAAGAATCTGTAAAAGGCAGCTGCCTGTGATTAGTTACTATGTGTGCGTATATCACATCTCTAAACCTATGGTATAGAGAAATATCCATAGGATCTAATACAAACTTTGTTATTCTTATGGTATGTTTGATTCTCATAATTCCATATAGATAACAAACACTGAAGTAGATGAGGCTCAGGGGGGGATGCAGACGAGGGCGTCCAAGACGCCCTGGTCCGCAGCGCTGCGGGGCCAAGGCAGCCTCACCGCGACGCATCCCCGCCGAATCTAAAAGGAGCGCCAAATTGGCGTTCCTTTTAGATTTAAGGGAAAGTGCGCCCTAAAAGTGGTGGGCGCACTTTCCCTGCCTCAAACGCCGCGGCGAGTGCAGTCGCCGTGGCGTGAGGCCAACCCGGAAGCCCCGGCCGTGTGGATGGCCGGCGCTTCTGGGGGCGACCTCAGGAAGAGGAAGGGGCACCTAACGTGCGGCTGCCCCTCTTCTTCCGAGCCCGGAAGACGACTCTATTAGTCATCTGCCGAGGCCCTCAGTAATAACTGAAATGTAGTTAGTGTCAAAAATGAAATTGTTATAGATTTATTCAATATACCATATTATCTTTTCACATAGAAGTTTCAGCTTCTTTGCTTTGATGCTGAGCATTATTATGTCACGGTGAAGGAAGCAGTGGTGGTGGTGGTGGGGAAGCATGTTTAGTTCCTCCAGACTTGTGCAGTCCAATTTATGTTCAATTTGCAGACTTTCAACATAGCAGCCTCACAGTTCATAAAATCAAGCTCAGCCAGAGCTAAGTCTCTGAGTAATGGATTTAGGATCACTCAAGGTGTTACCGGCAGTTCATGATAGGTAACTTTCTTGTTAACTAAAGTCCCTTTTGCCAAATGAGTTCCAGGTTTAAATCTCCACCAGTTCTCTTTTTGTTGGCAAACGTGCTCTTGAGTTGGGATTGAGGAGGGGGGAAATAAGAGGGAGGAGGTGGCAAAGGACTTTATTAGCTTGAGCGTGGAGAGCTTTTCATTGCACAGGCTGCAGGGAGGAGAGACAGGAGGGGGGGAGGAGGTGGGATAAGTTGGTCTTTGTGTAAAAGGAAGGTGCTGAAAGGAAGGCTGTGTGTAAAAGCCAGGGAATCAACCCTCCGGCTCCACTTGTCTACACAGAGACTTTGGAGATGGCCATACACACAGACCGGTGCTTTTCAGTTTCCGCAGGTAAAGGCAAGCTCTGTGGGGAACAGCCCCGAGGAGAGCAAAACCACAGATTGCTTATCAAGCTGAATGTTTAACATCTTCCATCCATCCTAGGGTGTTCCCTTGGCCAACAGCCCCCATTCCATTTTTAACCACCCTGCCTCACATTGGGACTGCAGGGGCCAAGGGAGGTTTCCAGTAATTCATCAATTGTTGAAAATGAATTCATTTGAGGCATGTCGTATTCCTACACTCTGTTGAATTTTCCAGCAGAGAAGCCATGCTGTTTAGGCAGGACAGATTAGTCTGAGAGAACCTTGCAGAAAGGGGATACATCATTTCCAGAGCAAGCTTGGGGGACACTCTTTGCATCCAAAACAAGCAGCTAGGGATATTTTTGTTGCTTTAAATTGTTCTCTTTGACACAAACTTTGCTAACAGTGAGCAAATAATATTAAAAAGCCAATAGGGAATATTTTTCTTTCCATTCATGGAGTTTCCCCTCTCATTTTAAAAATAAGCTTTATTCCGCCCACCCCCAAGCCACTTCATTTCAGGTTCAGGCATGCTTTACTATACTCTGGGTGCTCTGCTTATACATGCAAGATTTATTGTATTCATTATGGTTAGGATTGAGGTATGAACCATATCCATGCAATGCAAGTATGCACTGACACCAAGATTCTTTATGGATCCTGATTTATTAATTCAGTAACAGCCCAGTTCAACTTTAACTAATATGTAGTCTGTCCAGTTGGACTCAGGTCCTAATCCCATTTCAGTGATCCAAATCTTCATGTTTCCCATTAGAAATCATGAAATAGCTAAGATTCTTTTCTGTTTGTCAGAACTGGATGACATTTTCAAGACTATTCAGGAATAAAATGTAGGAGTGTACTGTGACCAAGAAATTTCAAATAAATAGGTGTGGGGAGTTCTGTGCTACATACTTGTAGATTTTATTTTATTTGTTTAACAGGAAACTGCCAGCTAATTTTTTTAAAAAAATGTATTAATAATATTTTTTTACAAAGTTTGATGAAACTTTGAGGATAGTTGCCTCTTCTAAGGAGATCAACACTCAAGATTAGGTATAGTAAGATTTGGCCCAAAACAGCCCTTAACATTTTGGGGTTTTCAAAACAGACACATATCCTCCTAGGATTTTTGAGGTCAATTGTTACAAAAATTACACCAAGAATGTGGGTAGCATCTTGATAATTTCCAGGAGGACATAGGTAGGTGGATTCACAGACATTCTGACAATATGCAAGAAGAGACAGACTTTCAAAGAGGTGAGAGGAAAAGAGAGACCAAGCAAGTGGGAGGAAATTGGGGAGGAAGGGTTAAAAGGTGGCCTGAGCAAAAACTAACAAGATCCATAAAATCAAGGATCAATCTGTAAGTTAATATAATGAATTTTCAACATTTTAGCAAGGTCATTTTTGACCATAAATAGAAGTACTACATTAAAATATTTTATTGGCCTAGTAGAACTTTTTTTTGATTGTATAAAGGGTTTTTGTGTTTTTTAAAAAATCTGTTTTCTTCTGGACACGTTGCTTGTCTAGAGATCCACCCTTATTTTCTGTTGTTTGTGAAGTGTCACTCCTGCCATCATCCAGTACAAACAGCCAGAACAGCCAGACAGTCATATGCATAGAGATAAACCGTTCTACCAGTATGGAACTACTTTTTAAGGTAAGCCTTGCTTAGAGCAGTGATCTTCCCCTAGGATGTTTTTTTGGTTTCTATAATAAAGAAAAAGTGTGTTTGGTTTGGAATTTATTGGCCCTTACAGACAAGGATGAAATAATTAAAGATATACATATCTATTCTTACCCATTTTTTAGTGCTAGAAGCAACTGGTGTACTATCTATGCCATGTAGCCAAATACTGGAAGTTACAGATGTGCTGCTCCAACAAATTCCCTGCCCACAAGGATTTCCTGATCTTCACCACCTGGAAATGGGTGCAGACTAAACACACATTACATTTTGAAATCTGCACATTTCAGAAAGTAGGGCACATTCTGGGAAAAAAAACAAGTTGGTTCAATAGCATGTACACAATTGAAAAGTACACAAAGAAAATGCATACTTCTCATAAATTTATACAAATGTTATTTACATTTTTTGATGTGCACATATTTTAATATATACATAATATGTATAATAATATATATGAAGAAAGGAAGGATTTGCTTTTTCTGGTCTGGAGCAAGTACAGAAAAGGGAAATGGAAGAAATGAGTGGCCCTCAAGAGGTTGTTGGACTGCAACTCCCACTAGCCTTAGACATTATAAGCAGTAGTGAGGGATGATGAGAGGTGCAATGCAACAACATCTGGAAGGTTACATATTCTCCATTCTTCCCCTCCATTAATTCATTCCTGCCATGCAGGAAAACATGTTCAAAGCACTCCTGACAGATGGCTATCCAACCTCTATTTTAAAAAAAAATTCCAAAGAAGAGTCCACCACACTTTGAGGCAATGTATTCAACTGTCAAACAGCTCTTACTGTCAGGATGTTGTTCCTAATGGGCTCTCTTTTCCTGTAGTTTGAATCCATTGCTCCATTTCCCAATCTCTGGAGCAGCAGAAAACAAGCTTGCCCCATCCTCGATATCACATCTCTTTGAATATTTAAACATGGCTATCATGTGACCTTTTAAATTTAATCTTTTCTTCCCCAGGCTAAACCTATCCAGCATCCTAAACCCCTCCTCATAGGGCATGATTTTCAGACTTTTCACCATTTTGATCACCTTCGTCTGGATGCTGCACATTGTCCTGTGTGCTGTTCTCCTTTGCATGCTCATCAGTGTTGTGGGATTGCTTTAAGTGCCAGTTGGGAAAGAAGTGTCCCCATTATTTGTTATTCTCTTTGGTCCATTTTGCTTTAGGGCTCCCAATCAATCCAGTGATGCAAAACATTAAGATGAAAGTAATGGTATTTTGGTATTTTGAGTACAGAAGGTTTTTCCCAGGGGTAGTCAACCTAAGACCCGGGGTCCAGATGCGGCCTCCCCAAGGCCTTTGGACTGGCCCCAGGCTGGTCCTGCCGCCACCGCCGCCCCCCGCCATGATGATATTGATTATTGTTGTTATTACTTGTTCTTGGGGGTTTCTTGGCAAAATCTCCACAGGGGTTTTGCCATGGCTTTTTATTTTATTTTATTTTTTATTATCAAATTTTTATACATACACAATATACATACATAACATAACATAACAAATAACCTGTGACTAGTAAGACATATACAAATACTACATATACTGCTACTACTAAAACTACAAATAAGACAATACAAATACTACATACACAACATAACAATATCACACATTTAAAAAAAGACAACAATTAGTTTCTATTAATCTATAGTTGCCTATACTAAGTGTTCCTTCCTAATAAATGAATCATTGCCTAATATTAGTTTTCTATATCTATATTTATCCCCATATATTATGTATCCTTAACTCTATTTATTATTTATTATTAAACAAATCCATATCCATTATATTTTCAAAGTAAGCTTCTATTCTATAATACCTTGTTTCCCATACATCCTTTAACTCTGCATTATATTTCTAAAATTTAATTCTTTTTCTTATTCTTTTCCTTTATCTTTCCAATATTCTTTAAATCTCATCCAATCTTTTATAACTTCATCTTCATATTTATCATTTAGTAAGCCCGTTAGTATATCAGACTCCATAGCTTCCCATAATTTTCCTTTCCATTCATTCACCTTGGGAGTTGTTGATTTTTTCCATTTCCCGGCATACACTATTTGAGCAACTGTCACCATATAAAGTAAAATTCGTCTATTATCTTTTTCAAATGTTTTTTCAAGTGAGTCTGTCATATTCAATAGGAAAAACTTTGGATCCATAGGTATCTCTTTCTTGTATATTTCCATTATTATATTTCTTATTTGATTCCAATATTTCTGGGCTTCTATACAGTCCCACCACATATGACAGAAGTTGGCTTTCGGCTTGTCACATTTTTAGCCATGGCTTTTCTGGGGCTGAGAGAGTGTGTATGCATTTTTTTAAAAAATAATAATATATTTTTTAAAATATATATATATTTGTATTTATTTATTTATTTATTTATTTATTTATTTATTTATTTATTGTGCTTTGGCCCCCCAATTGTCTGAGGGACAGCAACCCGGCTCCCAGCTCAAAAAGGTTGCCTACCCCTGGTTTTTCCTAATAAGTTTTGCAAAAGATTGCCACATACCTAATTTGCCCCTGAGGTTTCCCTCATTTCAAAATTTGAGCTGACTATTGTGCAAAATGTCCAAGTATTTTTTGAAAGCATATAAGTATTTTTGTGGGGAAACTTCAATAAGACTGAGATATGCCTTGATAAAATCTTCTGCCTTTGGAGATGTGTTTGTTATTTAACAAATTATTTTGACTGGTAACCTAAGTCATTCTATATGTGTACTCCAGGTAAGTCACACTGAGATTCTTGGGACTTATGACCAGGAAAATGGGTACACATTTTCAACCTTAGCAATATGGGCATGGACAGATACAAAGTTCCATTCTGAGTATTTTTCTTATTTTTGTAGTTTCTTCCCTTGTTGAATTATGTGAATAATATACACTTATCATTGCACTTCTGAGTAAATGTTTAGAATTCCCTCCCACAGTGGTTTGATCATACAACTAGGACTCTAAATACTGGGATTCAACTCCCTGGGATGACACACTCTCATCTGCAGAAATCCCCATGATGACCTAAGGGTTGCTATAAGTTGGAAACAATTTGAAGGCACACATCATCAACAAAGTCTTCACAAAATCCTTTGCATGTTTTACTTGGAAAAACAAAAGCAAAATCTTTCAAATCCATGTCCAGTGTTCCTTTAGAAGAAATCTCTGAAATTTTGGTGACATTTCTACTTCCAATTTTATAAGAAGCTGAGAATTTATGTTTCTTTTTTGCTCTCTGTGGCTTTTATTCAATTCTTTCCACATCGAACTGCTTTTAAAGAGAGAGTAGACAGTACAATTAGTACAAAATGTAATCCCCAGAATATTGAAAGTACGATGGAGCTATTACACTGATTCTGCATCAATTAGATTGGTAAACAATTTGTTTTCTGCCTCATGCTGGCACTAAATTTAAATGCTTAAATGATCTGGGACTAGGTCATTTGAAGGATCATCTTCTCCCATATGAATCCTCCTTTACTTTAAGATTGGCACTGAGCCCTTGTGTTCTTGTTCTTCTTTTGCAGACATCTAAATGGTCATGTTAGTGATAACACTTCTATTGTAAAACTTTTCCCCCCTATCCCTTTCCTTCAAATTTTTGGGCAGGCATCAAAAACATTTTTGTTGTGGAAGGCAATTAGTGTTACAGTAATTAGACTGTTTTTAAATGTTGTAATAATGCTGTCTTTTTGTACAAGCTATTGCACTGAGACAGAAAGGCCAGACAGTGATTTATGGATTAAATATGATGGCCAGAACTTTATTATGTAAAAAATTTGGCACCAAAGAAAAAGAGGGGGGAATGCGAATTATAGACCAATGCCTGCCCAAGCCAGAAGCAATTCAGACCAATACCTGCCCAAGCAAGAAGCAACTGGAGACTGGTAAATATCTGGCAGCATATGCCAAACTTCATCAATATGTGGAACAATCAAAACTGCATGTTAGAGATGAGCCAATTTGCAGATGCACACTCCTGCAGGTTAACACAAACACACCCCGCCTGCTGTCTTGATGCCCCAGGGCTTCCTCCTTTACAATTTAAATAGTGCCTAGTATTCACTTCCTTTCCTAATATCTGCTAGTTGTGACATATCAGCAACATATTCATGAGAAGTATAATGACATGTAGCAACTAAATGACATGTAGCAACTAGGCAAATGAGCTAACACAGAGAAAACTCACATGAAGCGAGTGAAGAAGAACTCCTTCTTAGCTTCCAAAGATGATCAGCCTAAGCCTGTGCTATCATGTTGGAAGCATAAAGTTACAAGGGGAAAGAAAGTGGGATGAATTGAAGGTCTATACAAAAATGGCCAGCCAGATTGCTAGGAGGCTATCCCCAAATCCTAGGTATCCCTAAATCCTGAAAGTTTGGTAAGATGCAGGATCTCATGAGCCCTCAAGTGAGATTAGGCCCTAAACTCACACTGTAGTCTTGCAATGACCATGTCTTTTTGGCCATTGCAAGACTTCATTCCCAGGCCTGCATCAAACAGCTGCTCAGCCACATCCAATAGTGAGCTTGACACAACATACCTCTCTCCACAAAGTCATCAGGGGTAAGTTTTTTATTGACAGTTTATTTAAGTTATTTTTATGGGAGCTATACTGATAACTTTCAAAAAGGGAATATATATTTAAAAAGTGGAATATATAAGTAGCTAGAGAGAGAGAGAGAGAGAGAGAGAGAGAGATTGTGTGTCATACAGTATCTGACAAACATCTATCAAACTCAGCATTTATGAAACATTTTGGTGTGGTCAGGGTATTTCACATTCATTGAAATTAAGGCAATGTATTATGTCACCAGCTATTTCACACAGCCTCTCAATAACAAGGATACATTAATAGGTCCCTTATAAAATGGTACATTCAGCAGAATGCTTCATTTGAAACTACTAAGAAAGATTAATATGTGAGAGGAAGGGTTAGTCAAACAGGACAGTAATTACATTTTCTAATTTCATTCTTTTGTATTCAATGTCTAGTATGCTGTAGGTGTTGTTGAATAAAAAGCAGTTCCACAACTGACTAAAATCCAAAGGATGTACTGAAGACAGAGAAAGAAATACATGAAACTTATGAATGCAGATGTTCTCGTATTGAATATCCCCAAACCTGTCATGATCTAAAGCAGTAGTTCTTAATCTTTTATTTAGCAGGGATATCTTTTAAATATCTTTTGTTGCCATGGACCCTTCCCCAGATATCATCATCATCATCATCATCATCATCATCATCATCACCATCATCATCATCAATACCTGAACACTGTTAATAGTTCACTATTAACATTGAACCTCCCCTCAGAGTGACTTGAGCAGAAGGGAAGGGGAGGGAAGATGTCTCTCCTGCTTCTTCCTGCCAGTTTGCAGCTAGAGCATATTGAATGGCCATTCATAGACAAAGCCAGCCAGTCCTTGCCTTGGCTCTAAGGCTGGAGCAGATTGAACTATTTCCCCCAGAAGCAGATGAGCACGAAGCACTATCCAATAAGGGACTTGCACACATGGAGGTTAATAACTCTATTCTCCAGAAATGATTATAACAAAACACTATCCAAAAAGGGACTTGTGCACATGGAAGTCAATAACTCTACTCCCCAGAAGCAGAGGATCACAAAGTACTGTCCAAAAATGGATTTGTGCAAATGGAAGTCAATAACTCTTCTCCCCTGAAGTAGCAATCTCAAAGCACTGTCCAAAGGGGATTTGTGCATGTGGAAGTCAATAATGAATTCCCTTGTTGTCTTTTTCAGCTCCAAGATTCTATGCTTCTGTTATACCCTCAGAATGTTTTTGTGGGATCTGAAATGTACTGGGAAGTAGAAAAGAGGTGGGGAAGTATTTGAGGTTGATGAAGAAAGCCTCAGAGTGGGGCAGGAAAGGGAGGTACAGAACCATTGGTGGAAAAAGAAATGAAGAGGGGGAAGAGAGCAAGGCGGGTGCAGGTTGAGCAGGTAGTGATGGAGAGTTGCATCATGTGTAAATGCCCTAGTTAGTGTTGACATCAGGGCTGAGGAGGAGTGCCAGACCCTTTGCTTGCTTGTTACTCCACCCACTTTTTCTTTCTTTCTTTCCCTCCCTCACTCTCTCATTCTCCCATCAATGTATCCTCTCTTCCTGATAAAAAAAAAGACAAAAGAGGAGGGGGTGGAAGCATTTCTGATAGAAAACTGGACTGCTCCCAGCTGTAAAGAAAGGGAAGGAGGGACAAAGAAAAGGCTAAAGGCTGGCTGTCTAGCTGTCAACTCTGCTGTTGCTCAGCTGCTCAGCTTGCCTCCTCTTTGCATGTGCAGGCCCAGCCAGCCTTTAGTTTGCCTCCTGCCGCGTGGCCATTTTGCTGTGGAGAGGAGATGGGATGAGCAGCCTTCAGTCCTTCACAGCCTCCCTGTGGTCTGTGGACCACAGTTAAGAATCATAGAATCATAGAATCATAGAGTTGGAAGAGACCACAAGGGCCATCCAGTCCAACCCCCTGCCATGCAGGAACTCCCAATCAAAGCATCCCTGACAGATGGCCATCCAGTCTCTGCTTAAAGACCTCCAAGGAAGGAGACTCCACTACTCTCCGAGGGAGTGTGTTCCACTCTCGAACCGCCCTTACTGTCAGGAAGTTCCTCCTAATGTTGAGGTGGAATCTCTTTTCTTGCAGCTTGCATCCATTGTTTCGGGTCCTAGTCTCTGGAGCAGCAGAAAACAAGCTTGTTCCCTCCTCTATATGACATCCCTTCAAATATTTAAACATGGCTATCATATCACCTCTCAGTCTTCTCTTCTCCAGGCTAAACATCCCCAGCTCCCTAAGTTGTTCCTCATAGGGCTTGGTTTCCAGACCCTTCACCATTTTAGTTGCCCTCCTTTGGACACGCTCCAGTTTCTCCACATCCTTTTTGAATTGTGGTGCCCAGAACTGGACACAGTATTCCAGGTGAGGCCGGACCAAAGCAGAATAGAGTGGCACTATTACTTCTCTTGATCTAGACACTATACTTCTACTGATGCAGCCTAAAATTGCATTGGCCTTTTTAGCTGCTGCATCGCACTGTTGACTCATGTTCAACTTGTGGTCCACCTGGATTCCTAGATCCCTTTCACACGTAGTCTCATTCAGCCAGGTGTCCCCCATCGTATATCTGTACTTTTCGTTTTTCCGCCCTAAGTGCAGTACCTTACATTTCTCTGTGTTGAATTTCATTTTGTTAGCTTTGGCCCAGCTTTCTAGTCTGTTCAAGTCATTTTGAATTTTGATCCTGTCCTCTGGGGTATTAGCTACTCCTCCTAATTTGGTGTCATTTGCAAATTTGATAACTATGCCCCCAATAACGTCATCCAAGTCATTAATAAAGAAATTGAATAGCACTGGGCCCAGGACAGAGCCCTGTGGCACCCCACTGGTCACTTCTTTCCAGGTTGAAAAGGAGCCATTGTTGAGCACCCTTTGGGTTCGGCCAGTCAACCAATTACAAATCCATGTAACAGTTACTTTGTCTAGCCCACATTTTACCAGCTTGTTTGCAAGAATGTCATGGGGAACCTTGTCAAAGGCCTTACTGAAATCAAGATATACTATATCCACAGCATTCCCTTCATCTACCAAGCTGGTAATTTTATCAAAAAAAGAGATCAGATTTGTCTGGCATGACCTGTTTCTCTGAAATCCATGTTGACTTTTTGTGATTATGAAATTATCTTCCAGATGTTCACAGACTCTCTGTTTAATGATCTGCTCCAGAATCTTTCCTGGTATTGATGTCAGACTACCTGGACGATAATTGTTGGGATCCTATTTTCTCCCCTTTTTGAAGATGGGGACAACATTTGCCCTCCTCCAGTCCGCTGGGACTTCTCCTGTTTTCCAGGAGTTCTCAAAGATTATTGCCAACGGTTCCGATATTACGTTTGCCAGTTCTTTTAATACCCTTGGATGTAATTCATCTGGTCCTGGAGACTTATATTCATTTAGATTAACCAGATGTTTCTGTACTATCTCTTTACTTATTCTGTGCTGAAATTCTCCTATTCTGTCCTCTGCTCCATTATCCTCAATTTGAGCACCCTTTGCCTTTTCTGAGAAGACTGAAGCAAAGAAGGTGTTGAGTAATTCTGCCTTTTCTCTGTCCCCTGTTAACTTTTTGCCATCTTCTCCACACAGTGGCCCTACCATTTCCTTCTTTTTCCTTTTGCTACTGACATAACCCCAAAAGCCCTTTTTATTGTTCTTAACCTCTCTAGCAAGCCTGATTTCATTCTGCGCTTTAGCTTTTCTGACTTTAGCCCTACATGTGCTAGCTATTTGTTTGAATTCCTCTTTGTTGATTTCCCCATTTTTCCATTTCTTATACATTTCTTATACATGTTCCGTTTAAAACATAGTTCAGTTGCAAGTTCCTTAGTCATCCATCCTGGTTTCTTGATACACCTCCCATTCTTCCTCCTCGTTGTGCCTTCAGTATCTCCCTTTTGAGAAACTCCCATCCGTCTTGAACTCCCTTCTCTTTTAGTATTCCTGTCCATGGGATCACCCCCAGTATTTCTCTAAGTTTAGTAAAATCAGCTTTCCTAAAGTCTAGAATACGTGTCTGACGATGCCTGGCTTCTCCTTTCCACTGTATAATAAACTCCAGGAGGACATGATCACTCCCGCCTAAGGATCCAACCACTTGCACCCCATTAACTAGGTCTTCCCTGTTAGTTAGGATCAGATCCAAAATAGCTGACTCCCTCGTTGCCTCTTCCACCTTTTGAACAATGAAATTGTCTTCGAGGCAAGTGAGGAATTTGCTAGACCTTGAGGAATTTATTGTGCAAATATCCGGATAGTTGAAGTCACCCATCACTACTATATTTCTCCTTTCTGAGTGTGTGGTCATCTGTTCTAGAAAGGCTTCATCCAATTCTTCTGCTTGAGTTGGGGGTCTGTAGTAGACTCCCACACTAACATCCCTGTTGTTTCCTTCCCCTTTAATTTTTATCCAGATGCTCTCCACTTGGCTTCCAGGATTGATGTCCTGGATTTCTTCACTGGTGTAAATATCCCTGACATATAATGCTATTCCTCCTCCTTTCCTGTTTGGCCTGTTTCTCTTGAAAAGGTTATACCCCTGCATTTCTACATTCCAGTCATGAGACTCATCCCACCAGGTTTCAGTGATGCCTATTATATCATATTTGCTTTGTTGTGCTAGGAGTTCAAGTTCATCTTGCTTATTTCCCATGCTCTGTGCATTAGTGTAGAGACATCTAAGACCATGTGTCCCCTTTACTTGCTGCGTGTGCACATTTTTTTGCCTCCCACTGTTGGGTCCCTGTACTGTTTGCCTTGTTTCCTCTATGACAGTTTGACTATTTTCTCCAGTCCTTTTGTCTTCCAGGACGTTGTCTCCCTTCCCCACATAGTTCAGTTTAAAGCCCTCCTGATCAAATTCTTCAGACTGTTGGCAAAAACATTTCTTCCAACTGGTGTGAGATGCAGCCCATCCCTTGCCAGGAGTCCGCCCTCATGGAACCGCAGCCCATGATCCAAGAATCCAAATCGTTCTCGACGACACCATCTGCGGAGCCAATTGTTGACATCTGCTATCTTCCTCTCTCTTCCTGGACCATGTCCTTCAACTGGCAGAAGAGACGAGATGACAATCTGTGCCTCCATTTCTTTCAGCTTCTTTCCTAGAGCCTCGTAATCCCTTTTGATGTTCTGAAGGCTGTGTCTTGCTGTGTCGTTCGTTCCCACGTGGACCAAAAGGAAGGGGTATTGGTCAGTAGGCCTGACCAGTCTTGTCAGCCTCTGTCACATCTCTGATCTTTGCCCCAGGAAGACAACACACCTCTCGAGACATCTTGTCAGGCCCACAAATCACTGCTTCTGTCCCCCTCAGCAAGGAGTCCCCCACCACGACCACACACCTCCTCCGAGGCTTAGCAGCGACTGTTCCCTATGGTGGAACTCCCAGGGTCCCCTGCTCTGTTTCTGAAATCTGTCCATGCTGCTCTTCTGTGTCTTCTTTGCTAAGAGTAAGAGCTTGAAATCGATTCTGTAGCCGCAACCTCCCAGTACGATCCCTGGTCTCCTTACTTCTGTGTGTGACCTTCCTCTAGCTTTCTACCTCCTGTGTGTGTGATGTGACCTTCTCTTCTCCAGCAACTTCCTCTGTGTGTTCCCCGTCCAAGACCGTTTGTTCGGTTCTGTCAAGGAAAGCCTCTTGCTCCCTAATATGTTGAAGTGTAGCTACCCGTGCCTCCAGCTGCTGTACTTTGTCCTCCAAGAGGGCTACCAACTTGCACTTGGAGCATGTGTAGTTTCCCACATCTGTAGGTAAGAATACAAACATCCCACAGGTATTGCAGGTGACGGCAGCAGTTCCTTCAGTGTCCATACTAAGTCTTAATTAGTACCTGAAAGTGGACTACGACTTTCCTCCTCAAAGAAAATCCCTTGCTAACAGGATTTAAGTCTGCTGGTTATAAAATTCTAGGCTCTGGCAGCAGTTGTATAGAGCTAACTGCCTAGCCCACCCCTTATTGACTTGCAAATGCCACTCAACAAAGCCCCACCCGCTGAGTCACAGTCACACTCCCCCCAAGTGTTTTTAAAAAGAATTTAAAAACTTACCCACTCAAGATGGCTGTCTGGAAACTGCTTTCTCCTCTTTCCTAGCAGGAACTGACATTCTTCTCTCTCTCCTTTCCTGGCAGAACTGCCTAGAAAGCCTCTTTCTCTTTCTCCTTTCTGTTAGAAACTGGCCTGGAGAGACTCCTCCTCCTCCTTCCCCTGTCCTGGCCGAAACTTTAGAACCACTGGTCTAAAGAAGAAAAGCCTGTTCTTCTACATGGAAGACTGAATTGAGGTACAAAGGTCAAAGCTCATATGAGCCAGGTTAATGATTAGGGTTCATTAAAGTTCTTCACATTACACTGACTATGGGCCTCGGCAGACAGCTTATTAAGCTGTCCTGGAGGCAGGGAAGAGGAGGGGCAGCTGCACACTCAGCGCCCCTTCCTCCTCCCGAGGTTGCCCTCGGAGCCGCCGGCCCTCCGCACGGCTGGCGCTCCGGGGGCAACCTCCCGCCGCAGCGTCCGGACACGGATAAGTCAGTGAAAGTGCGCCTCACGCTTTTGGGGCTCACTTTCACTGATTTGTGAAAGGAGCGCCGCAGGATCGAGGCGTGGGGCTGCCTCGGTCCTGCGGCACATCTTCCCGGGCAGCGCAGAGCTGCCAGTCTGCTTCCCCCCTTATACTACTTGATCTATCTAATAACCAATGGGTAGGGGTAAATTAATCTGTCAAGTTCATTTTCCTTCTGTTTCTCATTTTTCACCCCTAAGTTTGGCTTTTCCTGAACTTTCAGAGATTTACCAATCTTAAATTCAGTTCATTTTGAATTTGAGAAAAGTTTCTAAAATTTTGCATTAAAATGAGTATGCACTTTTATGCACATTTTTCCCAATATATATATTTAAATGAAGTTGTGTCTAATAGACAATGTCTTTCAAGCAGTTTTCCTAATATAATGTATTTTAAAATCATTTTCACTACTCTATATCTGGATGTGCACTTTTGCCTATTATATGTATTGCATTCTTTACAGGAGCACTGAACTGCTGACATTCAGAGAAGTGTTGATTTTGAAAGGTAACTGAATTTTGGTTCCTAAGTGAGAAATCAAGTAAACCAGCACTAAAATACAAACTGAATGAATTTGTCCTTTACCTCTACCATTTATATCCCTGGTATTCAGATGTAAACTCAGAGCTGAAAATTTCTGACTCACAAAATGGATTGGTCTATTTAGGTAGCCAAAAGTAGTCAAGAGAGTTGCACTGTCTTTAAATATTGGGCAAGGTGAGGTGGCTGTGCTTGAAATACCTATAAGAGACAGGAAACAGTCAATTGTTTAATTTAATGTTACATATTTTGCCACTGAAAGGCATTTGGATTTTTAAAAAGAAATTTAAATTTAAATTTAAATTATATTTTGTTTTGCCACAGAGGCCTACAGAAATTCAGGATAAACAAATGAGAGAAGTTCACACTTTGCATCATTGAACAATAGAATCTTATATCTCCAGATGGGGCCATCTTGGGGCTTCCAATATGGATTACACAAATTCATGGAGAATAATGCTATCAGTGGCTGCTAGTTGTGAGCTCTTCCTTATAGGTTGGGGAAGCATGCGGTCTCACAATATAAGTCCTTGGGTTTTCCAGTTGTCTTTTCCACAGTCATTCCATTCAGGGCTTGGGGAGGTGTCTGTAGAGATTTCTTGGATCTGCAGTAGGGTTCTTCCAAAAAAAAATAAGAATGGGGTATGGCTAGAAGGGCATCTTTTCACCCCCCTTATTTTTGTTTTAATAAAAATATATATAGTTACAGTGCAAAAGTATGACTTCACTGATACGATGGTGCACTATAGCATTATAACTCTTAAAAAAATTAAAAGAGAAAAAGGAACGTAGGGCCTTTGCAGACTGCCAGAAATAGTGCAAATTGAGTTCACTTTAACTGCCCTGACTCAGTGCTAGGGAATCATGGGAATTGTAGTTTATTGTGGCACCAGAGCTCTCTGACAGAGAAGTCTCAATGTCTCAGAAAAAAATCCCGTGATTCCCTAGCACTGAGCCAGGACAGTTAAAGTGGACTCAATTTGCACTATTTCTGGCAGTCTGCAATATGTCTTAGAATGGGAAAAAACAACAACCCTCACTTGTGGATGGGAATAAAACAGTGTGGCTCATGCCAGGAATTGTCAGAATATAGTCTAGCACTGTTAAAAACTCCACAACTACAACTAGAACTACAAATACTTTAACCTCCTGACACATTAACTTCAGGGGCTCTGTGATGACTATATAATTCCCGCCATCTCGAGCAGTGTGCTTGTCAATATTAGTTGCTTGGGATTACCAGTGGGGAGATATGTGCAAGTTCATCTTAAGGGCTTCCTATAAACAATGGGTTGGCTACTGTGGGAACACAGTGTTGGACTAGGTAGGCTTTCGGGATGATCCATATTTGGTTCTTTTTTTGTCCAGGCCCATCACAGTATGAAGAACCCATTTCTCCTTGACACTGTGCCAATAACTACTTTGCCTCAGTTTTCTCCATATATCTATTTCAATTTAATTATTCTTGAAATGGAGCTACCAGTACTTCATCATATTAGGACTCAGTGGTATATATTCTTCTGTCAAAGATCTGGTGGGGAGAGCAGTTATGTTGCACACCAAAACTTAAAATTCCTATTGAATAAAAATAAAGTGGAGCAGCAAGGGTTACTCACTTTAAATGTAACTACTGTTCAAGAACAGGCATGCTGGCTACTTTTTTTAAATAACTTAATTGCTTTTCAAAACATTTGTGGCTAGAAGGAAACTCAGAATGAATTGGACAAAAGGTCCATTCATGTTAATGGCAATCTGCACTAACACGGCATGGACTGTGAGGCAAGGAAGGGTGTTCACGGAGAGAAAGCCAAAGACCTGTAACCAAAACTTCTTGAATCTTAATGCTGATTCTGCTAATGGGTTTCTTAACAGTGCCTTTGCCTGAATAAGAATAACAGTATTTCAGAGGTAAATGACTTTACTTGTCTTGTCATTCTTGGAGTGGGGGTCAGTTTTTACAGTGGTATTTGAAAAACTTTTGAAGAAAAAGAATCATTTCATGAGAATGTATACACACACACATGCATGTGGACATAGCTGTCAAAAGCCTACTCTGAACTCTGACACATTGTTTAATGAAATTCTGTGACATGAAATTACATTAAACATGTCATGTGTGACTAGCATCAGTCAATGATGATTCATGTTGTGATTGGTCTCACCCGATCCTTTTCTTAACCAGATTGCTGATTTTTCATCTTCTTTGCCTCATAAGGATTTGAAGTGTTATGCTTAACCCTACAAACTGTGCCCCCAGTCCTGAGATAGCTTCTCCTACAGAGTGAAGTACACAGAAATTTCACACTAACTTCTTAATTCATAGTTCACATTGCAGTTAAATGAAGAAAATCATTATTTAAATTAAGCTAGGATCAAAAAAAAATTTGCTATTGCTCTTTGCTGTTAACTCAGCTTCAATAAAGACCTCTAAGGATGGAGAGTGCACCACTCTCTGAGGAAATCTATTATGATAACCATATGAATGAGAAACTTCCAAGAGACCCTGTTATTAACAGCTCTGCTCAGGTCTTGCAAGTTCAGGGCCTTGGGTTCCTCAGTAGAATCAATCAATCTGTAATGTGTCTTCCTCTTAGTCCACTGCCTTCCATTTACTGACCATTATTGTCTTTTTGCAGGAGTCATGTTATTCCATAGTGTGGCAAAATATGGTAGCCTACTTTAATCATTTTGACTTGGTGAGAGTTCAGGCTTGATTAGCTCTTGGTCCCATTTGTTTCTCTTTTCAACTAAGAGATTTACAAATTCTGAAATTATTTATAATCATCTGACAGATTTTGCTTTTTGTAAGTAAAGCATACTGTCAGATGACCCCAAAAATTCTATAATTAGTAAAATATGTAAATGGTGTAGATATCAACACCCATCTACCCCCACTAGTGGTAGCAAATATTCAGTCCTGTTTAGAGAGTCTAAGGGCCTTTGCAGACTGCCAGAAATAGTGCAAATTGAGTCCACTTTAAGGGTTAGGGTTAGGGAATCATGGGAACTGTATTTTATTGTGGCACCAGAGCTGTCTGACAGAGAAGGCTCAATGTCTCAGAAAAATAAAAAAACAATTCCCATGATTCCCTAGCACTAACCCTAACCCTTAAAGTGGACTGAATTTTCACTATTTCTGGCAGTCTGCAAAGGCCCTAACTATATCTATTATACATGGAAGTAAGCCTCACAGATTTACCTGAAATTTTCACATAAAGACCAGTTATACAACAAGGCTTTGCTAGCATTTTGAGACTGTCCACAGATACAAAATTTTAAGTTCTCATATACAGAAAAGATTTTGTATTTGTTAGTACACTAGGAAAAAATGTGAGACACAGCTCTAAGTGCTCAATGGATATCTGGTTTTATTTTGGAAAAGCCTCAATATGTTTTGACCTGTATATATTTCAGTGACCTTCTTCAAGACTGAAATCTAACTATAAAAATTTCTGGAGCCAAGACTCTCATTTGCTGGACATAAAAGATACTATGCAGAATTACAGAAGCTTAGAGTTGGAAGGAACTGCAAGGGCCATCTTCTCCAACTCCCTGCAATGCAGGAATATACTTCTAAAGCACTCCTGAAAGAGTCTGTTTAAAGACTTCTAATGATGGAGAGTCCACCACTCTCTGAGGAAATCTATTTTACTGTTGAGGAGCTCCTACTATAAAACCTTATTTCTAATGTTTAAGTGCAATCTCATGTAATTTGAATCTATTGGTTCATGCTCTAGTCTCTGGGGCAGCAGAAAACAAGCAGGCATCATCTTTTACATGACATCTCTTCAGATATTCAAAGAGAACTACAGTGTCACGTCTCAGGGCCTGAACAGACTGCCAGAAATAATCCAGCTTGAGACCACTGGGGGGGGGGGGGGTTGCAGACTGCCAGAAATAGTGCAAATTGAGTCCACTTTTAGGGTTAGTGCTAGGGAATCATGGGAATTGGTTTTTTTCTGAGACATTGAGCCTTCTCTGTCAGAGAGCTCTGGTGCCACAATAAAATACAGTTCCCATGATTCCCTAGCACCAACCCTAACCCTAAAAGTGGACTCAATTTGCACTATTTCTGGCAGTCTGCAACCTCCCCATGGTCAATGCTAAGGAATCATGGGAATTGTAGTTTTTTCTGAGACATTGAGCCTCTCTGTCAGAGAGCTCTGGTGCCACAATAAACTACAGTTCCCATGATTCCCTAGCACTGAGCCAGGGCAGTTAAAATGGTCTCAAGATGGATTATTTCTGGCAGTCTTTTCAGGCCCTCAGTCTTCTCTTCTCTAGGGTAAACATATGAAGCTCCTTTAGTTGTTCCTCATAAGGCTTGGTTTCCAGATCTTTGATCTTGGTTGCACTTCTCTGGACATGCTCCAGCTTGTCCATATTCTTCTTGAACTGTGATGCCCAGAACTAGACACAGTATTTCAGGAAAGGTCTGAGCAAAGCAGAATAAAGTGTAGCATAATTACTTCCCTTGATCAGGATATTGTACTCTTGATGATATAGTCCAGAATTACACTAGCTTTTTGGGCCACTATATTAGGTTGTGGTCTACAAAGGCCTCTAGATCCTTTTCATATGAAAACTTTCAAGCCAGGTGCTATCCATCCTATAGTTGTGCATTTCATTTTTCCTGCTAGATGTAGTACCCTGCTGAAGTTCATTTTGCAAAGGGATCTTGCAGCACTTTTGAGACTAAGAAAGAAGTTGTAACATGGGCTTTTTATTTCTTCAGGTGCTTCTGAAGCTATTAAATCTCACCATATCTGAAAGTTCTTTGTAGATCCATCCTGATTTCTTTAGCCATCTCCCACTTTTCTTCTTCCCTGGAGCTGTTTGCAACTGTGGGGGGTTGCAGACTGCCAGAAATAGTGTGAATTCAGTCCACTTTTAGGGTTAGGGTTAGAGTTAGGGAACCATGGGAACTGTATTTTATTGTGGCATCAGAGTTGTCTGACAGAGAAGGCTCAATGTCTCAGAAAAATAACAGTTCCCATGATTCCCTAGCACTAACCCTAACCCTAAAAGTGGACTGAATTCACACTATTTCTGGCAGTCTGCAACCCCCCTACGCCTTCAATAACTCACCTTTAAAAAACTCGCATGCATTATGAATTCTCTACTTTTGAACATTTCTGACCATGAAATGTCACCCACTATTTCCCTAAACTTACTAGAATCAGCTTTCTTGAAGTCCAGAGTGAGCATCTGACTATGGCCTGAGACAGATGGGTGGGAAGGAGTGGCCCCAACCACAAGCAGATTGAGACTGCGGTGACTGAATGGCCTGCTCTGAAAGCAGGTTGCTGGCACTGGCCCCAACCCATGCCACCAGGAGCCAGATTATCCCAGCTCCTTTTTGTTCCACTCCTAAGGACTGGAGCAAGGTGTTGGCATGGCTTTGGGCCACATTGGAGGTGTGTGTCACTTGAACACCAGAAGCCACTTCTTTTTGTCTCATCTGTTCCAGGCCTATGTTTGTCTTCCTTTTCCTCTATATAATAAATCCCAAGAAGACATAGAGTTGCTCCCATGAAAGGTGCACAATATTTCCACCTCACTGATCAATTCATCTCAGTTTGGTTAGGATCATATCCACAATACGTGATGCCCTAGGGCAGTTCCTATAAAGTCATCCCATGATCTTTATAGCTCAGCAGAAATTTGAATATGGAAATTTTTCATTTGCAGAAATCATGATGCACATTCCAAAAGATCAAAGTGTGTGCAAGGTCAGACTTGCAGACTCAGTGTATTTTCCTCCTCTAACATAGACACAACATTTATACTTGTTTGCCACTGCTTGTGTTTAATAATGCACATGCAATGTGTTTACACAGGACATCATAATAATTTCCATTAGCTTCAAATAGCAAAGGAAAGAGGAATGGTGTTTCTTATAAACCTTATTTCCATCGCCGCTGTTTCATGTAATTTTATTTTTGTACCTCCAGTAAAATGCAGCCACATTAACCAACATTTGATTTGGCTCAAATGATGAACACAAACTAATAATAGCTTGGAAACAAATAACTGGGAAGAGTACAGGTTATGCTGATACTCAGTTAAATACCAACTTTTTCCTTAATTGAACAATTACACCAAACTCTCTGAACACACATACACATGATCTCTTTCTGCGTATGAGCTTATGTGAGCCTGGTGAATATTCAGGATTGCTTTGCCTTTTTTTGAAGGAAGGAAGGGGGGAAAAAGAAGAAGCTTCTCTGACAAAATACAGGGTAGGTGCTGTAGGCCACCACTATCACTACCCACATATCAGTAAGATACTGCACATCATTAGTGAAGAGGTGCATAATTAAGGACAAGATTGGATTTTGTGGATTGGTTGAGCTTTACATTGCAATATGCTCACTTCCCACATCACAGATTTTATTGATTTACTACAATTTTATATCCCACCTCACCCCATCCAAAGACCAGAGTTCTCTGATTACAACAATCAGAGAAATAAATATTATTAACAAAGTCTAGAGGTAGCTCACAAAGTCTAGAGGTAGCTCACAAAACCAGGTACAAAGGGAAGAAACACTGTAGCCTATAAAACAAAAGTATAACCAAGAGTAAAGTAATTTTTAAAAGAAAAATCACTCGGATACAAAACCAGTGAAAATAATTATTAAAATGGCAGGGAGAATGAAAGAGGTCTTTCCCTGGTACTGAAAGACCTTAGCATGGGTACCAGGTGAGCCTATGATGGAGTCTGCATGGACCATAATACTTTTGGGAGGAGCCAGAGTATTTTGGACCCGGAGTTGCCCTGGCCTCCCCACTTTACCTGGGGCCCTCTGTTTCAATGTCAGCTGTTTGTATGTGTGTCCCACTGTGCCATCCATTGTGGCCACCGCCAGAGCAAGTCATTTACTCTGAGACCAGAGCAAGGCACCCTTAGTTGATCACATGGCTGTGTGTCTTGTTCTCACCTCAGAGCGAGTGACTTGCCATGGCAGAGGGAGATGGCACAGAAGAATGTGTTGAAGGTATCCACCATTTTAATCAATTCTAAGGGTGTTATATGCCAGTTTTGGTGGTGAATTGGCCAGATTTTGTCTAGACTGTTCACACCTGAACTGGAGATTGAGCTATGCATCATCTGGACTACCCACAGAGAGGATAGGGCAAGGACACTTTATTTGACCCACACAGACAGAACTTATGTTAATGGAATGTCAACACTGAAAAGGCCCTCTCTTGACCTTTGATTGGAATGCATATATTTCATACAGTAAAGCAACAATGAATAAAGAGTTCAATAACCATTTTATCAAGAGATCCCTTCTGAGAGTCTGGATAAACTATAAAAAACATCTTTTCCCTAAAATCCATCCACGGATTTCAACACATGCAATTTTTCATAAAAGAGAGAACTTGCACAAAGGGGGATAATTAATTTTTAATATAAAGAAATATTTGAAATCAAGAAGGGAACTTTTACATGAAATCAAGAGAGGAACTAGCAGCAGAAGGCATTGATTGTCACTTGTTTCTCTACCATCAGTTACACAAGAAATTTAAACAAGATATGAAATTAGGTTTAGAATGGGGAAAAAACAGAATTAGAAGCAATTATTTGAAGTGGAAATATCAAATCTAATAGCTAAACTTTATAAATTGATGTTGAAATTAGACATGGAACAGGACAGAATTAAGGATAATATGAACCTCTGGGATTAAAAAATTGAACATACTATACAATTGAAGCATTTGGAGAAATTGTGGAACAATTTTTATATGTACAAGAATTTACAGTGTAAAATAAAATTACTTTAAGATGTTAAATAGATGGTACTTGATCCCAGACAAATTAGTGAAAATGAAAAATAACATGGATACATATTGAAAATGTGAAAAAGTCAAAGGCACCTTCTTTCATTTCTGGTGGCATTGTGATGAAGCTAAGAAGTTTTGGAAATTTGTTATCTGCAAATAACAAAGACTCTACAGTTGAGCTACCCAAGGGAACCAGAAATGTATTTATTAAACATGTTGTACCACCTGGATGTACAAAATGAGAAAAAAACTGGAGAAATTTAATATGTATGATTTTAGCCACTAGAATGATATATGCAAAAAAATGGAAAATTCTGGAGGAATTCTTCTTCATGAGAAGAATGCCTTTTAAAGTTATATGAGATGGCTGAAATGGACAAATTATCAATTATGTTAGATGATAAATCATTGGGAAAAAAAGTACAAAGAAGACTGGAAATATGTAATACTGCTGTGGGAAAACAAATGGGGGAAACTAATAATGACATATTTCCAAAACTAAATTAGAACTTTTATATATATATTATTCACTGCATTCGTTTATTAATCTCTTTTAATATTCAAATGACAGATCTATTATACATATAATGCACAACATTTTAAGTCATTATACTTACAATTAGGTCATTTTATAATAATTTCTGTTTCAATAATAACATTAGTAAGAATGTTAATATAATCAGGACAAAGTTATTACAAGAATCAAGATTGGGTTGTAGATCAGTTGATAATATTATGGTTAATTATGGTTACTTAATAGCAGAATTTTTTGAGATTCATATGAATATATATGATTGTCAATAAAATTTATTAAAAAGAAAAAACAAGACAAGAAATAGCTCTCTCTTGTCCCATGTTGCAGGCATAATTCTAGAGGAGGCTGACTACACAAGGCTAATTCAGATAAAATATGAGCTCAAGATGGCTAATTACTTTGCTAGGAGGCTTGGGGAAAGGAAGGTGCTCTTCCTATACTATTGTGTGCTCCATAATAAGCAGTGTGAAGTCCATGGAACTTCCAGGGATGTATATATGAGGAAATACTAGCATTTCTTACTTCCTATGGTCGTTTTGCAGTCACAGAGTACTTTTCTCTCCCTTCAAACTAAAATGGGGAGATATCTACACTACACAGTTGTAGTAGTTTGATACCACATTAACATTCATGCTCCTGTTCTTCAGAATGCTGGGGTTTGTAGTTTGGAAAAGTTAGAGAACTCCAGTGGTGTAGTTCAGGGAAATATGTCAGAGCTCTCTCTCAGAGAATTCTAAACCCTTCACCAGAATACAAACCCTAGGATTCTGTAGGAAGCAAGCAAGTGGAATCACAGTATTATAACTGTGCAGTGTAGAAACAGTCTGGGTTATATGAACTTTTCTTCTCTCCCACTGTTGAAACCTGGATGTTTAACAGTTTGAACTATAATGTACCTTCTTGCACTAGTTCTTTAATGCTGGCAAATTTTGCCTTAAAAGGGCAGATCACTGGGTTTTAAAAAGCCATTTCTTCCCCAAAAAACCTCAGCAACAAAGAGGTTATGCTTAAAAGAGCTCACCTTTGCTGTTTCTTGGACTGTATCCATACTTCAGCGGATATCTCAGCAAGGAACTTACCAGTATTGCTGTAGTGAGGCCGCCAAGAATACCCCTTGCCTTATTAACTTCATGTTGTTTAAAAGAGCAAATTATGGAAGTCCATTTGGCATGTCTTTACATTACAAGCTGCTCTTAGCTGTATCATGTTTTTCCATCATATGGATGCTTAATACATAACCATTGCACATGATTTTTTTTAAAAAAAAATCTGGATATACACCAAAGACCTATTGATTTAAAACATTTTCTTTTGCTCCCCTGTGCCTCAAATAGGCTGTATGGATTCACTTTTATAAATCTAAAAATAGGCAACTTTAACTTTAAGGAAAGACATTTGTTTACAGAAGATGGATTAGATTTGTTGAAATAAACTTCAAATGGAGTTCATTATTTGTTTATGAGATGGAAAAAATAATGTTGGCGTTATGATTTTAATTAAGACGTATCATTGGCAACTTTTTGATTTATTTGCTCAAAATATTTGTTGAATTCTAAATGGTGAGTGCAATTGTGCTGTATTTATGCCAAAATGCTGGATTAGACCAAAGAATATCAGTGTTGAGAGCCAGTGTGACATAGTGGTTTGAGTGTTGGACTATGACTCTGGAGACCAAGGTTTGATTTCCAGCTCGGCCATGAAACAGACTGGTTGACCTTGGGCAAGTCACACTCTCTCAGGGGTTATTCACATGATGAAAATAATCCAGGATGAATTCAGTATGAATCTTTGTTGTTCACACACATGCTGAATGCACTCGATTAAGCTTAAGCAATTTTAGCAATGTTCCTCCTACTGCAAGAGCATCTTTGAAAAATGCACAGGAGTTATTCTGTGCAACATTCACACAGGATTTGTGCATAGAATAGAATATTTATGTGCATAAATATTATTTTCTTCACAGGAAATACTGTTTTATTCAACAACAAGAATAGTCAGTGAATTTTGCACAACTGAACAGTGAAGATTTCTTGTCAGTATAGGATCCTACGTATTAGGGAAACCCAATGCTTGGGAAGCACATTTTTTGACCATTTCCCCAATATTCTTGAACATTCTTCTATCCCGCATATCCAGTTCATCTTACCTTCCCTCATGTCCTTTCTTAGGATGTATGTGGGTTGGACCATTCAGTATTCTCGACCCCAGCTTTACCCACCTTCTGTCTAAAGAAAAAAATGTATGGATAATACAAACAAGCAGGTCTACAATTGGATCTGTGTAGGCTGCACCACCCTGGGACCCTATATATGTATAAGCAGCCCACCCTGGGGCCTTACATAAAGTGGGGGGAGGGGATAATCCAACCTACCCATACCACTAGTCTACATTGGCCTTGCCCACAAGAGCTGTATGCAACATGAATGGCACCAATTGTGCTTTAACATTAATATAATTAAGGCCTGCATCCTATTGCTAGTTCCAACTAGTTCAGACTCATTGAATCATTTGTCTAAGTGCTTAGACAAGATTCAACAACTGATCGAATAGGTCCACTCTATCTGAGCATACCAATAGGATTTGGACTCAGATTTGCACAAACAGAATATATTATTATGCAAAGGAATCTTGTTGAACCTTGGAGACTAACCCCCTCTGCAGACCAGGGTGTTGGGGACGCCCTGGTCCGGAGCACCAGTGGAGCCCAGCCTCCACACTGTGGCGCTCCTCTGGCGACTCTAAAAGGAGCACCAAATTGGCGCTCCTTTTAGATGTCAGGAAAAGTACGCCCTAAGAGTGGCGGGCGCACTTTCCCTGACTCAAACGCCGCGGCACATCCGGTCGCCGCGGCATGAGGTCATCCCCGGAGCGCCGGCCGTGCGGAGGGCCGGCGACTCCGAGGGCGACCTCAGGAAGAGGAAGGGGCGCCGCTCGTGCGGCTGCCCCTCCTCTTCTGGGCCCAGTAGACGGCTCAATTAGCCATCTGCCAAGGCCCTAACTGACAGAAAGAAAGATGTTGGTAGCGTAAGCTTTCATAGACTTTTATTCATAGCTTTTAAATCTTCCTCAGAAGCATTGGATGAAGAAGACTTAGGGGCTCTATGCCACCCCTGGGAACACTGGATTGGGGCCACAGCAACTGCGCGCCACAGCCCTGATCTGGCACTTTGCCACTCCAAAAAGAGCTGGCAAATGCCACTCCTTTTTGGAGCAGCAAAAAGATGCCCTTGCCATGGCAGTGGTGGCTACACTCCTTTGGTGCAGTGTATCTAAATGCTGTGCCAAGGAAGCGCCCTGATGCTGCCTGCTGTCTGTTTGAGTGGGCAGTGTGAGGATGACGCGGGGGTGGAGTCAGGGCAGCTGACGTGTGGTTGCCATGCCCGAACTCCACCCCCAGGCTGACCCTTTGGGCCAGTCTCTACTGGCCCTTAGGCAGTTGCCACACTGCAGAATTAATGCAGTTTGATACTGCTTTAACTGTCATGGTTATATCCTCTGGAGTCCTGGGATTTGTAGATTGGTGGAGCACCAGAGCTCACTGACAGAGAAGGCTAAATATCTCACAAAACTACAAATCTCAAAAATCCATAGAAGGGAACTAAAGGAAAAGAAATACCACCTCAGCATTAGGAAGAACTTCCTGACAGTAAGAACTGTTCAACATTGGAATATGCTACCTCAGAGTGTAGTGAAGTGTCCTCCTTTGGAGGTTTTTAAGCAGAGGCTGGATGGCCATCTGTTGGGGGTGCTTTGACTATGTATTCCTACATGGTAGGGGGTTGGACTGGATGGCCTTGAGATTTCTTCCAACTCTATGATACTTTGAGTCTATGAGCCATGACAGTTAAAGTTGTCTCAAAGTGCATTTATTTTCCCATGTAGTTGCAGCCTCAGTGTACAAAAGCATATGCTACAAACTTCTTAGGTAAAGGTAAAGGTATGACTTGACATGAATGCCTAGTCATAACTGACTGTAGTGTGTGTGTGTGTGGGGGGGGGGATGTTGCTCATTTCCGTTACTAAGCTGAAGAGTCAGCGTTGTCCGAAGACGAATCTGGTGGTCATGTGTCCAGAATGACTGAACCGAATGCACTGAAGTGCCCTTCTATGGATTTTTGGGATTTGTAGTTTTGTGAGATATTTAGCCTTCTCTGTCAGTGAGCTCTGGTGCTCCACCAATTAATCTACTTGCATTTGCATGCTTTTGAGCTGCTGGGCTGGCAGAAGTTGGGACTAGTGACAGGAGCTCACCCCATCACGCAGCACTCAGGCCTTGAACTGCCAACCTTCTGATCATCTAGTCATCAGAATTGGTGTCTTAACCACTGAGCCACTGCATCCTGCAAATGTCTTAATCTTAATTAATCTCAAAGGTGTCACATGATCCCACTGCATACTGATCTAGACTGATACAGCTATGTCCCTGAATATAGTATTGCTACTATTATCTTATTAATTCATATCCCCCTTTGAGCACAGTTCCTTAAAAGACAGCTTACAATAATTTAAAATGCTGAAATATCACAAATTTGTTTAACAAAGGGCAATAAAAACAACAAGCTAATTAAATAATGTAAAGTATGTCATCAACTTGACATAACAGAAGAACAGCAAAATCATGAGAGCCACGTTTGTCTCAGCTCCTGTGGCCTGTTTTTCTTTGTCTGCCTGTACCTGCAGATTAGGCTACTACCTTAAATAAAGCACATGTGGTAAGGAGTCATAGGAGAAAAACTTTATAGTCTCGCATAATATCGATGTACATCATGGAACACCATACTCTGTGTATCACATCTGCAGAATGCACTTTAGTGATGAGCATGCAAAAAAAAAAAAAAAAAGAGAGAGAGAGAGAGAGAGAGAGTAGACATTTAAAATCACATAGTGATAGAGAACTTTTGCTAAGATTAGAAACTTAAGGGCTGAGCAGATGGACAAGGAAAACCAGGTCCTGTTTTTTTATGAAAGTGGGTAGAAACCTTGGTGTCTGCATGGCACATGGGCTGAACACCCATGGGCAGTCCACACCACATGGTGTCAAGCCACATCTCTTGGGGTGTGTGTATTGTTGTTTTGCTTCCCCCCCCCCCCCAAGCAGGCACACCCTTGCATGAACACGCCACCTGAAACTGGAATACCTCCCTCTTCCTGCACAGCTATCATCCCATTGGATGCCCTGTGTGACTGACCACATAGTCACACAAGGAATACACCACTGTACAGTGCATCGGTATGCCCAGTGATACATTGACAAATAATAATCGAGGCCCCCATACAAACCTCCTTTCCCCCATGCTCCCCTGTTGGGCTCTCTGGTTTGTGTATGTTTTAATTGCATCCAGTGCATTGTAAACAACATACTGTGTTTGGATTGTCGCATCATTGGGTATGTGACAGGTTGATGCTATGATGGGTCAGTAGTGCAGATAGCCACTCATATATCTGTATTCTCAAACTGAAAAACCATAGGGTGAGCAATGGCATCAGCAACTGCATCTCACTGGTCTTTGGATGCATGCTCCAGACCACTTCCATAGTCTGTATGGGCTTTCCTGCATTCCTGCACTTGCACCACGATGTTTATACACTGGTGCAATGATGTGCATTTTCTGCATTACATCAAAGTGTCAGAGCTTCTCCCCCCCCCCCCCCCCCCAGTTTTTAGCCCTGGAGCACAGCTTTGTGTCACGTTCCACCCGCTTGGGCCCTGAACACCATCTGAACAGGTAGGCTGAAGTTGGCTTGAAGCCACTTTATTTTGCCAATGCAGACAACCCCTTTGTGAGCAAATTAAGAATTATGACAAAGTCCTTATTGCCCGTTAACTAGTGAGTATAGTGGTAGCTATGTGAGTATTGTCTGTTTATGGCTCCATTTCTAGTTTGCTGGTTTTGGTTGTGTGACTATCATGCACTATTGACCCCTTCATATCCACTCTGCTGTCAGTCTGACTATGCCGGTCTCGTTACAGGCAGTAAACCAGTTGCAATATGTGCATGAATATTTGTCCTGATCTCCCCTTTCTTTTCACTTCAAAAGCAAACTTAAGTTGGAACTAAAGCTAGATTGAAAATTCATCACAGTTCAACAGTTCCCCTCCTTGTTTCTGATACTGCAAAACAGGATTGTTCGATCAGCTACCAAGAGAACATTGCTTCTCAATACTAAGCTTTGTATGTAAGATGGAAATCCATACATGTGAATTTAGGTAAAGAGTTCAGTCATTGCTGATTGGTTGTTATACTTTTTGAACCAGTAGAACTCTTTCCTAATGGTGGATCAGCGAAGAAGTGATTCTAACATTTATCAGCAAAAGATTTTATAATGGTTCAAATAACAAAAGAGAAAAGCTATTGTGAGTGGTCAGGGTAATATAATGTGAATCTAGCTGTTTATTTTAAGAAGGATTAATTGCTTCAAGTGGCATAGAAAATACAGTGACTAATTTTTGAAACAGAGCTGACTGTATAATTTCATTATAGTTAAATAAACGCTTGCATCTTAATTTCCTTTTATATGTTTAGTGGAGGTCATTTGTTTTGAAAAGATCCTTTACTAAATTGCCAGCATTTGTAACAAGGAATAATTTATTCATAACTGTTAATATCTACATCTTCTCAAACCTAGGATGTCCTTTAAAACAATTTTTTGTAGACAGTAAAGTGTTAAAATAAAATCATTCCACATTTATGTATTCAACAATATTAATGCTCAGTTAAAGATGTCATTGAGAGCCAATGAGGTCTAGTTGTTTGGGTGTTGGACTAGGATTCCAGGAAACAAGGATCCAAAACACTTGTTCAGCTATGGAAACCCACTGGGTGATCCTGGACATGTCACACTCTTTTCACCTCAGAGGAAAGTAATGGCAAACCTTTGAATAAATCTTGGCAAGAAATCCCTGTGATGACTTTACTTAGGATTGCCATAAACTGGAAATGACTTAAAGGTAAACAACAACAACAACAACAACAACAACAAGAGATTGTCACCTTTTTTTTCCTGACAGACTCCTCTTCTTTAAAAATTTATATGATACACAAAGGCACCATGCCCCCCTCCATTCTGAAAGCAGCTGTACATTCTAAATTTGGCCATTGGAGAAGTGGAGGAGGAAGATTTCATTTCAATCATTTTGGAAGAATTAGCAACATTCACTCATTTTGTTTAATATAGCAAGAACTTGAGGGTTTGGGGCAGGGTGAATGTGTGAGAAACCAAACTGACAGATTTTTTCCCCATACTATATTTTCCATATGGTAGCCACAACTAGTATGCATTTGTTGGTGATATTTGGGTGGGGGAACTTACAGCACCATGATTAAGACTGAATAAAGAGAAACAGCCTCTGAAGGATGTGTTTTGTGTGTGTGGGCTGAAACACACACGCACAAACACACACACACGGAGGAAAAAATATTCACAATTATTCAAATAATTGTTGAAAAACATGTTTCTCAAATATCAGTAGACCCTGATGAGGATATTTTGCAAATGGAATATAATTTCTTGTGCAGAAAATAGTATTTCTTCACAGAAACCTTCTTTTCCATGCAGAAAATGCTATTTCCAGTGCAAAAACAAATAAAAACAGTAAAATTTTGTGCAAAATAAGTCTCAACTATAACCTTTTCTGCACACAAATTTGCATATTCTTGTATAAAAATGCAAGTTTTGTGAGCAAAAATAAAGTGAATTTTGCACAGAATAAATCCTGAATTGCAAATAGTTTCTTGAAGTCAGAAGAAAATTGCTAAAATAACATGTTTTGTCCTTTGAGAATAAAATTAGCAAAGGTCCACACATTTATACATTTTCCTATAAGGTAGGCTTAATAACATTTTACTTTAAGTATGGCATAATGCAAATAATAAGAGGGCAAAGGACACAATTAATTTTTCCAAGGAAAACTGTACTGCTCTGCAGTATAGTTGTATTTAAGCATGTTCTCTGTCTCCCTTCTTTCCATGTTTATCAATGTCTTTTTGCAAAGGTCTGGACTTTTTCATACTGTCCTCCTGAAATATAAAATCCTTGTCATTCTGTCTTTTATGGAAACTTATCTTTTTCCTGACATTTTTACTTAATCTTTGTTTTTTGTTTTGTTTTTAAAAAAGAAAAGAAATAATTTCAGGAATGCCAACTTTCTAGAGGCCTTTGTCACTATAAAGCAGATGTGATTTAAAGAAAACAATGCAAGTTCAAGAAATGTGTGCCATCAGGGTTAATGCAAATATCTAAATGTCTGGCACTTTAGGCAACTTGAAATTAGAGATTAGAGTATAGCCTCCCATTTGTCTTGAAAGAGCTTTGGACTTTTTAAAAATGCTGTAACTGTCAAAACAAAACAAAAAAGAGATAGAAAAAGAGTGGGCGGGGAGTAGGAGTAATAGGAAGGAAGGACCATTACCACTACTCTTTGTGTTTGCCCAAGGCAAACACACACACAAGAGAAGAATAAAGAAGTGAACTTTTCCACAGATATTCCACCCTACTCCATGAGGGCCAACCCTACCATTTAATGAACTGAAGTGACCACCTTAGGTAGTAGATGCTAAGATTAGCAGTGGTTGCTTCCTGACAGCTCCCCATGACTTTCTGACTTTTTCTCATAGTTGAAGGACAGAGTTCCATATGCCACAATCTCTCTGGGGCCTCTAACCTGGACTGGATCCCTCTTGTGTGATGAAGAAGGATGCAATCACATTGTCACTCTATGGGTTTGAACAAAATTCAAGCACAGGGCTGTAAAAATTTGTCAAGCTGCAAAAATCTCTATCAGTACAGTTTTGTCTCAGCAATTCCTCAAGTCTTAGTTTACCTCATGGATAGGGAACCTTAGGTGAATCAGATATTCTTGGTCTACAGCTAATATCACCCCAGACCATTGACTGTATTGGATGATAGGGAAATGGAATCAAACAACATCAGAAGTATCACAGGTTTCTTATCCTGACTGAGAGTTTTAGATAGCAGTAGTTGCAAGCATTTGCATATATGGCACATTCAATGACCTTCTAGCAATATATTTATTTCTCTGTGGTGATGCCATGGATGCAATGCTCTCCTGGGCACAATACATATGACTCAGTTTCTCCAATGCATGCCATTATCAGCAGCAGGAATAAATCAGCATATAGATGCACACAAAAATCCACATATGTCTCTGGGATGACACTTTCCAGTGTTCTTTCTGAAAGTTATGAGAAAGAGAAGCCAGCAGAAAGGTGAATAAAGTAGATCATCTTATTCCTTATCACATTGATTTCCTCTCACAGTCTCTCTACCAATCCTTTGTTTTAAAGAGTCTTTCCTAAATTGGGAAGAAGCAGTGTGGTGATTTCTATGATGAAAGTTCTTTTATTCTGTTGAAAGCATCCCTTGAGCACTAGATGCCCCAATTGTACTGCATATTGCAATAAGATTTGATAGATGCAGTATACATTAATATGTATTTTATTTTATTTTATTAAATATTAAAGTAATTTTCAGGGAGTTTTAATTTCTCGTTTCCATTTTCCTATTTTTATTTTGTGCCTTTTTAATAGATATGTTTAAATTGTTTTTAATTATCTAGATTAATTATATAATTATATTTAAAATATCTTTTTGTGTGTTTTTACATCTCTCTTTCTCTCTCTCATATCTATATTAATTTTTGAATCCAAATACTAGGGAAAAGGGAGATATAAACAAACAAAATAACAGTAATAATAACATTCCAAGATTTAGCCATTTTAGTCTGTAGAATTAGTATGTAGAGAGATCTTGTAGCACCTTTGAGACTAACTGAAAGAAAGAAGTTGACAGCATGAGTGTTTCTAGACTAAAGTCTACAAATGATAATGCAGTCAACTGCTTTCTTTCAGTTAAAGGTTTTGCAGACCCGCCTAAAGGGATGGCCTAGGGGCTGCCCTGACTCCACCTTAACCCCGTCCTGATGCTGCGCGCCTGTTTGCATGGTGCACAGTGTCAGGACACCCTCTTGGCACAGCATGCACACACGCTGTGCCAAAAGGACATGAAAAAGCTGCCACCGCAGCTGAAAGGGCGACCTTTTTGCCACCCCTAAAAGGAGCAGCATTTTGCTGCTCTTTTGGGGGTGGCAAAAGGGAGGATCAAGACCATGGCGTGCAGTTGCCATGGCCCAAATCTGCCACTCCCAGTGGCAGCTCTGTGCTCCCCCTTTAGATAGGTTTGCAAAACCCCTTAGTCTCAAAGTTAGTAATATTAACAGTAATAATAATAATAATAACTATCATCACTGTAACCACCAATGCCTTTTGCCCATTATGGTACTGTTCCTAATGCATGCACTCATAGTTATCAACCAAGATCTTCATATCCCTTTTTCCTCTTTTTGTTTCTGCTCCTGATGCAGTTGCAGTGACTAATAACTCTATTTGTGTTATAGTAATCCATTACATTATACATTTCTTGTTTGACCCATCTTGTACAACTTAAGCATAATCTGACTGCAGTTTGCCAAGAAATCCCATCAAAATTCTCAAGTCTGTAAAGCTGTTTTTGTTAAACATTTGCCAACTAAGGGAATCTTGCAACCTCACCTGCCTGACTCGGCAGCTTTTCTTTCAGTCATTTGGCAATTCACCACAATAATCTCATTTCAATTATTCTGACTTCCCAGCTCATCTTCTAACTAATGATATCTCCCCAATCCACATATTTGTAAACTGAAACACACATAGAGTTCTCCTTGAACACAGGTTGCCTCCTTCATTTTTCATGGAGAAGGAGATGCAACATAGGTCAGGAATGCTTAAAGTGAATGGGCCACATATCATAAGGCAAAGAGTGGTTCCATAAGAAATATCTGCGGAGGAGTAGAAAAAATTGAATGGAAGAAACAGTCCAGTTTCCGTTTAAATAGTTTGTATGTGTAGTACAGGAAAGTCTAGTGAAGATGTCCATAAAATTTCTAGCTCTCAACCATTTCCTGTCCAAAGTGGCTATGGGCTAATCTTGAAAATGTGCTAAAAACCATGAGAGATTTTCAGAATAAAATCTGAATTATCCATTGGACCTTATTTGTTTGGCTAACACAACAACATGCAAATTCCACAGCTGTCAGATTGGACACCTGTCAGATTGGATGCAGTCAAACCTGAAGTCTTAACTTGTATTGGTGCCTTAGAATGAAAATTTGCTATGCAGGGAACATCAGCAGTGGCTACACTGAGTCAAGTTACTGAAACAGTAGCAGCCACTTCTGTGGAACTGGAAGACCATACCGAATCCATGGGAATGGGGGATGGGGATTCAATGCATGTTCCTCCCCCATCAACACACAATGCCCCACATGCCTTTTTGGACATAATATGCTGCTCATCACACATTCATCATAGGGATGAGCCGTACCCATGTTTATGCCATGGGCTGGTGGCCCTTGGGGCAATCCATCCCTTATACATCAGGGTGTCGATCTTGGGGCTTTGTGCCCACCAGGTGGATAAGAATATGAATCACTTTCACCTTTGGCTATTCCATATGGGGAATTAATGCTCCCCTTGGGGGATCATTTAGTACAATCGAGCAAAAATAAGATCCTTAGGGATGTATACGTTGACATATTCATGCTTCTTTATAAAGAACTGGAGAAGAAGGATAAGGATGATCTTAATAAAAAAGATAAGGAGAAGCTTAGGACAAGAAAGGTCCAAACAATTAAGGGCCAATGGATAATTCAGATTTTATTCTGAAAATCTCTCACAGTTTTTATCACATTTTCAAGACTAGCCCACAGCCACTTTGGACAGGAAAAGCCAAACTGGTTATTTGGCTTTTGTATCTATTTGGGGGTCATTTCTAAGGCTCATCCTATGTGAGATCCTCTGCTGACCCAAAACATAGACATTATTCATAGAGCTTACATAGACTATGTAGGCCCAACATGGCTTATCTATGATGAAGCTTTCCGCATGCGAGCTGCCCTTTATCTGAACTTAAGGTGGGATTTGTTGCATTCCCAGCTGTGGATGCAGCTCATGATGCCTGCTTGCCCAATACAAGGCAAAAGTTCACACAGTGGACACCTTGTACAAAAGGATGCTTTAGCTTCTTTTCGGTCCCAAGGTTTATTATTGCAAACCACAAAAGTTACTTTATTAGGAGTTCAGTTTTCAGGGACTATGCAACCATAAGTCATGTAGATACAAGTATGAGTGTTCCATGTGCAGGGTTTTCTCATTACTTTCACAACTGCACCAGGACAACCAGGGGCCAATAAAGACCAACACTCCAACAAAAAGTGTAGAGATGGCCTACCTCTCCCTTCAAAAGGGGCGCATTAACTTGATTGTTTTAAAGAAACTCCTAAAGAATTACCCCAATAGGCAGTCAGCACAATATTTAGAAGAGGGTATTATGGGTTTTCAGATCCCTTTTCAGAGGGCCCATCACCCCTTTTGGGCTAACAACTTAAAGTCTGTGTGGGGTATGGAACAGGTGTTTAGAGACAAGATTGCCAAAGAGGTGACTGAGAGGCAAGTGCTGGGCCCTTTCAATTTCCTGCCAGTTCTGAATCTTAGAGTCTCACCGTTTGGTATAGTCCCCAAGAAAACCATTGGAGTGTTCCAGATCATTCATCATCTGTCCTACCCAAAAGGACAATTGGTGAATGACACCATTCCCCTGAACTTTGCTCATTTACTTCCTTTGATAATGCAGTTAGAGAGATTCATAAGCACAGCTTAGGGGCTGAGAGGTTTAAATGAGACATTAAGGGCCTTTGCAGACTGCCAGAAATAGTCCAAATTGAGTCCACTTTAAGGGTTAGGGTTAGGGAATCATGGGAACTGTATTTTATTGTGGCACCAGAGCTCTCTGACAGAGAAGGCTCAATGTCTCAGAAAAAAAATCCCATGATTCCCTAGTACTAACCCTAACCTTTAAAGTGGACTCAATTTGCAGTATTTCTGGCAGTCTGCAAAGGGTTGCCTGTCATCCTTTGGATTTTGAATTATTAAGTTTCAATTTAAGGAAATGTTTTATATGGATAGGGCCCTTCCTATGGATGGCTCAGTCTCATGTGCAGCCTTTGAGGCTTTTAGTACTTTTTTGGAATGGGCTATAAAAGACAAGACTGGTCATAATGGAATAGTCCATTACCTTGATGATTTTTTATTTGTTTGTAGTTCTGGATCAGGCCAGTGTGGGCTTTTACTACACAAGTTTGAGCAGTTGGCCCTATGGCTAGGTGTCACCCTTGCTCCTGAAAAGACCGAGGGGCCATCTACTCAACTAGCTTTTTTAGGTATTATTATAGACACAATCAACCAGTTAAGCATGTTACCAGAAGATAAGGTACAAGACCTGTGTTGTCACCTACAGGCCTTCCTAGCCTTTAAAAAGATATCCAGGAGCTCATTGGTCATCTAAATTTCTTATTATTATTATTATTATTATTATTATTATTATTATTTGTATCCTGCCTCTCCCTGTTGAGGATCAAGGCAGGAAACAGCAAAAATTAAAGCAAATACAGAAATAAATGACAAGAAACAATCCCTGAACCGCCACCCCTTCACCCCACCCACTCTTCGATATAAAATTACAACAATAAAATCCCTATAACTAAAAAAAAAAATTAAAAACAGTTAATAACAGTAGAAATGTCTAGGGGAGGTAGATCACATGGGCAGTTCAGGGCAGAGGTCAGTCTGGGAAGGCCCGATGGAAGAGAATAATTTTTATCACTTTTTTAAAAACGTCAAGAGATGTAATCTGGCATGTCTCATCTGACAGGTCATTCCAAATGTTAGGAGCAGCAACTGAAAAGGTCCTCTGGGAACTCACCACCAGTGTAGTTTTCCTTGACTGTAGTAAATTCTTCTCAGAGAACCTGAGAGTATGGGAAGGATTATATGGGAGGAGATGTTCCTTCAAGTAAGCTGGACCCAAGCCATATAGGGCTTTATAGGTAATAACCAACACCTTGTACTGTGCCCAGAAGCAAACAGGCAGCCAGTGTAAATATTTCAAAATAGGTGCTATCCGGTCGAATCTAGATTTTCCTGTGACCAGTCTAGCTGCCATGTTTTGTACCAGATGAAGCTTCCGAACATGGCACAAGGGTTCCTCATGTACAGTGCATTACAGAAATCGAGACGAGAGGTTATCCGTGCATGTACAACCATTTCTAGGTCCTGTGGCTCCAGGTAGAGTCGCAGCTGGCATATCAGCTGAAACTGATAACAGGCACTCTTAGCCATTGCATCAATCTGAAATGACAATTGAAGCGACGAGTCCAAGAGCACCTCCAAACTGCAAACACAGTGCTTTAGGGGAAGTGTGACCCCATCCAGGACTGGTGAACTTATCTCCATACTTGGGTTAGGGTTACCTATCACGAGTATCTCCATTTTGTTTGGATTCAGCTTAAGTCTATTTATCCTCATCCAATCCAATGTATAAAGTGGTGGCTCCTGGCCAGGCATTTTTGAGGCGGCTTTGTGATATCCTTTGCAGTTTTAAACAGCCTTACCATAGGATATGCATTACATCTTGGATTAGAGAGGATTTCCAAGTTTGGTTGCAGTTTTTGGACAACTTTAATGGGATTTCCTTTTGGCGTGATGAACTGAAGCTGAAGGATGGTTTACAAGTTTCATATGATGCAGGTCGATCTATATGTTTTGGGTCTTTTTGAGGGGGCAATGGTGCATACAAACTTGGCCCAATTATTGGATACACATGGGTATAAAATCTGATTTGACCTTTTTAGAATTTTTCCCCATTTTACTGGTAGTAATCATATGAGCAAAGAAATTAGCAAACTCCTTTATTCATTTTTGGTGTCACAACCTGTCCACTGTACATGTCATCAACACACATCTAAATCTCCTCAAGTGGTGAGGCTGGTGCATGCTTTTACCCTCCAATGTTTTAATATATTATTCATTGCTCTCCATGTGGCTGGTGTGGAAAGCTGATGTTCACTCCCACATGCAAATGGAGCACCTCAGGAAATTGACACCACATGTAGCTTTCACAGCAAAGTTGATGCCAATAGACCTGTGGAGGAGGCTTGGCAGCATGAGGTAGTTAGAGCCCATATTCTATCCATAGCACCAAGCACCGGGTGGGGATTCCTTAGGGCAGTCAGAGGCTTTATGGTCTTTTGTTCTAAATACAATCTGTGGTGGTCCCTGTCCCACAGCTGTTGTGCTATTGTGTGTTTCTTCATGACAAAGATTTGTCTCCCCAGTCCATTACGGGAAGGTTGTCTGCTTTAGCTTTTTGGATGAAGGCTTGAGGTGCCCCTGATATCATGGGTGATTTTCAGATCAGGAAGATGTTGGAAGGCTTCGTACACCCCTGTCACTGGACATTTTGAGGGGTCTAGCTAAGGTTTGGGCTGATATTTGTTTCACACCATATGGGGAGTTGTTATTTCATGTATTTTTCAGGGCCTTTTTCAGGGCCCTGTAAATTGGAGAACTGGTAGTGGCTTCTAAAAAGGGTGATTCAGGTAAGGTATTAAAGATTAGAGATTTGCAATTTGAAGCTAAGTCTGTTTTTCTTACTATCAGATCATCTAAGATGGATCAACATCATAGAGGAGCTACTGTATCACTTCAGACATGTAGTGAATTGACCTTTGCCCTGTTAGGGCTCTTTGAAGTTACATGCATGCCGGGGGCAGCAACCTGGTCCACTATTTGTTCATACTGACTTTTCTCCCCTAATAAATACCAATTTCGGACTGTTATGTCCAAGGCTCTATCTTCATCGGGCCCTGGCAAATTTAAATTCACTATATATTCCTTTCATATAGGAGCTGCTTCGACCACAACTGCGGCTGGCTTCAGTCCAGCTGGCATCAAACAGATCGGGTATTGGAGGTCCTCTGATTATCAGATATACGTTGGGCAGTTAACTGATTAACTTGTTGTGTTTTTGTTTTACAGATTCCAGGTTGTGGCCAGCAAGGCATCATGTCATTATCTGTGGCCACAGCATAGTTTATTGGGTGGCTCATCAGGCCCACATGAGCCACTTAGGAACACCCCTTGGATTGGGTGAAGGTGCTGCATTAGAGTGGCAATGGGGCCTTCATTGGCATAGCCTTTTGCCATTACTGTTTGAAGAGCACTGTGGGCCTCCTCTGTGCATTCTTGTATACATTTAGATGGTAATGACTTGGCGTTGCTTAAAGGCAAGGCCTTGATCCTTCAAGCAAATCATGATATGAAGACAATTAAAGTTCAGTGGCCATTGGTTGAGATTGTGTGGTCTGTCATGCTCCCCTGACAAGTTTGGAGGGGAGAAGGGGATCCTATTTGCTGGACAGGGCATGGCGTAGAACCAAAAGAGAATTTTAGAATACCTTACAAAAAGGTTTGGATCATTATTTGCCACACCCTGAAATTATTTTAAATGCCTTACAAAAAGGTTTGGATCATTATTTGCCACACCCTGAAATATTTTCCAATGACCAGAGCTCTACAGAGCATATGACATCCATTTATCTGATTTATCTGAATTCTCTCTTCTTGGGAGACCTGCAACAAAGAATAAGGGAAGTTTTGTCTGTCCTAGTGGGAGATAGGAGCTAAGCGGACACTTGCCCCTTATCTGTGGCAGATAGTGGGGGAGGATTTTGAGTTTGTTGAACACCTAGGTCACCACTTTGGTAAAAGGAAGGTCTAGAACTGCCTCTTTAGGTCTTGGGACTGGGGAGGCAGAAAAAAGGGCTTTCCTTGAGGCTAGCCTGAAGGATAAGCCCTTTCTTTAAGACCCAGGGCTTGGGAGAGGGACTTTCTGGTTGGCCTTCCTGATGTGGGCAGGTTGAGGAATAATCCAGCTTTTGGATTATCCTGGGGGCTCAGGTGTTATACTCTAGTGAAGCTGTAGGGAACGGGGCCACCTGCTGCAGCTGCTCCCACACTAGGCTACTCCCCCTTTAGTTGCAGTTCTCCTTTAAAAATAATAAATAGGTAACTTAATAAAGTGGCCCTTTTCAAATCCATTAGCTGTGTCTGGTCTCATTATTTCCTGGGTTGGGCAGCAATGAGTCATGCCTTCTCATGATGTTGCCAAAGTATAATAATAATATAATAAAATTTTATTTGTAGCCTGCCCCTCTGCAAGGCAATCGGGGTGGGGGACAGCAACATTTAAAACAGAACAACGTTAAAACATTCTCTCTCCCCATAATCCCTTCCTCCCCCCACCCCAACCCCTTAAAATAGAATTAAACCATAAAATAATTAAAATACTATATTAATTAAATTAGTAAATTAAAAACAAAATTTTAACAGAGGAGTCAGACAAATGGGGGCCCCTTTATGGGCTGACAGTTATTCTGGGAAGGCCTGCCAAAAGAGATCTGTCTTTACTGCTTTCTTAAAAGCAACAAGAGTGGTAATAAGACGGATCTCGTCCGGCAGGCCATTCCAGAGTCTGGAAGCAGTTGCTGAGAAGGCCCTCTGGGAGGTCTGAGACAGCCTAGTTCTTATTGGCTGTAACAGATTCCTCCCAGAGGACCGCAGGGCGCGGGGGGGAATCATATGGGGAGAGGCGGTCCCTAAGATAAGATGGACCCAAGCCATGTAGGGCTTTAAAGGTCAAAACCAACACCTTGTACTGCACCCGGAAACTAATTGGCAGCCAGTGGAGGGATTTCAGCACTGGTGTTATGTGCTCCCTCCTTGATGTTCCTGTAATTAGCCTGGCTGCCATATTCTGTACCAGTTGAAGTTTCCGGGTTAGGCACAAGGGTAGCCCCATGTAGAGTGCATTGCAGAAGTCCAGACGTGAGGTTACCAGGGCGTGTACCACAGCTTCCAGGTCCCTTCTATCCAGATAAGGGCGCAGCTGGCGTATCAGCCGAAGCTGATAACAAGCGCTCCTGACCACCGCATTCACCTGACTAGTCATGTGAAGCGATGAATCTAGAAGCACCCCCAGACTGCGAACACAGTCCTTTATGGAGAGTGTGACTCCATCCAGGACTGGAGACTGTATTCCCAAATCTGGTTTCGGGCCTGTAACTGCAAGTACCTCCGTTTTGTCTGGATTCAATTTCAATCTGTTTTTCCTCATCCAACCCATTACCGCTCTGAGACAGTCATTAAGAGGGGAGGCGCCATCTGAAGTCTGGGACGATGATCTGGTCATGGAGAGGTATATCTGGGTGTCATCAGCGTACTGAAGACACCGAGCTCCATGCCTCCGAATGATCTCCCCCAGCGGCTTCATATAAATGTTGAATAGCATCGGGGACAGGATGGCACCCTGAGGGATGCCACAATTAAGCTCAATTTTGGATGAGCAACTGTCCCCGAGCCTCACCCTCTGGGATCTGCCCAAGAGGAAGGAACAGAACCACTGCAAAGCAGTGCCTCCAGTTCCTAACTCTCTCAGGCAATCTAAGAGGATGGCATGATCTATAGTATCAAAGGCCGCTGAGAGATCCAAGAGCACCAACAAGGTCACACTACCCCTGTCGGTACTCAGGCGGAGGTCATCGATCAGAGCAACCATGGCAGTCTCCACTCCATATCGTGTCCTGAAGCCGGTTTGAAATGGGTCAAGATAATCGGTTTCATCCAAGACTGCCTGAAGTTGGGAAGCAACTGCCCTCTCGATCACCTTGCTCAAAAAAGGGAGCAAGGAGACTGGTCTGTAATTGTTTCTATCCAGGGGGTCCAGGGAAGGCTTTTTCAGGAGTGGCCTAACTGCCGCCTCCTTTAAACAAGATGGTACATTGCCTTCCCTGAATGATGCATTGATTGTGTCCAGAAGGAATACCTTCAACGCGTTCCCCCCCCCCTGGACAACCAGCCAAGATGGACAAGGATCGAGGGGGCAAGTCGTCTTTCTCACACTTCCAAGCAGCTTGTCCACGTCATCGGTACTCACAGATTGTAATTGATCCAGTAAAGTGCCATCAGCTGAGTTCCTGGATGCCTCGTCTACGGATTCTGCCAAAACAATGGCGTCCAAGTCGGCTCTTATCCGAGAGATTTTATCTGCAAAGTGAGTATTAAAGGCCTCACAGCAGGCTGTCATTGGGTTAAGTAGGGGGTTTGGCACAGGAGGAACCTTCGTCAGCTCCCCCACCACCCTAAACAGCTCTGCCGGGCGAGACTCTGCAGATGCAATGCGTGCAGAATAGAAAGATTTCCATGCTGCACGCAAAGCCTCCCTGTAGGAATCAAGAACTAAGGCGAGTTCTGTCGGATGGGAGACGAGTCTTCCGCCATTCGCACTCTAGTCGTTGTCCAGCTCGCTTCATCCTCCTAAGCTCCTCTGTATACCAGGGCTTACGATTCGAAGTGGGCTGGAAAGGACGCTTGGGAGCGATTGTGTCAATAGCCCTGGTGAGATCGATGTTCCAAGTGTCTACCAGGGCTTCGACAGAATCACCGGCGTTACCAACCATTAAACCCTCTAAGGCTTTCTGGAAACCAATTGGTTCCATTAGCCTTCGAGGGCGGACCGTTCTAATGAGTCCACCACCCCCGGGAGGGTGAATAATAGCCTTTAGTTCTGCCCTGATCAGAAAATGGTCCGTCCATGACAGGGCAGAGATATTTTTAATCTCTGCCCACGGATGCTCCTGCTCCGTACTAAAGACCGCATCGAGTGTATGACCAGCACAATGTGTGGGCCCGTCAACCAATTGGGATAGGCCCATGTTAGTCATGGTGTCCATGAACTCCCGAGCCGCGCCAGTTAGATCTTGCAAACTGGTTTCAAGAGAGATGTTGAAATCGCCCAGAACCAAAAGTCTGGGCGATTCCAGCAGCAACTCAGAAACCAGGGCGGTCAGCTCGGTCAGGGAGTCTGTTAAACAACGGGGTGGCCGGTATACCAACAGAATCCCCAAACTATCCCTGGTCTTCAGGCTAAGCTACATACACTCGATGTGCGTCGTTTTCCGGATAGGCTTTCTGATCACGATTAAGGTGTTCCTATAGACCAAGGCTATGCCACCCCCCACCCACTTTCCCTCACCTACTCACTAACTGAGTACCCAGCTGGGAGAGCCTGTGCCCAGGTCACGGAGCTGGCATCTCCCAGCCAGGTCTCAGTGAAGCATGCCAGGTCGGCTGCCTCATCCACCAAGAGGTCGTGGATGATGTGTGTTTTGTTTTTGACCAACCTGGCATTGCAAAGGAGCAGATTGAGGGTCAGTGGAATGGCTGGCACGTTCCCCAAGTTATCCTGGGAAGCAGAGCCAACTGAAGGGGGGATAGATATCAAGCATCGATCCCTCCTTCTTTTGTAACATCTGTTGGCTCTGCAGCCGCCATACCTCCCCCTCCCCCACACCACCTGAATATCCGCTCCCAGACTATCCTCCTCCTCCTTGCGCTCTCCTCCTCCTCCTTGCGCCGCTCGCCAGAAGGCCAGGCAAGGTCCGGGAGAGTTGAGGGCCAAAACGGGCCCAGGTGGAAGTCCCGCTGCCGCTGAGGAGGGAAAGAAGGCTCAAAGGGGCCTTTTTGTAGGCCCTGATGGTCCCACCCTCCTCCTCCTCCTCGCGTCGCTCGCCAGAAGGCCAGGCAAGGTCCGGGAGAGTTGAGGGCCAGAACGGGCCCAGGTGGAAGTCCCGCTGCCGCTGGAGGTTTAATCATATGGCTTCCAGGGAGAGATCAGGCAAGGATCCATTTGTTTGACTTTCTGGCTGCCCATGTTATTCTCATCACTATTCTCAAATGAGTTGATTTTTATTGGTTTTATTCATTGTCCAGTTCTCACATCTCTCTGTACATGATGATGGAGAATACAATGGATTAGACAATTTTTACTTTAGTTTTCAGATGTATATCCTTACTCTAGGACAGGGGTAGGCAACCTAAGGCCCAGGGGCCAGATGCGCCCCCCCCGAGGCCTTTGGGCCGGCCCCAGGCCAGTCCTGCCGCCGCCGCCGCCGCCCCCTGCCACCACTGCTGCCCACCATGATGATATTGATTATTGTTGTTATTACTTGTTCTTGGGGTTTTCTTGGCAAAATCTCCACAGGGGTTTTGCATAGCTTTTCTGGGGTTGAGAGAGTGTACATGCATATTTTTTTTAAAAAAATTAATTTTTTAATTTTTTTTTTAAATTTTAGTATTTATTTATTTATTTATTTATTTATTCTTGGTGCTTTGGCCCCCAATTGTCTCAGGGACAGCAACCCAGCCCCCGTCTCAAAAAGATTGTCTACCCCTGCTCTAAGATCTTGTCTAGTTCTTTCATTGCTGCACTTCCCATTTCCAACCATCTTCTGATTTCTTGACTGCAGTCTCCATTCTGAACAATGTTTGATCCAAGGTACAGGGAATCTTTAACTATTCTGATTTCCTCATTATCTAGGTTTTACATGGTCATGATTCTTGTTTTCTTTACATTCTACAACAAGCCAACCTTTGCACTTTCTTTCTTGACCTTCCTTAGTAATTGTTTCAAGTCCATGATGTTTTCTGCTAGTACGGTAGTATGATGTTATCCACATATCTTAGATTGCTAAAGTTCCTTTCTCAAATCTTGACCCCTCCTTCTTCTAAGTCTAAACCTGCTCTTCATATGATATTTTCTGCATACAAGTTGAACAAGTAGGGTGATAGAATGCAGCCTTGTCTGACCCTTTGCCTATAGGAAAGGATTCTGTTTCTCCATATATTGTTCTAACAGTGGCCCTTTGTCCTAAATACAAATCAAATATAGAGCACTCCCATTTTTTAAAGAGTGTTTCATAGCTTTTTGTGATCTATTCAGTCAAATGCTTTGCTATAGTCTATAAAGCACATGCTGATTTCCTTTTGGAATTCCCTCATGTGCTCCATTAGCCATTGTATGTTTGCTATGTGGTCCCTAGTGCCTCTACCTTTCCTGAACCCTGCTTGCACCTCTGAGATTTCTCTCTCCATATATGATTGGAGTCTATGCTGCAGAATTTTAAGCATCATTTTGCTTGCATGGGAAATTAATGTTATGGTACTATGGTTGCTGCAGTCTTTGTGTCCACTTTTTTGTGGATAGGGATGTATATTGAATATTTCCAGTCTGTTGGCCACTGTTTTGTTTTGCATATTTGTTGGCATATTTTAGTTAATACTGGAATTGTGTGGATTGTAGAAGTTCAATTGGAATATAATCTATTTCTGGTGATTAAAACTACAATATATAATGACGAGAGCTCTGTCAGGTTTGTATTTTTCATACCTGATTTTCTGTTCTGACTATGATGACATTTGCTAATTTTGGTAAAATCTTCAAAAACATACTGAAACAAAAGTCTACTGCATTTGCACTGACTGCATTTAATAGTTACTCCTGTTTGCAGCATGGAGAAGATCAGGTTGCTTCTACTAGAGTTACAGCTATTACAGCTTCTTATAAATCTCTGCTCTGTAGTCTTTTCAGAAGGGATGGGAATCATGCTATTTTCCAGATATTGCTGGATGACAACTCCCTAGCCAGCAGCAGCAGTGGTGATGAATGCTAGGAATTACAATCCAAAAGCATGTGAAGGTCCTTCATGGTTCATATCCCTGGTCTATGGACAGCTAGAAAAGGAACAGAATTAATTTGATATAGAGATAAATATGATAATAGAAACTCAGTCAATTAAACCTCCATTAATATCTCCTCCTTTTTGTGGCTAACAGCATTAGCTCATCATGGATATTAGTTTTGGAATACAAGCTATGCATTATGGTTACTTCAAATGCAAATAATTTTTAAAATCTGCTGGCATTACATCCCCCTCACTCCCCCCCCCCCAAGTCAGCACCATATGGTTTCAATTTCTCAGAAATATATTGGCTAGGTTGTGCTTTCAGAAAGCGAGGCCAAGCATGACTTGTCAAGATATCTGAAAGTTTAATTCAGCATCTCATATTTTCCTATAGTGAATCTTGCTAATATTGTGGGAACCTTCCCAACTGGAAAATCAAATGGGTAATTGAATGAAGACATTTCATAGTGTTTATTATTCAGTTTACTGTAAATGGAAAGTAAATTCTTTCATCTTTCCTTGGTAGTTTTGCCACCATATCATATCTGATCTTTGCTTCCCTGAACCCTGAGAAATTCAATATTTTGGTACCATTAATAGCTGTTCTAGCAAGCTGGCAGAACTGTTCTTGCAACTGATCTTTATCAAATGAAATATGTTCTACAAAGAAAAAAAGCTTAACAGCTACAATCACCTAACTGGTTACAAACCACTGATATACTGCCAAAGTTAAATTAACAAAATAGTACTTTTAGGTGGCCCAGTCCATTATTTAGGGGCTACCCTGACTAATGAAATTTATTTCCTCCTCTTCTTGTTATCTGCTTAATTTATTTTTGCCTAAAATAAGAATGATCTTAGTATTCAATTTTTTAATCCCAGGAGCCACCATTTCTTAGAAAAGCCATGAATTATTCCCCCTTGAAACATATTTCCATTTAGTTACAAGTCTGTCTATCATTGCAACTTACACTATGGTTGTTAGTCATGTGTGTGTGTGTTTTTTTTTTTTTTTTTAATGATTACTGGTTAGTTTTTCAGTATATATTTACTAAAGAGGCAATTCAATGAAGCCTAGAAGCAAAAGCCTGACTGGGCAAGGGGAGCTCATAAAAGCAGGTTCACCCATTTTGTTCGCGATGGAACAGCAGAATGTAGTATCCCCTTCAAGGTACATACTATGTAGTCAAGGTACATAGTATGTTAGGCTAGTTAAGTTTGTTTTACCAGATGAGACAAGGGGGGGGGGGAACAACCTCTCCCACTAATTGGCATTAAAAATTCAGTCCTAATAAATGCAAGAATAAGAATTTGCTCCCTTTTTGTGGCACCTCAAACCTGCTTATGCTACATGGAAAGCATGGGGTTCAAATGGGGCCCAAACCTCATTGGCTGAAACCAGCTGAGTAGAAGAGCCAATGAGGCTCAAATGGCTGTCTGAACATGACTGCAACTCCCCATTGGCCCCAGAGGCCCCAGGGAGCCAGGCATCTCTTTGTGAAGAAGGCACCATCCAGTGGTGATGGAGAGCCACCTGGACTACCCTCCCACTCTGGCTTGCAAAATGGCAATGAATAATTTCACATAGCTTTCATCATCTTCAAAAAAGGTAAGTCCAAAGTCTGCCTGGGAGATTCTAGGAGCTGTAATCCAAAACTGTTTTCTCAGCTCAGCACCATCATGACATGTATTTATTTATTTATTTATTTTGGTTCTGTACTCTGGAACCACAGTTATACCATCCCTTTGCCTGAGGCTAATGAACTCCAAAAAGTGTCAAACAAAACAAAATCAAAACAAAAACAGCAACTCTCAAAAGCCTTCTAGTTACACAGTGGTTCTTCCAAACAGTAGCACTGATCTCTGACAAGAGGAGTTACTGTTCTGTCATGTAGAAGAAGCCAATAATTTATCTTGCGAGGAAAAAATATCAAGAAAGAGAGGATGGTGTTCACTTCCTGGTGGAAAGATACATATTTATGTATTATGAAGCATTCTCACCAAACGTCTTTGGAAATTAAGCAAAGTTAACATGTCCAGTCTGGATCCAAGCCAAGAGAGAACAGTGATTATTCTCTTGTAAAAACCCTAAAAGCTGCAAGCAACCCATAAACAGTTTGTAGAGTGAGTCAAAATGGACCATTTTATGTGTGCTCATGGAAGGGACAGCTTATTTGTACTTTGATTCAAATGTAACAACATGATGTCATCAAATGATTTACTGTAGGTAACATAGCAAGAGTCAATATACAGTGGTGGATGGAAACATCCTATTCTTTCTAAAGTATTTAGAGGGAACCACCAATTTTGAAGTTTTTCTTGGCCTTCTTTCTGCTGGTGGTGAATGGAGCACAGGAAAACCTCAGCAGCAATGTTACTGGAATTATGTGATAGGAATGTTAACCGCCAAATTAGGGTGGGCTTTATTTTAGGGCTTTAGAAAGGGATATTAGGAACATAAGAACTACAAACGGGAATATATCAGTGTCTCATCTGTTCTGGTTGTCCAGTATCATGGCTGTCAGTAACCACTGGATACCAACAACCTTTTAGTAGATTTTATTTTTCATAACAATCAAGACGAATAATTGCTGGAACTTTTAGAATAGTTCTGCTATTGTTGGCAGTGGCGTGATGTTTCAAATACCTCCAAAATGGAGTATAATCCATGACCTGCTGCACAAGAGAACAGGTACTTCTCTGACTCTACCTTTCTAGTGAATTAGCATCATTTCATAATCTTATCATGTTCAAAGTCCACTGTTTAAAAGTTCTCTGGAAACTCTTTTTGCCAGGTGACACTACTTATACAATTCTTCTAAAGAGGCCGTAATTATGTGGTGTGTGTGTGAAGATTATGCTTTGCACACAGAGCCTCTCAAATTCAATCCCTGGCCTCTACAGTTAAAATTAGGCTTGCCTGAAACTACAGAAAGCCTCTGAGAGTCCATGTAGACAATGGCCAATGGTCCAGCTTAGCAGAAGGCAGTTTCATATATCTGAGAGGATTGAACACATAGTCCCAAAGATGTTCACCTTCACTGACAGTCATCAAGGCAGGGCGGAAGTGCAGCTGGGAAGAAGGCAAACGAGGACATCATTTGGTGTCCTCATATGGATGCACACTACCCAAACCCCACTTGCAGTGCAGACTTTGCAGATTGATTTGGGCCAAAAAGGATTTTCATCCTGTTTTTTATTTGATTCAGGTGATGCCCTTCTTTCAATAACTTCCATGATGGGGTTATTGATGGCATGTTTTTTTTTATTAATGTTAATGCAAATCAAGAATGTTCTTGACACATACCTCTCCTTTTGATTTTAGAATGATGGGATACTCAGACAGTTTAAGGCTTTCCTGCATGGCTCCACTATTTTTCAAACTGTCTCTCATGCTATCCATTTGCTCAGACAGAGGGCCTTTGCAGACTGCCAGAAATAGTGCAAATTGAGTCCACTTTAACTGCCCTGATTCAGTGCTAGGGAATCATGGGAACTGTAGTTTATTGTGGCACCAGAGCTCTCTGACAGAGAAGGCTGAATGTCTGAGAAAAAAATACAATTCCCATGATTCCCTAGCACTGAAAAATGTCAGGGATGATGGGAGTTGTAGCTCTTCACCTCTGGCTCTAACTCACCACCTTGTTATGCAGAAGAGCTGACCAGCTTTGATCAGTGGTTGATGCTTCTTTCCCAAGCAGCAGAGTTTCAGAGAATAGGCTGAAGACCCTGACAAACTCTCCAAGCCTTCTCACTCTTCTTCCTGAGATGTCTCCAAACTTCTCCAGGATTCCTCTGGTTCTTGTATCTTCCCTCAAGACACCAGACAACTCAGTAGTCTTATATAAAAGATCTACTTTATTCTACTATCTACATAAATACTATATGCCCTACAAATCACAATCTCTACTACTCCACAATATCTCCAAAACTACTCCAAACTACTCCACAATGTACATTAGCAAACATTGCAATTTACATTGTTAGACACCATTGTTAGACACCACCCACCAGTCAGTTTCCACCCAGTGGGTGTGTACATACATCTTGATTGGTCCACATAGATCATCCCATACCTAAGACCAGCCCAAGCGTTTCATCACTTTACCTTGACCACTTAATGAGTCTCAGGTGTTTGCAATCTATCACAGGTGTTCTCAATATACCTTCTATAACTTTGTCCTTGGCTCTTCAAGGCTTCCAAATTACATTATCCTTTTCACCTGTGTAGCTTCATGATTGCTCCTGCTTAGTCACTTTGACTATCACATACACATTTTATTTCTATTACTGTAAGTCCCATGTTGCATTTTCCTTAACAAAAAAGTGGACTCAATTTGCACTATTTCTAGCAGTCTGCAAAGGCCCAGAGATGGCAATTTAAGGTTATTGATGGTACTTTAGGTAAACAAACTCCCAGTCACACAAAGACACCTCCATATCATTGTTTCTCTCTGTCTTTATCTGTCTGTGTGTCCCTGCCTGCCCTTGTCACCAGGGAGTGACCAGCCTTTGATTGAGGTTTCATGTATGAATGGGCAGTGAGCTGGGAAACAGAGATCACTACCACCCAGGAAGACCAGCAAAAGCTAATTGCTTCTCATGAAGAGGTGTTGTAGGTCAGCCAGGTCTTGCAGAATAGCCAGGTTAGTTTACCATGTACACAACAACAACAACAACAACACAGAAACAACCTCATGTTCTCAAGCAAACTTCTGAGTCTCTTCCCCCCCCCCCCCCGCACCTCCAGGGAAAGCAGACATGGACAGGCAAATTGCCTGCTCCTTGCTTGGAGACAAGCAAGAAAGAAAATAGAAGTAAAACAACAAACTTGTCTTTAGTGTGTTTCTCTAACCCTAAGTCCTACTTTCTCTATCTCTTCCCACTCATGCTTTTCCTCTACTACTCTCTGTCACACAGCCATCATTTCCATCCATTTATTGTCCTTCTTTCTTTCCTGTCTCCTCCATTCTCCTGTCATTCTCAACTCCCTTCTCTCCACTTCCTTCCTTCCTTCCTTCCTTCCTTCCTTCCTCTTTTTCACTCATCTCTATGGACATTATCACACGGGGAGCTCCGAACAGAAGCCGGCTTTAAAGTGAAAGTGCTACCGCAAAAGTGAAAGCAATTAATTAGCTGGCTTTCCCCGTGTGAAAACCTCCTGTGCATTTAAAAGGAGGTTACTCCGAACGGAAAGTAGGCAGAAACTGCTTCTTTTTATTTTCGGAAGATCCCCAAAAATAAAAAGAAGCAGTTTCTGACTACTTTCTGTTCGGAATAACCTGCTTTTAAATGTGACATCGTCTGAAAATATACCCGCTTTTGCGGGTTATTTTCAGTTCAAACCCCCGTTTCCTCACAGGATTTCCCCCATGTGATATCGTGCTATGTGCACGTCGTCCTCTCACTCCCCTTCTCATCTTCCAAGTCTTCCCTCAATCTCTCCTGTGGCATCCACCTGTCCCATCTGCTGCTTTCCTGTCCCCTTCTTCGAGGTGACCCCTGGGTCACCTTGTTCTTCTGCTCCTTTGTCCAATGCCTTGTTACTTGCCTCATCCATCCAACTACAGTTGGCCCTCCACATTTGTGGCTTTGACTTTTGAGGCTTTGATTATTTGCAGATTTCATTAATATGTTTTCTCTAGGAACTTCTAGGTCATCCAATACAACTCTGCTGGAAATTGACCAGAGTTGCTGGAGGACTTGGAGATTACTAGATAAAACACTTCTTTGGGCATTTGTAAGTCCTCTAGTATGATTCTATGGTCAGCTTCTGGCAGATGTTGACCACAGAGCTGTGCTGGAGGGCCCAGAGATTCCTACAGAGGTCTTCTGTCAGGTAAAAACATAACTTTTTTTTTATTTGCAGTTTTTCTACTTTCACGGGGGTCCTGTGTCCCTAACATCAGCGAATGTGGAGGGTCCACTGTTCTTCCTCCTCATTTATTGCTTCTTTTAACCCTCTTTAAAATCCTTGCTTGCAGTCAATGTACTACCCCAGTTGCAACATCCTCTAATTCCTGCTCCATTTCCATGGTCATTGGGAGGTGTGTATCACTCTTTGGCTTGCATCTCAAGGGATGTCACCATTCTTAGCCTCTGGCTGGTTTTCTCTTCATCCCACTAAATTAGTAGAGGCAGAAAGGTGACATATTAAATAAATAAATAAAATTGGTTGCATTTTATTTTCAGGTATGTGTGAGCTAACTATTTGGGTTTAGAACTGGAGAGAAGCCTGAGCCACCTTTATATTATTCACTCATTCCTTATGTTTGTTGTTTAATGCTGTGGGGGCAGGGTACAGATCACATTTGGAATTAGCCCTGCTTTAGCAAATGCATAATGAAAATGAGCCTGATCACTTCAAGTGGAAATTAAAATAGATGTGAATAGATGAGATAAAAATATTAGAGACAGGTATGAATGGAATGGATGGTTATGAGGTTGTGTTGTTTTTGTTTGTTTGTCTGTTGATTTGATGTATTGTGGTTATAGAGGTTGAATGTAATGACTTTGTATTGTATATTTTGTATGTATGTATTGAATGAGATTTTATGCAATAATTTTTTTGTAAAGGAGTTAGCCCTGCTCACCCAACTGGAGTTGTTGGACCCTGGAAGGTGGTGTGGTGTGACATGGGAAGGACTCGAATAGAACCTATGTCATCATTCCAATATGTAATAAATGAATAATGGGTTTATTATGCCATTTACTGTTGTGGATAACAAGCTATTATAGTAGATAGCCAAACAAAATAGTCAGATTCCACCATGTGAGCATAAGAAGAACTGTTTGGGAGGAGGGTTCATTTACTCCAACATCCTCATGTGGATACAGGGCTGGGATAATTGTCTGTCTCTTTAGCAGAAAGCACTAAAGATAAAAGCATCAGCATCCTTACTTCAGGTATTCCAAGGACACAGCCAAATTCAAAAAAGTTGCAAAGCCCCTTTGAGTTAGCATATGAACATGTTTACTTAGAAGTAAATGCCACTGAGGTCAATAAGGTTTACTACCTGAAGTATGAAGATGAGAATTATGGCCCAAGGCCAAATTAATGACAAACCAGAACAGGCTTAGAATCATCTGAATATCTTCACTCACCTGAGATATACACAGTATCTTTGTGAGTGAAAGAATTCACATTATCTTCTCATAATATCCAAATTTTGTGCTGTTATCTGAAGCAGTATCTGATGTATTACCATAAAAAAGACATAACATCCTGCCTCCTTAAAAGCATATAATTTTCTATTGTCCTTCAAGCCCTAACAGCAAAGAACTTTTGAGAATACAGTATTAAAGAGCTGAAAACCAACCCTGTCATCATTTAGACATTGGCTGAGTGTTATAGAACCATTGTGAAAAAGTTAGACATTTTATCTGTGTGATTAATACAATACATGAAGTACCCTTATTGCTGGTAAACCTTTTTGCTAGATCACCAATGGTTCATTAAATTGTTCACAAGATCAACAATCCACACTGTTCTTTTTTCCCCTTTTCTTTCTTTTTCTTTTTCTCTTTCTTTTTTCGCACCAAGAACTAATTTTTACCAATTTAACCAAAAACTTCAGCAGCAGATTCTATGGAATTAATCACTGTTTGCTTACCTTTCTATGTTTCACACCCACTGCCAGATGGGAGAAGGGCAATAGGTATAAGCTATAAGGCACAGATAATGTAGGAATAACACTTATATGTATATATAAAAAAGCCAAGGCCAGCTTTTACCTACCAGCTAGGTATAAGTGTTTCATGAATCCTACCCACATTTGGAAGGAAAGTAAATTGGAATAAAATAAGATGCCAAGAACAGCATTCCCTGGATGGGAATGTTAATTTTTTTATTATAGGAAAATATCTGTATCACACTTGTAAAGTAACTATTAAAAGTTTAGGTAGGTTTCCCCTTACCCACATACATCCCAACACACCTAGTATGCACAATTAAAATCCAGGCCAAATCTTTCTTGGTAGTTGTACATATGTACATAGCAGAGTCTGTTTGCAAACCAAAGGATTCTCTTCCTGAGAATTTTCCCCCCCATATATCATATTCATTTATCCAGCATCCCTATTTGTCCTCTCCCAAAATGACTGCAGTGAAATAATATATATAATTTTTTCTTTTTAAAATTAAGTGACACATAGAATTGACACAGTGTGCATCATGCTTGTGTCAACTGACATGGTTTGGCATGTGAGGGCTACATATAATCAACAACATTTGATTAAAAAGTCAAGGAATTCATCCTCATTCTGAGATCAAGCCCAGCAGCTTAGATTTGGAGAAAACTTTCTGAAAGTACCATCTTTTTTATTGTTGTTATGCCTTCAAGTCATTTCTGACTTACAGTGACCCTAAGGTGAAACTATCATGGAGTTTTCTTGACAAGATTTGTTCAAAGAAAGTTTGTCATTGCCTTCCTCTGTGGCTGAGAGCAATTGACTTGCCCAAGGTCACCCAGTAGGTTTCATGACCAAGCAGGAAATTGAATCCTGGTCTCCAGAGTTGTAGTCCAATACTCAAACCTAGCATTGGCTGGCTGCCCAGTGCTATCTTATTCACTACCTATTCTGTATCACCTCCCATAGAGTTGAATGGAACTTGATCTCTACCAAGTGTGCCTGGGATTGAAACATAAGAGAGTCAGCTTGAAATCTGGGCAAATTTCCAGGCATGTTCTATTTGGTTTGGGACAATTGCCCATTAATTGGTGTCCATTTTTTCTTTATTGTTGTTGTTAACTGCCTTAGAGTCAATCTTGACTCATGGCCACAAAGTGAATGAGACATCTCCAAGACCGCTTAGTCTCTAACTCTCTGTTCATGTCCTGAAGGTTCAGGCCTGTGCCCTCCCTGATCGAGTCTAGCCATCTGGCATGTGGTCTTCCTTTCTTTCTTCTGCCTTCTAACTTTCTGAGTATTATTGTCTTTTCTAATGAGACATACCTTATTGTGATGTGGTCAAAGTATGACAGTCTCAGTTTCATCATCAGGGAGAGTTCAAGCTTAAGTTGTTCTGGGACCTTTTGTTAGCCTTTTTGGCCATCCATGGTATCCTCAGCACACTTCTCCAGCACCACATCTAAAATGAGTTTATCTTCTTTCTGTCCACTTTCTTCACTGTTCAGCTCTCACATCCATACATGGTGATGAGGAATGCAATGGCTTGTATGATTCTGACTTCAGTGCTCAGTTGCATATCTTGACCCTTAAGGATAACAACAACAACAACAACAACAACATCCTTGAGTGACAGTTTCCCTGTTTCCACTGTCAGACTGTAGTTCAGAGAATGGTATGGAATCATATGCAACAGAGAACTTTGATGTGGAAATACCAGGGCACAATTTTATATGATTATATGATTATATGCACAACTTTTCAAATGTTTGGAGGTTTCCCTTTGGCCACATATGGTCTTGAGAAAGACATTTCTGCACATTACCTCAGTTAAAAATTCTAAAACTCAATTTATACAGCAATCCCTTGAACTTTCATAGCAGGCTGTATTATGGAAAATAATCTGTATTATGTTCTCAGCCATCATGTTGTCATTCCCAACTTCTCTTAAATCCACAAATCTGTAGCCCTTTTGATATTTTTGGATTTACACTCCCAAGTCAGACTGGCTACTGGTAAGTGATGACTGGGGTAGTATTTCATCTGACCCTTGCAATGACTGTGTTTGGTGAAGAAAGTGAAAATTTAAAAGACAAAAACCAAATGAATTTGGTTGGTCATTCTCACCCACAGCCATTGCTTAGATAGTGGAGACTAGTTTCTGGAAAACAAAGCAGTCTGCTTTTTTAGGGACATTGAAAAACAAGTATTGCATTTATATTATCTTCTTTCTCTCCCCTATATTAATAACAGGATCTATGTTGGGAGGAGTTGCACATGAACCACATCTGAGAAGGAAAGGGTTAAACATCCTGCATATGTAATCACAGTGAAAATTACTGTCCAACAATTGCTATTTATCTTTTTTAAAAAGTAATGAGATTTTGAATGATGTTTAGTGTCACATCTAAGCTTTGCCTTTAGGTGTTTATTATGTTTATTCTAAATCTTTTGGGAGCCATATATACAACTCATATACGTATATATATGGGAATGTATGTACAAAGAAAAGGTGGAGAATTAACATGGCATCCAAGTGAAAAGGAAACAATATATATTTAACTTCCTATATATTTCCAAGCCTCAGGACAGATGGGTGAGACTGAACAGGTGGTCACTTAAACATTTATAAAAGGTTTTTTTTTGTTTTGTTTTTTACTGCTGCTTTATTATGTTGGGGATATATGCATTTATAACGTCTCTGATGGATTCAGCAGTTCCTATATTTGGACAGCTACACAGGACTGGCATGCCACAACACAGTGCAGTAGGGACACCTACAGAGCTCTGCTTTATTGATAAAACAAAATGCAGAAAAGCTGGGGAAAATGCAAAGACTAAACTAGACATGAAATTATATCCATTTTTATAAAACATGCATTTGTTTTTGTTTTTTTAAAATACAAATAGTATCACCTTAGAGGCCTATTAAATGAAAAATCAGCACTTCCATAGTAAGCATTTGCCTCAGCCCTACAACATGCCCCTTCTAAGCCTTCTGTGATCTCAGGTCTCCTAACTGCTGATATTTTATTTATTTATTTATTAAAAATTGAGAGAGAGAAAGAATCTTTGATTTGGTTCCTTGTTTTCTTTAAGCGTTGATGTTTGGCTGTATACCAAACTGTGTACCTGTCAGGCAAACAGTGGCTTCATCTACACTGCATAATTAGTGCAGCAGAATAAATGCAGAATTAATGCAGTTAATTTAACTGCCATGACTCAATGCTCTGGAATTCTAGGATTTGTAGTTTTGTGAGGTATTTAGCCCTCTCTGTCAAAGAGTTCTGGTGCCACAACAAAATACAAATCCCAGGACTACATTGGATGGAACCATGACAGTTAAAGCACTGTCAAACTGCATTAATTCTGCAGCGTGGCAGCAGCCAGTCTGATTTTATTAATCTAATTAATCAATCTATGTTGTTCCCTTTGCATTTCCCTTGTCTTCTGAGAACCCTTGTTCAAGACATTACTGGATAATGACCTAAAATGATCTGCTTTATTGACAAAACAAAGACTGAGAAGAATGCAAGGACCAAACTAGATGAAGTTATATCCATTTGTATCTAAAATGTATTTTTGTTGTTTTAAATATAAATAGCATCCCACAATTATTTGTATGAAATGAAGGTTATGGTGTGAATTGACTCCTTCCTACTTCAAAGAGATCTCAGCTTAAAGTCCCTGAGTGTAGTTACCAAAACTGCAAGAATACGACTTCACAATCACATCCAGTATATCTCTGAACTAGTATACTTCACCTATGGCTATGGAAGAAATAAATAGTGCCTATGTGAAAAATACAGTGAATTTGATTTCCAGACTAGCTATCCAAATCCACTTTCTTTGTGACTACATTAAACCTATATAAATACCAGTGCAATTTATCTGAATCCATAATTGCTGGAATGGTTTGGATGATTTCATTCCAGGACACACACAAAAAAGTGTTATATTTTGGCTGTCCGTGGAGTCCTTGGGTTCATGCAGAATGTTCCTTTCATGAAGAAAACATAGGAGCCAAAGTGGACTAGGCAAATGGAAAAACAAAGCCAGGATAGGTTGGCAGGGCTGTTTAGGGTGGAATGATATGACTGGAGAAATTCAGCTGGATTTATAGCAACCCGTTTAGCTACATTTACTTTTGGTCACTCACACAGTATGTTTTAAGCCATTTATTTTTGCTCTGCATTTATGCTTAGTATCATGTATATAGAATAAATCTATTTCAGATAAATGACAGTAATGCAGTCTGGCCATGCAGTCTGTTCACCTTGTAAACAATGACAAATAAGAATGAAGGGAATCTACAGAGAAGGGTTGTCAGAATGGTATAAAGAGACAGACAGACAGCATGAAATGGTACTTTATTCCAGTATTAACTGTTATATACAGTAGTACCAAGTGTCCCTATTTGTTTGCTCATAGGGTCTTACAGGTGAGACAGTATATGATCTAAGATCAGAACCCGGTACATAATTTGTAACATGGGGCAAATTCATTTCAGCACTTCCATGCCACAAGGTACAAATATGTTTTCCTTGGCCATGTAAACTATATGAAATAAATTATTCTGCAGCCTGTCTGACAGAGTTGGGCATAGGGTACAGAGAGCTGGACAGTTTCCTGGTGGGCCTCTTGCCTACAATTTGTTCTGAATGTGTGAAGCTGAACAGGATTTGTAGGAGACAGATGTGTGCAGCATGTGCTCCCATTTCAATTTTATCTTTTCATGTTGCAGAAGGATAATGTGTTAGAAAGTGTGAGGCTTAGGCAGCTGAAATGGCTAGAGATTTCAGTTGACATGGATTTTGTATATCAGACCAAAGTCTGGAGCACAATGACAGTTCTTGTACCTGCATTTCACAGTTAAAGTTGTCGGCTGCAACGGACTTCAGCGAGAGCAGAATTGCAGGGAAAACATTTTAAGACAAGTGTTAAAGATGGCTGAGATGGGTTAGAGCTAATTTGGTTTTGATAAGAATTTACCAGAATTAGGAAATATCTTTATATTTGGGGTGTAGGGAACTTTATATTCCTAATAATAGGAACATAAGAGGAACATAAAAGATAGGAATAATAATAATAGTAGTAACATAAGAATGTTAATGTGGTGAAAACAAAACTGAGATATATCCATCCTGGCTAAGGGCTTTTCAGTGTTTAGCTCTTTAAAAACTAGGTTTTAATCTCTGCTCAACTATGTTTGCGGTACTGAATTAGGGATATCATTTCTTTTTTTCTTTAGGTATCTCATCTTTAATTCCTGCATGGAAGACAAATACAAAGTGGTCCTCTACCTATAAGGAACAGCTGGAATTATTGAATTTGCTCAGTGTGAATGGAAAAGAAATCAACAGTTTGATTTTGATAAACATGTACTCAAATTTGCAGACCTCTTCACATGCAGGCTGAAAAGAACATGAGATATGTTTGTTTTTAAAAAATGGATTGAGGTGAAAGTGTAATTGGAGAAAAAAATTCATCCCTATTAAAGACAACATTTGGATGATCATCTCTTTTCTTAATAAACTGAGATACGGATTACCATGTTGCCCATCTCTGTGGCTCCTTCCTTCATTGGTATGAATGAACAAACTCAGAAGTCTTCTGTTTACAGTGGCATCACATTTCATATGGTCTGGAAACATTGGCTAATAGCTTTGGAACAAGCCAGAATAAAAAGCCATGGTTTGAGGTTGGTTTAACAACCAAGGTGGCTAACTACAGCTGTTCCACTTTGGAAATTCTAGGTAATAGAAGGATTTCTGGTATATTCACTTTCACCAGAAGGGAAAATGCAATAAGCCTGCAAGTGTGCCCACAAATGTCAATTTTTTTTACATGGAGATAGGATTGTCTGATCAGCCCAGAGACTGATGGGCTGATAGTTACACTTTATAGCCATTGTTTGTACTAGATATATGGAAATCTCACCCTGGTTGTTTAAAACTTCCAGCTATGGAGGCAGGCCTTTATTCACCAATAATTATGGTAGCAGGCATGGTACCATAGTCCTGGGCAACTATCCCCCTTTGCAGATGGCACTTTGTGCCATCTTGGAGGCAAGGAAGGGGAGAGGCAGCCTCACGCTGGGTGCCCCAACCCCTTCCTGAGGACATAATCAAAGCGCCCACCCTTCCACATGACACGCACTCCAATTACATCCTTCTGGCTCAGCGTCTGGACACGCTAAGACAGAAGAGGTGCAGAAGAGCCACATGGCGGCTCTTCAGGCACCCCTTTCGTCAGCTGTGGAAGGAGTGCTATTTTAGCGCTCCTTTCCCAGGCAGTAAAAGGGAGGATTGGGGCTGAGGCATGGGGCAGCCTCAGCCCCAATCTGCCGCTTCCCAGGGTGGTCTATGGCCGCCCATCTGCATACCCCTTATATTGCAGGGAAGGGGCATCTTTCACCCCTGCAACCCTCTGAATAGGCCACAGGGGCATATCACTTCCTTTTTCCTCCCTCCTTTTCCTCTTTCTCTTTCATGGAAAAATGGCCAGATATTTTCCTAGGGTGCTGATGTTAGTTGGCGGAAAAATAACCACAAGTTTTGTTTCTGTTTTTTGCAGATTTTTGCTTGATTTTCAGTCAACTGAGGGTGATCTTTTTTTTCATCTTTCAGGTGAATTTAACAAGGCCTAGTGGCTTTGCAGGGTGTCCTTGGGAATGGGGAGTGCAAAAAATACAGGTCATGGACAGCATTTTCCCAACAGTGCAAAATCATTACTCATTTACTAAATTCCAAATTAAGATGCTAGCAGTAGCATCTCGGGGGGTGGCTGTTTCCATGGCCAACACAGCTATTTCCCCAAGTGTGCTGCCACTTTCCTGCCCCATGTGGCAATTTCCACAGGCCTTGGGGGTGGGGGTCTCCAGCCTGGGAGTGGTGGGCAGCCATTCCTGTGGCCCGCACAGCCGTTTCCACATGACCCTGCCTCCAGAAGTCCTGTTGGAAGTCCTGTCTGGAAGCCCCACCCCCCCAGAAGCCCCACCTCCCAGGTGGGAATGCCACTGGATGCTAGGCCAGTGGATGGACTCTATGGTAAGTCAGTAAAGGCTCACTCCTAAAAAGCAAAAAAATGTTGAATATGTTGTCTTTTTTATGACAGTAGATGGCAACTGTCATAGAATGTGCATGTGTGTGTGTATGCATACCAACTTCTAAAATTAAAATTGATGAATATTTTAAATTTGCCTCGTTTCTCCATGCCAATTTCAAATGTCCAAGTTCACTTTCAAAACTTTCCTTCACACTTTGCATGTAAGTGTTCTTTGTAGTGAGTGTTCATAGTATTCAAGCATTTAGGATTGTTGGCGTCTCTTGACTGCTTTCATTTTGGCCAGCCTCAGCCTTGTGAGCCAATTTTTCATCAGCTGTCAAATACTAATTACTACTGCATGCTATCTACCAAATAGTGTGAAAACTTCACTGATATTGCATGCCAGTTATGAAATATGATATGCCAAGAGTTTTAAAGAATAAAATAAGGGAATAAAAACTGCAACAAAAATGAAAGCTCAACAATAGCATGACCAGGAAAAGAGGTTTTGAAATCAACAGAGTTAAAAGTCCTGGGATTTCTCTTTTAAAAGCTTCAGTTTGGTCCTTATTTATAATGGCACAAGCCATTATTCCTGGGGTGGAGTTTCAGGAGCTAAACTGCTACCTATGTAACATAGAAAGCTGACTCACACCAGGCTCAGTTACTTGTCTGCCTAGTTCAGTACTGTTGACTCATATCAGACCTCCCAGATCTGAGTCAAAAGCCATTGCTTCCTGTCTGGGGCCTTTTCAAACAACAGTAATAGCACTATAATTCCATTTTAACTGCCATGATTCTCTCCACTGTGGAAGCGGTGAACTGCTAAAAAGAACAATAAATGGGTCCTAGAGCAGTCAAACTAGAACTCTTCCTAGAATCTAGGATGCCTAAAGTAAGGCTGCTGTACTTTATCCATATAATCAGAACAGAGAACTCATAGAAAAGATGATAATGCTTGGTAAGATGGAAGATAGTAGGAAGAGAGGAAGACCTCACTCAGATGGATAGACTTTTAATCAAGGAAAATTGGGTCTGCAGGTAAGTTGAGGATAAGGTAACTTGGAGGCCTCTTATTCATAGGGTCACCATAAGTCAAAGTTGACGTGAAGGCAACAACAAAACAATATTTAGAATTCTCAGCCACAGAGTTCTGATGGTTTATCTAAGTACAAATTCCAGGATTCCATAGGGTACAACCAAACTGGTAAAAATTGCATCATAGTCCTACAATTGTATGGCATGAAAAGGCTCCTGACAATTTTAGGTAGAAATGGCAGAAATTCACCCTACAATTTCTTGTTCTACCAATTTCCCCCCTGGAAAGAAGGACTGCTTTACACTCCTAGCTTATTTTCTGGCTTTATAGCCAGGATGAGCAGTTGTTTCCAAGTTGCAGAATATTTAGAATATATCTGCACTACATATTTAGAACAGTTTGATAGCACTTTAACTGTCTTGGTTTCACCTTCCAAACATCCTGGGATTTGCAATTTAGGGAGGCACGTGGAAGTCCTTGCTAGAGTGTTCTGGCTCACTCATCTGAAACATCTCTCTCTCTGGCAGAGAATTCTAGGTACTTCATAAAACTACAAATCCTAGGGTTCCATGAATGGGATCTTTGAAATTAAAGTGTTCTGCAGATACACCCTAGGTCCATAAATGAGTACACATGGCGCCCAGCCAGTCCTGACAATCTGTTAAATCACTGTTGTTGTTAACTGCCATCAAGCTAATTTCAATTTACAGCAACCCTACAATGAGAGGCCTCCAAATCACCCAGTTATCAACAACTTTGTTCAAACTCAGGGCTGTGGTTTCCTTGAGTCTATCCACTTGGAATGCTGTCTTCATCTTTTCCTACTGCCTTCTACCTTGGCAAGCATCATTGTCTTTTCTAATGAGTCACTTCTTCTCATGATAGGTTCAAAATATATATGTATTTTGTCTCAACTGAGGAGATTATCACACAAGGCTTTAAAATTGCTATTAAAGCTACAGAATAGCACCTTTGGCAATACTTATTACACCGTATCATTTCCATTTCATCACTGGTTTGCTATCAGGCATTGTTAGAGTGTTATTTTCATTGATGGGGACAATCTTTCAATAAACTGCCAATTACACTGCAGTCCCATCAGTCCTCAGGTGTGAAACGTCATTCCATGGCAGTTCCAATATTGACAGTCATGTGGTGTCAGTGTATCCTCCTCTTCCCCTTCACTATCCACTGTAAAGGAGATCACCCTTCTCCTCTTCACTATTACCAAACAGGCTGATCTCCTTTGTTTTGTTTTGTTTTCTATTTCTTTTTCTTTCTTTCTTTTTACTTAAATCATATTAGCATAACTCTGGTATTGCATTAAAAATAAAACTAAAAAAAACTGAAAAAATGAAAGGCACACTGGACAGGGCATACTGCAGGCAGAGAAGCAGGCTTAAGGGGATGTGTGGAAGAGAGCATGAGGAAGAATTGATGACAGACAGAACCCCACTCATTTTATTGTAGAGATGTGCAATGAAGACTGGTCTTAAATCAGCATGTTTCCTTTTTTTTTTTTTAACTAACACGATTGCACCATGGGACAATCATGAGGGGCTCATGTGGCAATGTCCATAGTCATCTTTGCTTCCAGGGATAGTTCAGGCATGATTTGTTCTAGGACCCATTTATTTGCCTTATGGGATGTCCATGGTATCCTCAGGAGTCTCCTGTTGTGGGGTGGATGAGAAAATCTAGCTGGTACGAAAAGGAGAAAGCATTACATTGTTTCTTAAATCTTTGCTGCATGCTGCAGAAACAAAACTAAAGACAGTTAACACCTGCTTCAAGTGGCTAGATAGGGCTGCTTATAGTCCAAAGAAATCACCCTGAAGTACTTGAATGTCTGCCACGCAGGAAGGTAAACTATCCAGACAAATAATAAAGATCCTGTTTAGATGGTAAATCCTAGAAAAGACCCAACTGGCATGTTTCTGGGTAGCAAGAAATGAAAAGACTAACACCCTGGCAGTTTCAGATGAGGAGCTCTGGGTGAGGTTTTAAAGTGAGAGGATGGCATATAGATTTAAATATATTTGGAAACATATGAAATAACTTGGTTGAGAAAAGAGTTTAGAAACTAAAATTAGTGGCAAAGTGAAACCAGAAATTATAGCAAGTCCATAGAGTAATCAGCTAGTTATGAGCAAGTCTCTTTCTGTAATTTATTTTGCAGTCTTCTTACAAAGTACATGTGGGAGAAAATGACTTCCAGAAACCAGCTGTTTCACTAGGTTAGACAGTGGCAGCTGCCTATAATGTAAAAACATGACTTCTGAGATGGGAGGCAATGGAATGTAAGTTCTTTTAACATGTGGCAGTACTTGTGCACAATTTGTTGCCAGTATTAGAAATGACACCAAACAAAATGTGAGAAATACTTAAGAGAAGTAGAAATAATGTAAATAGAGCTACAAAAAGCAATGGCCACAACCACACATCCTGGTATTCCAGCCTCATCTCTGCCTGAAGAGACTAGGTTGCACATGTGGTTCTTGTTGTAGGCAGAAAAAGGTAAAGATTGGAAAGCAGGTCTGGTTATCTTCCTTCCTCATTTCTTCTTTCTCCCTCCTTTGCCATTCAGAAATGGCAGATATGCATAAGCTGAAGCCCCTGTTGATCCTTAGCAGGCAGTGAATGGTTGAAAATTTCTTGCATGGCATTACTTGTCTTTCTGGAGAATCTACAGAAGGCATGTGCATTTGGATCTGAATCATACATGGACCCCGGAATGGGAGGCCTACCCTAAGACTAGCCTAGGAGGTCTAATCCCACCACATGATCAGAGAAGATTTGACCACAAGATTGCTATTAAGTTGAGCTCTCCCAAGGAATCATCAATCAGAAGTATACTCAATTATTTAGCAATTGCTTTCATGATACTCAGGTTGTTACCAGCTTCAGTTGGACAATGGTGGTGATAATGATAAATGATAAATGATAATGATTATATATATGTAGTTGAAATTAATAACAACCTGTCTACCAATTTTGGGCTCCTGTCCACCTTAAATGCAGTTCCAGGATCACCGAACTCCCCAAATGGTCCACGGGGAGATTTAGAGAGCTGTGCTGCCACCTACTATCACCTTAGCATTCATGAGATCAGGAACAAATATTAAATATTAATATTTATTCACTTACTCTTTTATTAATTATTTTTATACTCTTGTTCTCTTTACTGAGCTTGAGATGCTGTACAAGGCTATCCTTCTCCCTACTTTATTGTACCAACAATGTTCTGAGATATGCCAGGCTGAGAGAGAGAGGCCACCTAGCGAATTCCATCACTCAGTGGGGACTTAAACCTGGATCTTCCATGTCCAATGCTCTGACAACTATACCACACTACCTTTCAAATTAATAACATAATAAAACTGTAAACACCATAATTTAGTTATTTTAATAAAAATATAGACAGACTTTTGGCCAATTTACAGCCTTTTGCTGATGTATTTGAATTGTTCCCCTGACTGTTTTAAATTATTTACTATAAAATAAACAAAATGGGATAGGGCTCTTTTCAATTCAACTTTTCAAACTGTTGTAACACAGCCATTGTTTTTGAGATTTTTTTTCCAAATATGGTTGGATGACACCCTATGCCAAATTTCCTATTGGCAGGACAAATTGTCTTTATTTCCTGATGAAGAGAATGATGAGGCTTGATACTGATAAAATTTGAGCTGAACTGGAAAACTAGTGCTTCCATGGCTCTATCATTTTATATGGTTTCATCTCAGCAGACAAGAGGGAAGGTGGGTGGTAAGAACAGAGTAGGACATACAATAGCTTCACAGGCATCAGCTCAGTGTAACTGTCATTTCCAGTCAAGAACCTGTTACCTTCCTCTGCTCTGAGATCTAAGATCTTTTAACAGTTAAGCAGGAATAAATAGAGAGCTGACCAACTAAGCAAAAATTAAGCAGCTGTCAGCCTCAATAAACCATGATCCTCTTGTTGATTTGGGATTTATTCCAGTACCTTTCTCAAAAGAAAGATAATGCAAGCTGACACCACAATACCTGTGAGAGAGTCTGCAGCCATGCTGTGATTGCAAGCCACAATGGTAGTGAGAAACAAGCTGGTAAGAGTCCAATAATCCCACTCATCAATCCATCAGGAAATGTTGGAAACTCCCCAGAGAAGGAAGAAGGGAGACAGTAGAGGGTTGTGAATTTGATGGATGGTTTTATGTTCCAGACTGGACAATGATGTAAGAATTTCCAATCAGAAAAGCAAACCCTACCATTACATTTTAACTGAACTCTTTGATTCAAGTAGTAAAAATAACACCAAACACAAGATTTCTTATAAATTTATTTTCTGAAGGCCAAGGGAATGCTACAGATTGAGACTTCAGCCGACAAGGGCTGCTACAAGAGAGACTGGGCAAATGACAGTGCCAGACAAAGCATCATCCTTGAATTCCTCTTCTTTCCACAGCACTGGTGTTTCTGCTCAGCCAAACAAGACTCAGAAGAAGTGTTCCCACTGACTAAAACTGGAGTGAACAACTATCAATGGTTAGAAAAAGCTACTGCATTGGCCCTCACCCTTATTGTGCCCCACACAAGTTCTTTTTGACCCCTTCCTTTTAAAAATGGCACCAAATGTCCCTCCCAGAATCCCAGAATTCCATAGCATTGTTCCATGAAATAGTGCAAATTGAGTCCACTTTCCCTGACTCATGGGGGTTGCAGACTGCCAGAAATAGTGCAAATTGAGTCCCCTTTTAGGGTTAGGGTTAGTGCTAGGGAATCATGGGAATTGTGTTTTTTTCTGAGACACTGAGCCTTCTCTGTCAGAGAGCTCTGGTGCCACAATAAAATACAGTTCCCATGATTCCCTAACCCTAACCCTAAAAGTGGACTCAATTCGCACTATTTCTGGCAGTCTGCAACCCCCCTCAGTGCTAGGGAATCATGGGAACTGTAGTTTATTGTGATACCAGAGCTCTCTGACAGAGAAGGCTCAATGTCTCAGAAAAAAAATACAATTCCCATGATTCCTTAGCACTGAGCCAGGGCAGTTAAAGTGGACACAATTTGCACTATTTCTAGGAGTCTTCAAAGGCCCATAGGATGTTATCACAAGCGGGAAATCTGCTGGTTAATCCACACAAATTCCAAACAGAAACTGGATTTGTGCTTCACGATTTCACATGACGTCGCACAGAAACTGGACACAAACTGGACAGAAACTGGTGTTATCCGAAATCTTTTGAAATTCAGTAGTTTTGAGGAAATGCAATTGCTAAATTAAGTTAATTTCGCATTTACCATAATGTGAAAAGCAAATGCGCATTTGGGAGCATTTCCCTGCTTTTCCCATGGTTCCACAGAGAGCATTCTTCTATCTGTGCATGTGCAAGAAGATCATTTCTAGTACATTTACGGGCTTTTCTCACTTGTGTGTGAACGTTAAATGCACTTACTGTAATTTTGCAATTAAGGTAATTATGTGTGAAAGCCATTTGCGGAATCAAGGTTTATTTTCGGTTTATTTTCGGAATGCCTCATTTCCACTTTATTATCGCTTTCTGGCCCACGTGTGATAACGTCCTTAGTTGCTCAAGGCTGGGAAACTCATGTTTAAATCTGAAGATTCAAAGCTCTTATTCAACTGAAGTTTCTATGAGATAAACAGTGTAAAGGACTTGTGAAAAATGTAGACTCAATAACAGATCCTCCACCACCTTCACCCCACTCTAAACATAATGGAGGATTCATATTACTGATACTAGACATTACTGTATCTATAAAACCATGAAAACTTCAGTAAAGAGAGGGTAGTTAAGGAAACGAGTTTGTAAGTGAAGGAGAAAGAGAAAGCAAAATAGGCTTTTTAAAGGAAGATGAGAAATAGGGTTCTCCAAAATTCTTGCATGTTTACATTTCCTCTGAAGTAGGATGGATAGGAGAGGGAGTAACATCATCCATAATTTTACTCCCTCACCCATCCAACTGTTACTGATATAATTATAACCTCAGCCAATAAGGGACCACAAACAAAAGAAATACAAAGTTTTTTGTGGGTTTTTCGGGCTGTGTGGCCATGTTCTAGAAGAATTTCTTTCTGATGTTTTGCCAGCATCTGTGGCTGGCTTCTTTCTGTGGATGCCAGCCACAGATGCTGGCTAAACATCAGAAAGAAACTCTTCTAGAACATAGCCACACAGCTCAAAAAACCCACAAAAAACTATGGATGCCGGCCATGAAAGCTTTGACTACACAAAAGAAATAAAATAAACAAAGGGATCTTGTAGCACATTTGAGACTAATTGAAAGGAAGAAGCTAGTGACATGAGCTTTTATAGAATTGAGCCTACTTCATCAGATGCATGAGGTTCAGAGACAGACCATGTGTGAGAATGTGAATAGAAATTCAAAACCTTGTGGGTATGGAGATAAGGGGACAAGTTCAGTTTTAAGTGTTTTCTGGGAGACAAAACAAGGAGGAAGGATGTTGCCTAAAGCAAAGGAGAGAAGATACCCATATGAATGAGTATTGGAATGTATGCAGAAAACTGAGAAGAGATGTGATGAGCTGGTCAAGGGCACCCCTGACTAGTTCATGAGGATGGGGGATTAGATAGTGTTGAAATGTGTATAGGAAAGGAAGTACAATAGTGCCACAACACAATACAGCCAATCATATCTTGTTGCATGAACATACCATTGTGGATGTGGGATGAGTTTAAATTACTTAGGGGCTGAACAGACCAGCCAAAAGGGGCAATGGCAAGCTGCCCTTTTGCGCATTGGATCGGGGACACAGCAACTGCACACTACAGCCCTGATCCAGTGCTTTGCCACTCTAAAAAGAGCTGACAAAATGCCGCTCCTTTTTAGAGCAGCAAAAAGCCACCCTTGCTCCAGTTGCGGTGGCTGTTTAGGATTTCTTTGATGCAGCATATCTAAACACCACACTACAGACACACCCTTCCACCACCCGCTGTCTGGTCGGGTGGGCAGCATGATGGCGGCATTGGGGCAGAGTTGGGGCAGCCAGTGTGTGGTCATCATGCCCCCACTCTGTACAGCCCCTAAGTTTAAATTACTTTGAAGGGGATAAGGTAATATTCCTCAGGAAGTGAAATTTCACACAACTTCTAAGAAAACCAAAACATCAAAGGAGCCACAGGAAGGATATAGAAACTGGTGAGAAGACACAACCTCCAAATGGGCTACAAACCGACCAAGAAAATCAAGCAAATGCTTTGTTCAGTGAAGAACAAGAGAGAACCTCTCATGGCTGCAGGAGTTTACCACATACAATGCAGGTACAGACAAGTCTACATAAGGACCAACAAACACAGTTCAAACATGAATCAAGGAACTGGGAAAGCTAGAAAAATCAGCAGTAGCAGAACACATTATAAACCATCCTGGGCCTAAAATGCTATTTGATAGCACTGAAATTCTGGACCATGTCAACAACTATCAGGTCAGAATGCACACAGAAGTCATTGAAATGCACAAACACCTAAACAATTTCAACAAGAAAGAAGAAACCCTTAAAGTAAACAAAGTGGGGATGCAGACAGGTGGCCATGGGCTGCCCTGGGAAGCAGCGGATCAGGGCCGAGGCTGCCCCATGCCTAGGCCCCGATACTCCCTTTTGCCACCTGGGAAAGGAGCACTAAAATAGCACTCATTCCACAAGCCATGAAAGGGACACCCAAAGAGCCGCCATGCGGCTCTTCTGTGCCTCTTCTGGCTCAGCATGTCCAGACGCTGAGCTGGAAGGACGTAATCGGAGTGCCCATCATGTGGAAGGGCGGGTGCTCCAATTACGTCCTCAGGAAGGGGTTGGGAACCCAGCATGAGGCTGCCCCTTCTCTTCCTTGCCTCCAAGATGGTGCAAAGTGCCATCTGCAAAGGGGGAAAATTTGGCCACCAGTCCTGAAAAATACCAAAAATGAAGACCCAGCAAATGCAAATGAAAACCACCCAAGTGCAGGGGTTTTCCCAACAGACAATGGATCACTAATTAAATAGACACAAATCCTCCTTGCACATCTTCCCACCTTGAGGCCTTGCCATTCAACAACAGAACAATACGCAGATTAACATGCAAATCACATCCTCTCAACCAAGGGTCACACAGTATATATACTCCACTCACTTCCATGCCAGCATTCTCTGAAGATGCCAGCCACAGTTGCTCTTTTAGAACATGGCCACATAACCCAAAAAAACCACAAAAAACTATGCTCTGCTTAGCTTTGGTAGCTGAGACATTCCCTTTCTTCCTATGCTAAAAGAGTTTCTTTTCAAGAAGGATACAAAAATATTGACAATATTCAGCCTCTGTTTGGGCTTGGCTGAAAGGACGAAAACATATTACTTGTTTTCTCTCTCTTAAAACTATTAACAAATAGAATGTAATGATTTAAATAATAAGATAGATAAAATATAGAAATAATATCTATATTTAACTTGACAGCTTTTTTGGTTGAAATTTTTCTCTCATACTGAGAAAATAGTAAAACCACAGCAGGTACTTGTCAGAACCAAAAGCCTAGAAAAGACCATATAATAGTTTAAATAACTGTTTGTACTTTTTGAGAAATATTGTTTTCGTGTTGCTCTTGAGTCAACCTCAACCCATGGTATCCCTAAGACATCTCCAAGGCCCCCTATTCTCTACTACTCTTCTCAGGTCCCTCAGGTTCAGGCTTGTGGCATCCCTGATTGAGTCTAACCAAGTGGTATCTGGTCTTCCTCTTTTTCTACTGCCTTCTGCCTTTCCTTGCATTATTGTCTTTTCTAATAAGTCATGCCTTTTCATGATATAGCCAGCATTTGACAGCCTCAGTTTCTTCATCTTAGCTTCCAGGGAGTTTTCAGGCTTGATCAGTTCTAAAGACCCATTTGTTTGTCTTTTGGGCCATCCTCAACACTCTTCTCCAGCACTACATCTCAAATGAGTTGATTGTCTTTATATCCACTTTTTTCACTGTCCAGCTCTCACATTCATATGGGGAATACCATGGCTTAGAATCATAGAATCATAGTTGGAAGAGACCACAAGGACCATCCAGTCCAACCCCCTGCCATACAGGAACTCAAAATCAAACCATGCTCGACAGATGGCCATCCAGCCTCTGTTTAAAGACCTCCAAAGAAGGAGACTTCACCACAAGTTCCTCCTAATGTTGAGGTGGAAGCTCTTTTCCTGGGAGCTTGCATCCATTGTTCCAGGTCCTGTTCTCTGGAGCAGCAGAAAATAAGCTAGCACCCTCCTCAATATGACATCCCTTCAAATATTAAAAAGGGGCTATCATATCACCTCTTAACATCTCTTCTCCAGGCTAAACATACCCAGTTCCCTAAGTCATTCCTCATAGGGCATGGTTTCCAGACCCTTCACCATTTTAGTCACCCTCCTCTGGACACGTTCCAGTTTTTTAACATCCTTTTTGAATTGTGGTGACCAAAACTGGACACAGTATTCCAGGTAGGGCCTGACCAAAGCAGAATACAGTGGCACTATTACTTCTTTTGATCTAGATACTATACTTCTATTAATGCAGCCTAAAATTGCATTGGCCTTTTTAGCTGTGGCATCACACTGTTGACTCATGTTCAACTTGTGGTCTACTAGGACTCCTAGATCTCTTTTTCACACATAGTCTCGTTAAGCCAGGTGTTCCCCATATATCTATGCATTTCATTTTTTTTTTGCCCTAAGTGCAGTACCTTTCATTTCTCTGTGTTGAAATTCATTTTGTTAGCTTTGGACCAGCTTTCAAATCTATTAAGGTCATTTTGAATGTTCATCCTGTCCTCTGAGGTATTATCTATTCCTCCTAATTTGGTGTCATCTGCAAATTTGAGAAGCATGCCCCCTATTCCTTCATTCAAATCATTGATAAAGATGTTGAATATCACTGGGCCCAGGACAGAACCCTGTGGCTCCCTATTGGTCATTCTCTACAGGATGAAGAGGAGCCATTGCTGAGCACTCTTTGGGTTCAGTCAGTCAACCAGTTACTAATCCACCTAACAGTTTTATTGTCTAGCCCATATTTTACTATCTTGTTTGTAATAATATCATGTGGTCCCTTGTCAAAAGCTTTACTGAAATCAAGATATGCTATGTCTAATGCATTCCCTTCATCTAGCAAACTGTTAATTTTATCAAAAGAGAGAGAGAGAGAGAGAGAGAGAGAGAGAGATCAGATTAGTCTGGCATGACTTGTTTTTGAGAAACCCATGTTGACTTTTAGTGATTATGGCATTCCCTTCTAAATGTTGACAGACTCTCTGTTCAATGAACTGTTCTAGAATCTTTCCCAGTATTGATGTCAGACTAACTGCGAGATAGCTGTTGGGAACCTCTTTTTCCCCCTTTTTGAAGATGGGGACAATGTTTGCCCTCCTTCACTCTGCTGGGACTTCTCCTGTTCTCCAGGAGTGCTCAAAGATTATTGCCAGTGGCTCTGAGATGACATTTGCCAGTTCTTTTAATATCCTTGAATGTAGTTCATCTGGTCCTGGAGACTTAAATTCATTTGGGTTAACCAGGTATTCCTGTACTTCCTCTTTACTTATTCTGTGCTGCATTTCTCCTGTTGTGTACTCTGCTCCATTTTCCTCAGGTTGAAAAGACTGAGGCAAAGAAGGTGTTGATAGCTCTGCCTTTTCTCTGTCCCTTGTTAGAATTTCTCCATCTTCTCTGTGCAGTGGCTCTACCATTTCCTTCTTCTTTCTTTTGCTATGGACATACCCCACAAAAGCCCTTTTTATTGTCCTTAACCCCTCTAGCAAGCCTGAGCCCATTCTGCACTTTGGCTTTCCTGACTTTACCCTTACAAATACCCCTAGCTATTTGTTTGAATTCCTGTTTAGTGATTTTGCCCCTTTTCCATTTCTTATACATCTCCCATTTAAAACTTAGTTCAATTGAAAGTTCTTTTGTCATCCAACCCGGTTTCTTGAGACATTTCCCCTTCAGTTTGAGATTGTGCCCTTTTGAGAAACTCCCATCCATCCTGAACTCCCTTCTCCTTTAGTATTCCTGACCACAGAATCATTCCCAGTGTTTCATTAAGTTTGTTGAAATCAGCTCTCCTAAAGTCTAGAATGAGTGTTTGACTATGCCTAGCTTCTTCTTTCCACTGTATAAGAAACTCCAGGAGAACATGACCAATCCCACCTAAGAATCCCACCACTTGCACCCCATTTACCAGGTAATCTCTGTTGGTTAGGATCAGACCTACAATAGCTGATCCCCTTGTTGCCTCTTCTACCTTTTGGACAAAGAAATTGTCTTTGAGGCAAGTGAGGAATTTGCTAGACCTTGAAGTATTGGCTGAGTTTGACTTCCAGTAAATATTAGGATAGTTGAAATCAAGTGGTGATTCCTGCTAGAAGTGTAAAATTGAGAAAGGAACTATGTTCCACTTGTGGTGGCACTGTAAAATGGTAAAAAACTTTTGGAAAAAAATACATGCTCTGATGGAAAACACTTTACAGAAGCACATACCCTTTGAACCATAATTATTTTTATTAAACATGTTATCTATTATTAAAGACAAATTAACTCAAGAAGAAAAAAGCATAATTTTATACATGATAACGGCAGCAAGAATTACATATGTGCATCATTGGAAAGCAGATAATCAACCACAAATACTTGAGTGGTATAATAAACTAAGTGAACTAGCTGTTATGGATAAATTATCAATGTATACAAGCGGGAAATCTATACAACAATACGGGGAAAAAATTGGGGAAAGTTAGAAGAAATCTTAAAAAGAATTAAGTCAACCAATTAATCTTTATAAGAAGTTGGAAAATTTTTATAAATTTATTATTATAATAGGGTTAACAGAAATATGTTTAATATATATATATATATATATATATATATATATATATATGTTATTAATAAGAATAAAATTTATTTACTTGTAGACATTGATAAACATACAAGAACACGCTCTAAATTAGCCAGGAGCTAGAACCAAAATTGAGAGAAGAATTGTCTAAGATGGAAAAGTTAATTATGGCTATAATACTTTATAAATTTGTGTGTTTTCCGTTATGAAAATGTGATGATATAAATATATGTATTTTTCTTTTTTTTTAACTAATAAATAATTTTTTTAAAAAAAAGGATAGTTGAAGTCACCCATTACTACTATATCTCTTCTTTCTGAGTGTGTGGTCATCTGTTCTAGACAGGCATCATCCAATTCCTCAGTCTGACCTGGGGGTCTGTAGTAGACTCCCACTATAACATCCCTGTTGTTTCCTTCCCCTTTAATTTTTATCCAGATGCTCTCCACCTGGTTTCCAGGATTTAAGTCCTGGATCTCTTCACAGGTGTAAACATCTCTGACATATAATGCTATTCCTCCTTCTTTCCTCTTTGGCCTATTTCTCTTAAAAAGGTCATATCCCTCTATTCCTACATTCCAATCATGAGACTCATCCCACCAGTGATGCCTATTATATTGTATTTGCTTTGTTGTGCTAGGAGTTCAAGTTCATCTTGTTTATTTCCCATGCTCTGTGCATTGGTGTAGAGACATATAAGAGCATGGGTCCTCCCCACTTGCTGCCTGTGTGAGTTTTTTTGCCTCCCACTGTTGGGCCCTTGCATCATTTGCCTTGTTCCCTCTCTAACACTTTGACTATTATCTCCAGCCCATGATGTACTCCTGCCTTCGAAGATACCTTCCAAGATACTGTCTCCCTCCCCAACATGACTCAATTTAAAGCCGTCCTGATCAAATGTTTGAGACTATTGGCAAAAATGCTTCTGCCAACTGGTGTGGGATGCAGCCCATCTCTTGCTAGAAGTCCACCCTCATGGAACTGCAGTCCATGATCCAAGAATCCAAATCGTTCTTGTCGGCACTATCTACAGAGCCAGTTATTCACATCTGCTATCTTCTTCTCCCTTCCTGCCCTTCAACTGGGAGAAGAGATGAGACAACAACCTGTGTGTCCAGCTCTTTCAGCTTCCTACTCAATGCCTCATAATCCCTTCTGATATTCTGAAAACTATGCATTGCAGTATCATTGGTTCCCACATGGACCAAGAGGAAGGGGTAATGGTCAGTAGGCTTGACAAGTATTATCAGCCTCACTGTCACATCATGGATTTTTGCCCCAGAGAGGCAACACACCTCCCGGGACATCCTGTCAGGCCCACAAACTGCTGCTTCTGTACCCTTCAACAAGGAGTCTCCCACCACCACCACATGCCTCCTCTGAGGCTTAGCAGTTCCTGTTCCCTGTGGTGGTACTCTCAGGGTTCCCTGCACTGTTCCTGATGACTGTCACTGCTGCTCTTCCTCTTCATCCTTGATAATGGAGAGAGCTTCAAATCGATTCTGTAGCTGCAAGCTCCCAGAACAATCCCTGGTTTCCCTACTTCTGTGTGTGACGTTCCTCCAGGTGTCCACCTCCTGTGTGCATGAAGTGACCTCCTTCTCAACAACTTCTTCTGTGTGGTCCCTGTCCAAGGCATTTCATTCTGCTCTGTCCAGGAAAACCTCTTGCTCCCTAATATGCTGCAGTGTAGCTACCCAGACCTCCAACTGCTTGACTTTCTCTTCCAGGAGGGTTACGAACTTGCACTTGGTGCAGGTGAAGTTCCCCACATTTCTTGGCAAGAAGACAAACATCTCACAAGTGTTGCAGGTGATTGCAGCAACTCCCTCAGTGTCCATATTCAGAAATCTTAAGTAAGTACTGAAATAGGACTGTGGGCTTCTTCCTCAAAAAATCTCACGTAAAGGGCCCCAGTTCTCTTGGTCTTTTCACCAGGCTCTGTCAGCGAGCTCAATCAACCAGGTTTGTAACTCTACAGCTACCTTATTCTAGAGGCAAGTTTCTGTGTCTCTTCCTGTGAGCAAAAAAAACCCCCCAAAACTCAAAGCATTATTTATTATTATTATTATTATTATTATTATTATTATTATTAGAACCTCTAGAAAAAGAAAGGTCAAAGCCCCCCTTCTACCTGTACTATGCTTTTCCTTGTCCTGTGGGAAAAAATTTACATGCCACCCCCTATTGACTCACAAATGCGACTCACCAAAGCCCCAGAAACTGCTTTCCTTCTCCTTCCTGGCAGGAACTGGCCTGGAAGGCCTCTGGGAGGAGTTGTATTCAGCTAATGGCTAGCTCCACCCCCTATTGACTCACAAATGCGACTCACCAAAGCCCCACCTGATCAGCAACAGACACACTCTCCCCAAGTGTTTTTTTGTTTTGTTTTGTTTTTTAAGAATTTAAATACTCACCCATTCAAAATGGCTTGGATGATTCTGACTCTACTGTTCAGAGTTATATCTTTTGGGTCTTGTCTAGTTCTTTCATAGCTGTTCTTTCCATTCCTAATCTTCTTATTTCTTAACTGCAGTTTCCATTCTGATCAGTGTTTGATCCAAGGTATGGGAAATCTTTAGCTATTTGATTTCCTTATTATCTAGGTTGAATTTATGTAAATCCTCTTTGGTCATTATTTTTGTTTTCCTTATGTTCAGCAGTAAGCCTGTCTTTGCACTTTCTTCCTTAACTTTCGTTAGTAATATGATGTTGTCCACTAGTACAGTGGCCCCTTGGTATCTGCTGGGGTTTGGTTCCAGGGCCCACCATGGATACCAAAATCTGTGGATGCTCAAGACTCATTAAATACAATGGCATAGTAAAATGGTGCCCCTTATATCAAATGGCAAAATCAAGGTTTGCTTTTTGGTATTTAGATATTTTTGAATATTTTCAAGACATAGATGCTTGAATCTGTGGATAAAAAATTTGTGGATTCAGATGGTGTCATTTGTATATCTTGATACTCTTTCCTCCTACCTTCACTCCTCCTCCTACAGAGTTTAAATCTGATCCTGAATGATATTTTCTGCATACAAGTTGAAGAGATACGATGATAGAACGTAGCCTTGCCTGATCCCTTTGTCAGTTGGGAACCATTCTGTTTTTACATATTCTGTTCTAACAATATCCTCAGTTGCTTAAGTATATATATCAACTCAAGTGAAATGTGGTTTTAGTGAATAGTTCTGTGTATACCATGGAGCCCTAACAGACAAATAAATGGGTCCTGGAGCAAATCATGCCTGAACTTGCATTACAAGCAAAGATTTCTAAATTAAGCCTGTCAAACTTTGGATATATCATGAGATAATGTGACATACTGGAAAAGACAATAATGCTTGGCAAAATTGAAAGGATGTAGGAAAAGAGAAATACCCTACTACAGGTGGATTGACTCAATCAAGGAGAACACAGCTGCCCTGAATTTGAAAGACCTGACCAGGGCATTTGATGGTCATGGTTCTTGGAGGTCTCTCATTTATAGGATCACCATAGATCAAAACAGATAGAAGAATTCAAAGATAGTAGGATACTTTTTATTAATTATTGGACTGAAATGAGAACTTCTCGTGGTTTGATGAAAATAAGTTATACTGATGAGTGCTTTTCAATTAGAGAAATTTTAGTTGTAGAACAATTCAATATAGACTTGAGATGTGTTTTAAAAATATATTGTACATGGTAAATGGTTTCAGTACATTTCTCATGTGAAAAGGAATGGTTTATGGTTTATGATTTGCTTCTTTAAAACAGCATTAAATATTCAGAGTGGGGTGGGCTCTGATCAAGTGGTGTTAAAAGGTTTACTTTCACAAAGGCCTGGTGCTCTGGGTGTGTGGTTTCCGCCTCTATAAATCTGATGATATTTTACAAATGCAGTCTATGAAATATATTCTGAACATGTGTTTAAGTATGCTTGCAATGAAAAACAGAATATGCTTCCCCATGCTTCTTGGGTATTTGGTTAACGCTGTATGTCTGGAATATGTTAAACATTATTTTAAAGGTAATTGAAACATTTCACACACATTTGCCTGCATGCCTGGAGTACATAATGTCTGCTGCTGGGGTGGGGAACTTCTTCTTCATACAAGCTAAGCAATGGCATAAGTCAGTAGAGATAGTTGCCATGAAACAGGACAAGAGCTCATCTATTCCTATTAGTGTTATTCATGTATTTACCAAGTGTTTTACATATGCTACTCAGCATGTTTTTCCATGTTTAATATACAAGAATCAAATAAATAAAAAAGCATATTTTTTTTAACATCCAGAAAAATATAAAGTCAGTTTAGCAGCACAAATAAGAAAAAACAACAGACAGGAATTGGAGACTACTCATCATTTTAAAGGCTTGGATGAAGCATTAGATTCTGTCCGATATTGGAAGCTAATCAGGATCAGCCCTGGTTAGTACTTGGATGGGAACTGCTATGAATACCAGATTCTGTAGACTATATTCTAGAGAATGAAATACAAAACCACCTCTGAGGATTCTTTGCCTAGGAAAACCCAAAAAAAATTCATAGGAACACCATGTCAACAGGGAACTTGAAGGCACATACATATACAGATTAAAGAAATCTTCACTAAGCATTCCAAGCAAATTTCTTTGGGAAGTCACCTGCCTCATTTCACTTGGTGGGAATACTTGGGGGTAAGGTCTCTGAAGATATTCCTAAAATGCAGATAGATATTTCTGGGAGGAGGTCTTTTATATAACTTGCTTTCTATCAGCCTGTCTAAACCCCTTTTGAAACAAGCATCTGAGGTAGCAAACACAGACATTACAAGCAGATGAACCACAACCAGGTTTTCTGTGGAAAGTAATTGGAAGCTTGTAAGATGAGCCTCTCTTTTGTTTTTTGTTTTTGTTTTTTGTTGTTGTTTTTAATAAATTTTATTCATTAAAAAACACAAACATAATACAAAAAATGTATGACATACATTAGACGATGTATAGAACATAAACATAAACATACTACATACTTAAACAACATATATATCACAAACATATTCTATTTACTGATTTATTTCTCTATACTTTATGTCTAGACTTCCCAGACACTCTTGCTTAAATCCCTAACTCTTTGCTTCCTCAGATATTTCCACCCGATCAAACCCAAGTGGGCTTCTATGCTCAGTTTCATTCCAAAAGAAAGTGGAATGAATGCTTTACTCTATACTATATATTTCTATTTTGCCTCTTTCCTTTATATTTATCCTGCTTATCCTATAATGTTTAATTCTAATAAGAATTTTTATTCCCTTTCATAGCCAAATTAATAAGTTTCTTCAACATTCTTTTCCCTCTTTCATTTAATTTTCTTTTTTTTTAATTTTTTTCCCATTTTCTGTTCTCTTTTTTTCTTATCTGTTGCTTCATATATTCCAGGACTGGTCTCCATTCTTCTTCCATTATTTCTTTTTTTGATTTTCCCTTCATGCTTCCAGATAAGATGTCCATGTCTATTGCTTCTCTCAATTTTATTATCCATTCTTCGATCTTTGAAATTGATTTTTCCTTCCAATATTTAGCGAATAATATCCTCGCTATTGTAATCATATATAATAATATTTGTACATAGTGTTTTTCTTTAACCTCATGTATCATATTCAAAAGAAAGAATTGTGGGGTGAAAGGGATATCTATCCCTAAGATCTTTGTTATTTCTTTATGTATTATTTTCCAATATTCTTTTGCTTTTTCACATTTCCATCATGCGTGAAAGAATATCCCATGAATATCTTCACATTTCCAACATTTGATGTTCGCATTTTTATAGATCGCGTTGATTTTGCTCTGTGATAGATACCATCGGTACTGCATTTTGATAAAGTTTTCTTTATAATTTTGACAAAGCGTAAATTTGTTTGTTTTCTTCCAAGCTGTTTCCCTGTGCTCTCATAGGATATTCTCTCCAATATCTTGGGCCCATTTTACCATAACATGCTTAACAGTTTCCTCTTCCAAGTCCCTTTCTTTCAAGATCTTATAGAATTGTGATATCTTACCTGTTTCTATCTCCCAGAACACTTTATCTATGTCGCTTTTAGTTCCCGACATGCCTATGGTTTTCATATCTGTTTTGAATCTATCTGTAAGTTGAGTATAAAGGAATCAATTGTTGTTTATTTTTTCTACTTCCAACTGTTCTCTCATTTTCATTTTAAAGATCTTTCCTTGTACGTTCATCAAAATATCTTGGTATTTGATCCAAGGTTCTTTTCTTCTACTTCTACTAAAGAAGGCCTCTTGAGTAGAGACCCACATTGGTAAACCTCGGTAAAAAAAAATCTTTTACTTTTAACCACTCTTTTAACAATGATCTCCTAATACTATGGTGGTTAAAGTCTTTATTGTCTTTGAGTTTATCATACCACATAAAACCGTGCAGTCTGAATCTAATATTATCTTTCTCAAGGGTTAATATTCTTTCCCCTTTTAGATTTACCCAATTGTTTATCCAGTCAAGCGCACAAGCTTGGTAGTAAAGTCTAAAGTTTGGTAATTCACACCCACCTCTTTCTTTTCTATCTGTTAAGATTTTCCATTTAATTTGTGTTCTTTTCCCTTCCCACAAAAATTTGTTCATCTCCTTCTGCCAAATGAAGCATTTTTCTTCCGAGATAATTGGGAGGTTTTGGAACAGATATAGTAGTTTCGGGAGTATACTCATTTTTATAACTGAGATTTTACCCAGGAATGATATTTGATATTTCAACCATTTTGCCATATCCTTTTTTTATACCCTTCCATACCTTTTCATAATTGTTCTTAAAAAGGTCTAAGTTTCTTTTCGTTAGGTAAATACTAAGATATTATACTTTTTTCTCTATCTTATAGTTAGATATTCTTTCTAATTCGCCCTCTTCCTTTTTTGACATATTCTTTGTTATCATTGATGTTTTTTCATTATTTATTTTAAAACCAGATATTTTACCATATTCTTTAAAAATTTGGTTTAATCTTTGCACACTTGTTTTAGGATCGTCAAGCAAACAGACCAGATCGTCTGCATATGCTTGGATTTTATGTTCATATCCTTTTAATTTTATTCCTCTTATTTTTGTATCTTCTCTTATTCTTTTAATCAGGATCTCCAGAAGCATTATGAACAATAGGGGAGACAGGGGACAGCCCTGTCTCATACCTCTTTTTATTGTTATATGGTCTGTTCTTTCTCTGTTTACTATGAGTTGGGCTCTTTGATCTCTATAGATTTCCTGGATCCACTGTTCAATTTTTTCCCCCTGTATCCATTCTCTTCATCACTTCTTTCATAAATGTCCAGTTTACCCTGTCAAAGGCCTTTTCCGCATCAAAGAACAGCAAGGCCAAATTTTTTTCGTTGTTTTTGATAGTGTTCTATAATGTTTAATACTGATCTTATATTGTTCTTTAAGTATCTTTTGGGGATAAATCCATTTTGGTCTTCATGAAGATGAACCTCTCTTTTGGGCTGACATTAATACAATAACATCTTTCCCAATTTGTCTGTAACCGAGTAACTTTAATACCTTCAAGAACTAGTAGAATAAAATGCTGATTGCTTCAACAGTCCATTGAAATTGTAAAGAGATCAAAATGTTACTTGATCTGGTATCCTATTCCTTCAAGAGGTTACTAAATACCACCGCACTGTCATGGATGGATCATTTCCTGGTCAGGGTTGGACTTAGAGCCACTGTCCACCTCACCGGGGCTGGAGAACCTATTAGAATGGTCTGCCCTTGAAGGCTAATGAAGCCAATGGGTCTTCAGAAAGCCTTGGAGGTTCTTTGGTTGGTAATGCCAGTGATTCTGTCAAAGCCCTAGTCGATACCTGGAACACCAATCTCACCAGGTCTATCAACACAATCACTCCTAGGCATCCTTTCCAACCCACTTTAAATCGACAACCATGGTTCACAGAGGAACTTAAAAAGATAAAGCAGATTGGACAATGACTAGAGTGCACCTGGCAAAAAACTCAACTCTCATCTGACAGGACTCGTCATTGGAACTTTTTTCATTCCTATCAAGAGGCAATACATGCAGCAAAGAAATCTTTCCTCTATGCACGTATTGCATCCGCAGAGTCTTGCCCGGCAAAGCTGTTTAGGGTGGTGGGGGAACTGACACAGGTTCCACCTGTGCAGAACCCTCTACTTAACTCAACAACAGCCTACTGTGATGCGTTTAACAACTACTTTGCAGATAAAATCTCTCAGATAAGAGCCAACTTGAATGCCGGGTTTATAACAGAACTGACTGAAGAAGTGTCCAATAAACCCATTTCAGAAATTAAACTGGATCGGTTTGAGCCGGTGAGTACTGATGACATGGACAAGATCCTCAGAAAAGTGAAGAAGATGATGTGCCCCCTCAACCCTTGCCCATCATGGCTGGTCATCCAGGGGGGTGATGCCTTGATGACCTATCTTAAAGAGACCATCAACACATCCGTTAGGGAAGGAGTTGTTCCAGCTTGTTTAAAGGAAGTGGTGGTGAGACCGCTCCTGAAGAAGCCTTCCCTATACCCCCTGGACTTGAAAAATTACTGACCTGTTTCTCATCTCCCATTTCTGAGCAAGGTGATTGAGCGGGCCGTTGCCTTTCACCTCCAAGTGATCTTGGATGAAACTGATTTCCTAGATCCATTTCAAACTGGCTTCAGACCAGGATTCGGGGTGGAGACTGTCATGATTGCTCTGGTAGATGACCTTCACCTAAGCATTGACAGGGGAAGCGTGACACAGTTGGTGCTTTTGGATCTCTCAGCGGCCTTCGATATGATAGACTATGGCATCCTCTTGGAACGCCTGGGAGAGTTAGGGATTGGAGGCACTGTTCTTCAGTGGTTCCATTCCTTTCTCTCAGGCAGATTCCAGAGGGTGATGCTCAGGGACAGTTGCTCTTCAAAACAGAGCTTAATTTGGCATTCTCCAGGGCACCATCCTGTCCCTGATGCTCTTCAATATCTATATGAAGCCACTGGGGGAAATCATCTGTAGACATGGGGCGAGGTGTTATCAGTATGCTGATGACATCCAAATATATTTCTCCATGTCTTGGTCAGCAGCCATGACAATAGATGGCATTTCTCCCCTCAATCAATGTCTTGAAATGGTAATGGACTGGATGAGGAAAAACCGACTCAAACTGAATCCAGAGAAAATGGAGGTGCTTACAGCAGGGGCCCCTAAACCAGTTATCGGGATACAATCTCCAGTCCTAGATGGGGCCACACTCACCTCGAAGGACTGTGTTCGCAATTTGGTGGTTCTCCTAGACCCGTAGCTTCACATGATTGATCAGGTGAATGTGATGGTCAGGAGCACCTCCTATCAGCTTCAGCAGATACACCAACTGTGTCCTTACCTGGAAATAAGGACCTAGAAACTGTAGTACATGCACTGGTAACCTCACCACTTGATTTCTGTAATGCACTCTACATGGGACTACCTTATACCTAGTTTGGAAACTACAACTGGTACAAAATATGGCAGCCAGGCTGATTACTGGGAAATCTAGAAGGGATCATATTACACTGATTCTGACATCCCTTCACTGGCTGCCTATGGGTTTCCAAGCACAGTATAAGGTGTTGATGCTGACCTCTAAAGCCCTACATGGCCTAGGTCCAACCTATCTAAGGGATCGCCTCCTTCCAAATAATCTGCCCCACACCCTCAGATCCTCTGGGAAGAACCTACTCCAACTGAGAAAAACTAGATTAGCAGTAACCTCCCAGAGGTCTTTCTCTATCTTTGCTCCTGGACTATGGAATGCCTTGCCAGAAGAGATCAGTCAAATAACCAGCTTGCACAATTTTTAAAAAGCCATCAAGATGGATCTCTTCCAGCAGGCATTCCCCGAATAGAATAGACTCTACCTCAATCTGTGTCTCTCCCTCTTTTACATCTTTACTGGTGCTAGAACACCAGTCATTTTAAACTTATTTTAGTAGTTGCATTTAATTTAATGTTTTAAAAGGGGGGGGGTAACTTGTTTTTAGCATGTTTTATTGTTCAATGTGGGATTTGTTTTATCTATCTTAACAATATAAGCCACCTTGATTGCCTTGGCAAAAGGCGGAATACAAAAATAAAGTTTATTATTATTATTATTATTATTATTTACTATTCTTTTTCCGTTTTTAAAAGAATGATTATTTTGCGAGACTTAATCAGGTGAATATATTTCAGGTAGCAGACCTGAAAAAACTATGGTTGTTATTATTTGGACAAAACATGATTGCTACTACAGATAATACTTTATGTTAGATGTAGAGACCAGAAGTTTCTCCTAGGACACATCTGCATATCTGAAATAACTGAAGAATAGATAGAGAATACATATACAGTGGGCTCTTCATATCCACTGGTATTTGGTTCCAGGACCCCCTGTGGATGTCAAAATCCATGGATGCTCAAATCCCATTATATACAGTGGGGTAATAAAATGGTGTCCCTTATATAAAATGGTAAAAGCAAGCATGCTTTTGAGATTTTTTTAAAAAAAAACAAACAAACATTTTCTAGCTGTGGATGGTTGAATCCATGGAAATGGGGCCCAGTTGTATATTCTTATGCATATATTTTCCTCATAAATAATTCATCAATAAGATGTATAGGGCTTCTGCCTTAAAATGGAAGCTTTTGCACCTATAGCTGCCTTTCATTCATGTTCTCTTCCCCCTCTCATGTATTTGTTGTTGTTGTGTGCCTTCAATTTCTTACTGACTCATAGGGACCCTAAGGCAAACCTTTCATGGGGTTTTCTTGGCAAGATTTGTTCAGAGGGGGATTGCCATTGTCTTCTTTTGAGGCTGAAAGCATGTGACTTGTCCAGAGTCACCCAGTGCATTTCCATAGCTAAGGGGGAATTTGAATCCTGTTCTCCAGTTATAGTTCAGCATCCAAACCACTAAACTATACTGGCCCCTTGTTCATATATACTTCTTAATTTGATAAAATCTCTATGTGGCTTTTATGAGATAGAGTGGGTAAATGCAATAAAGGACAGGGTTTTATTACTTTCAGATTTAAGCAAATTTTGCAGCAAGTGGCTGAACATATTAGAACTCTAGCTGCAATGTAAAACTATGTGTGCCCATGTTTAACTGCTTGTAGGCTATTCCCCATTGCAGTAGTGCTGTTCACAACAGACCAGGCTGCATCTGCCCAGTCACACTCTTCTGCAAAACTCTTATAAGAAGAAAAGATTGCCCCCTATTGAAGCTGATTTGAAATTATGATAACTTGACATGCTGAGAAAAGAACTTTGAGAACTGTTTTGCCTCTTTAGAAATGTACTGTCCAAGAAGAATATACAGCTAATCTATAAACTGGAATTATCTATTTTCTTTCCCAACCTAAGCTCTACCATAGCTGGTAGAAATTTATCAGGTGCATCAATTCCATCACCAGAATCTCAATATGAGGAATAGCTGCATCTGTTGATTTTTGATTTATTATGTCAGCTCTGAAGGCACAGGTCTTTGGTGTTTTTTTTTTGGTCTTTTTTTGGAAAAAAGATGACAACACAACAGTAAAGTCAGTCAAAGTAATTTTTATCTATTTATATCTATCTAAAATGCTAAGACTGGATTTTCTAAACATTCATATTTCCTGCCAGCTAACACTATTTTGTGGTAGCCAATTTGATTAAACTCCCAGATGCCAGGGATCTGAGGATTGTCAGATGACCTCAGTTTACAAAATGATTTGAGTATTTTTTTTAAAAAAATCACCAGCTGGTTTACAAGTAGGCAAAGATTTCTCATGTTGGTTCAGACTACACAGAGCCAGGAAATTTAACAATGCCTTGCAATAATGAATGGCATTGCACACTATCATAAATTGTACTTGCTTAGAATTTGCCATATCTGTACCCATATTTTCAGGCCCCAATCCAGATAGGGAAAATAATGCTTAGGACCAGCAAGGGCCCTGAATTTCATTTCATTATCATGCACCTGATTCTTTATACAGTTGTTCCCCCCCCCCCCCCCGTTTGCGGACTTCAAGTCCGCGGTCTTGCTCTTTGTGGGGAGGGACAAGTGCCTAGGTTTTAAATGGATGCACATGTACCATTAGTTTCAATGGGGCTCCAATATTAGCGAGCCCCCAATTTTGCGGGGGGGGGGGAACAGGACCGGAACAGATCCCCCACAAGTTAGGAGAGTCTATTGTATATTGTTTGAGGAATCAAACTGCAAGTTGATCCATGGCTTCATCAAGTAGACAATGAATGCCAGCACTCAGGTTCATCTCAACAGAAGTCTTTTTAAAAAATAAAATAAAAAGAAAGAATTTGGAAGTTTATAATGGCAGGTTGTTGTTTGCCATTTGACTTACACTTATTGCTGTACTATTTGTGGAACAATGTCCTCTAATTGAAAAAAATGCATAATTCCTTACTAACCTTCAACTTCATTCTTTATTAACCTTTAACAAACAAAATGTTTGAAGGATGACTGAACATGTTGTTAGGGGCTGGAAAGAAAAGTATACACATCTATGAGAGCGCTTAATGGAACAGGCTATAAGATGATCCTATGGTTTGTGATAATATTTTCTAACCTGACAATGTCTAGATACCATATATACTCAATTATAAATTGACCTCATGTATAAGTCAAGGGCAGGTTTGGGGACCAAAATTATGTATTCTGATATGACCTGTAGATAAGTGAAGAGTAAAACTTAGGGGCATGTGTCATGGGTGAAGCAAAGGAAAACGATGCTAAAGAAGTTACAAAATTCCACCAGGCATAACTGTTTATGCTCACACTAAAGGTTGGATGGATGAGAGAGTATAACAGGGTCAGTGCTTGCAAAAGAGTTTACACTCTTGAATTTCACCAAGGTATGGTTCCTTTATAAATAAGAGTTAAAGTATAGTACATACATTGACCTATAGATAAGTCGACTCGGGGGGGGGGGTTGTCAATTTTTTGACTAAAATTTCTGGACTTATACATGAGCATATACAGTATGTTGGACTTTGGCCATTTCCAAACAATGTATTATTGGCTTTGTAATTCATCTGGGGAAAAATACATTCCTGGGAACCCACAGAACACTCTGAAATTGCCTCTTCAGAGAAATGAGATTATTGTTTCCATTCCTTAGCTTCAATTACAAAACAAGAATTCATTGAACAAGATTTCATGTCAATCTAAGAAATGGCAGTTGATTTCCATTTATATCTTATTCCCACTTCATAATAACCAATTAAGGGAAATTTTGGAATCAATTGCACAGCTCCCATTTTTTAACTGTGAGAAGCAAAGAGGCATCAATGCTTGTACAGAATGAGAGAGGGAACTCTAGAGAGCTTGCCTACTCTTTTGTTTCACCTCTCTGTTTTTTTCTTCATTGATCTATGTACTCAAGTCTTTTTGTTGCCTTTCTGTCTGCAGAGGTCACTTCCCAAAAAGTTATTTAGTCCTTTGTCTCCCTTTGTCTGGGAAGGTAGTAAGTAGCATCACTGGGGGTGTGTGCAGGGTGTGTGGCCTGCACTGGGTGACACCCTAGAAAGGACATGACACCCAGTCAGCCCCCCTCCTGCACCATCCCCCCCCCACTGTCCATTGCACATGTTGTTCTGTCCCCCATGTGTGTGCGTGCATGCGTGCCCATCCACCAACCTCCCTGCACCTGTCAGCCACCTGCATGTGCATGTACCACTACATTCCCCATGTATGTCACTCCATTTCCCCTGAAATCCCATTGGAAGTCCCACCCCAGAAGTCCTGCTGGAAGTCTCCCCCTTTGGAAGTCCAACTGGAAGTCCTGTCTCCAGAAGCCCCATCCTCAGAAGCCCCACTAACACTGCACCAGTGAAGGGAGTGACCATGAGACCTTCAACTCATGATGACCACTAGCAACTTCTGCATATGAGAGCCAGCCTTAGGGGCTCATCTATTGAAGTTTTGTCTGTCTTCTTTCCTACCTTTTGTTTATCTTCTTTCCTGTCCCAAGATGAATTTCATGAAACAATAAGTATAAAAGTATTGTGTTTTTTTTGGGGGGGGGGGTTAACCTTACAAAAGCATTCTGAGTACTTTCTCCTGTTTCTACCACAAGCTCTTATTGCACTGGATTCATTACATTCTGCTTGATATAGATACCAAATATTCCTACAGAAATACGGTTCTTGATAGTTTTGCTTCTATGTGTCACATTCCTCCCTCCTGTGTTTGGCCATTTCCACCCTTCCTAGAGGCATCCCTCATTTCTTTCCCTTCCAGGATTATCTGTTCCAAACATTCCAAAAAAACTTCATCCTCTCTGATATGCTGAAATGTAGCTACATGGGCTTCAAGCTGCCATAACTTCTCTTCCAACAGGGAAACCAACTTACATTAGCTTCACGTATAGCATGGTAGATCCTTTGGCAAGGAAAAAAAAATCACAAATGTTGCTGGTCACTGCAACAACTCCATCATTCTCCATTTCCTTATCCTATATACATAGTAGCATAGCTGTCCAGGCCTTCATCTCAAAATCCCCAGTGAAATACCCACAAAATGCTTGTTTCTTCTTCCTGTTGGTTGAGCTCCAGAAGACTGAGGCAGGCTGGCCCCAACAAGTCAGTGTCTCAACAGAATCTCTGCCCTCTTAGGCTATGTGCTCAAGAAGTGCACACAGCCCCAAAACAAACAACACCTACAGAAACTGCCAAACCTCTCAAACAACACTTCCTCCCCCCAGCTCACATTCTTTGTTCTCAGAGGACATAAAGCACACAAAAGGCATAGTAGTGGCCCATCAACTAAATCAAACCTTATCTTTCTACTGAGGCTTCCAGATTTATTATATCTCTTAGAAAAGGTGGGAGGAAGACAGACAGAGAGATAGACAGAGAGAGAGACATCACTCAAATGGATTCTAATGTCCTAAACAACTAATTAATACAAAAGTAGAAATAAATTCAATGTCAATCAGGCAACCTATGGTCTTCTGCCACATTGTAGGGGGAGAAATCTGTACAATTAATCAGCACATTTTTTTGCAAGCTCTTGATATATTTAAGGAAAGGAGATGTTCTGTTTGAAGGCATGCTGTCAAAATACTTCACAGAGCTTTAGCAACATAGCATTCATTGTTTTTCACCTATAGCAAGAAATCAATATAACAGCTTGTACTATACTTCCATGTTGAAATGCCCTCAGGTACCACTTATTAAGGGATGGTGTAGCAAAGTATGGGCACTGGGAAAACCTAAACAAATATAACTACAAAAATTAAGAGTATTTTTCATTTTATTACCAAGGATGATTTCATAGAAATATACTCCCTTTTCTTGTACATGTTGAATCTAAAAGGGATGTACATAATGATTTATATTTATACTGTAATCTTGATACTGCTGATCTTTACTTTTTGTAAGCCAAGTTCTTTTGGCATTGAAGAACATCATTAAATCTTACAATATATAATGTGTTATACTTTGGATGTATTTGGTCTCTGGTAACTCTGAAAGGGGAATGAAGTGTAAATGGAAATCAACTGCCATTTCTCAAACTGATATGAAATTGTGTTCAATGAATTCTTGTTTTGTAATTGAAAAATATTTATGTAAATTAGTTATTTAAATGCATATACTCATACACAATGGCTGAATTGCTCTCAATATTTGTGAGGAAGTATGTTCATTACTGTATTGTGACTAATCAAGTGGTTCCTAACACACTGGCTCTTGCCCAACATTAAAGTGCACATGTGTTGGCAAGGAAAGAAATATATTTTTAAACTGCCCACCACATTGCATGTACAGTGTTATATCTTCCTTCAGGATCTGCTCTATTCAAACCTTTTGAACAGAGTGGTCCCATCTGGTTTACAAAATTACTGTTTTGATGCTTAAGAAATGTGAGATTTCTGTTATAAAAATTAATACAAATATGGAAGGAAATACTATTCACACTTGGTATCTATCCAGGCAAAATTAAGCTTATTATATTGGGGAATATGAAAAACAGTATGCGTCTCAGAAGCAGAATAATAAATATTCACAAACAACATGAGCAACAACCAGTCCCACTCCCCACAACATCTAGGCAAGAAATAAAGCAGTCTTAATCTTCTTTGTACAGTAATATAGGACTTTATCACATGAGGTTGCTAAAGCAGAATTACAACAGGATAGTAGTCTTTGGGTCCATACTTTATCACACAATACCATGTCTGTCCTGTAGTGCTTCATCTTCCATCAATTTATGGGGTGTTTCTTTTCATTGACAGGCAAAATCCATCAATGTCTCCTAATCAAGCTGCTTTTCCATTATAGATTCATGTGTGGAAAATTCCTCCCGAAACAGTTCTGATCTGCAAGCAGTCATGTGGGGCAAATAGACATGATTCTGCTCCTCTCCCCCCGTCCCCCCTTCCTTTTGCTATTTGCAAACAGGCTGTTTTTCTTTCTTATTTTCCAATTTATTTTCTTTTCTTTACTTAATCAATTTCTGTGACAGCCAATTGAAAATATTTTTTAAAATGCCAACCAAAAGACATGCTAGGAAGTGCGTAGGACAGGAAGGTGGGATTATGAATCCTGTTGTGCTGAAAACAGAGCCCAGAACTATTGCAGCTCCATGACAGTTTTGAAGGACTGTGCAAAAATGACTGTCCCCAGATCAGTAAGTTCACATTTCTTGTGGTCCTTTAGCAGGCTGGTGTAACAAAATCCTTAAAGTAGGCAGAAATGACAGCCCTCAGATCAGTAAGTTCATGCTTCCAGTGGTCCTTTAGCAGCCTGGTGTAACAAAGTCCTTAAAGTAGGTTTACTTACAAATGTTGAGAGTTTCGTGGCATCTCATAGTGAGAGATTCAATAACATATTACCGTAAGCCAGCCATTTCAATGACAGAGAACATGCTTAATTCTTCCCATCAGAGTCAATAGGATTTAAAACCCTTAACATAAGATGGACTGTGGCTTACAGGCTCTGTGCGTGTGTGTGTGTGTGTACTATAACTGAGTCACTGGAGAAAGAAAAAATGAAAATATATTCAAATTTACTGTGCAGCAGAGGTAGAAAAGAAGAGAAGCCAAAGTGTAATTGAAGTGGCATTTGATTCTCTAAATATAAGATTCATGCTATGGTGAAATTAAAATAACCTTGCTTTTGCTTTGTATATCTTGCTTGTTGCATGGTCGGCAAGGATTTTACACTTTCTTTTTAAATAAATGTTTCATCAAGATGCAGCATGCCCTTCCAGTTGTATTGCACAAGTTTATAGTTTGTAGCCTACAAATTTGAGCAAACTACATTTTTATGGTAAACAAGCAAAGGTGACCACATGGGTGTCAAGTTCCCAATAAATATTATACCTGACGTAGATTGGGTTTTTTCCTCCCCTCTTGGTCTACCAGTGCTATTTGCATTAGAGTAATCAAATTTTGCTACTTTTTTTCTTTTTACATGACTTGAATAGCTTGATGTTGTACCTTGGCCTTCAACCACAGAGCTTATTGTGTTCTCTATTAAATGGCATGGTCAGAGACTGTAGCCTGATTCGTCTAGCTGTAACCGTGTCTTAAATAAACAGGACAATTCAGCTTGGTGTATTTATTTTTCATAATCTGGAGGCAGGGGTAGAGTGGGAAGCTAATTTTACAGAAAGAATACTCTTGGCATAATTTTCCTTCTAAATAATTTTACTGCCACTGATGTACTCAAAGGTAGACTTTGTATCTGAATAATAACCAGACATGTGTCTACAGAGAAGGGTAAAAGGGGGAGAGAAAAGGTTCCACATTAAAAGTGAAAGAGCTGCCAAGCAGGAGTCATTTTGCTCTAGCTATATACATTCAGCAAAAAGAATGATGTGCACTCAGAAATGCCAAGCCCTCCCCCCCCCAGCTGAAACATCCCAATCCACCATTGACCCTCCCCACAAACTGAGGTTGAGTAGGCTTGTAAAGACTTCTATTGTAAAGACTGTTGACCAGGGCTTGTTACAGGGAGCACTATTTGAAATCACTATAGCTCCACTGGCTGGTGGTCTGTTTCCAGGTACAATTGAAAGTGCTGGTCATGATCTATAAAGCAAAAAAACAAAACAAAACAAAACAAAACTGAAGATTATCCAGTGGAATCTAGAGAAGAAACAAGAGACAGCTCTTGAGATGCCCAAAATATGGCTGTTTACTGGTCTTAATACAGAAATGTCTGTGTCAGGAACTCTTCAACCATTTACTTGACAAATGTAATTCTTGGTTCAGACATTTCTGCAGTTCCTGGTTCAGAATTCTTGGACTTTTGGATTTTAGTCAGCTTCATGGCGTAGTTCTTTGAGGATTAGACTCTGACTCTGGAGAAGAGGCTTTGATTTCCCTCTTAGCCATGAAACCCACTGGGTGACCCTAGGCAAGTCACATGCTCTCAGTTTCAGGGGAAGGCAAAGGCAAACCTCCTCCGAACAAATCTTGCCAAGGAAACCCCATGATAGGTTTGCCCTAGGGTCACCATAAATTGGAAACAACAGGAAGGCACACGGCACAGCACCATGTGAATAAGACGTTCCAAATATACCTAGACTAAAATGGATCCAATAAAAAACCTAGTTTGTAAGCATCTTGGGATGTATAACTGATTTCTCTCATGACATACAAAGCCCCATATTGCCCTAATTAATAATCATTATAATAACTATTTGTGGTCTCTTTCTGGGAGAAAGGTGGCATAGAAATGAAATGAAATACATTTAAGAGGCATCAGCTCATCTGAAGGAAGGGAATCTTACAGGAGCCTTTTCAGCTATTAATATTTTTTGGTGGAGCCCTTTTCTTGGTCCTGTTGTTACTTAGGGGCAGTTTTGAAGGAGACAGGAAAGAGGTTCAAAAATCATTTACTAAACATATGACCTTGAGTTTTGTTGGCCTGGGGAAGTTTGCATGCTATGACAAAGCTTCAGAGTATGAAGCTCTGAACTGAGTATGTGAACTTACATAATTTAGCAGATCCATCATCTTTATGCAGAGCTCTAGAGAATTTTCATCCATTGTGAAGAACCAATTGCTCATGTTTAGTAGGGGTGGGGAGTAAGTGCTGTTCCAAATGTTGTTGAACTGCAGCTCCCATAGTTACTGATTATATCCTTTTATGAAAGAGCAGATTGAAAAATAAGAAATGGATCTGAGAGAAACTCTCAAATGAGGTCTCTCCTGTTATATTTTTGCACTGAAAATATGAAGGGAGGTTGTTAAATCAATTTACTGTTTTGTTTGTTTGTTCAGAACAGCCCAGTGTCCCAAATATGCAGTGTCTTCAGGTGAGGTACACCCAGTTCACCTCAGGTTGTGGTCCAGTGTGTTTGTTTGTACTTAGAAGGAAAACCCCCATGAAGGAATAAATAAATAAATAAATATCAAGCCCAACAACACACATGCAATATCTGTGATTCAACAGATGGCATCAAGCCTAAGACTCCATTAGATGCTGTTTGGATGTGCTGGACTTCAGGTTCCTTCTGCTGGCTAAGAACTTTGCAGAAGGCAGAAAATCAAAATGAAAGGCATAATTTTTTTAAATAAATAAATAAATAAATAATGTGTTTTTATGGATGGATGTTGAGCCCACAATATAGGTGTTCACAGAGTAGGTGAGAGGCTGCTCCTAAGTTGGAAAATATAGTTCAATTCCAACTAGTTTATTTTTTTTCTTGCTCCTTCCCTTAGCTTCACAAAGGCACTGGAAATATTACCTTTCCTGTGAGTAATTCATGATGATGCCATGCAAAGCTGTAGTATAAAACATGACACCCAAAAACTAGTAAGAAGTACAACTAACATCATTGACAGAATAACTAAACAAGTTAAGTAATTCTATTAAAAAGTTTACCCTGCCACTAGAGTTCTCACATTCAGTACCAAGGAGTACTGAAAAATTCTTAGTTCATCTATAATTCAAATTTCATGGCATTAACTAGAAAGCATACAGTTTCAGGGTTGGATAAAATTTTCATTTTTTCATATGATCATTTTAAAAAACACCTCAAGAGCTTGTTTGGAGGTTCTAGCAGGGGAGCGCAGCTATCATATACCCTTGACCGAAGAACGGTACACTCCTTCTATCTGGGATGGTCGTCCTCTTCCACCGAGCGCGCAGCTTCGGGAGGGACGCACATGGAGTGGTGAGGGAGGAAGGGGACACCCGCCTAGCCAGCCAGATCAGCTGAATCAACCCTGGCGATCAATGGGGTGACAGATGTCGCAGCCAGATTGCCCTCACATCCCGGTAAATCTGATTCTTTTTATTTATGCTTTCTATTAGACAACAATGAACATACAGTATCTCATATGATGGCTAAATTTTGTTATATTGTTTGTAAAATGCGACCTCAATTGATAAACGAACATTTTATTACTGTTTAGATAGATTTGGCTGATAATGTATATACATAGCCTATTTTTAGTCTGTATATTAATTTATACACTAATCAGTTGGTTTTTTTATTATTATTATTATAATTATAATTATAATTATCATTATTAATATTACTATTACTATTATTATTGGTTTAACCTAACTGTAAAGATGAAAAGTGTCAGGGGGTACGGCCGTAGTGTATTTGTCAGCTTATTGATAAGTGTCAATAGGCGACTCAGTCGTAGTATAGGTGTGATTAATGTGGTTAGCCTAATTAAGTGTATCTACCCAAATGAGTAGTACTTCATAGATATTATTGCTCCGATACACTATGTTGTTGGTAGAATATCCTTTTTTTTCATAATTTATACAATTTTTATTTAATTATATTTTTTTAAAAAAAATTCTCTTATAAAACTCAATATATGACATGATAAAACTATTTTAAAATGTTTTTGTATACAATGCAGAGAAGGGCGTGGTAACTAATTAGTAATACTGTCTAGGCTTCTCTTTCTTTCAACTAAAGGGAATGATTGTAGCTGTTGAACAATGTGGCCTAGGGATAGTATCATACGATCAGAGCTATGTATGAGGTGATACCATCTTATCTTATTGAGGCTATTAGAATTTTCAATTATCATGGTGTCTAGATAATTATATTGCTCCATTTCTGTCTTTCTCTGTATAACTCAGGATTTGTTTGTAGTAACTGGTAAGTTCCCGTAAGAAATTATTGTATACAACTAAGATGTGTTTTACTGTAACTTTGTGCTGACCGAATGGTCGTAATAAAGAAATTTACCTCAAGAGCTCTCTGTACTGGATATGAAGAAATATGTGAATTTTGGTAAATTCTTCAACAATAAATTCTTTCCCCATTTCATTCACCAAAGGAAACTGATAACTACTATTCCTGGCATGGAAAAGACTATGTTGTATCTGCTTGCTATGCAGCTGTTAAAGATGAAGAACCTGTCAGATGAAAGAGGTAGAAACTCTGGATCAGTATCATGAACATGTGTGAATACACAGGGATTCAAAGCCAGATTTTTTTTTATTTTTTTTTTTAAAGCAGATATGAAGAATGCTCAAACAAAAAATAAATGTATGGTACTTGCTACACAGTTATCAGAAATGAGTTGGGGGGCACAATCTGACTGAGCCCTTCATGGAATGCATTCTCCATGAATTGTACCATAACCTCTGTCCCCCTGCAAGTTCCCCCCTCACTAAAACCCTTTTTAAAATAATGGTATATGATTTTACAGAATGCCATGGACTTATACTATGTGTAACAGAAGTTGATAACTTATAGCATATATAAGTATATAGTTATTTCAGATTTTCCCATTATAATAATTAAGATTTACCCCAAAGAACTTGGAGCTATAGTTTGGCAGGTTCTGTAAGTGGTCCCTTATTGGAACAAAGCAGGAAGTAATACAATATAGAAGCCTATTTTGTGGAAGGTGATTAAATTGTACTCTTTTAATTCTATATCTGTGTACATTGATGAGTACTCATCATTACCATGGATGAGCAAATGAAGTAGACTGATTTGAAATAAAATCTATGTCATTTTTCTTTTATGTTTTCTCATACTTTGGTCTTGTCATTTTTTTTGTGACACTCACAGACACAGACACACACAGACACAAATGTCTACAAAACATCATATTCACAGTTACAACTGTACATTGTAAAGGCATTTCTAAGCATATTCTCGCTTCACCTTCACCAAAATTCAAATTTCTAGCACATGTTTATATTATCTCTATGTGTCAAGTATTAACTCAGAAAGTTGAGGAAGTGCAGAAGTCATGTAAAACCCATTTGTCCATTGCTCCAGGAGATCTAGATCACATCAGTGTATATCAGAATTCACTAAGCTCGAACAGAACATAGACCCCCATGATTACATCATTTCTAGTTACCTTTCTCAACATTAGTCTCAGTCATGTCTTAATGGCTATCTCTAGTACTTAAATCTTCATACAGTGAAAAGGAGAATGATTCAGTCTTATTTTAAATTACTTGTACTCACATTCTATTTTTTAAAAAGAAATAATATGAAAGAGGCAAGTTTTGTATGCGTTATTCATCCACTTTATTCTTGGCAAGGTTTATAAGAAGATTGTATTAGAGCAATTTTTTTTTCTTCCTGAAGGCACAATGTCCAGACAGGATGAAAAGTGAATCAAGAACACAAAATAAACACAATTCTCTCCAAAACCACAGGCCAACTAGAATCTACCTCCAATTAATGTCCTAGAAAAATTCCATATGTAACAGGCATACACACTGACACCTGACTTGCACTCTGTAAAATGGCCACTGGAAAACTGTCAAAATTATGACAATTAAGCCTAATCCTTCCATTTTCAAACAATATTTTTCTCTTCCATATTTTTAAAAGAAAACTAATTTTGTTTTCTCTGCATTGGGTGTTGTAGTAATTTTCTTTATCTTTCCGCACAAGCCGTTGTACTGTTGCATTCATAATTCTTAGCTCATTCCTATCTCCCTTTTGCTTTTCTTCTCTTCTTTTCTTTACTGCTTGTAGTGTTTTTTTTTCTCTCATCCATGGTTTTTTTCTCTTTCTTTTTATTTATTGGAAGTGTTTGTCTGCATACTTCTTTTATTATGTCCCTAGTTTCAGACCATAGTTCCTCTGGTTCTCAGTCTATTACACTTAGTAATGTGAATCTGTTTCTTATGTTGTCAGTAAATTCTGTTGAGATATTATTAAGATCATATTTTGGTATAATCACTGGTTTTGTTTTTTTCTTGAGTCTTACTCTTATTTTTGATATGAGTAATTCGTGATCTGTGCCACAGTCTGCACCTGGTCTAGTCTTGGCCACCAGTATAGCGTTTTGCCATCTTTTACTTCTGATTATATAATCTATTTGATTTTTGTGTTGACCATCCAGTGATGTCCATGTGTGTACCCTTCTTTCTGGTTGTATGAAAAATGTGTTTGCAATGAATAGGTTGTTGGCTTCACAAAAATCTATCAGACACTCACCTACTTCATTACTTTTGCCTAATCCATATCTGCCTACTGATATGCAATGCATAGAAATAGAAGACAAACAAAAAAAAAAAAAAAAGGAAGAATAAGAGATCTATTTCACAAGATCCAGGAAATCATAGGAAAATTCAAACCAAAGACACTCTATGACAGTAAAAATTACATAATTCAAGACCAGGAAGGAATAAAAAGACATTGGATGCAATACACAGAAGAATTATACGAAAAAAATGACAAAATAAAAGACACATGGAATGAAGAGCCATATGAAGATGAAACCCAAATTCTAAAAAACAAGGTGGGAAATGCAATAAGAGAAATAGTGAAAAACAAATCACCAGGAACAGGCAATATTCCAATTAAACTTCTACAATCCACATTGACAGAGTCAACGCTAGTGCTAATCAACATATGTCAACAGATATGGGAAACAAAATGATGGCCAACAGATTGGAAGCGGTCAATATACATCCCTTTACACAAAAAGACACAAGAGATTGCAGCAACTATAGAACCATAGCACTGATCTCCCATGCAATCAAAATCATGCTCAAAATTCTGCAACATAGACTCCAACCATAAATGGAAAGAGAGATCCCAGAGATCCAAGTGGAGTTCAGGAGGCATGAGGGATCACATTGCAAACATACGATGGCTAATGGAGTACACCAGGGAATTCCAAAAGAAAATCAGCATGTGCTTTATAGACTATAGCAAAGCCTTTGCAGAGATTATGAAAGGCTATGGAATGCCCTTAAAGACATGGGAGTGCCAACACAACTGATAGTCCTGATGAGGAATCTGTTCTCAGGACAAAAGACTACTGTCAGAACAGAACACGGAGAAACAGAATGGTTCCCAATTGGCAAAGGGGTCAAAAAAGGCTGCATCCTTTCACCCTATCTGTTCAACTTGTATGCAGAGAAACAAGAGTTGGTCAATTTTCTTTGCAAACATCTGCAATTTATAGAACTTTCAACATTAAATGAACAGAGTCAATGGTCCAAAACAGACATGCCAAATAAGGTGGCTTCTGGCTGCTTTAGGGGCATGACTTTCAGATGGCACCCCCCCCCCCCCCAAAGTGGTTGGAAGCTTGGCCAGGGCTGGGCCAAGCTGGCAAGAGCCAGCCCTTTTAGAGGTGGATTAATCTGCTCCTGCCAGCTGCCAGCTTGGGGTCATGTGGTTGCTACAGTCTTGGCCCAATTAAGGGCCAAAGTGGCCAGAGGCAGCTCCTTCCAGGCTGTCTGCTTTGGCTCAGTGTATGTCTTCATTTCTGTAAACCATAGATGTTCTCAGGGTAGGACAGTCAGTTTCAAAATTGTTCTTATGACTTATCTATGACATTGATTCTAGGCAAACTTCTTGCTGACAGAAAGCAAGTGAGACATACTGAAAAAATGGATTTCAGAGATTTTAACCCACAGAATGATTTCATTAAAAATAGAGTAGGAACTCAGAAACAAAAAAGTAAATGATTGAATATACTTTCGTGCCCAACACCTCCACCTAGTAATATTTAGGGGGATTTAGGAAATGGTTGCTAGGTCCTGAGGTTATTAGACCAGAGCTCCCAGAGCCAAAGAAGTTGACTGGCACCCACAGACAGACAGGAGGGGCATTAGAGGAATTTGTCTAGGGTGCAATTGAATCTGAAGCCCTAGTGCTGGAAGTATATCCAATTTTGATTGATCAGGAAGGAGACCAAAGCAGACACGTGGATGAAATCCTAATTTGGCATATTGCAAACTGATAGACCCTAGTCTCTTTAGATGGCCATATGAAGAAAAGGAAAAATAAAACTGCATTGTTTTCCTTCTTCTTTAGGCAAAACTGAGTTTGAAATCCAGGTTATGCAACGACATTGCATTGTCCCAATTTATTAGGGGCACTGGTTTCTGGAGGTCTTGACATGGTTTTTCTTTCAATTAACACACTTCTCTTCTTTCCCCACAGAATCCTTCCTGCTGTTTTGCATTTTGTAATAAAATGCCATCTTGAAAGCTTCAAGATTAATTTTTCACTTTGCGAGGCTGTGCTCTGTTTCATAACTGGAAAAGATTCTTTTTTTAAAAAAAAAGTCGAGTAAGTGAAATTTGCAAGAGCAAATAAAATGAGAAACCAGTCTGAATTTGTGCTAATTGGTTTTGAAGGGGTGGGGGAGAAATAAATGTATCTATATCTTTAAAAGGGAAAGAAAGGAGTCAGCAACAGAAGCCAGACAGTAGCTGTGTCTTTTGGCAACAGGAGTAATCTAATAAAACATTCACCTTTCGGGGGAGGGGGGGAGTCCCAATCCAACAACCTCTGGACACTGGTACGTCATCCAGGCAAGAAATATATTCCACTCTTGGTTTGTATTTCTTGGACCAATGTAGCTTAGGATGGTTGTTATCCCAAGACCATGCCACCAGAGTTGGAATTAATAATATAAACCAGAAGCATGAGGTCTGATTGACAGGCTTGATTCTCTTAATACCCTGTAGTGGGTCTTCTACCACGGTCAGAAGTTAAAATTTATTTTGACAAGCTTTCTGCTGGTTATGGAGGCTAGAAGCTTATACTGGGGTATCCCATGATTAAATATCTGGCATAGATTATCAACAATGAAAAGGGAAAAGGCAACTTAAGGCCTCTTGATGACAAACTAGATCCTGCAGAGCCTAGAACTTGGTTTTAATTAAGTTATTACCTCTTTTAATAGGAAGTAGCTGTGCCTTTTGTCCTTGTGCAAGCTGGCAGACACTGAATGCACTTGGAATGTCAGCAACTTGGTTAAGCCAAGGCTGCTTGATGGAATGCTGAAACAAATACATGGAGATTTCCTGCCCTGCTACAATGCCTGTGGGCTTCTGTTTCACTAAGTGGCAATGGAGTATACAGAACTTTTCAGGTGACAGTGCCAAGACCTTTTTTATATTAAGCAGGAGATAAGGTGAAGTAGAGAGGTTGGAGGAGTAATGTTGAGGGAAATGCTAGAGTCCCAGCATTTAAATAAAATGCCAAGCATACCCAGTTTTAGGTACTAGAGTTGAAGATATGACAATTCCTTAGGCTACAATACCATTTGTCCACCTACCCCAGAATTGTCTTCCACTGGCATAAGTTTGCACAGTGATCTTTCAGTATTCTTTTAAATGTGAGGTCATTTAATACAAAGTGGACAACTCCAACAGGTCCAACAGGTTGTGACTTCCCACTGTCAAAACCTCTCCACCAAAACTACAACAAAAAGGAAGTAGCCAGAGGCCCCCTTCTATTTTGAAAAAAAATGTACTTTTTGATTTCAGAAATTCAGGGGACTCTGCAACAAATTTTTAAAAAGTCAATTTCTGCTTTTGAAGGCTTCTAGAAGAGACATTTCATCCTTATTTTAACAGAAAGAGGGTGGTCTGTAGAATCTGTAGGGCCTTTGGGGCTATGTGCCTCAACTTTCATTTACCAGGTCCTTATGCATGTGAAAGGGTCTATATCTGTATATGTATAAGGTGTTGGTGATTACCTTTAAAGCCCTACATGGCCTAGGTCCAACCTATCTAAGGGGTCGCCTCCTTCTGTATAATCCGCCCCGCACCCTCAGATCCTCTGGGAGGAACCTACTGGAACCTACTGAGCTACCTCCCAGAGGTCTTTCTCTGTCACTGCTCCCAGATTATGGAATGCCTTGCCAGAGGAGATCCATCAAATAACCAGCTTGGACAATTTTTTAAAAAGCCATCAAGATGGATCTCTTCTGGCAGGCCTTCCCCAAATAGACTTTCTATTCTAATCTGCGTCTCTCCCTTTTGTATATATATATATATATATATATATATATATCTTTTTATATGTATTGGTGCCAGAACACTACTCATTTTAATTTTCTTAGTATTGTATTTAATTTTTTAAGGGGGGAGGGGGTAATTTGTTTTATTATGTTATTATTGTGCAATGTAGGGTTTGTTTTACCCATATTAACCATGTGAGCTGCCTTGGTTGCCTAGGCAAAAGATGGGATATAAAAATAAAGTTGATTATTATTATTATTATTATTATTATTATTTGGACATATATAACTAGCTTCTTTGAAAAACTCATGGAGATCATATTATTGCACAAATGTATCACTCTATGCCCAGTAATACTTGCCCATAAATGTTTCCCTACTTGTTTCAATGGACTGATCAGCATTAGTGTATATTTATTTAAATAATATTTAGCTGAACAGGTTTTTGGAGTGATTGATATATCAGTTTAAAAAGACTGTCGGTCATCGTGCTTGCAACCTTAAATACACAATACAAAAAGAAAATGGCAGGAGGAGGTGGAGAAAAAAGCAAACGTAGAGAAAATTTCTCAAAGTTACAGTCTAGAAAGACTATCTACCAATGACTGCTTCTTTTGACTTTGGTTACTTTCTCTCCCTCTGCTTTAACATAATGGAATGACACATATAAGTCAAATCTGCTACTGAAACAAATTAGGAAGGTCAGCTTGATTGTTTCATTCATGCATAATCAGACACATGCATACAGTGTGTAAGCCAGTGGTAAATTCCAAGTAACATCAGCCCATTCATGCCATCCTCAGCAAGTGACACAAACAACATACCATAGATCAGGACCTGACCAAGATTACTGCCCAAAAAAATGATTGCTATTAAGGGTCACAGGATCAAAGATTTATTTGATTATTAATAGATGCAGTAGGTATTCATAGAAAAGTCAACTCATCTTTTCATGCCTACATAGCTAGAAGTCACAAGCTGTGAGTGGCCTAGAAACCATGGTATGTAAACATTTCCAACAGTTAACAGCAAAGTTCCAAGAGTCTTCTTTTGTTTTCAGTGTATATACCCAGTCTGTCTCAGTTCTTATTCCATAAAATACCACATGGTACAGCAGGGTAGGGGTAGATGTACATCTATGCAGCAAGGAAGGAGTGGTCCTCCATTGCTTTGTGAGGTAAGTCTAAGGAATTATAGTTAACTAGTGGCCTTTGCAGACTGCCAGAAATAGTGCAAATTGAGTCCACTTTAAATTGAGGCACTGCCATGGCTCAGTGCTAGGGAATCATGGGAATTGTATTTTTTTCTAAGACATTGAGCCTTTTCTGTCAGAGAGCTCTGGTGCCACAATAAATTACAGTTCCCATAATTCCCTAGCACTGAGCCAGGGCAGTGCCTCAATTTAAAGTGGACTCAATTTGCACTATTTCTGGCAGTCTGCAAAGGCCCTAAGCCTACACAAAGATCACTGTTGCAATGATGTGTTTTCAAGTCATTTCCTAGTTATGGCAACCCTAAGGTGAATCTATCATAGGGTTTTCCTGGCAAGTTTCTCCAGAGTGGTTTGACTTTGTCATCCTCTGAGGCTGAGACAGAGTGAATACCTGCCCTACATGCATAGAACATATGTCCTTTCTTTTGTGCTCTCAGATCTGTGAATAGTATCTGTCATCTAATAATAATAATAATAATAATAATAATAATAATAATAATAATAATATTTATTTATACCCCGCCCAATGGTAATCCAATCCGGGCGGCTAACATCATCCAGTGATGAATGAAGATCTTTACCAAGTACCCCCAGGAGAATGAAAATGCCAGCTCCCAACATTAACTAAAACTTTTGTAATGAAGACCTTGAACCTGGGGAATTACTAAAATCCAAGTCTTCTATGGGATCTTTTATCCTATATTTACGGAGGTGGCTAGGGAATAGACAGATAGAGACAAAGCTTTCCAATGAACTGTAATTTATTTGGGGATTCAAACATACAAAGACCCTCTAACATACAAGCATACACACAAGAACTCAGGTGTAAAGTAGTTAGCTTGGACAGGAAACACAAGGCTTTCTAATGATGATAATTACCTGAAGGAGCTGCTCCAGTGATGAATGAAGATGGATAGACTCAACCATTATGAAAGGAAAGAACAATGGTCAGAGCCAGGACTCTAGTTAGAATTCACAGTGGTTCAGTGTCACCATGCCTTCAAGATGTCACTAGCCAGACCCCAATGTGTCTGAGATTTTGGGGAGCATTTATACCCTTAAACCTAGCCTGAGGCAAAGAGTTGCTATTATATATCAAAAGATTCTGATTGCTATACTTTGAAGTAGACAATTTCTGAGGAGATGAGATAGGATGTTAAAGTTATCTTATCTTCAGCCGGACACATCCTGGCTGGCACTCATAAATCCTCTAGGTGTGAATATGCTGCTTAGCAGCTCCTAGGCCTGGCCTTTTTGATCTGCAAATTGTTGTAACTGCAGATGTGACCTTTCAGGTGCTTACATGATGTGCACACCTTGAGTTCATGGTAATAGAGTTCATCCCAGCCCAGGGCCATGACAGGGACCCAGAAAGGGGTCTTTATATCAAATCAGTGATTGTAACACTTTCAAAGATAATTTAATAATGAACTGAGGACTTTGAAGGCATGGGTTGTTTAAAAAAATCTAAAGCAGCTAATTTTACAAAATGAAGAAAGCTAACCATATAAATATTACAAGTGCTAAAAAGGAAGAGGAAGTGGTAGGAATAATAGGCAGCATGTCAACCTTTTTTGATGAAAGAATGATGCTGGCTGGAGTAAGGACAGGTGAAAAGAGAGGCCTTAAACTACCCAAATTTGAAGGGGTCTGAGAGGTAAGAATCAGCATGTGGAGTAGAATCTAAAAATCAATAGGCAGCTGGTGAAAGCTGAAAAGGATTGGAACATTCTGTGAATTTGGAGCTACAGAATTGATTCAAAGTTCTCTCTCTTATCAATGATGGAAAGGAGAAGCAACATGAGTAAAAATGTCAGTCCTCAGAGAATGTTCAGGTGACCTTGGAAGATTCAGCAAATGGAATGGGCCCTGTGTGTGGTGGTGGTAGGGGACTCCCTCCTGAGGAACAGAAACAGTGGTTTGCAGGTGCAGGTGTGTTTTGGGCATCACAATTCAAAAAGGATATTGACAAGCATGTTTGCAAGATATTGGAGCATGTTCACAGGAGGGCAACAAAAATGGTGAAAGGTCTAGAAACTATGCAGAGGGGCTTAGGGAGCTGGGTATGTTTAGCATGGAGAAGAGAAGGTTAAGGGGTGATATGACAGTCCTGTTTAAACATTTGAAATGGTGTGATACTGAGGATGGACCAAAAAAAGACATGAAACAATGGATTCAAACTACAGGAAAAGAGATTGCACCTCAACATTAGGAAGAACTTTCTGATGGTAATTGCTGTTCAACTTTGGAATGCACAGCCTCAGAGTATGGTGGAGTCCACTTCTGTGGAGGTATTCTGTTGGGAGTGCTTTGACTGTGTCTTTCTGCATGGCAGGGGGGTTGGATTGGATGGCCCTGGTGGTATTTTCCAACTCAATGATTCTATGATTCTATAAGCTAAGGTCAGTCATAAAAGCCCTACCCATAAAGTAAAGGAAGCAGTTTTTGCTACTTTTCAAGCAATGTTGCTCTTGCTTCTCATTTTTAACATCAAAACAGAATGGGAATTATTATGGGCACTCTCTTTTGTTTGCCAGTATAGTATTTTATAATCTCCTTATTCTGTTAGTGTACATAAAGAAATAGAACCAGGATCTTTGGAAAGCATATTTTCCTGCTCCTGTTCCTTAGAAAAGCAAATACGGCTGGCATCAAGATTCAGCCCATAGATTTCATCTTGAATTTGTTTACATTTGGTATTTGCATACTGATGTCTTTGACACCCTAATGGTTAGATTTCAAAGCCCATTTTCCCCTTTTATCTACAGCTGAATGAGACATCTCAGTAAGCAGCAGATAAAGACGGAAGTCTTTTGTCTGAAGTTGTACAGGCATGGCCAGCTGTGAAGAAAACCTGCTGAAGTTTCACAGGCAGCTTGTCTGGCTTCAACAACATGGACTATTTTTTTTTAATCTATTATTTTGGAGGAAGTGAAACAGATGGGAGAGAATACTATTTTCTTTCCCCTCTTTATTTCCCCATTATCTTATCCTTGGTTCTGGAAACTACATTTAAAATATGAATGGACGCTGCAACTAAATATACGTTGCAACATTTAAGTATTTCAATGTTTACAATGAAGTGAAGATGTTAACACTGATGTGCCTTCATCACCAACGTGACAATTTTTATTAACTGATGCCACAATAAATTGGTTAGTGCCATAGCAGTGTAACCAAGAATGTCTATATAGGTATGTATATTCACTCCTAACATGTTGGAGCTATTTTTCCAACCCAGCTGCAACCATGTACAGAACCATATAAAAACTGAAAATCAAGCAAAAGCTTTCATAATTTAAAACATAAAAGCAATTTTCCTTGGCAGCCATGCTCTGTTGAATTTTGGGGACTTCTAGTGCAATCCTAACTCAATGCTCAATCAGCACAAGCCTCCTCTGCTATCAGAAAATGCTCTTCTGTGGGGAGAACCAACCTCTTCTGGCTGACTTCAGAATCCCATTGACAGAGCAATCTTCTGGCAGAGCTGCCAGTGCCAAGCTGCCTAACATCAGCCAGCAGAAGAGCCCAAATGGGAGATAGAGAAGAAATGAAGTAATAACAAGGTTTTGTAAGATTGAAACTTCTTCTGTCCAAGGCACACAGCCACAATTTCAATACACTTTTAGGCCAAAGCAAAAGTAATCCTAAGTAATTCCCAATGCTTCTAGACTGGGAAGGTCTGGAATTCAGCAGCACAGCTTAAACTGGCATAATGTTGGCTCCTCTGCACCATTTTTTTGTGGCTAGCATTGCACTCTTTCTCACCTAGTGGAAGGAGCAAATAACTGTTTGCCTTATCTTCATAGCTCTACTTGTCCCTTTAATTTGTAGTCTGACTTTCATTCCCACTTCCCTCTTTGGTAACATTTTTTCTAGTTATTCTATGTAGAAAAAAAAATATTAGACTGTTTTGTGGTCCCAGAAATTCTCATTTGCAGGAACTGCCTCTAGTCAGTTGGATGATGGTGAAAAGTATTTTAATGATGACCATTTTCAAGAATACTGTTTAGATACAGTGTATCCTCCAACTCAGGTATATTTACAGTTATTTTGAAAACTAATTTGTCCATTTTACATATGGCGATGGTATCATTCACAATGGAAATCAGAACTGCTCCAACTTACCAATAACTCCCTATATCTTCCTGAGGCTAATGGTGGTAAAGAGACACAAATAGGAGACCACCAGCAAAAGATACTACATACCAAGGAAAGAGCCAACTTAACAACCAACTGCAGCAAGAAGAAAAGAAAGGTGCTGTTGCTAAGGGAATTCATTGCTCAGGTGTATAGAAGGAACTTTGTGCCAGTCAGACAAGATGGTTCAGAAAGTGTGCTGCCTTCAGGATGTCACTGACAAATTGATGGAGTTCATCAAGAGTAAAGAGCAGTACTCTTTTCCTCTGATTCATATGGGAACCCATGACACTTTAGAAGACATATTTGAACAGATCACCATGGACTATGAAGTCCTGGTCAGGAAAATGAAGTGTTTATAGGCACAAGTGGTATTGTTGCTAATTCTACCGGTGAAAGATAGAGGACCACAGAGGGTCAGGAAGGTACTTAAACCGAATGACTGGCTAGGCAGATGGTGTCGATGGGAAAGGTTTGGCTTCTGGGCCATCATCTTCACAATACCTTTCTAGGCTGTTGCTGCTGTTGCCCCAGTGAAGCTCCTCTCTGAATCCCTGCTGTCAACACATCTCTTGTGTAGCATCAGAATGAGGCACCCCACAATGGGTGATGCCCTCATCACTGATCACATGGCTGGGTGCCTTATTATAATGACAGAAGGAATATAATATCACCTGAGGAACTCTGCCAGGAAGGCTCTCATCCAGGAAGGGTGTGGCACTGGCCACAAGGAGAAAGGGACAGCAAAATGTGGTCTTGATCCAGATTTCAGGTGTGGATATCAAGGTGACCTCAATGTGGAACTTCCCAGGTAGGTGTGCCAAAAGCAGGGGTGAATCTGTGTCAAAAACCTGCTTATTGCACCTGGAGTTTTTTGGCACTGTAGATCAACCTTTGGTCACTAGTTCAGTTGATGGTTGGAATGCTGTGGATGCAATTTATCTGGATTTCAGTAAATCATTTGATAAGATTGCATTTGGTATTTTGTTTAGTAAACTAATGAATTATGGAATAGATGGAAACACCATCAGATGAATCCATAATAGGTTAGGAAACCATGTTCAAAAAGTTGTCATCAGTACTGTGATTCATTTGGAGCACTGCATTCAGTTCTGGGCACTTCATTGTAAGAAGGACGTAGACAAGTTGAAGTGAGTTCAGAGAAGAGCAACAAGGATGATAAAAGGTTATTTGTTCTCATATGGAGAACAAAACATATGAGAATAGGTTGAAGGAGCTGGGCATGTTCAGCCTGGTGAAGATAAGACTTTAAATACCTCACGGGCTGTTGCAAAAAGAAACGTGCAGAGTCTGCAACTTTCAAGGATAGAACAGTGATGGCAAACCTTTTAGATAGACTAGTGCTCAAACTAAAAGGCCCTCTGGCACCGGGTGTTACCCCGTGCTGGGGGTGGGACATCTGCTTAAGTCTTAATGACTAGTAAAAGTCTTAATGACTGACCCTTTTTGCAATCAATCCCAGGAAGGAGAGGGGCAGCCAGATGCCGGGTGCCCCAACCCCTTCCTGAGGACGTCATCGGAGCGCCCGTCATTGCACATGATGGGCGCTCTGATGACATCCTTCCATCTCAGTGTCCAGACACGTTGAGCTGGAAGAGGCACAAAAGAGCCACATGGCAGCTCTCCAGATGCCCCTTTCACGGCTTGTGGAAGGAGCACTATTTTAGCACTCCTTTCTCAGGCAGTGAAAGGGAGGATTGGGGCCGAGGCATGGGGCAGCCTCGGCCCCATTCCACTGCTTCCCAGGGCGGCCTATGGCCGCCCATATGCATCCCCCCTAAGTATCTTCACCTTTTGGATTTATATGCAACTTTTGGATCTATTTATTCATGTATTTTATTTATATATTGCCTTTCTCTTAAATTGAACCTAAGGCAGCTCATAAAAGATGCTTTAAAAACAGAATTAAAAACATCACATTAATACCATCACACCTACCAGCCAGCCAGCCAGCCAGCCAGAGGACTCTGGAGGACTGTGATAAGGCCTTCTTCCCACATTACACCAGAGTAGAAGACAGCTGAGCAGGTAATTGGGGTGTGGCCAGGAGTGGCTGGCCTTAAAAGTCACTCCACCACCCCCACCCCAGGAACACCTACCAGCCAGCCAGCCAGCCAGAGGACTCTGGAGAACTGTGATAAAACCCCGCCTGAGCCCATCTCTCCCCCGGCACCCAAGCAGAGGAGCAGCAGCACTTTGGACTCAGAGGACAGCTTCCGGACCCCAGCCCAAGGAGGACCATCTCTGCCTGAGCAGCCACAGCTGTTCAGGAGCCGGGAGGAGCACTGGTGGGGATAAAACCCTGCCTGAGTCCATCCCTCCCCCGGCATATTCGTAGACTGGGTGGGACTAACATTCTATCATCAGCCCTGACAGTAGTGAGGCTGACAATCACCCAGCCAAGACTATCTTCCCTGGCTGGCATCCCCACTGGGAACTTTGTATAGGGCCTATAGCAAGGCTCCTAAGGTGGGCAACGAAAAAGACCTGAGGAAGGGGTGCTTGTTAAGATCTGTTAAGTTAGTCACAGGGTTTACCATCTGCCTCCATAATATTTAGATTGGAGTGCTGGAAGTGCTTTACGCCCCTGTCACCTCAGTCTTCTAGTGGCTTTGAGCTCTTTTGCTCTTCCCAAGGCTGAGAATGAGGAGGGGCGGATATTGGAGTTGTGCTGGGAAATGGGAGGTATGGTTGGAACAGAAGGAAAACATGTTACAAAAGAAGGCGGGATCACTATTTGAAAGCTATTCTGCCTTCGGTTCCCTCTGTTTCCCAGAATGGCTTGGAGAGCAGACCAACCCACAGAACCTCACTCTGCTCCTCTGCAATGCCAGGTCAGTTAAAAACAAGACTCACATCATCCAGGATCTCCTCCTGGATGAGGATGCCGACTTGGCTTGCTTTACAGAGACCTGGCTGGGGGAGGACAGCGCTGCTATATGGGCGCAGACCCTCCCAGCCGGGTACTCTGTTAGTGAGCAGGTGAGGGGAAGTGGGCAGGGGGGGCGGAGTGGCTCTGGTTCATAAGAACACCTTGACCTTGACCAGGATACCTGTCTAGAACACAGCCCATTTCGAGTGTATGTACCTTAGCCTGAAGACCAGGGATAGTTTGGGGATTCTGCTAGTCTACCGACCACCCTGTTGTCTAGCAAACTCCCTGACCGAGCTGACGCAGTTGGTCTCAGAGCTGCTGTTGGAGTCTCCCAGACTTTTAGTTTTGGGGGACTTCAACATTCCGCTCGAGACCAATTTAACAGGCGCGGCTCGGGAGTTCATGGAGACCATGACAAACATGGGCCTATCCCAATTGGTCAATGGGCCCACACATTGTGCAGGTCATACACTCGATGCGGTCTTCAGTACGGAACAGGTATATCCGTGGGCGGAGGTGGTAAGTATCTCCTCATTGTCATGGATGGATCATTTCCAGGTCAAAACGGAACTTAGAGCCAATGTCTGCCCCTCCGGGGGCAGTGGACCCATTCGAATGGTCCGCCCTCGAAGGCTCATGGATCCTCTTAGATTCCAGAAAGCCTTGGAGAATTTAATGGTTGGGAATGCTGGTGACCCTGTCAAAGCGCTGGTTAATACTTGGAACACCGATGTTACCAGGGCTATCGACACGATCGCTCCCAAGCGCCCTTGCCAACCCGCTTCTAATCGGTGGCCTTGGTATACACCAGAGCTTAGGAAGATGAAGCGGGTTGGACAACGGCTAGAGCGCAGGTGGCAGAAGACTCGACTCTCATCTGACAGAACTCGCCATAGGAACCTTCTCCGTTCCTATCGGGAGGCAATACGTGCAGCCAAGAGAGTTTTCTCCTCTGCACGTATTGCATCTGCAGAGTCCCATCCGGCAGAGCTGTTTAGGGTGGTGAGGGAGATGATGCAGGTGCCACCTGCGCCAAACCCCTTACTTAACCCTGTGACAGCCTGCTGTGATGCATTTAACAACTACTTTACAGATAAAATCTCTCAGATAAGAGCTGACTTAGATGCCACTATTGAAACAGAGTCATCAGGCGAGGTGTCCAGCGACTCCGCCGATGTAGTTATACTGGATCAGCTCCAATCTGTGAGTACCGAGGACGTGGACAAGCTGCTTGGTAAGGTGAGGAAGACAACTTGCCCTATCGACCCTTGCCCATCATGGTTGGCCATCCGGGGGGGGATGCATTGAGGAGATTCCTCACGGATATCATCAATGCATCCTTTAGGGAAGGACATGTTCCATCTTGTCTGAAGGAAGTGGCTGTTAGGCCGCTTTTGAAAAAACCTTCCCTAGATATGAGAAACTATAGGCCTGTGCCACTGCTGCCATTCTTGAGCAAGGTGATCAAGAGGGCAGTTGCTCTTCAGCTCCAAGCTGTCTTGGATGAAACCGATTATCTAGACCCATTTCAAACCAGCTTCAGGACAGGCTTTGGGGTTGAGACTGCCATGGTTGCCTTGACCGACGATCTGCATCTGAGCATCGACAGGGGTAGTGTGACCCTGTTGGTGCTCTTAGACCTCTCAGCGGCTTTCAACATGATAGACCACGGCATCCTCTTGGACCGCCTGAGGGGGTTAGGTATTGGGGGCACTGCTCTTCAGTGGTTCTGGTCCTTCCTCTCGGGTAGGTCCCAGAGGGTGCTGCTCGGGGATTGTAGCTCCTGAAAGAGGGACCTCACTTGTGGGGTCCCTCAGGGGGTTATTTTGTCCCCAATGTTATTTAACATCTATATGAAGCTGCTGGATGAGATAATACGGAGTTATGGTGCTGGGTGTTATCAGTACGCTGATGACACCCAAATCTATTTCTCCGTGTCTCGTTCATTGGTCTCGAATTCCAATGGCATCTCTTCTCTCAATGAATGTCTTCAAGCAGTAATGGGCTGGATGAGGAAAAACAGATTGAAACTGAATCCAGACAAGACAGAGGTGCTCACGCTAGCGGCCCCGAAACCAAGAATTGGGTTGCAACCTCCAGTCCTGGATGGGGTCACACTCCCCTCCAGTGATTGTGTGTGCTCCTTGACTCGTCGCTCCTGATGACAAATCAGGTAAATGCGATGGTCAGGAGCGCCTGTTATCAGCTCCGGCTGATACGCCAGCTGCGCCCTTTTCTGGTAGTAAGGGATCTCGAGACTGTTGTGCATGCGCTGGTAACCTCACACCTTGACTTCTGTAATGCGCTCTACATGGGACTACCCCTGTACTTAGTTCGGAAGCTTCAGCTGGTCCAAAACATGGAAGCCAGGCTCATTTCTGGTACATCCAGGAGGGACCACATTACTCCTGTTTTGAGGTCCCTCCACTGGCTGCCTAGTAGCTTCCGGGCACAGTACAAGGTGTTGGTTATTACCTTTAAAGCCCTAAATGGCTTGGGTCCAAGCTATCTCAGGGACCTCCTCCTCCCATACAATCCTCCCCGCGCTCTCCGGTCCTCTGGGAGGAACTTGCTGCAGCCTCAAAAATTAAGGCTTGCGATGACCTCCCAGAGGGCTTTCTCTGCTGTTGCCCCCAAACTCTGGAATGACCTACCGGACGAGATCCATCAGCTGACATCTTTAGAAAGCTTTAGACAGATCTCTTCCAGCAGGCCTTTCCATATTAATTATCCCAGCCTTGGGCTTCCCGGCCCCCTTCTTCCTCTCGTGGCCCCATCATTTCGATGGATGAGGAACGTCTCAGAGGTTGGTGGGGTTTTGCTGTTTTATAAATGTTTTTATTTGTTATAGTTTATATTAATTGTTTTTATGTCTATTGTAATAATAATAATAATAATAATAATAAAATTTATTTCTATACCGCCCAATGGTTACCCAATCCGGGCGGTTTACAAGTTAAAACAAATTACAATAACAAGATATCCCTCCCCCCCTTAAAACAGTATTAAATAATGATACAATTAAAACATCAAACAATATAAATGAATTAAAAATTAACAATTAACAATTAAAAGGAAAAATCGTAGCAGGTAATCTCCTTGCTACTTTTGAAGAGGAGCCCGGATTGAAAGAAGGAGGGAACTGACCAGGCTGGGTCATTTAGTCTGGAAAGGCCTGCCGGAAGAGATCCGTCTTGACAGCTTTTTTTAAAACTGTCCAAAGATGTTAATTGACGGATCTCATCCAGCAGGCCGTTCCAGAGTCTGGGGGCAACGATAGAAAAAGCCCTCTGGGAGGTCGTAGAGAGCCTCGCTCTTTGAGGCTCTAAAAGGTTTCTCCCAGAAGAACAGAGATGTTTAATACTGTTTTAAGGTGGGGGGGGGGTTGGTCTTTGGGGTTATATTGTATGGGTTTTTTATGTAAGCCACTTGGATTGTTTTTTCAATAAGCGGGATACAAATAAATATTATTATTATTATTATTATTATTATTATTATTATTATTATATAACTAGTTAAAAATAAAAAAGTCATTAAAATATACTGTTAAAATATTAAACCTATTTATTTAATATAAAAATAAAATATGACACATCTAGTAAAATCAACAATAAATTAATGATTAACAGAATTCAGCCATATTCATTGAATACTCATGAAAGCCTAGCTAAACAGACAGGGCTTGGCTGACTATCAGTAATGGCTGGTGACTTTTAAAAACTTGAGGTGACCATGGCCAAATTCATTTGTGCTCAATGTTAGTTTTGCATGTGCTCATCCATAAGTCTATTCTGTCCCTTTTCTGCTTTGTTTTACATTAAAAAAAAATAAAAAAAATAAAAAGGCATTTAAATTTCAAGGAGGCCTGGCCTAAGGAATTGCTCATATTTTTTCCATTCCACATAAAGAAGCTGATTACACTTCCAGTTGAATGCTGCCGTATCCAGGTATGGGATAGCATACCTCTATCATACCTGAAGGTAATTGGAGATTTATAATAATAATAATAAATTTTATTTATAACCCGCCCCTCTGCTCGGCAATCGGGGTGGCGTACAACAAATTAAAATATAACAAAACAGTTCCATACTCCCACCACTAACCCACCCACCCCTTAAAACAGAATTAAACTATCATGAAATTAAAATCAAATCAAATTCAATTTAAAACACCAAACCATCCTGACCAAATTTCCTACATATCACAATGGCAGAAAAACTGGCAGATCACATTCGATTCTTGCCGGGCAGCTATTCCGGAAAGGCCTGCCGGAAGAGATCCGTCTTTACTGCCTTTTTAAAGGCAGCGAGGGTAGTAATAAGACGGATCTCGTCTGGCAGGCCATTCCACAATCTGAGAGCAGTCACAGAAAAGACCCTCTGGGAGGTCTGTGAAAGCCTGGTCTTTATTGGTTGTAGCAGATTCCTCCCAGAGGACCGAAGTGCTTGGAGGGGATCATACGGGGAGAGGCAGTCCCTAAGATAAGATGGACCCAAGCCATGTAGGGCTTTAAAGGTTAAAACCAACACCTTATACTGTGCCCGGAAACTAATTGGCAGCCAGTGGAGGGATTTAAGCACTGGTGTTATGTGCTCCCTCCTAGGTGTACCAGTAATTAACCTGGCTGCCATATTTTGTACCAATTGCAGTTTCCGGATTAAGCACAAGGGTAGCCCCATGTAGAGTGTGTAGGTGAACAAGTCAAGCTTTGTGGTTGGTGGTGGGGGAAACGCCCAGAGATTTCACAGTGAAAAGCCAGGGACTTTATAACAATGAAAATTGCTGCTACAGCACAAATATGCACATGTGTATATGTGCACACACAAGTATGGAAACACACAGCATCTGCCACTTTAGGTGATTGCTTCATTTTGCCTGGTAGTAGAGCCAGACCTGTTTTACATCAGGCTTCCTCTCAAACTAAACATTGGGTCTTTACAGATTGCCAGAAATAATGCAGCTTGAGGTCACTTTAAATGTCCTGGCTCAGTGCTAGGGAATCATGGGAACTGTAGTTTTTTTCTGAGACATTGGGGGGAAACAGACAGGCGGCACGGGGCCACCCCAGGAAGCTGCGCCGCGGGGCCGAGATATCCGCACACCTCGGCCCCGCGGTGCAGCTTCGCTGCCCCTGGAAGGAGCGCTAAAATAGCACTCCTTCCACAAATCGCCAAAAGTGCACCGCAAAAGGCTGCCAGCGCACCTTCAGCAACTCTTCCACTGCAGCGTGTACGGATGCTGCAGCGGGAGGTCATCCTCGGAGCGCTGGCCGTGCTGAGGGCCAGCTGCTCTGAGGACGTTTTGGGGAAGGGGTTGGGGTGCCCAGCGTGTGGCTGCCCCTCCCCTCCTTTGCTCTGAAGAAGGCGCTTTGCGCCGTCTGCTTAGCCCCATTGAGCCTTCTCTGTCAGAGAGCTCTGGTGCCACAATAAACTATATTTACATGATTCCCTAACACTGAGCCAGGACAGTTAAAGTAGTCTCAAGCTGGATTATTCCTGGCAGTCTGTAAAGGCCCAGTATAAACTATTTTGACACCGTGCTGGAACACTGAGAAAATGTAAAATTCAGTGGACCCCTAAATTTATTTCCCTGCATATGTGTATGCATGTGTGTGCTGAGTTCTGCAGCATAACCTACTGCTCCTCTGTTTCTGAAATCTTTCTAACATTCTAACACTTGGGGAAGTGTGGTGAATTGCCTCTTTTTCTAAGAATCCTTTTCTTAGACAGTCTCTGAAAGCACTGGAAATCTTTGATAAGTTATGATTTGTGTAATGGAAATCGCACTCTTCCTTGCATGTCCATCTCAGAACTGGAAAACAAAAACAGCTGTAACGGCTGGCTGTCATGTGGTTTGCTCAGATTTTCATTTGGCACAGGGTCGTTCTTCATAAAAATCAATAACCAAGAGCCTCTGGGTGCCTGCATCTGTGGCTGTGAGTTGCACACAAGGACTTTCATATAACCCTCGGGTTCCCATCATGCTGCCAAACCAAGACCATTTCACGAGCCATTAGCTGTGACAATCAGGATGTATGGCCCCCAAAGGAGTTCTGAGGGTTAAGTTTCTCAGAGCCTGGAAAATCAGATGAGTCTGTCTCAAATAAGCTGCCTATCTGGGTAACATCAAGGGTTCCCCCACGTTCCTTAATGTGGCTGATAGTTTGCATGCCTGAAAACTATATAGGAATGCAATATTTCCTACTCGATGTGTGGTTTGTTCCCTCTGCTCCAGCTGTATTTTCCTTGTCATGTTCTTGAATTCTGACACCATTTCGAACAAGCTGGTTGTGGCTGTAGAAAATGCATATTCCTTGGATTTCTTTCTCAGTTTAAAATATTATTATTAAAAAGAACACATTGCACAGAGAAAGCAAGAGAGAAAGGAGATGAGAAATATTTGGGATCTATTGACATGCTTTTTGTTTTTAAACATCTCATTTTATCAAAGTGTGGTTTGATGAGTGGCAAATGGAAAAAAGGATAGGACTTTGCTTTCCATTGCAGTCAAAATGAGGACATAAAAAACAGACCCAGTTATTACAAAGGAAGAGGGAAAGAAAGAATGATTACAACATTACTGTCACTACCTTATGGCACACTGTAAATTAAAGTTAGAGGCAGGTAGTTAAGCTTAATTTCAGTCTGATTCATTTAAGAGGTATGGTGGCTGCATTTCAACATGATTTTGTGTTGTTTTCACTCTGGTGTTGTTTTTAAATTAAAAGACATCAAAAAGAGATATATAAACAGAACATAGGAATATGATTCTTAAAAAGAGATAAGGGGGATAAGCCTTTTAAAAAATGTTTCTGGAAAAAAATCAGTGATATGACAACTGGGTTAAGTCTACTGCAGTAGAATCAAGGGTCCTTTCACACTACATACTTATCTCGCTGTGATTCCACTTTAATTGCCATGACGGTATCTCATAGAATCCTGGGGAGTTTATAGTTTGATCACATGCACCAAAGGACCTCCCTGTCTGAGCGTTCCAAAGGCCCCTCCTTCAACTGCAAATTCCAGGATTTCACAGGAGGTTGTCTTTAGCTATTAAAGTGGAATCAAAGTCTTAACTGTGTTGTGTAAAGGACCCCACAAAGCACCTTGATTTTCATGGACCTTAGCCCTCTTCATCAGATGTACCTGATGAAATCATTACAGCTGTCCAAAAACTCCTCTGTCATTTTTTTTAAAAGTTAGTATTCAAGGTGCCATAAGACACTTTTTTGTTTTTTGAAGAAAACAAGGACCATTCATTTTTCATTAATGTTGTGTCTCCTTTAACAAATTACCCATTACAATTAACAAATTACCCATAACTGATGTGCCATCAATCTCAATTTTTCTTAAAATTCTTTCCACATCTCATACCCATACTTATTTATAAGAGTTATGTGCAACTATGGGCTTCTACAGAGCGGCCCAAAGGGCTGGCCTGGAGGCTGGGATGGGGAGGGGCAGCTGCATGCCGGGCGCCCCAACCCCATGCCGGCAGCATCCGAGACGTCCAGCAGCCTCGGCCCCAATCCTCTCCTTTCCGGAGCAGCCCAGAGCCTTCCGTCTGCACCCCCCCCCCCTTATATATTGTTGTTGTGTGCCTTCAAGTCATTTGACTCTAAAGCAAACCTATCAGGTTTCTAGGCAAGTTTCTTCAGAGGGAGTTTTCTATTGCCAATCTCTGAGGCTGAGAGAATGTGACATGCTGAACGTCCAATGTCCAAACCATTACACCATGCTAACACTCACAATTATAGCTATAATTCTTTAAATATATAAAGTATGATATATAAAGAAGCTATATATACCATACCTTATATATTTAATGATTTATAGCATTTCCCCTACTCTTCATCTGCAGTGGGTCCAGCAGAAATAAGAAACAAGATTGATGCTGCCCACAGGTATACCACCTGAAAGATACAAACATGAAAAGAAAAATCTCTAGAAAGGAAAAGGAAAACAAACACACTCACTCAGGCACTATTTTCTTGAGTTACAAAGTTGAGTAGGTTTTCAGCAAATAATGGGACCAAATCTCATAATTTCCAGTGTTTCACAGATGAAAACCAGGACTCATGTGTCCAATCAAAATCTGAATGTGGTCAAGATGGCAAAAGTTATTAATGAAAAAGAACAAACAAGCTAGAAGAGGCTGCAGCGGTTTTGTCTCAGCTTACTGGGAAGGACAAAATTCCACTCCTGCTGAGTTGAGTGAAAACTACTTTTGCACTTCAGTTTACAGCAATTGAATTAAGCTGGGGACAAAGGAAGGAAGTGGGAGGAAGAGAGGTAAACTGGGTTATTTTAAAAGCAGCTGAAAAATTGGAATGGCAAAGGCTCATTTGGGACTTTCCTTGACAAACTAGGGACTGTTGGAGGGTTTGAAATCTAAGCACAGTGGAACTTCTGCTAATTCCTTTGAGTCAGTAGGATTCAGTGCTGACAGATGGTTGGGCTTTTTTGTGCTGTATCCAGTTGTGATGGAGGGTGCCTTACTGGCTGGCACATCTCTTTCTTCTGTTGTTGTTGCATACCCCCCCCCCCCAGCTAACGATTTGGCAGGGACACTTCCAATTAATCATCAGCAGAAGGGAACACAAGGGCCTCTGCAATGGCTCCTGTTATGTACAAACATAACAATTATGCTTGCTGTGCATCATTACAGCAGCACCAAGTCTAATCAACAAATCATGGCTTGCTATTGCTAGGTTATTGTGAAACATACAGAAAAAAATCCCACAACTATCTCTCCTGTTCCTGGCATGGAACCCTCTCCACCAAATAATAATCAAATAAGTAAATAGTTAACAATTTGTTGCTTTAACTCCCATGGTTCAATGTTATGGAATCCCTCTAATACAAACACTAATTTTGACCTGATTATCTCAAATACAATATGTTCTCATGACTCTTTTGCAAGATTTTTTTTTCAATAAGGCATTAGGGATGACCTCTTCCACACAAGCAAACACACATAAAGATGGATAATGAATAAGATACAATGTAGTTGTAGTACATTGTATCTTATTTACACCACCGGGTAAACGGCAGTGTTCCTGAGGCCGTGGAGGACTGTCCTACATCTTGCAGTCCTCCGGAGAACAGCTGAGCGGCCGGAGTCTCCCTGAGCCGCCCCACCTGCGCAGCTGGGAGAGGAACTGTGGCGGGGATATAAACCCACCTCCCACCATCTCGCCGGCACCACCGGGTAAACGGCAGTGTTCCTGAGGCCGTGGAGGACTGTCCTACATCTTGCAGTCCTCCGGAGAACAGCTGAGTGGCCGGAGTCTCCCTGAGCCGCCCCACCTGCGCAGCTGGGAGAGGAACTGTGGCGGGGATATAAACCCACCTCCCACCATCTCGCCGGCACCACCGGGTAAACGGCAGTGTTCCTGAGGCTGCGGAGGACCGCCCAACACCCCTCAGTTCTCGGGGAAACTGCTGTGAGAACATTTGAGCGGTTGGGGGAAGAATTTTTCCCAGCTATTATATAATTTGTTTTTTATATTGTATATTTTATTAATTGTTTTTTAAATCATTATGTCATTTGTATTTCATTTGTTTTGGGGGGGTGGGGGCAGGAAGGAGGGATGAGACTTGCACTGATTATATTGTTGATGTTTTAAATGTTGTACGCCGCCCCGATTGCCTGGCAGAGGGGCGGGATATAAATAAAAATTATTATTATTATTATTATTAGTACAACCTCCTAACATTTGTTAGCCTCTGAATTTTTGAATTGTATTTATATTCTACCAATGGTCAAGGTGGAATGCTATTCAGGTATAGACCAGCCCAGTCCAGCTGTAAGAATTTGGATATAGGCTGTAATTCTGTGCAGGTTAAACCCAGAGTGGTTTATTGGTTTCAGTATTGAACTAGGATTCCTAGAGAATGGGGTTAAGGTCCCTATTTGGCCATGAGTGGCCTTGGGCAATTCACACTCTCATCCTCAGAGGGAACAGTGGCAGTGTCTTCTAAATAAACCTTGCAAAAAAAAAAAAACCTCTTGAAAGGTCCACCTTAGGGTCCCCATAAGCTGGAAATGAATTGAAGGAACACAACAACAACTGTGCAGGTTGGACAGGTATAGCTTCACTTACAGATTAAGTTGGCATTAAAAAAAATTGATAATGTGTGCATTTTTTATGATTCATACAAGGACTTTTTGTCAACATTTGCTAAGAACTATTTGTGCAAAACCTTTGGAGGAGGATTACACAAAAACAATGTTTTATGTCCTGCAAAGAATATTGTACTTTGTGAAAAAATTGATTTTGTGTGTGTGTGCGTGTGTGTGCACCCTCCTTTTATCAAATCTTCACAAAAAAGTCCCAACATGCATATTTTTGAAGTTCTTCCATTGGGGTGTCTTGATGCATTCAAGATTCTCTTTCTTGTGAAAGAATATTCCTTTATATCATTTGAGTATGGTTTTCTGGGAAGAAATCCCACTGGACTCAATGGGGTTTACTTCCATTTCTAGATAGACATGCATGGAATCATGCCATAAAACACACTCCCTGCTCTGGTTTAGGAGGAAATCCTACTGACTGCCACTTTCCTCTGAGTAAAACTGCATAGGTTTACACTACGTGATCCTCTGAAAGCAGTGAGACTTTAATCACAGCTAACGTGAGCTGGATAGGGGCAGTGTCTCTCCCTTTGCCCACAGTAGCATTGTTGTAGCCTTCCTGGTTTGTCCTTTGTCTCTTTGCCTGCTAATTTAAGAGAGGATTTGTCTTATGTCATTTATCAACCTATTTATTCCTTGCCCCAACATCTGACCACATAATGAAGAGGAGGACGTGTATCTGGCAAGGAGTGTAGGAAAATGCTGGAATGGTCTCCTTGTTATTCTTTGAGTCTGATGTTAACACAATATTTCTGGATGATGTGATTTTAAGAAACAGCAAAGGCCACTAGCTGGGTGTCTGCCCTGTTTGAAACAAGCAGCTGCACATTTTCACATCCCATCCAGCAAAGGCTGCTCCTGTAATAGCCTCCAAAAATGCAAACCTTTCTTTGCTGTTGAATAAATCTTTACTTGACCAGACAAATGTGGGTCTGAAGGGTGATTCCACAGTAGACCTCCTCTCACACTTTCTTTCCATCTTGGGCTTTTTTGAACCTACTTATGCATTGGGAGTGATACAGCTAAAGTATATAAATAGAGTAAAAAGCTCGACATTTAAAATAAGGAAACTTTAGTGCTTAATATTTTCGTTGGTTGTGGGGTTTTTTAAATGACCCAGTCTTCTGGGAAGCCACACCTTCTGACCTCAAAATTCTGTTCTTTAAAACTGAGAGCTGTCAACGGGAATTAAATTTATGATGGTTGGGTTCTGGGCTGTACCACTTCAGTATGCACATGGGGAAATGATGTTTTTCAATGCTCCTTTCCCATAAAAGATCCCCTGTACATAATAAAGTAGGATACCAGGGAGAATTGTATCTGCTGCTGTGGTAATGTACTACGTGTAGTGAAGATTTTTTTGTTTGCTTGTGTTTTCCCCATGTTATTTTATAAAGCGAGACACATTCAAAAATATGACACAGCATGGTCATCTGCTTTCACTCTGAAATGGTTTGAACATGAGAAAACTTTATGAGAGAAGAAGGGAATCTCCACTTGATTTCTCCACATGTGAAAAGAATTACTGATTTGAGCCTTCACACTAGAACTAAACTCCAAGGCACATTAGCCCAATACAGATGTGATAATATACATTCTTTACTTAAAAGTATCAATAGTAAGATAAATCAATTAAGTTGAAACATTTTTCAGGCTGGCCTCACACTTTATGAGAGTACAAAGGTCCCACCTGACAGCCACCCTGTCCCTTGGCTTAGCTAATAGCAGTGCTTCCATCCAGAAATTTTCCTCCCAACTTAAATTTTCCATAGTGTCATGGAGTGAAACTGCAGTGGTCTCTGTAAGATATTGTGATATATTCAAGTGGTGGGTGGTTTCCCAGTATCAGCCACTGTCACCAGCAAAGCCTCCATGCTGGAACAACAGAAAGGTCAGGAAGGTTAAAGTCAGAGCTTGGAAGTAGCACTTTAAAAATAATGATGTTGCTTATAACAAGTTCCTCTTTTGAACAAGGTACAACATTGTTGTAACATAAAATTCTCCAAATTTTTGAATGATAACATTTATTTTTTATTCTACAAATGTTATGAGTGAGATATTCTTCCCATTAACCTGGTTTTTAATGTATAAAATAATGAATTTGGATTTTTTTAGCAACAATAATAGCAACAAATTATATTTTGGGATTCTATAACAAGTCACATATTGAAATACCTTTTTTTAAAAAATGTTCCAAGTTATTTGTTATTCTACAAATGTTATAGGGGGGATTTCCCCCACTTTAATTGGGTTTTTTAATGAATAAAGTAATGACTTTGAACTTGTTTAGTAACAATAATAGAACAAATTATATTTTGGGATTCTTTAAAAAGTCACATAGTGAAATGACTTTTTTTTAAAAAAAAGGTTCTACGTTTTGGCCTAATTTGGCATGGGTAATATTCGGGCTTCAAGGTGTTTGGGCCTGAGAACATTCTTGAGGGATCTATTGCTGGCTTCTGCCCAGGGAGCTTCCACACTATATAATTATAGCTCTGTTATTCCATATCTGTGGAATTCTGGGATTTGCAGTTAAATTCCTCAGTCAGTGAGTTCCTCTGATGTCTCAAACTGCAATCCTCCCAGGAGTCCATAGGACGCAGCCATGGCAGTTAATCACAGTCCAATAACTGTGTAGTGTGAAAAGGCCCCTTGTGCATCACCAAAAATACAGTTGGCCCTTTGTATCCATGGACGTAATGATGGCCTGAAAATATTTTTAACATATGTAGATTCCAAAAAAATGAACCTTGATTTTGCCATTTCATATAGGGGACATCATTTTACTACCCCCCATTGTATATAATGGGGCATGAGCATCTACTGATTTTGGTATTCATGGGGGTCCTGGAACCAAACTCCAGGGAATACCAAGAGCTTACTATACTGGAATAGCCATAGTTGACAATATGCTAGATAGCTGGTGTTAAAATATTGAACTCAGAATATCTTGTCAACATATTATATATTATCCAAGCACAATGGTGTTCAGATCTTAACCTTTCCCCCCTTCATTCTAAAATGTAAAGAGATGTCTACAGCTACAGTAGAATCCCACTTTTTCCTGACTCAAGCTATATTGCATTATTTACAACAGACATGCTTTTGTAACTCAGCAGTAAAATCTGTTTTTCCAGCCCTCCTTCACCATCCCCCATGTCAATTTTGCTTCAAAAACAAAACAAAAACAAAAACCTTCCAGACAGACAGAGGATGAGGAGGAAGAGGAAGAGATGGGTGGGCATAACGTGACTTTGTAAAAAGGAGCTTCCTTATCAAAGATTCTGTTAACTGAAGATTGCCTGTATTTACTTATTTTTTTTTCTGCCAACTTTCTGCTAAGAAAGGTACTCAAGGCTTTTTTGTAATGTCTCAAAAGGATTAAACAACATGGAATTGTTGGGCCACACCTATCACAGCCAATTTTATGCCCCCCTGCCCTGTTCAAGGGTATTTGTTGCTACTGCAATAAATATATTGCAATAAAATATATTCTCTAGGGCCTGTTTGAAACCAAACTGTGAATAACTGTAGTTTTTGTACTTGATGAATAACATGACATAACCATGGAGCATTATCTCAGGTTTTGGCCAGGAAACCTCAGGGCCTGAGTGAGTCCTAAACTGGCTGCTATTATTATTATTATTATTATTATTATTATTATTATTATTCCACATCTTTCTAGATTGGAACTCAAAGTGGCTTGCAACAATTTAAAATGTCCACAAGATATAAAGTTAAAACACAATTAAATAATCAGGAAAAACCCCAGGTTAAACCATATATCATTAAAATAAACACACACAGACACACTGCAACACATCTGAGTTAGGGAGCTGAGTATGCTTGTCCTGGAGAAGAGAAGGTTAAGAGATAATATGATAGCCCTGTTTAAATAATTGAAAGGATAAAACAAGTGTGTTTTCTGCAGCTCCAGAGACTAGGACATGCAGCAGTGGGTTTAATCTACAGGAAAAGTGATTCCACCTAAATTTTAGGAAGAACTTCCTGACAGTAGGAACTGTTCAACAGTGGAATATGTTGACATGGAGTATGGTGGAAACTAGTATTATACTCTCCTCTGCAGAGGAAAGAACGTGTCACAGTGTACCCTAATAGAGGAAAGAACATGTTACAGTGTATCTCAAACTCTAGAAAGGCGCCAAACCCTTTCCTTCCATACATGCCCATGGGTGGGGAGACACCTGCCTTCCAGGCCTAAAAGGCGTGACATTTTGAAAGAGCTCTCACTGCTTTAAACAAATCATTCACCATACATGGCTGTAATTTCATTCCAGAACCCATGGTGGTGGTGATGATTTTCCATTTTTTGATTATTGTTTTTTCTGCTGCTCTGCCTAGGCTTCAAAAAGTTTTCTTTTTCTTTCTAGCTTACCCAATAACTGAAGCATATAATACATTTCCTCCAATCTTAATACCACTTCTCTTGATGCAGCAAACCTTCCTGTTTTACTGAATATAAATACATACCATAATGATTTTTAATGAATTCTAATGACTTAATTTACTAAAGCATTTTTTTCAACATTAATTGAGGAGCCTAACATTACATGAAATCACTAGAAAAATCTAGTGAATTAATAACTTAATTAGCCAGAATTCCAAAGTCCAGCCACTCATGTGACATGATGTCATATCTGATTGCAGCTGCATCCACTAGCCATGTTTGACCTTTATCAATGAGAGGGGATTGAGACTATCCCCTAGGGACGTTATCCCACGGGGCCAAAAGCAGCAAGAATCCACCAAGAATCCGGCGCTATAGCGCTAAATGTTTCTGACTGATCCCACGACGTCGCTAAGAATCCACCAAGAATCCAGCGCTATAGCGCTAAATCTTTCCAGCTGATCCCACGACGTCGCAAAGAAACCGCTAAGAATCCGGCGCTATAGCGCTAAATTTTTTCGACTGATCCCACGACGCTGCTAAGAATCCGCTAAGAATCCACTCGGAATGCAGCAACATTCACGTTCTTTTGAATGCCTGGTCTCACCGGGCATTGCAATTGCGCGAGCTGATTCTTAGCGCTATGAAAGCGCTAGCGCCGTGGGCTGGCCATTTCCATCTCTGGGGGTTGCTATCGCTATAATAGTGGAATCATGCTTATGTTGCTTTCTTGCCACTTTCTTGCCACTTTGAGAGCAGCGTGGGATAAGGTCCTAGGTAAGTGAACCTTGCCATGTTCCATCACAGTTTTGATTTAAACACACATACACAGAGAGAGACACAGAGAGAGCAACCTTTCATTCTTCTAAAAAGATCTACTTTTATCACACATATATGAGGTTAACCATGCTTGAAAACCTTTATGGGACAGATGCCTAAGTTCAGGAACATTTCCCATAACCTCTACTCTACACAGGACTTTTTCACACGGGAGGCAAGCATCCTCCTCCTGTCTTTAAATCACCATTAAATTCTGTTAATAGCATGGCTGGGGGGGGGGGGGGAGAGAGATTATAACATCCCCATACTCTTCTCCCGTTCTTGTCCCATCTGTAAACAGTAATGGAGATGTCATTTGGTGTTAATGGAAGTTTATGTTAATACCAAAAGACAGGTCCATTACTGTTTACAGACAGGACAAGAACAGGATAAGCACAGAGGAGTGTGATAATCTTCCCCCTGATCATGCAATTAGGAAGATTTAATGACAATTTAATGACAGGAGGAGGACTCTTGCCTCTTCCGTGTGATAATCTCCAAAGTCTTTCAAAAGATAACAGGAAACCTCAGCACACATGAAGCTCTGGATTGCAGCCCCCCAAAACATAAAAATACAGTTGCTTTACTACAGATGCATTGAGAGAAAATGCCATTGACTGCAATTATCTCAAAATTAGAAAATAAGCATTTGGAATTTGTGCCTGTTCCAGTTTCTAAATCTGTCTCAATTCAAAAATGTGTTATGACGAAAACTTGGCCAACTTTAATAAAAGCAGGTATTTTACAGAGATTTGGTTTCACCAAATGCCATTTGGCGGAGTCCTGTGGAATGTTTAATATGACATTGTTCTTATCAAGCAGCTCAGCCTGAGACAGCTCCTTGGAAACTTTGCTTGCATTTATTAAAAGCGTTTGGAAGGTTGCACAGGAGAAAATAAGGTCAAACATAATAACATCCATATTTTGCTGGAGGAGCTGCCTGGACTTTCCCACCTGCTGGATAATTTTAATGCGGCATATTTTGCCTGTAACTATTGATAAGAACTCTCAAGCATACAAAAGCCTACCTGACAGTCCTTCTAGTCCATTTGGGATATTAAGTAAGCATTTGCATATTTTAGCTATTTTTGAAGGATGAGGTATAGATACTATTGTTAATGCTAGTTAATAGACTGAGCCAGAGGGTAGAATGAAATGTCCTTTTTAAAGGGGAACAAAGTGTTGGGGGGAGTTATACAAGACTATGCCCAGCCTGTGAGTGGAGGTTAGTAATTTACTGTGAATTCTGTGAATGCCATTGAGCTCAATTTCCAGCTAAGGTAAGGAGTCTAGAATTGCAACTTTAAAGTATTGACCATTAAACCAGGCTCAAATGTGGAATGGTGATAATGGTGTCATTCACACTACGTTATAAACCAGTTTGCAAACTGGTTTAAAAGGAGGTCATTCACACTTTCATTGGGTTTTCCCAATCCAAATTCAGGGGCCCTGGGTGCAAATCCCCCTTAACCCAGTGCTTTTGAAAATAAGGCATTTTGCGTGTCTTTTCAAAAGAACTGTGTGTGTGTGTGTGTGTGTGTGTGTGTGTGTTTTTACCAGCCGCAAATGGGAATTTGCTGTTGATTCAATTCAGAGCACATGAAGGGAAGGGTTAATGTTCAGGAAGTGGATCATGCCCACCACTTTGCTCTTTTCCTGCCAGCCAAAGCCATAGTCATGGAGGATGTTCTCAGAACATCCCATTAGACAATATACTTAAAAAAACAAAAAACAAAAACCAGATTATGTATATATGTGCTATTGCATTGCTGCAGTAGGCAGTACCTTTAAATACTGGCATCTTTGGTATGACAAAGGTGTGCCAAAAAAAAAAAAAAAGTCAGTGGGGGTGGGGGGCTAGGGTTCTTCAGAGGGGCTTGCCATCCCCATCCTCTGAGGCTGATGGGGGGAAATCTCCCCAAGAAGAAAGCTATCATGGGGGTTTCTTGGCAAGGAGACCTCTGAGGGGTTTGCCATTCCCATTCTCTGAGGCTGATGGGGGGGGGGGGGAGATTTGCCCAAACAATGTTATGTAGATGCGCATCATTTGATTGACAGTCTAAAAAACCCTGAGAAAGATCGAAATGGAAGCTCCATTTTAAACTGAAACAAATGGTAATGTGAACGTCAACAGGATTAAATTGCCACAGAGAGATTTGATTAAGGTAAATGTAGTGGGTATCTCCCTAGATCTATTCGACATAAAAACGTGACTGTGAATGCAGCCAATGATGCTAAACACTCTTCAAAACACTTTCTACTCACCTTGCTTATCTTTAAAATGAGTAGGTGATTAATTATATTGTCATCTATGTTATCTATCAACAGGAGGGGAAGATGGCTCAGTCTGAGGGATATTAATTGCCTGTTTGGTGCACAGAATAAGCCTTGAAATTCAGAGTTTCTCATCTGTCCAGGACTATTCTCTCAGGGTTTCCAAGCACTCAAGAAATACTTCTTAATTTTTTCCCCAAAATATTTGCAAATACTTTTTCGCCCCTACATTCCCTTACTGTAATGTTGATAGGAACTTAATCCCAGGATAAAGTCTTGCAAACACTAGAAAAGACAGAAATACTTAGGGCCATTGTAGACCAGCTCAAAGGGCCGGCCTGGGGGGTGGAGTTGGGGTGGAGCAGCCACACATTGACCACCCCAGCCCCATCCTGATGCCGTCCTGACGCCACATGGCCGTACGCACAACATACAGCATCAGGACACCTTCCCGGCACAGCATTTAAACATGCTGTGCCGAAGGGTGAGGATGAGCTGTGGCACCAGTTCTTGGGGTGGCCTTTTGCTGCCCCTAAAAGGAGCGACATTTTGCCGCTCTTTTAGGGGCAACAAAAGGGAGGATTGGAGCCGTGGCATGCGGTTGACACAGCCTCAATCCACCGCTCCCTGGGCCAGCTCTCTGCTGTCCCAAATGGCCGGTCTGCATCAGCCCTTAGCCAGGTGGAAGCCAAAAGGAAAAGAAAGAGACCATATTATAGGTGGATAGAGAGCCAGTGTATTGTAGTGGTTTGAGTGTTGAACTATTACTCCGGAGACCAGGATTCAATTCACAGCATGGGCATGAAACCCACTGGGTGACTTTGGGCAAGTCATATGCTCTTAGCCTCTGGGGAAAGCAATGGCAAATCTATGAACAAATGTTGCCAAGAAAACCCTTTGATAGGTTTGTCTTAGGATTGCCATAAGTCGAAAATGACTTGAAGGCACACAACAAGACTCAATCAAGGAAGCCACATCCCTGAGTCTACAAGTTCTGAACAGGGCTTTGGATAACATGGTGACTTGGAGATCTTTCATTCATGGGGTTGCCATAAGTCAAAGTTGACTTGACAGCAGTTAACAACAACAACAACAACAACAACAACACACTTGAGACCATATTGTTATGATAGGCAAGAGAAAATGCATAAAACCCCATGACACAATCCATAAGCTGAAAAGCACTCTGTGTGTGGAACTTGGCTTTCTACATGATATTTTCTCTCCTCATGAGTAACTCAGCTGAGGGATGACAAACAGCTAATAAGCAGGGAAGAAGGGATTCCACAGCCCCTAATTTTACCATCTCCATCTATTTTCCAATAGGGAAGTACCTGGCAAGATGCTCACAGTCTATATAGAAAGGACCCTTAGGCCATATCCAGCTCATGAGCTAGAGGTTCCCATATTTATGAGGTATTCAATTTCCTGGAAGTAAGCTCCAGTTGGACTTCAGTTTGAATAAATGTATGTGGCCTTCTGCTGTTAATTGAGTGTATACAGCTACTGCAGATCTCACAACACTTGCTGTGTAAAACAGAACAGAAGAAATCCCAGTAATAGATTCCATAGTGCTGAAACTGCATGTGTTTTCAGCCACTTAGGTAAAGTGTGAAAATATGATGTATGTAATATAATGAAATCTAGTGCATATCTGTTTAAATGACAGTGATTAAAAAAATGTAACAGCAAAACCCTAAGGAATAAATACATTAAACCTACAACAGCAACTAATTCTCCTTATTTTCCCCAATATAGCCCTCTCCTGCCACCTGGAGGAAGGGAGATATAATGTATCCCCTTGTCATTGTTACTTTGCACAGTTGTACAAGAATACCAAGTCATGGCTGCCTTCTTGTTAAAATATTTTCCCATTCGTTTTTTGTATGCAGCCTTTCATAGGAAGGTTTATAACATTTGAACAATACAATATAGCTGCTCATCTGTGTTCATCACACCCAATATAGCTCTGTATCCATCTATGGCCAGGTTTTTGGGGCTGGGCAAGGGCCCCTATTTGATCTAGGGACTGTGAAAATTGGGCTTTCTAGCAAGAAGCAGGCTCAGGGAATAAAGGCTGATCTGTCTAACTTTTGTCGGATACTCTCACTGGCCTACTGTCTGCTCAGCAGTGTCTGGTTACGTAAGAGTGCATGGCAACACTAGAATGACCCTCTCCTTCCCTGAAATTTTGCTGTGGACAATAGCACTACAAGCATCTCTGATAGTCCTTCTGCTGTTCTTTGCTTCAAGCTTCTTTGGTCTACTGTCATTCTACCTGGATCCAGTCTCAGGATAGCTACTATTCCTTCTGCTGCTTTATGTTCTCCTTTTGCTCATTATGGCCCCCATAGACTCAAAAATGCACACGTGGAGCAGTGGTGTCCACAACCAGTGTCATCCAGTGCAGGGGGGGGGGGCAATGGTTGCAAAAAGTTCATGCTCATCCTTCTCTTTCCCTGCTGCCATGTCCTCCTCTTGAGGAGGCAGCTGAAGCTGCACTGAAGCCTGAAAGGGAATGCTCACCCTTTCTCATCCCCCCCCCCCAGGGGGAGGAGGAAATTGTTTCCAAAGGATTAGCTAATTTTAGTGAAATTCTTGTGTCAGGGTGTCATTCTTACACTTGTGCTACAGTGTGCATGCAGGATTATTAGCTAAATAATAATAATAATAATAATAATAATAATAATAAATTATTTATTTATAGCCCACCCAATCACAAAGAATCCAGGCAAGTTACAACAATAAAAATACATAGAGTACAATAGAATTAAAAAATTAATCCCTTTCCAACCCCCTCCCAACCCAATGCTAAAATTACAATTAAACAAACATTATTTAAAAACAAAAATTCAAAAGTTTAAAAAGGGAGATAATTGGTGGATAGAGCGACGTAGATCACCTTGTGCCGGGAGAGAAACTAAGCTGGGAAGGCCTGCCGGAAGAGATCCGTCTTAAGAGTGAAGGCTCTAAGAGTGGAGATGTGATGGATCTCCTCTGGCAGGTCATTCCACCGCTTTGGAGCAGCAGTGGAAAAGGCCTCTGGGTGACCGATATAAGCCTAGATTTTTTTTGGCTGTAGAAGATTCTTCCCTGAGGACCTTAGTGTGCGGGATGGACAATACGGAAGAAGGCGCTCCTTTAAGTATTCTGGTCCCAAGCCATGTAGGGCTTTAAACAGGGGTAGGCAACCTTTCCCCTTTAAGGGCCGAGGGACTTCAGTTCCTAGAAGCCTCAGCCATGTTGGCCAATAGACCCATGATGGCCAATAGCTGCTGGGATTCTGGGAGCTGAAGTCCCTCGGCCCTTAAAGGGGAAAGGTTGCCTACCCCTGGCTTTAAAGGTAATAACCAACACCTTGTACCTTGCCCGGAAACTAATTGGCAGCCAGTGAAGGGACTTCAGGACCGGTGTTATATGGTCATTACGGGAAGTACCCGTAATCAATCTGGCTGCCATATTTTGTACAAGCTGAAGTTTCCGAACTTGGCCCAAGGGTAGCCCCATGTACAGCACATTACAAAAGTCTAATCGAGAGGTTACCAGTGCATGTACTACTGTTTCAAGGTCTCCCTGCTCCAGGAAGGGGCGCAGCTGGCATATCAGCTGAAGCTGATAACAGGAGCTCCTGACTGTCGCATCCACCTGAGCTGTCAAGTGGAGCGATGAGTCAAGGAGCACCCCCAAGCTGTGCATAGAGTCCTTCAGGGGAAGTGTGACTCCGTCCAGAACTGACTGACATAACTCCATTCCTGGGTTTGGGTTTCATATGACAAGTACTTCCATCTTACCTGGATTCAGCCTGAGTCGGTTTTCCCTAATCCAGTCCATTACCGCCCCAAGACAGGCATTCAGAGAAAAGATGCCATCCTTAGTCACTGCTTCAGTCTGAGACATAGAGAAATATATTTGGGTGTTATCAGCGTACTGATAACACCCTGCCCCCTCCGGATGATCTCATCCAGTGGCTTCATCTAAATGTTGAATAGCATTGGGGACAGAATTGCACCTTGAGGGACACCCGATTTGAGCTCCCTCTTGGTCAAACAACTGTCCCCAAGCAATACCATCTGGAACCTACCCGAGAGGCATGACCGGAACCACTGCAAAGCAGTGCCGCCAATACCCAACTCTCTCAGGCAGTCCAGAAGGATACCATGGTCTATGGTATCAAAGGCCACTGAGAGGTCTAAGAGCACCAACAGGGTCACACTTTCCCTGTCAATGCCCAGACGGAGATCATCGACGAAGGCGACCATGGCAGTCTCAACTCCGTATCCTGTACTGAATCCGGTTTGAAATGGATCCAGAAAATCAGTTTCCTCCAAGACAACTTGTAGTTGGTTGGCAACCGCCCTTTCAATCACCTTGCTCAAAAATGGCAACAGAGAAACAGGTCTATAGTTGTTTCTATCCAGGGGGTCCAGGGAGGGTTTTTTTAAGAGTGGTCTAACGACTGCCTCCTTAAGACAAGAGGGCAGGGACCCCTCCATGAAGGATGCATTAATTATGTTTTTCAACAGCAACTTGATGGCATCACCCTCCTAGACTGCCAGCCAAGTTGGGCAAGGGTCGAGAGGGCAAGTCGTCTTTTTCAAACTACTAAGAAGCTTGTCCACGTCTTCAGTACTTACCGACTCAAATTGATCCAGTCTAACAGTAATGGTGGAGGCACTGGATACCCCTCTAGTTACTACTGACTTAAAGTTGGCATAAAGCTCTTATCTGAGACATTTTATCTGTGAAATAATCACTAAAAGATACAAGGTATCTGAGAGACGTTTGTGAGAGAGGGTCCTGTTTTTATAACATAATAATTTTTCTTTGGCATTCAGCAGTCTCCCTGGTTTTATGTGCCTTATTTAAAGCCCAAGGAAATAAATCATGATGTCAATCCGGTGATGGGATTTTTAGAATGTACTCACATAACCAGTGGAGATTTCTTAGGTATTCACTTCTCATTCAGCAAATGATTCAGTGGATTTTCTGTAGATGGGACTAGCAATTGGATTTAATCTTTAGCAAGTTGGGAAGGTTGCAGAGTCACAGAGAGGAGTATCTCAGAAAGGGTTGGGGGTTGGGAGGGGGTGGAAATATCTTCAAAGGCAGAATGAAATCCGACCAAAATACTATCAAAGAAAGTGAAAGGAAATCTGTAAGCATCCTGATGCTGAAGCTGAAAAATAAAAGCCCATTTTGTGAAAGATCAGCAATTTCAAGAAGATGGAGGGAAGGTTTTGTAAAAGTGTTATTTTATTGTTCAGACATTTTATTCACTGGCCTCATTAGAATGTAATTCTAAATGACAGTTTACCATTATGTATCAGCTATAAGCTGATGTGCTGTCCTTCCTTTCCCCTTATTCAGTCTCCAAGATGAGATCAGAAGGTTTTACTTCTTATTTTTTAAGAAGCTACAATTCAGAAACATAGAAAATGTGGCTTGTTTTAGCTCTGGTCTAGTGAAGCTATGGTCTAATGAACCCAACATCAAGCTGTATTTTAATAAATTGCCTTGTTTCAATAAACTATAGTTAAAATTACCCACAGATTAAGAATAAGACATAATGCTTAACTGCTTTTAGTTGAAAATAAATGTGAAAGTTTCAAAACTCGCCTTCATCACCATACTTGAAGAGGAAACCTGAGGGGGAAACACACAAGCCTGAAGCTTGTTCGTGTAACACTAAACCAAAGTAACACTAGGTCCAACAAGGCCATTAAGTACAGATTCATTTTCTCCAACTTACTGCAAAAACAAACATCTCCTTCCAGTGAGACAATAATGTCATATTTCACTTTGTAAAGCATTTCATGTAAGTAGAAGCCCTAGTATTAATGACACTATCATTGTAGGATTAAAAAAGAACACTTGTCATATTATGCAGTAGAACAAAACTTTGCATAAGCCTTCAGATTTTATGGGTCTGGATCTGCAAAGACTTTCTCCTTTCTTTCCTTTGAAAAATATGCCTCTGTACAAACTTGTTTTCCTGGATCCTTCCAGGAAACTATATACAACAACAGTGGTACTACTGACCAATGACACTCTCTTTTCCTTTTCTAAAGCCACATCTTGAAATGGGTTGCCTGCGTAATTTTTTACTATGTTAAAAGGGGGGGGGGGGAGTTGTACATAATGGCTTGAATTCTTTTGATAGTCCCAACTGAAATAAACCCACTGAATGAATGAGTTTTACTTAAGTGTTGAGTCACCATTCAACAGGTGATTAATTCTGGCAGGGAATCCCATAGGATTCAAGCCAGCATTTGCTATGGCTTTTAATGCTACCATAATGGCTATAAATGTTTCTATACTGCTTTTAATTCTTGTTTGTTATATTATTTTATTTATTTTTTTGTTACGTGCCCTCAAGTCAATTTCAACTCATGGTAACACTATGGATGAGACATCTCCAAGACCCTCTGTCCTCCACTGATCTGCTTAATTCCTGCAACAGCATAGCCGTGACCTCCTTAATAGAGTCCATCCATCTGGCATATGGCCTTCCTCTTTTCCTACTTCCCTCCACCTTTCCCAGCATTATTTTTTTTGTCTTTCCAAACTGTCCTCCATTCTCATGATGTGTCCAAAGTACGCCAACTTGGTCATCTTGGTCATCTTTGGTCATCTTGGCTTCTAGGGAGGTTTCCAGCTTGATTTGCTCTAGGACCCATTTGTTTGTCTTTTTGGCTGTCCATGGGATCCTCAGCACTCTTCTCCAGTACGACATTTCAAATGCATTGATTTTCTTCCTATCATCTTTCTTAACTGTCCAACTCTCACATCCATAAACAGTAATAGGAGATATAATGGCTTGTTTGATTCTAACTTTTGTTCTGAGTTTTATATCTTTGCATTTTAGAATCTTTTCTAGTTCTTTCATAGCCACCCTCCCCATTCTTAGGGCTGATGCAGACCGGCACAAAGGGCCAGCCTGGGGGTGGAGTTGGGGTGGGGCAGCCACATGTCAACTGCCCTGACTCTACCCAATGCCGTCCTGATGCCACACACCTGTCTGCACGGTGTGTAGCATCAGGACGCCCTCGTGGCGCAGTGTGCACACACGCTGCACCAAAAGGGCACAAAACAGCTACTGTGGTGGTTGAACAGACAGGGTGAAAGGATGCAGCCTTGTCTGATTCCTTTGCCAATTGGGAACCATTCTGTTTCTCCGTGTTCTGTTCTGAGAGTAGCCTCTTGTCCTGAGTACAGATTCCTCATTAGGAGTACCAGATGTTTTGGTACTCCTGTGTCTTTAAGGGCATTCCATAGCCTTTCATGATCTGTACAGTGAAAGACTTTGCTATAGTCTATAAAACACATGCTGATTTCTGGTGCGCTCCATTAGCCATCATATGTTTACAATGCAGTCCCTTGTGCCTCTTCCTTTCCTGAACCCAACTTGGACCTCTAAGATTTCTCTTTCCATGTATGGTTGGAGTCTATGGGGCTCTGCAGACAGCACAAAGTGCCCTCTTGGAGCCAAGGAAAGGAAGGGAAGGGGCATCCAGCTGCTAGCCACCCCGACCCCTTCTGGACGACGTCATCAGAGCGCCTCCCGTTGCACACGGCGAGCGCTCTGATGATGTCCTTCCAGCGCAGCATTTTTACATGCTGCACTGGAAGAGAAGCAAAAGATCCGTGTGGTGGCTCTTGCGGCACCCTTTCCACAGCTTGGGAAAGGAGAGCTATTTTGGCACTCTTTTCCCAGTAGCTGAAAGGGTGGATTGGGGTCGGGGCATGGGGCAGCCTCAGCCCCAATCCCCCGCTTCTCAGGGTGGCCCATGGCTGTCCGTCTGCATCCCCCCTATGTTACAGAAATTTGAGCCTCCTTGTTTGCCTTTTGCAGGCAGGCAAAAACTTTTCTTTTCAAGTAAGCTTTGAAAAGCTTCTCTTTGGACCTTATCCCACGCTGCTGTAAAAGTGGCAAGAAAGCGATATAAGCATCATCCCACTACTATAGCGCTAGCAATCCCCAGAGATGGCAATGGCCAGCACACGCAACTGGCATCATCGCGCTATTGACGATATCGCGATGATGCCCCCCCACGGAAAGCGCATTTGCAGAGCACACTACAGCATGGTATAGTGGGATGATTCCGGCAAGCATATTCTTGTACATGCACTAACTTTTTGCTTTGGCGTCAACACATCACCAAAAGTACTACAAAACATGTTATCATTCACCCCTATGCTCTGCCTGCACCCACAAGCCTGCACCCAACAAGCCTGCACCCTACAACCCAGCACCCACACGACAGGAAAATGTCCACCGGCTGTGTTTGTGTCCCTATGCAAAAAGGAAACACGTCATAGGATGCTGCCAGAAAGAACGATGGGAAATAGCGCTAGGAACGATGGGTTATGAAGTGGAAATGCTCACGGGGAGGGAATTGCTGACCATACCTACAGCGCTAGCGCTTTCATAGCGCTAAGAATCAGCTCGCGCTATTGCAATGCCTGGTTAAACCGACATTCAAAAGAACGTGAATGATGCTGCATTCCGAGCGGTCTCTTGCCGGATTCTTAGCGGCGTCGTGGGATCAGTCGGAAAAAATTAGCGCTATAGCGCTGGATTCTTAGTGGCTTCTTAGCGATGTCGTGGGATCAGTCGGAAAAATTTAGCGCTATAGCGCCGGATTCTTGGTGGATTCTTGCTGCTTTTGGCCCCGTGGGATAACGTCCTTTGTTATTGCGACAAGAGAGGCTTCCTGTTGAGGTGTTTGCTTCTGTGTGTTTTAAAATGTTTTATATTTTTAACTTTTTATATTAATGTTCATGAGTCAGCATGATGTAGTGGTTTGAGTGCTGGACTTCAACTCTGGAGACCAGGGTTTGATTTCCTACTCAACCATGAGACCCATTGAGTGGCTGTAGGCAAGCCACATGCACTCAGCCTCAGAAGAAGGCAATGGCAAACCTCCTCTGCACAAATCATGCCAAGAAAACCTCATGACAGGTTCACCTTAGGGCTATCATGAGTCAAAAATGACACAACACACAACACACATTAATGAGGATGATTTTAATTGGTTTTTTTTTAATTATACTGTTTTTTATGTATCTTTTGTGAGTGGCATTGGATCCAATTTAGGAGAAAGGTAATGCATAAATAAATAAATACATAAAATGACCACCAATTTAACTGCACCACTCTGGCCACTTGTCCATGTGATCACAAGATACAGCACAGGGTAGAATGGGGGAGACACTTAAAAGGGGAACAAAAAATCCAGTCTGACTTCAAAAGCTTGCTCTGCACAATAGGGCAAGAGGATGAGCCCTGCTTCTCAGATGAAAGAAAGAGTCAGAAGGGCAAACAGAGTTTAAGTAACCATCTTCACTTCCCTGATTCCATGCTGTATCAGCTTTGCTCCCACATTCCTCCCCCCCCCCCCATCTGTCATCTTTCCCATTTGGGCTAGCAAATAACATCCTGCAGTTGTGTAAGCAACCTAGGACAGAGTTTGCATAAAATAACCATGTGCAATATTTTTCTTTTCTTTTTTTGGTAGAATAAGTTCCAAATTGAATATTATAGTCATCCAGGATTTTTCACTTCAGCATTTCTCAACACTTGAGAAATAAAATTTTGACTATATTTTTTCCCAAATATTCACATACTTAACCTTCTTAATCTTCTTTAAAAATGCATAAAGGATGGGGGCTTGTAACTCTCTCTTGACATTTTACGTGGGATAGCAAACAGAGATTTACTATTAGTTCCTTTCTAATGTAATTTTCCACACACTTTATGGGGCTTTTGTTGGGGAAAAACTTTGCTGTCCATTTTCACAGCTTGGGAAACCTACAGTCAAAGCCACAGAGCAGAGAGAGGGCTTGGAGGGCACAGAAGTGAGTGGGTGAAATTGGTTCCTGACCTGTAGATACATCACACAGTAATTTTGCCAAGTATGTCTTCATCTGGTTAATCTGCCAGAAAAATATGTGTGCCAACTTGAGTGTTACAGAAGAACAAGACATAAACACAATGAAGCAAATTACAATTTGACAAGTGACACAGAGCAGGAACACACTTTTAATTTGATAGGTTCACCATAGGATCACCATGAGTCACAAACAACTTTGAAAGCACACAAGAAGAAGTGCATATTCTACACTAAAGAACATCCCTATGCAAATATATAAATAAAATCAGATTCCTCTGACACTTTTCATATTAATATAAAGACCCAGATTTAATCATTAGTCCAAATGAGGATAGATCCATGAAATATGAGAATTTGGTAAGGGAACACTTATGTCAGCTTCATTCATTGAGTGGGATGAGTGGAGACTAACAATTAAAGTTAGGTCAAAGGCTACAAAATTTTGTCTTTTGCTTTTTGGCAATACAATCAAAGGCAGAAAAAAAAATCTTGTTTTATAAGAGTGACACTATTATCATTCCAAGAAAGTTCTGGCAGCTTTCTAAGTCCACCACAAGAGTGTTGTAGTCATGTCCTCTGAATGCAGGAAGTACTGTAAAAACCATATGGCATCTGTAATAGTAAGTACATAGAGTCATCTGTAGAATATATGCATGTTGCATCTTTCATATAATATAACAGGATTCCTATAAAGCAAAGCAAAGCAGCTTTATTTATACACCACTTCATACCATGCTATGCAGTGTCTAAACGGTTTACAACCGTAAGCTCATTGTCCCCCAACAGTTGGGTACTCATTTTAGTGACCTCGGAAGGATGCAGGCTCAAGTCAAGCCTGAGCCCTGGCTAATATTGAACTCGAAACCTTGTGGTTTATGAGTGAATGGCTGCAGTACAGGCATTTAACCACTGTGCCACCAGGGCTCCTATAACATCCATTCATTTGCTTTTCTGCTTTCCCTACTTAAATATTAATGATTTTTGCTGTTGTTGTGTGCCTTCATGTCATTTCTGACTTATGGCAACCTTAAGGTGGCCTTATTACAGGGTTTCCTTAACAGAATTTGTTCAGCAGGAGTTTACCTTTGTCTGCCTCTGAGGCTGAGAGTGTGTGACTTGCCCAAGGTCACCCAGTGGGTTTCCATGTCAAAGCATGCATTTGAAACCTGACTTCCCAGTGTCCTAGTCCAACACTCAAAGCTAACACAAGCTAGCTCTTATTAATGATTGTATTCACTGGCTTTCAGAATTGCCAAGAAATTCCATGCTGATCAGCCCTTTATTTTGTATTGTTTGCTGAAGCCAAGAGAACAAGCAATCCAAGCCAGGAGTGGTTTTATGGCCAGGAGCACATACACCATAGTAAAAATGTGACTCAGCAGTCCATGTAATTTTTAAAAAATGATTCTGGGATGCTATATATTCTATAGGATGCTCCAGTCTTTGTGAATTCTGGCATTGAGGTGCACATCCTGGACTATTGTGGATTGGGAAAGAGGTACCCCTTTTTCCTTTGGGAAAGCCTGGGTGGCTGGGGGATATTATTCCTTTCAATAATCCTCCTTTCTCAAGCTTCATAGAGACTGTCAGATCAGCATGTTCTTGGAAAGAACTCAAGGGTATTTCCAATTCTAGGCAACCTTTTCCCTTTAAGGGCCGAGGGACTTCAGCTCCCAGAATCCCAGGAGCTATTGGCCAACATGGGACTATTGGCCAACATGGCTGAGGCTTCTGGGAGCTGAAGTCCCTCGGCCCTTAAAGGGGAAAGGTTGCCTACCCCTGGCTTATATGCTACATATGAGGGCTCCCTAACCTGAAAAGTGGACCAAACTTATATGTTATAATATATGGATAATTTTTGAGACTTTCTCCAATTTTATGGCTCCAGTTCCTAGCACAAGAAGTACCACAATACATATAAATGTTCAATTTTTAAATAAAATATATTGGGCATTTTTATTTTGTGAGAATGGTTATTTTCTTCATTTATATCCCACCTTTTTCTACAAGAAGAGTGAAGTCAGGTGAAAAAAAAAAGTCATCCCTTGATGCATTTTGGAAGAAGCCTTCAAGTAGTCTCTAAAAGATTCAAAATGTTTTTCTTTGTTTATGCAAAGCTACCCTGACCTGGTGTTTCATTTCACCTATGCAGTTTTGAATAAAACATGTCAAATTGCCAAATAATTTTTTAAAATATTGAACTGCTCTTCTTTTTTGTGATGTAGGAACCAATGTTTATTCCTTTCATGTTATTTCTGTCTCTGCCACCAAAGTTTCTATTAAAGAAGCAATGGGCAGCAATGCATTCACTTCATTAACTGACAAGTGGGCCCTTAAACAGATAAAGCCAGAAATCTCCCTAGAAGCCAAGATGATCAAATTAAGGCTGCCTGTACTTTGGCCACATCATGAGAAGGCATGATTCATTAGAAAAAGACAATAATTCTAAGAAAAGTGGAGGGCAGTAGAAAGAGAGGAAGATTGCACGGCGGATGGATAGACTCAATTAGGAAGGTCACAGGTATGAATTTACAGAACCTAAGCAGAGCAGTAGAGCAAGAGCAAGAGCACTTACATTTATATACCACTTTATAGTGCTGAGCACTCTCTAAGTAGTTTACAATGTGTTAGCCAATTGCCTCCAAGAAGCTGAGTACTCATTTTACCAACCTATGAAAGGATGGAAAGCTGAGCCAACCTGGATCCCTGCAGGATCAAACTCACAATATTTTGGCTGCAGTACCAGCATTTAACTACAGCTTCACCAGGACAGGAGTTCTTGGAGATGTCTCATCCAGAGGGTCATCATGAGTTGGGGATGACTCCCAGGCAGTTAACAACAGTAATACCTTTATATACACATATGCATACACACACACATGCACACTCATGCACACAACACACACAGTGACATGTGACACATTAATGCAGGGGTAGGCAACCTTTCCCCTTTAAGGGCCGAGGGACTTCAGCTCCCAGAATCCCAGGAGCTATTGGCCAACATGGGACTATTGGCCAACATGGCTGAGGCTTCTGGGAGCTGAAGTCCCTCGGCCCTTAAAGGGGAAAGGTTGCCTACCCCTGTATTAATGCATAAATAAAACAGAAAAAAATTATGAATGTTTTTAAAGCTAATTTGAACTAGAAATAGATACATTGAACCCTGGTACATTTTCTTGGCTTATGCCACTAGTTGAGCTAGGTGGTGGAGATACCCAGCCATAAGGTTTACCTATTACTATAGCAGATTCATATGTAGTTCAATAACACTATCCTAAGTCCAAATAATGGTGGCGCCTCTATTTTGTTATTATGCTTTTGTGTGCCCTGCATCATTTCAAAACACTGGGGCTTGCAATCAATCATGGCTCTTTTTTCCCTTTTGGTTGATACTTGTTTGCTTTACTTCTTAGCTTCTAATACTACTTTACAAGCCCAGCTCAGCAGTTAGTGCCAAAAACTGCATCATGTTGATAGGAACAAAACTCTTGCAAATTCAAGCTGGCCCTCAAAATCCATTAGTGCCCTAGGAAATTCAGGAGTTGGAATCTTAGCAATAAGGAGGTTTAGATTTTGGTTTACATATGTTGACATGAGAATCTCAATTGCACTAGTTATGAGAGTAACCGCTCATGGTGATGAGTGAGTAGGTCCTCTAAGGGGGAATGGAAAATCAGAAATGGACTCTGTGTGGGGAGAAATATGCAAAGGTGCTGACAGCTTAATGAATAACTTGACTGTTATGACAGTAGGACACCTTGCAGCTCCAAGAGCAAATATTTGAAATAATATGCATTGCAGGAAATGTATATATGTATGCAGAGAATACATGGTTTGCCTGTATCACTAGCAGATGCATTACAATTTGGACCACTCTTTTGCTGGCTGCTGAGTTGTAACAGTTTTGAGTGATTCTACAACTTATGGCTGCAACACAAAAGAAAGTAACCCAGCCACTTATTTTTGTTGATTCAGAAGAATGTCATGAAGATATAACAAAACATGTTGCTTGTATATCTAAGTTGGAAGTGGGCAAAAAGCAACCCTCCATGTGTTCTTACTGTTCAGAGTAGCCTTTTCCAGCATAACCAGTTGTGAGGAAAGCGTAGTTCATTAGTTTCTGGACCACAATGCTTACCCCATCCCTGGTCTAAATCTTAAATTGCTCATCCTATTGCTCATCTCTACTTATGTGCATCCACTGGATCTATTAGTATATAGTAAGTGTGACTTTGTCAGAATGTGGTATCTTGTTATGTTATTGGTGTGGTGATTGATGTAATATGTAGCATATTTAATGTCTGAAGTATATAAAAGAGTTATATAGATGTCATAGGTATATTGGGAAATAATAGGAGAGAGGTACAGTGCGGGGGGGGGGGGCTCAAAAGAATGTTTGCAGCCTGATGTAGGATTGTGCAGATGTGTAGAGGAGGAAACTTCTCAGACGCTGTTGGTGGAAACAAAAAGTAGAAATGAGTACTTGCTGGGACTAGTAGCTGGGTGAATGGGGGGCATGGAAGAAACAATGTTATAGTTTAATTAATAAGCAAATTAAGATGAAGCCTGTGAAAAGGTGGGGTGGGACATTGTTAATTTATGCCAATGTTGGGGAATGATGCCACTCCTGTCTGCAGATGTCTTCCTGTTAACATCCAAGGTTTTGCTGGAATAATGTTTTTACTGTTTGCAATACAGAAGACTTGTTCAGTGAACTCCTGGGAAACATAGGAGTTCTTTGCACACTTAAATAAATCTTTTTAATTCAAAGGTACTACTTTAGTTGGAACTAGCAATTAAATCCAGGCCCTGTTATTCCCCAAACAGTAGGCTGAAACCCAACAATAGTCCAAAGAAGCCATAGTGTCAAATAAGGTTATCAGCCACTGCCCATGGCTGACAAGACCTACCCAGAGCTTAGAAAAATTACTTTTGCATTGCTACTCCCAGAATCCCTCCTGCCAACATGATCATTCACCATGCTGACTGGGAGCTGTAGTCCAAAAAACTGGATCTGAGGGGGGTTGCAGACTGCCAGAAATAGTGCAAATTGAGTCCACTTTTAGGGTTAGGGTTAGGGAATCATGGGAACTGTAGTTTATTGTGACACCAGAGCTCTCTGACAGAGAAGGCTCAATGTCTGAGAAAAAAAAAACAATTCCCATGATTCCCTAGCACTAACCCTAACCCTAAAAGTTGACTCAATTTGCACTATTTCTGGCAGTCTGCAACCCCTCTAACTCATTCTAGGCCAAGCTACAACTCCTTACCATTGTTTTCAAAGAATAATTCATCTCATGACTGCATGAGTGGTTGGTCTTTTAAAGAACTCCACAAAATGTAAAGAAAATACCTAGCATAAAATCTCCTCCATCTGGCTCTGTGAATTTAGGAAATATTCCTTCAAAAGGGAGTTGGTAAGGGAGTTGGTTAACATGTCTGGAAATTTCAGTTTTCCCAAAAAATATGTAAAAAAAAGTTGTCTGTATGTTGTTGATTTCCTCAATATAATCAATATATCCAAGGCTTTGCTCCTATTTTGGCCCAGAAAGAAATAGACATGATGACTGATATGCCAATATAGTGCTTCTACTAAGGAAATTATTGCATTAGCTTTGCTGCCCAGATAGACCCAGGATGTAACTTTCTTAAGGCGGATCTTATCATATTCACTCATCACCTGTATGCAACCTGGGCTTCTCTGGGTATGTCCCACATCTTTCCAAGTACAGGAAAATTCCATTTTTGAAAAGCTGTGAGAGAAACCCAGGTTACATATGGATACTGCCTGGCAATAAATGAATGTGATAAGATCTGCCTTTAAAAAGTTACATCTCATGTCTATCCTGGCAGCAAAGCTAATGCAATAATCTCCTGTAAATCACCACCAAATCACTGGCCGCTATTAGCCCTTGTTCCAGCCAAGCTCAACTGGAGCTTTTTAGAAACCAAAAAGCATCCTGATTTCTAAAAAAGTGCTGAGTTAGCCTGGCTTGGACTTGGGATGATGGCAGCCGGCGATTTGGTGGTGATTTAGCTTGTGATAATCCCCACTTCCATCCCACCTCCCAGCTGCAGCCCGGGAGGCTTAAGTCATTTTAAAATGCCAAGCAATAGTTGATTGTTTCTTCTGCTAGCTCTCCTCTTGCCCTGTCCATCAAAAGAAAGCAGGAGTAGCAGTGCTGCTCCAACCTGCCAGCCAGGTTTTAGCAAAACTCACAAAGTTTAAGCAAAGTCCCAAATGTGAATGCTCCTTTTTGCCGCAGCTGTTGTCTTGCCATTATGCGCTCCAACTCCTCATCACCATCATGGTTTTAAAGGGCACTGGTTCCCTTTGTATTTCTAGCACACCAATACTTTGACTGAGGTGCCCCCTGGTCCCACTTTTTCCCTCACCAACCCCTCCTAGATATTTCCACCACCCCCGTGTGTGTGTGTACAGCCCACTTTGGGAATCGCTGCTCTAAATTTTTCTTAATTGAATTTAATACTCATCACACTAAGATTCTTGTATATTAGCTGTCAGCAGAGCAACAGCAATGGTTCCTCAGGAAAGATACTAGGTTAAGGAGAGGTGATTTAAATCTTGTAAAATATCTAATTTTAGCCAACCAGTTTATGGCCTATGTTATGCATAATCTTTTTAATACACTTTGTGCCTGTTTGTCTGTGTGTGTTATAGTTCTTCACACTGTAAGAAAGATCAGCTAGAGATGAAATGGCAAAAAAATGTCTTTACAAAGTAGCTTGGAATTTCACAAAAAGTTCCTTTTGTTCATATAACTTTTAGAAATTCTACATTTTTTTATATGGAAACACAATTGAGTTACACATTATTAATATGATGACTTGGCACAGCCTTAAACCATATAAAGTGTGTGGGTGTGGGGATAGGGGCAATGCAACACTGAGATGTTAATGGGTAGTTGTTAATATGAATCTCTCCTGGCTCTAAATTGGAGCTTGAAGCAAAATACACATGTCGGGCATATTAACTTAGCATAAACATTTTCCCCCACTGCCAGAGCTAATGGTGAGAAGGGACAACACAACTTCACTCTATTTGCATATGTATTCTTCAAATAGAAGAGTGGGGGACAGAAAACTAAAGCTTTTGGAAATATATTCCTGAAATAAAAATCAATCAGAACTTGTCAATACAATGTTTAAATCAATACAGATCCTTTTATTTAGAATTTAAGAATGAAAAGGAGACTACAAACATGGATGCCTTGGTCAGAAGGGAGGAGAGCATGGTCTGTGGCCAGTTTTTATGGTGTGACCACATCAGTCATGCATTCAAATTATAATAGGCATTCATACCTCAACTGCCATATCCTCTTTGCACTTCTGGCTATTCTCTTAACCTAAAACACAGACCACTGATAACATCACTGGGGGGCTTCAGAAGTGCTCACAGAGCTTCCCTCCTGACTAGAGACAGAGAAAAAGTCAAGTTTGTCTGGAGAGGAATTGAACTCCAAGCTTGTCTTATCTCCACACACCCACAACCTCCTCATGTGGGATTGCCACTATCACCACACAGCATGTAGGGTGAGCTCTGATTCCCCTTTCAGTGGGCTGATAAGCTGGGCTGCATGAATTGCCCTTTTCAAGAGGAGCTTGCGCTGTGCAGCCAATCTTTATCACCAGTCTCAAGGAAGGGAAATCAAAAGCCAGCTAAAAGCTTTTCTTTCCCTTGCTCTCTGATATTCTGTCACACTGGGAGCTTAATATTGCACAATGACTGGCACACGCACACACACACACACACACACCACAATGCAATTCATTGTGAAACACTACCCAGATAAAGGGAAAACAGAAACAGAGGTAGAGGTAGAAAGAGTTGCAGTATCCTACAGTCAGTTTTTTGCTGTCATCTTACATTGTCTTCTGATAGGCTTCCACCTTCCATGGTTGCTGACATTTACACATAGTCACAGTACTAGAAAATGAATAACTTTAAGAATACTAAAGATGCTTTAATGATTCCCATCATCTCTAACCAGCCATTGACAACAATGAGGAGTATGAGCAGTTGTAGTGCAATGTTTGGAGGGCCAAACTTTGCCCACCCTGATGTGAGAAGTCACAGAACCTAGATATCAATCTCACACAGAGATACTTTCACAACTTTCACACAGAGATCACACAGAGATACTTTCTAAGTATAAAAAATACTGCAAAACCATTGGCAGCCATGATGTATAGTAAAGTATACCTCTGTTTGAACATGAGTATCTACACACTATCTTCATTCCATTTCTTACACGATATATGGTGTAACACAGTTCTCTGCGTGATTCAACATTTTTTACTTGTCACTTTTCAGGCAGTGTTACACCTATCTAAATATGCACTAATTATATAACTGTCAAATGAGTCACTTGATGGTGTTCACAGTATAGTTGTGGTTTGTCAAGGCTGAACTGTAGAAGAAAGGCTATTTTTCTGAGGTTGTTCCTTCTTCATGCATCTGAAGACATGATTCTCCACATTTGTTTGACTCCCATGCTGACATTTTACCATGCCTGTTTTCACTCAAGGGTTCACTTCTATAAACAAACATAACTCTTAGAAATCCTATACTGGTGGTGGAGGGGAACTGCTTGGATTACCCTAGAGGATATTTACTGCCCCACCCCAAGTAATACTTGCTCTTTTTGAATTCTGCCTTCTACTCTTTGTATTTGGAGTTGCAAATGAATATTAAGTCCAGAGCCAAAAGCATAATAAATAAGGGAAAATTGGATAGAACATCATTGAGCATTTTCATCACAATAACTTATAGAGTTAAGTGTAATGTGTGGGCCTAGATTGCAACCAAAAGACAGGCAACATGACAGCTTCTACAAAGGAATGTGTGAAGGACAGATGGCGCAAAGGTCAACAGGAGAGGCTAGCAGAAAAAAGCAAGAGAAAATAGGTCTGTTAGGGCCCATCTAGTTGCGAAACCTCCAATTTTTCCTTGAAGCAGTCAGTTCACCATATGGATGAAATCAACACAGGACAAGAAACCAAGATAGAGTCATTGGCAATGAGATTTAGAAGGCCTAGTGAAAAAAACAGGGGGAGGGGGTTAAATACTTTCAAGGACATGGTGGTTCAGTGTTTAAAATGCTGACTTTGATGATCACAAGGCAGCAGGTCGGCAGTTCAAGATCCAAGCACCACTGCATGGAGTGAACCCCCGTCACTAGTCCTAGCTTCTGCCAACATAGCAGTTCAAAAGTATGTAAAAGTACAAGTAGATAAATTGGTACCACTTCAGTGGGAAGGTAACAGCATTCCATGTAGTCATGCTGGCCATATGACAATGGGATTGTCTTTGACAGCACTGGCTTCCTTGGCTTAGTAACAGAGATGAGCACTGACCCCTACAGTCAGATACAACTAGACAATCTTGTCAAGGAAAACCATTACCTTTTACCTTTTATTTAAAAAAAATACCAGCCAGGAAAAAAAGGTCAGGGTGGAGATGAGCCACACATTGCCAGGGTTATTGGTTAATAAAGGAGTAGATCACAGTAGGTTTCCCTGGGATGAAGGAAACCTGGAAGTAAGAATACTTAGAAGGACAGCCTGTTTATAGGATCCAGAGGAAAGGAATCCTGAAGCATGAGTTTGCAGGACATCCAATCCATCAAGGGGAAAATATGATGTGAAACCTTTCTTTCCATCCATCAGACATGGCAGATGAGTTCTCCTCAAAATCCCTCAAGGATCAAATTCATGGCTATACCACTTTCTGTTTGTTTTTGTAACAAAAACATGTGACACCATGTAATTCTAATGTTCTAACCACAAAATACTTACTAGCAGATTTGGCAAGACTAAAAAAGCACTGTTGTTGTTGTTGTTGTTGTTGTTGTTGTTGTTGTTGTTGTTCAGTATTTCAGACTTCTTATTGCTCCTACTAGGTTCTTCATAATTTATGTGCATTGTGTAGTAGTGACAGTATTGGACTGGGGCTTGAAAGATCCAGGTTTGAGTGTGAAATGACCACCAAATTCAGTGAGTGACCTTGGGGCCAATCACTCTCTTCCATCCCAACCTACTTCACAGGAAGGTACAATAATAAGGAGAAGAACCATGCATTCTTCTTTGAGCTAAATGGAACAAAGGTGTGAGGTAAATGTACTGAATAAAATGTAGGATGATCAGACATATAGTCATTAATCACAGGAGTGGGTAAGTATTGCAATCAGGTCAGAAGAATAATTTGCTTTGTCCAGCAAGTTGTCAGAACATGACAGGCAGTGAAGTGTCTAGCCTGTAGCATAACATTTCCTCTCTGTCTTGAATTTTCCCACCGGTCTTACAGTAGGTGTGGGATGCACACAGCTCATAGGTGCATGTGCTCTTCCTTACCCCAGTGTGTGTATGTGTGTCTTTGCAGCACTGTCTCTTTCAAATTTTATTGCAATAGCAACCAAACAAAACATTTCCATTCAAAACAGAGCATGTGTAAGTATGTACTTTGTTTTCCAACTCAGCCATGCTTCAGATCTCTCAGCATTGTGATTCCGCTTACAAACCAAGCACATGCTCTCCAAACACCTTGTTTCAACTGATAACTAGCTTATTTTGGTTACACAAAAGGAAAAAAAAAAACAGTGATTGGTTCATGGGGACTCCACCACAAGACCCAAATCCCTTACTATTCTAAAAATATATTGGTTCCTCTGATTCTGTCGAGCTGGTGATTCTGTCGAAGCCTTGGTTAGTACCTGGAACATCGACCTTGCCAAGGCTATTGACACAATCTCTCCCAAGCATCCTTTCCAGCCCATTCCTAATTGTAGGCCCTGGTACACTGAGGAGCTTAGGAGGATGAAGCGAGCTGGACAATGACTAGAGTGTGAATGGCGGAAGACTCGACTCTTATCCGACAGAACTCACCATAGGAAACATCTTGATTCCTATTGGGAGGCATTGCGTGCAGCACAGAGATCTTTCTCCTCTGCACACATTGCGTCTGCGGAGTCTCATCCACCAGAGCTGTTTAGGGTGGTGGGGGAACTGACACAGGTACCTCCTGTGCAGAACTCTCTACTTAACCCTACAGTGGCCTGCTGCAATGATTTTAACATCTACTTTGCAGATAAAATCTCTCGAATAAGAGCCAACCTGGACGCCAATGTTTTGACAGAATCCATGGGTGAGGTGTCCAGAAACTCCGTTGATTGTATTTTATTGGATCAACTTCCATCTGTGAGTACCGATGACGTGGACAATCTCCTTGGTAGAGTGAGGAAAACGACTTGCCCTCTCGATCCTTCTCCATCTTGGTTGGTTGTCCAGGGGGGAGACACTCTGAGGGTATTCCTTCAGGATACCATCAATGCGTCATTCAGGGAGGGCTTTGTTCCATCTTGTTTAAAGGAGGCGGCGGTCAAACCCCTCCTGAAAAAGCTTTCCCTGGACCCCCTGGACAGGAATAACTATAGACCGGTCTCCTTGCTGCCCTTCTTAAGCAAGGTGATCAAGAGGACAGTTGCTTCCCAGCTCCAAGCTGTCTTAGATGAAACCGATTATCTCGATCCATTTCAAACCGGCTTTAGAACAGGATATGGAGTTGAGACTGCCATGGTTGCTCTGGCTGATGACCTCCACTTGGGCATTGACAGGGGTAGTGTGACCCTGCTGGTGCTCTTGGACCTCTCAGCGGCCTTTAATACAATAGACCACTCCATCCTCTTGGATCGCCTGAGAGAGTTAGGAATTGGAGGCACTGCTTTGCAGTGGTTCTGTTCCTTCCTCTTGGGCAGATCTCAGAGGGTGAGGCTCAGGGACAGTTGCTCTTCTAGGATAGAGCTTAACTGTGGTGTCCCTCAGGGCACCATCCTGTCCCCGATGCTATTTAACATTTATATGAAGCCGCTGGGAGAGATCATTTGGAGGCATGGAGCACGGTGCCTTCAGTATGCTGATGACACCCAGATATACCTCTCCATGACCAGATCGTCTGCCCAGACCTCAGATGGCATGTCTCCTCTCAATGATTGTCTTAAGGTGTTAATGGACTGGATGAGGAAAAACAGATTGAGACTGAATCCAGACAAAACGGAGGTACTAACAGTGATGGGCCCGAAACCAGGCTTGGGAATACACTGTCCAGTCCTGGATGGAGTCACACTCTCCTCCAAGGACTGTGTTCGCAGTCTGGGGGTACTCCTAGATTCGTCGCTGATACGCCAGCTGCTTTGGCTGATATGCCAGCTGCGCCCTTTCCTGGAAACTAGGGACCTGGAAACTGTGGTACACACTCTGGTAACCTCACGTTTGGATTTCTGTAATGCGCTCTACATGGGGCTACCCTTGTGTCTAACCTGGAAACTCCAGTTGGTTCAAAATATGGCAGCCAGGTTGCTCACTGGTGTATCAAGGAGAGAGCATATCACATCAGTGTTGAACTCTCTCACTGGCTGCCAATTAGTTTCCGGGCACAGTACAAGGTGTTGATTTTGACCTTTAAAGCCCTACATGGCTTGGGTCCATCTTATCTTTGGGACCGCCTCTTCCCATATGATCCCCCCTTCCCATATGATCCCCCCCATGCACTTCGGTCCTCTGGGAGGAATCTGCTGCAGCCTATGAAGACCAGGCTTTCACAGACCTCCCAGAGGGCCTTCTATGTGACCACTCCCAAACTATGGAATGGCCTGCCAGACAAGATCCATCTTATTACTACTCTTGCTGCCTTTAAAAAGGCAATAAAGACGGATCTTTTCCGACAGGCCTTCCCGGAGTAATTTCCTGGCTCTTCCTCTTCCTCTAGATGGTCTGGCCTGTTAATTCTCTCTCTTACCCCCAGCTGCTACTATTTTTGTTTTGTTTTTATGATTTTATTGCTTGAAGCTGTTTTTAACACTATTCTAGTTTAATCTATTTTTAAGGGGTGGGAGGGTTAGGGTGGGGCATTTGGAGATGTGTTTTACTCTTGTATTGTTTTAACCTGTTGTATGCCGCCCCGGTTGCTTTGCAGAGGGGCGGGTTAGAAATAAAAATTATTATTATTATTATTATTATTATTATTATTCTAAATTCATGTACTGTAGTGATCTCAAATTTGGGAGGGAGAGTGGGGGGAGAGAACAGTGAATTAGCTCCTTCATTGTAAAAGTGATAAAATCTGCTTTTTCGAATTACATCCCAGGAGCCACAATATCATTTTCTCAAATGAAGCTATTTTGAAGTAGTTTTATATATACATTTTTTTCTGGGCAAAAAGTTTGTACCCTATAAACCTCCTTCATGCTGCAATAGCAAGTGACCTGCAGTTTACCTTTGACTGCAGCACAAGCGTCTTGCCCTTCAGCACAATTAAAGAACTGTAATGTCCAGCATGCAGATTCAACTGCATTTAACTGAAACAGGCAACTTTAGGCTCCCCAGGGTGCTTTTAATGGGTCACTTAACCATCAGGTGAGGTGGCTGCTTGCTTGTTTGCCCTCTGTGAATTGTTTCCATTTTTATAGCACTGCATCCATTCACATCCCCCCTGAGAAATGGCCAACATTTTACTAAGGATATTCTCAGATTTTATTCTCCTACTTCCCCAACTGTCAGACTTTGTGTATTTTTCCAGTGTCAGAAAGACTTTTTGATAAAGGGAAAAGATAACATGATGATAAAAAGGAAAAGTGACTTTTTAAAGTAGCTATGGATGAAGGCTTAGGTCAGCAGATCTGTTTAGTTCCAATAGTCTTTTAAAAGATGGTCATTTTATTTATTTATTGGCCAATTTTCAGCATGACTTCTATTAATGAGGTTTAATCTGTAATAGGATATTACAAGCCACAAAATCATAAATTAAAACTTAGGTTGGTTTCACTTGGTTTTTGTTTAGAATCCTCAAAATTCATGTATAAGAAAAAGTGAAACTGATTAGCTAAAGGACTCTAAAACACACCAAAAATATTATAGCAGCAACAACAAACATTAGCAGGGCAAAACATCATACAATTATAACCTGGCAGCAAAAGTATAAAATTGTGTTTTTTAAACAAACAAATAATAATAATAATAATAATAATCCACCCCGCACACTCCGATCATCTGGGATTACTCTGCTAGAGGTCCCCAAGTCTCACTTTGTGAGGACCTCTCAGAGGGCTTTTTCCATTGTCGCCCCTTCCTTTTGGAATAAGCTTCCCGCAGAGCTTCGCTCCTCTGCATCGCTAGTCTCTTTTAAGAAAATTTTTAAAACATATCTATTTCAGTTGGCATTTCCACCTTAAGTAATGGTATTTTTTTCTTTTTCTGCCCCATGTGTTTTCTTGCTGACCCCGGACTGCTTGTAATTTGATTTCCCCTCTTCTTGCCCCTGATATTTGTGATTTGTTTGATTCCTGTTCCTTTTCCCTGCACCGATGTTTTAATTTTTATATTGTAACAATTTTAACTTTTTTATTGTTTAACTTTTTGTAAGCCGCTTTGATCATATCTATGGAAAGGCAGGGTAGAAATAAAATTTATTATTATTATTATTATTATTATTATTATTATTAAATTATACTCCTCCCCTCGGGGCGGCTTCCAACATAAAATACAATACAATAAAATCAATCCCAAACCCAACCCTCCCATCCCTTAAAAAATTCTTAAACAATCATCAATTAAAACAATATTTAAATTTGAGGGAGCCAACAATTTACAACAGAGATTAATAACAGATAACAGAAATGGCTGTTATGGCAGCACTATGGAAGGAAGGGAAAAGGGAACAGTAGTTCTGGCTCTTGTGACTGGGAAAGCTAATCAAAAGGAGTAATCAGGAAAGGCCTGCCAGAAGAGATCCATCTTGACAGCCTTTTAAAGCTGTCTAAGGTCATCAAATGACGGATCTCATCCGGCAGGCTATTCCATAATCTGGGAGCGGTCATTGAAAAGGCCCTCTGGGAGGTTGCTGATAGTCTGGATTTTTTCACCTGTAGCAAATTCATCTCAGAGGACCTAAGTGATCGGGGAGGATTATATGGGAGAAGGCGGTCTCAGAGATAACAAAACAAAACAATAAAAAGCACTGGCAGTTAAAACAGCAATTTTTGGAATAAGCATGATAGGAAGTATTCTGGGCATTCATATACATGTATCCATATTCGGGAATCACTGAAGACTGTGCTTCCTGTGATAACAAAATGCCCCCAACAATAAGGACCAAGAGAGCAAGCCAAAAGATGGTGATATAATTAGATGTTTACCATAACATAGGTTTCTTCAGCAGTGCAAAAACAATGCAATTTGGCACCACTTTAACTGCCATGGCTTAATGCTATTGGATTCTGGGATTTGTAGTTTTGTGAACTATTCACCTTCTCTGTCAGAGACATGTGGTGTCACAACAAACTGCAATTCCCAGGATTCAAATGGATGGAGCCATGACAGTTATAGTGGTGTCTAACTGCATTAATTCTGCAGTGTGGGAGCAGCCATTATCTAGTGCTGGTCACTACCACTTGGTAACTGGAAGAACAGGGTACCTTTGGATGGACACATTAAGGAGCTTATCACATAGTTAATTAAATCCTCTTACATGATTCAGTTTAAATTTTAAATTGGCTGTATCCAGACCCTACTGCAAGGGCTTTCTCACCGAAATCGCCACTTGGGTCCATCCTGGGTCCATTCTTGCTCCCAGGGCCACTCAGGTGGCTATTTTCTCAAGCTGGAAAACTGCCAGATTCAAAAAAAGCTGTGCTGAGCACCCCTGGGAACTGGGATGGACCTGGGATGGATCTGGGAGGTGATTTTGGTGGCTAAATCCTTGTGATAGCATCTGGATGTAGCCCAATTTAAAATTTAAACCAGATCAGGTGAAATGATTTAATTAACTATGCAATAAGCTTCTAAGACAGTTACTAGAGTTCTAGTAACTGTGGCTTCCTGTGATGTGCAAACCAGACCAATGTGTCTGAAGTTCAATTTTCTTTCCTGCCATAAATAATAGTCATTCCCTCTATCATCCAGGAATTTGATTCTTTTAAAATGAGACTCAGCTTGGTAAATGTCATGTTATCTTGTTATAACAATGTATTCCACAAGTTCATTATACATGGCACAAAGACATTTTTCCCTGTGATACAGAGAATATCTCAAGTTCCAATGTTTCGAGAGCCAGTGAGTAAATCACTGGACCCCAATTACTTCTTCTTCACTGTCCCTCCCTCCAGCACAAGTGAAATACCTGATATATGAACCTCCTGAATATATATTTCTCATCCACTAAGGCAACTTCGAGGAATTTCTAATTTCTTCAGTTAAAACAGTTTTGAAGAAAGCCATTTGTAGGTCATGGGACATATACAAAGCAGAAAAAGAGAATACATGAAGGAAATACATGAGACTGCATATTTGACTAGACATCAAATTTCTGAGCAACTATAGGGTAGGGTGTTCAGGGGGAGCAAAAACGGGATTTATATTTGTTGTTGTGTGCCTTTAAATCATTTCATGGAGACCCTAAGGTTTTTTTTTGGTGCTGAGAACATGTGATTCACTCAAGGTCACCCAGTGGGTTTCCATGGCTGATCAGGGAACTGAACCCAGATCTCCAGAGTCCTGGTCCTATGCTCAGACCACTATACCACATGTCTCTCAGGACTTACATACATTAGGTTCAAAAATGTCATGGGAGCTGTGCACATCCATGTCACTCAGATCCAAGACTGCATACATTCAAAAACAGACATGGATAATGAGGCTGAACTTCTCTGGGCACAATGGGACTTAAACGTCATGTGCAGATCTGCACTGTGAGCCTGCTGTTGGTCCTTCTCATTTCATCACATATATCTCCTTTAGTTTCTCCCCAGCCAGCTAATAAAATGTGATTTTTATTCTTCCTTTAATGGCCTCTGCTAATTAGGCACGATGGCCTTTGACCTACAAGTGCCTTCATTTATGGCTAGCACATTCCTTTCAACAGCACTGTATCAGCTTGGTTTACAGGATGCTGCTGCCAAACATGTCATTCTAGCCCATAAATGTTTCAACCCTCCTCCTTTACCGCCACCACACACACTTTTACAGCATTTGCCCCTGAAAACAAGAGCAAGCTCCAATGCTGCAAAAGCAGGATCAGATGTTTCTGGAACTCTAGAGTTTTGCTTGAGCAAAAACATCAGGCATGAAGTGAAGTGGATGAATGGGATCAGTTCATGTCTTATCATGAAGAAATGCTAAAGTCATGTACAGAGTTAAATCAGTGACTGTACCAGGAGATAAACATTTAGTCTGCATGGTACTTTTCCCTGTGTGTATTTTGAGAGATGAGATTGAGAAACAAGTAAAAACAGCAGATTAATTGTTATGCACTTCTATAAATGGTATATACCGGTACTTGTTTTTCTGTTCATATTTCAGGTCAAAGGATTTATCTTTTCCGGTGGTGGTAGTGTTTTATGAGAAAGCACAAGTCTTTCTTTGAAATGTCACAAGAACCTAAAAACAGGAGACCCTGTAAGTTTTTTATAATGGTGGTCAAAAATAGATGAGTGTCACAAGAGTCTTATAGGTGAGTCTTAACCTCTACTTCAGAACTCTGCATGATTCACATTTGACACAAAGCTTTGGATGCTTCTGAGACTATTACAATTTGCTTCTTTTTTCTCCCCCAAATTGCAAATTATGTCATTTTGGAGAGATGCTATATTAGATTCAACCCCCATGAGAAGCACCTATGATTATTGATGATTTGTGTGTTGTTTGCTGAGCTTTGATTTTAATAAATCTCCAATGAAAAGTGGAGGAGGAGGAGGAAAGGAAAGCTAGCAAAAGACAAATGTTTATCTAGGTATTGTTCAGCAGTAGCAGAGTTTTAATGATAAGCCTTAAACCTTTGGGTTATTTTTCTTGAGAAGCTATGTTCCAGCTTTTCCATTCACCACCTATACTGTCTTTCTGCCAGTTCTCCAAAAGAGAGGCCATTTAGTTGCTCTGTTGTCAATGCATTTGGACACCTTGTCAAAACAACATAATTTCACTTTGTAACTTTATGACACTGGTATTTATTACACCTGTCTTTGCTCATGATTTATGACTTGTCTGGTGAGTATTACTCCACAGCTTTGAGTTTACGATAGGAGATAAGTGAAGCATTTGAAGTCCCGCATGGGCTACAAATTTGTAGATGTATTTTCCCCCCTCCATACACACACACACACACACACACACACACACACTGAAAGAGAAAGGGACATGAACTTTTCCTTCCAGTTCTTCTGAGTGGTAACATTTGAGACAGTGCATCGGTACAAAAGAAGAGAAGAATATATGTTTGTTAATACTCTGTTTTAGATTATATATCTTTAAAAACACTTTAGATAACTCCTTGTAAGAGCATTAACCTTTAATTTTGTAAAATAACTGCAAATAGGTATAGTGCAAATCAAGCTGTCTTAAGTCCCACGCTGGGGGAAAAAAGGCAAGTTATGTAAATAAAGTGATTGATTAATTGATTCACACAATATTCCTATGCAACCTTTTGAATTGCTTTTCTAGATGGACCTATCATCAGATTTGTTCAAAGTATTCCTTCCTTCTCCCTCTCCACAAACACACTCTTGTGGGACCATTTGTATACCCAAAATGTATGTGGAAACTCTCAGGGGGGTTTAGGGTTATCCTTAACTGAACTATGTTTCTATTTATTTTTAAATACTGGGCCAAATTTCAAGTGTTTCTGTTGAACGTTTGGACAAATTACCACATAGAGCAACATTATGTGTCATGATGTTGCTAGCTCCATATAGTGGGACGGGAGTGGGGATGAGCTGTATGGAAGCTCCATCTGGTTACAGTAGTTGATTGAAAGTACTTCTGTCTATTAATTTATTTAATTATTTATTTGTTGGATTTTTATCCTCCCTTTCTCCCCAAATGGGATCCAAGGTAGCTACTAGTCCCCTTCACATTTGAATTAGGATGCTAGGGTGCATCTACACTGTAGAAATAATTCAGTTTGAAACCACTTAAAGTGTTGTATCTCCATCCTATGGAATCCTGGGATGTGTAGTTTTACAGGGTCTTTAGCCTTCTCTGCCAAAAAGTCCTAGTGCCTTAGAAAATTACAAATCCCAGGATTCTTAGGATGGAGCTATGGCAGTTAAAGTGGTGTCAAACTGCATACAAGGGATACACCCTGCAATGGATTTGTCATTTTGTGGAAAAGAAAAAGTCACTTTGTGATGATGACACTGACAAAATTTCATCAAAATACCATAATAACTGCTGGGTGATAATTATTACTTTATGATACCCCTCATACTTCTCCATCTTACACTTTAATCACTTCTGGCACAACCTATAGCAAAAAGAAAGGACACAATGAGCTGATTTTCTCAACATCATGCACTTAGGGACCAATGATGACACTGACAAAATTTCATCAATATACCATAATAACTTCCAGGTGATAATTATTACTTTACGATAGCCCCTCCTACAAGACATTTGCTAGTGCCATTTATAAACCTTTGGGTAACACTAAAAGAAGTGATACATTTGTTTATTCAATTCCATACAGTTCTTGGCAATCAAAAACTATGCTTTCTCAGGAGCAGCTATAACATGATTTTATCTCAGTAAAGGAAGGACTAAATCCTCTAATGATCAAGATTTTGTCTCAGGTATGGCTTAAGAAAGAAACATATCAAAAAAACAGGCAGCCCAGTGGCAGAGAGGGAGGGATTGGCACTTCCTGCCATAAAAGCAATTCAGGATCTGGTACTGCAAGGACAACTTGTATTGCTTGTCCTGCCTGAAACTTTGCACATTCTAGTATTCTTTGATAGGCTGCCAGTGAAAATAATGAGCAGGCGTCAGCCATATGGTTGCTATGGATGCCTGGGAAGCCGTGACGGTGAGAGCAAAGATTGAGATCAATAGCCAGCAACAAAAGCATTGATTCAGGAGTGAGTCCTTGATACTCAAGATACCCTGAGCTTCAGTAAAGTGCAGGAATAAATATGGTCTCAAATTCACTTCTGAAAATGCTGTAGCTACAATCCAATGCCTATCTTCTTTGAAGACATCCCCCATCCCCCAAGACAATGGAGGCTACATTCAGGTAAAGCATTGGTTCAAAGCTGTAAGTGATAACCAAGCACAGGTTGTACTTCGGGCAAAGACGTGAATAATAGCATGGGGGTTCCGTTCTCTTTCAAAAAGCACTCCTCCCCATATTTTGTGGATACATGAGATAGCAAGATTTGGGAAAACTTCAAAATTATCCCACATCCCTACAAAGCATGCACACACATACATTTGCAACCTTGAAAGAGGATATTTTACATCTCACTTTAGCAAATGAGGACAGAAGAATTCTAGGATCTTTTCTGGGAGGAGGAAGCCAAACCTAGTGGGATTATTTTAGTTGAATGTGTGCAATAGTTCTTAATATTCTGATGGATGAATATACATTGAATATGATGAGTCTCTGAGTTTCTCTCTCTCTCATTCTCCCTCTCCCTCCCCCCCCCCTTTGCTGCCACCAAAATTTATTTTCCTGGTGGCCACCATTAATTTCCCGTCAGTCCCCTAGCTACTTCCCCAACCACATTCCCCGCTTCTGCACTGGGCTACAACTTCCATCATTCTTAGCTGACATGGCCATCAGAGCATCTATTATTAACTTCACTTGGTACAACAATAATAACCTATAGCAGTGATGGTGAACCTTTTAGAGACAAAGTGCCCAAACTGCAAACCAAAACCTACTTATTTATCATAAAGTGCCACATCACTCTGGCTTTCTAGTATCAAACTCTGGCAAACTCTGTGCTGGGGTGAAAGTGCATGTGCCCACAGAGAGGGCTCTGAGGGAGTCTCCTTCCTTGGAGGTCTTTAAGCAGAGGCTGGATGGCCATCTGTCAGGGATGCTTTGATTGGGAGTTCCTGCATGGCAGGGGGTTGGACTGGATGGCCCTTGTGGTCTCTTCCAACTCTATGATTCTATGATTCTATGATTCTATGCAGGACATAGGTCCACCACCACTGACCTATATGTTAAAGTGGTCACTGTGATTCATGTATAGTTAACCTCCTGGCTAGACTACAGATTATGCTTTCTGTATGGAGCTACCCTTGAAACTGTCTCTGCAGCTTCAGCTGATGCAGAATGAAACAGGCAAGATAACCAGTGAATAGAATGTCTGGCTACTCACATGAGTTGAAAGAACAAAACTGGCTACTAGCTATCAAGCTATGTTCAAAGATCTTTATTAACATATAAAGCCCTCAAGAAACTCAGGGCCAAGTTTCTTTAAGGGATGGGTTTATTAGTGTAAACTAATCAGAGGAGGGCAAAGGATGATCTATGGAACACATATGGCTCTGGGGACACTTTTTTAGCACCCCTGCACTCTCTAAGCTGGTTTTAAAGCCCTCCCGAGTGAATATGTTTGGGTGATAATCTCATCACTTCTGGAATTCTCCAAGAATAGTGGTTTTGCCCAGCCACAAAACCAAAAGTGGATGTCTGATGACTTCCTGTTTTGACATCTTCATTTTAAAAACTGTATTCTTGGGGAGGTGCATCTTACTGCTGGTCTTGGGACATAACATTGGCCTCTGCACCCTTAAACATGCACACTTCTGCAATAGATCATTTTGGAGAGCAGGGGTTAATGATTGGGCCATAACCCACAATCTCATCTGGCAGCAACATGGTGGCAGGTCTGTTCTGTGGGGTTCCCTTGCCTCTGGAATAACCTCCCCACTGTTGTTTGGGAAATGCCAACAGCCGTGCATTTCAGAAGACTGTTGTCACACTTCTTGTCCTGGGATTCTCTGCCAATTAATTTTAATTCTGCAGTCCTGTGTCTTGATATATGATTAATATGTTTTGTGGTGTATTTTTTTTTGTATGTTATAATGAACTGCTTTGGTTTGTTTATTTTTTAATTGTAAGCAATATGATTTTTAACAAACAAACAAGTATGGTCTATGAACTGATCTTCAGGTCATTTATTCTGGAGCAAGTCTGTTGCTTTTGAGAGCCATGATTTCAAAACTACTTACATTGGAGCAGTGCCACTGATGTCAGTTTCCTGTGCTTAAAAATAGATTTTGTCCCGAACTCCATTCATTTCAGGACATAGTTTTCTCCTTTTTATCTTATCTTTCTTCTCCTTTTCCTTTCTGAACAAAAGTAGCCACAGAGTGCAAGACAAACAGGAGCCCAGTTAGTGGAGCATCTTCCAAATTTCTACTCTTCCTCAGTGAACTGGGCTTTGCCAGGGAGTTGCCAAGACTCTGACATCATCACTGGCACAACATTCACTGAAAGATTAGAAGTGCCTTGATGACATCATCCCTCCAGTTCCTATCTAACAGATGGTTTCTGTATATTCTACAGTTTGAGGTCATTATTCATCCTTTTGGTCAGTAGAATTCAGGAAACCAGTGACCTGCCAAGAAAAACCCAACCTGGAACCAGTTCAAAGACAGCCAAATAATTTTATTGATTAGACTTCTTGGTTTTCATTTTCCAGCCTGAGCCATCATGAATCACAATACATGATAATACCTTTGCAGCTTTGTGGTGTGTGCAGAAATAAGTACTTGCAAACAAGGTGAGCTTTTAAATATTAAAGCATAGGGTCACTTGGGGAAGAGGAGGACAACTGCCCCCAATGATAACTCATGGAAGGCCTAAAATGACCCATAAATTATCTACTTGAGGCAAATGGTTTGAATTGGATTTATTTTATTTTTTGTTTATTTTCTTATTAGTTGTATCGACTCCATGTCCCTATTCAGTTGGACTCAGAGACACAGGAGAGACATGCTTTTCACCAACATGAGCTTAGGCCAGAAAGGAACTACCTTATGAGAGGCCTCATTCAGACACTGGACCAAGACTGAGATAAAGCATCATGTTGGCAGGGAGAAGCAGAACTGAAGTGCAAGGGGTGGGAGAAAAAGAAACCTGAGTGGGGCAGGGAGGGGGGAGAGTCTTTTGAATAATAATAATAAAAAACCTTTACAAGACAGGGCAGCCAAGCAGAAGCCTTCATGTAACAAATACACAGAAGGGAGTGATGAGTGATACTCTGCATAATCCAATTCCTAATTTACATGCAGTGATCATAAGGAAGGTAGAGACTTGCATTTCTCCAGTGGAATAACTAAAGCCTGTTTCTGAGGGAAAGTATGATATGTAGTGGTTTGCATGTTGTTCAACCAACAGTGCTTTTTTCTCTCTATTTTTTAAAAAAAGGTAAAGGCAAATGTGGATAATTTATTAGGAATGCCTCTTTACTATGATTTAGTCCTTTCCAGTGCTAATTGGTTTTCATAATCTCTACTGGCATATGCATTAAAGTAAAGAACATTTCCTCTCCCCCACACCCCACTTTGGCTTTACTGTATGCTGAAAGTAGACAGATTACACAAAAGCAGCTTAGTTTGTGCAATGTCAGTTTCAGAATTTGAAAAAGTCACTTTTTGGACTACAACTCTCAGAAATCTACAGATCCAAAAAGTACCTTTTCCAAGCTCTGAAATTTTAAACTTCACTGTACCAAATGTGAATTTGCTTTCGTATTGGGAATAAATAGACAATACATTATAGTGGAGGAATTAGTGCCACAGCTGTACTTAAAAGGTACATAAAGAAATCTGCAAAAATACTGACAGCTCTGGTGGAACTGTCAACTGAAGGAACCATTTAGCAGCCTCCCTAATTCATCTGCTAATCCACAATAAGATTTTCTCCCTTCCTATGGGACTTACATTTCTGACGGCACATCTGGCAAATGTTGGGGAATATACTAAAGACTAATGCATTTCACAAGCAAGATAGTATCTGTAAGTGGAAAGTGAGCAACAACCAGCTTCACATGAACACCTAGTTTTGATAAATTAATACTAGAGCAGGCTTGTGGATCTTTAATGGTTATGTAGAAGAGGGTAGCTATTACTTGCTACCTGGTTGCATGACAAACAACATCTGCTTCTGCACAGCCATTAAAGGCACAGGAGTTCTCTCTAGTTTTCAGTCTGGCAACTCCACCTCCCCACTCCACACCCATATGCACGATGTATAGTAAAGTAATAAAAAAAGGTTTTGTCTCATTGGATGGATAGATAGATAGATAGATAGATAGATTTAAAATACTAAAGGTTACATAAATTATCATTAACATCATGTTTTTCACACATGAGGAGAAAGAGAGAACCTTGAGACTATAAAATGGAGGCTGAACAAACTCTAGCAACAAAAGCGAAAGAGGTATGGCTAAGACAAGCATGAAAAGAATTCCAGTGATATCTAGACTCTTAGAGAACATGCAGATGCACAACTACTCAGTATAGGTGTGCTAAGGTTGTTATCACTAACAAAGCTATCTCCCTTCATTCTTTTGGTTTTGGCTCCAAGTGTTCACTCACTACTTCTGCTTGGACCATACTTCCCATACTAAAGTCATGATTCCTAATAAGGTATTTAGGTTCCCCATGTACTTAATTTATGAAATGGCTTCTGTTGAACAAATCTGATTCACAGGCAAAAGATTCCTAGTTGGCAACCACTTTTTTACTTATCAGATTGTAAATTACTTGGAATCAGATTGCATGAAAGGTTCCCTTCTCCCATATCAGCCTGCACAAATTTGAAATCCAAGTCAAATCCCTGTTGTATGCCCCACCACCCCATAGGCTGGTGTGCACAGAGGATAAAAACTCTCATCATTTGTGTAGTGAGGAACTGGGTTTGTGAGTAAAGAAGAATACATCATGTCTCTGCACCAATGGCACAAGAAGCAAAATAGAAAGCCAGAGTCCTTTCTTAGTAGAGTATCACACAAGGCTTTAAAACCAATATTAAAGTCAAACAATAGCATCTTTGGCAATATTTATCATGAGGTAATTTCCATTTTGTTCCTGCTTTGCCTTTGAGGCATTGTTAGATTGTCCCTTTTTATTGATGGGGGAAACCCATCAATAAGCTCCCAATCACACTGCTGTCCCATTAGTCCTCAGGTGTGAAAAGTTCCTCCAGCTATAATTCTGATATTGGGCAGTCATGTGATGTCAGTCTCTTCTTCCCCTTCACTATTCCCAAGCAAGCTGTTTTTCTTTCTTTCTGTTACTTTCTTTTCATTTCTTTTTTTAAAAAGAATACATTACATTGTTATAATTGCTAGACTGTGTTACAAATTAAAAAAAATTAAAAACATGAAAAGCATGCTTAGTAAGGTATAGGGCAGGAAGGCAGGGTAAAGGGGGAGTGTGGAAGAAAGTGCAGGTGACTGTCTATGGCAGAAACAGCACTAATCCCACTACTGAAGAGATACACAATGAATGTTCCCAAACTGTTATGTATCTGTTTTCTTTTATTAATGCAAATGCAGCAAGAATGAGGCTTGATAATGTCCTTAATAATAATAATAATAATAATAATAATAATAATAATTTTATTTACACCCTGCCTTTTGCCTAAGCGGTCAAGGTGGCTTACATCTAAAACAACACATAAATTGGTCCACAATAATTAACAAATCATATTAATAAACACACTAACCTCCCATAAAATATATTAAATTCAAATATCAGTTAAAAACAGAGATTAAAACCAAACAAAGTTAAAAACATTAGGCATTCTAAAAACGTGGGGGGATATAGTAGAAAACAGACAAGTAATTATTCTGGATAGGCCTGCTGGAAGAGATCAGTCTTAATGGCTTTTTTAAAGCCTTCTAAGCTGGCTATCTGATGGATCTCCTCCGGCAAGATGTTCCACAACCTGGGAGCAGTAGCAGAGAATGTCCTCTGGGAGGTCGCTGCCAACCTAGTCTTTATCACTTGAAGCAGCTTCCTCCCAGAGGACCTGAGAGTGCGGGGCGGATTATATGGAAGCAGGCACTCCCTAAGGTAGGCTGGGCCCAGGCCATGCAGGGCTTTAAAAGTCATCACCAACACCTTATACTGTGCTCGGAAACCAATAGGCAGCCAGTGGAGGGATCTTAAGATCGGTGAAATATGGTCAATCCTCGATATTCCAGTGATCAACCTGGCTGCCATATTTTGTACTAATTGTAGTTTCCAAGTTAGATATAAGGGTAGCCCCATGTAGAGTGCATTGCAGCAGTCACGTCGTGAGGTTACCAGTGGTTGTACTACAGTTTCTAGGTTCCTTATTTCCAGGAAAGGGTGCAGCTGGCGTATCAGCCGATGCAACCAGAAGATAATGAGCAAGCTTTTCAATTCATGAACTGAGACCCATAATGAAAGTGGGGGAAAGAATAGGATATTTGGAGAATCCATTTAGAATAGTTGAGCTTACCAAAGATCTGCTTTGATTAACCAGAAAATACCTGATTTTTTCTTGAGTGGAGGTGGGGAGCTGAAGAACTTGGGTAATTGTTTTAGACCTATCTGATGGTGCAAAAATATGCAGTTTGCCTAGGTATTGACTCACCATTCAACCAACAGATTCAGTGGGTCTACAACATCTGGAGGACCATATGTTCTCAATCCTTGAATTAAAGGGACTAAAACTTTAGCATAAGAATTAGGGAAAATGTTAAACTACTATGCCTTTATTGAGTATGGCCAAATCCAGAAAAATCCTGGCAAAATGAACTCTAGTCAGAGGGTTTGGTGGTGGAGTGGCAAGTTGCATTTGGATTCTTAACAGTCTTTCTTTGCTCCAATTAGTTAAGTGCAGTGCCCATGGAAAAACCTAAACCTAAAGTGTCTTGAGGTTTATTTCTCTTATTTTCTCTTCTTGTTTGTTGTATTTTGTTTTACTAATTCTGCACCTCTGGATTGTTCAGTGCTTTTCACACATATGTTTTCAATCAGACAGAGCTATGTCTGCAAAAGTGTGCAGAGGGCTACAAAGAGCAAACAAATAGAATTCCATTTAGCAGACATTTGGATTTTGATTGATTGTGTGATGAGTTGGAGGTTGTCAACACAGTTTTGGGGAGGAGCAGGAATTTAAAGGCTTGCCCACTTTAGAAACTGACAATCAGTTTAGGAAAGAATGAAAATACCATTTGATTCATTTTAAAAATTGTAAGAACTTCTCCAAATTTGAACATTTCTTTGTGAACAGCATTCGGGGGAAATTGAAACTTAAAACGTTGAGATGTGGGAAAGAATAAAATTAATAGATTTGTCCATCCAGGCAGACAATCTTAAACTGATCCAAGCCACGCTTTGAATTCCTGTGTGTCAAATATTTTTAAGACTGGGGAATTCAGATTGTCAAGTCTTTTTTTGTGTGAAGATTTTCATCTTTAATCCATATAAGGCAGGTAGGTGAAACATACAAGGCAGGTAGGTACTAGAGATAGATTGAATTTGGTGAACAGAGATGGTTTTGAATTGGTTCTTTATAAAACAAACAAGAACTTTAGTTTAATTTATATCCAATTTTCTTCCAGTGTAGGACTCAAGGTAGCCCATAAAAACATTAATTTAAAAGTAGTTTTTAAAAGCCATTAAGATGCTAAAAATACGAGTTAGCCAATTAAAAGGCTTCTGTACTAGATCACTAATAATCAAAGGCCTGAGTGAACAAAATGTCTTTAACTGCTGGCAAAAGAGAGCAGGGGGGGAACCAACCTAGCTTCCCATGGCAGGGAATTGCACAGCCTGGATGCAGCCACTGAAAAGGCTTCCTTGTGTGTGCTCACCAAATATGCCTGTAAAGGTTGTGGACCCATGAGAATTCCCTCAAGGACCCTTCAAGAATCTTAAAACTCAAGCAGGCTCATATTGGTAGATATGATCTTTTAGATTGTCTGGACTGAAACCATATTTGTAGATCATAACTGGCACTTTGAATTCTGCCCATAAATGAACCTGTAGCCAGTGAAGTTGTTTCAACAGTAGAATTATGTTTCCTATACCCAGCCCTGGTCAGCAGTCTGGCTGCAGCATTTTGAACCCACTGCAGTTTCCAAACTGTTTCCAAAGGCAATCCTAAATAAAGTGCATTAAATCAATCCAAATGAGATGCAATCAAGGTATGTATCACCATTGGCAGATGTGTGCAAAACACTGAACAATTGTCTTAACTGTTTCAAACAGTTTCAAACTGTCCTTTTAACTTACTAAATCATGTAAGATGCATTTAAACTGGCAAAATTATTCTTATTGTTTGAAATTATTTTAAACTGCTTAAATTGATTTTATTGTACACCACCTTGAGATATTTGGATGTAAATATTATACATATACGTATAAGGGATGTGGTGACTTAGTGGTTAAGACACCAATACTGATGATTGGAAGATTGGAAGGTTGACAGTTTGAGGCCCAAGCACCGCAGGACAGAGTGAGCTCCTGTCTCTCGTCCCAGCTTCTGCCAACCTAGCAGTTCGAAAGCATGCAAATGCAAATAGATAAATAGGCACCACTTCAGTGGGAAGGTAACAGCATTCGGTGCAGTCATGCTGGCCACGTGACCACTGGAGTCATCTTCGGCTTAGTAGCAGAATTGAGCAGTGCCCCCTACAGTTGCACATGACTAGACATTCATGTCAAAGGAAACTGTTACCTTTACTATTATACATATACACCAACATATGTAATACATACGGTATTTGTTGTTGTGTGCCTTCAAGTCATTTCTGACGTATGGTGACTCTAAGGCAACTTTGTCACTGGGGGCTCTCAGAGGGGGGTTGTCTTTGCCTTTCTTTGAGGCTGAGAGGAAATGACTTGCCCAAGGTCACACAGTGGGTTTCTATGGCTGAGCAGGGATTTGAACCTTGGTCTCCAGAGTCATAATCCAATGCTCAAACCACTACATCTCACTGACTTATAAATATTTTGATAAAAACTAAAGTCACTAGAATTTCCAACATTTCCCATAAACAGGTCAGAAAGAAATTGACTTATTTTGGAGAAAATAGAATGGCTATTTATCCTTGTCTATGCATCTCACAAGATACAAGAGTCATTCTGGGATACAAGAGCCATTCACTGAGAAAAGGATATACCAATTCACAGAAGTGTGTGAAGAATGTTATTATTTCCACTAAAACTAAAATGTGCTATAAGAATGGTCTCTTTCAGTTTTCCACAATCTAGTTCCCTTCAGGTATGTTTGGCAGTTCTCATCACCCAAGTACCTGGCTGATGTCTAGGCTGGCATGAAATTATGGAAATTCTCACTCAGCACATCTGGAAGACAGTTGGTTGGGGAAGGTTGATCAACTATATTATAAAGCTTAGTAGAGTTCACAGTTTTCCTACTCTGGCCGGCTCCCACTCCCTAAATTAATATGAAAGGCACAACTTGCTCTCATCCCATCTTCAGAGGTTTAACATTTTCATGTGTAAAAAATATCCCACTTCACTGATTTATACATCTCCTGTCTTGTCTTCAGAGATCTCATTAAAACAAGGAATGTTAAACTGTAATAAACAAATGAAAAACAATAAAAATCATCACAATAAAAGCAATAATAACCAGAATGACCCTGCTGGAATAAAATAGCAATAGTCAGTCATTATTACAGCTGCAGAAAAATGATAAAAGGGATGATTTGCAATACCTTTTTTGAAAAGACATATTTCTGCTTAAGGTTGCTGCGATACTGCAGAATTAATGTAGTTTGACACCACTTTAACTGCCGTGGCTTAATGCTATGGAATCCTGGGATTTGTAGATTGTTGTAGGACTCTCTGAGAGAGAAGGCTAAATATCTCATGAAACTACAAATCCTAGAATTTCATAGCATTTAGCCATGACAGTTAAAGTGGTTTGAAACTGCATTAATTATGGAGTGTAGATGCATAACTGTGTGAATACATAACTGTGTAAAGCAAGTGTGAAAAACATCCTTTCATTTGTTTTAGACCTCAGCTCCCTTAAACCTTAGCCAGCACAGCCAATAGTAAAAGATGATGAGATCTGTAATCCAAAAAAAAACCTTGATGGCCACATCTGGAACAGGCAATATTGAGCTAGATGGACAAATAATCTGTCCTGCTACAAAGTGACACTATATATTTCCCTTCTCAAAAGTAGATACTTGGGATTTCTTGGATCCTTTAATTATTTATTCTCCACCCTGTACTAGTATTTTCTGTAAAGAAAACTAGCACTTTTCCAGTCTCCATGGTACACTGACATTTGTAACCTGACCATTATGAAACTAAAATTATATTATAATGACTTGAACAAGATTCCACCCTTACACTAGCCCCCCTCAAGTTATTTCTGTCCTCTGTTATTCCAACCAATAAGCAATGTTTTTTTGTTAGCCTGAACAGGAATTTTATTTGTCTACAAAAGGTAGAGAAATAAATGCAAAATACATAGTACAGAAATGACTGATTAGAAAGGGAGGAGGAGAGCCGGGAGAGAGGGAGAGAGAGAGCGTCGGAGAGGCAAGTGGCAGCGGAAGCTTGAAAAAACCCCTGCACACTCACCACCACCCAAGGCAGCCAGAAAGGGAGGAGGAGAGCTGGGAGAGAGAGAGAGAGCGTCAGAGAGGCAAGCAGCGGTGGAGGCTTGAAACCCCCACACACACTCACCACCACCCAAGGCAGCCAGAAAGGGAGGAGGAGAGCTGAGAGAGAGAGAGAGAGAGAGAGAGAGCATCTGAGAGGCAAGCAGCAGCAGAGGATTGAACCCCCCCCCCCCCGGCACATTCACCACCACCCAAGGCAGCTGGAAATGGAAGAGGAGAGATGGAAGAGAGAGAGAGAGAGAGGCAAGCGGTGGCAGTGGGTGTTAGCAGTTGGGAGGGAGCTAGAGGAGGTGAGAGAAAGAGAGAGAAAGAGGCAAACTGCGACTGAAAAACTGACCTGCTGGCAGAGGGTGTAGTGGTTGTAAGACTTTATCTAGTGTTGTAAAAATACTTTTTGGTGATATAATTATTCTCTAAAGTGAAGGAAGTTTAGAAAAGTGTCTTGAAAATTATGGAACAATCTCTGGCTGTAGAAATATTTGAACATATTTGAATTAGTATTTGAACAGATTTATATTTGTCTTTGAACTACTTAGAATACATTTATATCTAATCTTCCACTGTTAAAACTGAGAGTACAAAACTTTACCTCACTTTATCCTGTACTGGTTGTATAATTAATGGGTTAATTTGTCTACGTAGGATAACAATTCAGTGTATCAAAAGATACAAAGCTTTCTTTCTGCTGTATTATTGTTTTATGGTAATGTATGTTTTTAATTTGTATTTTACATTTGTAAGCTGCTTTGATTGCCTAGGCAAAAAGCAGGGTATAAGAAATAAGTAGTGATCATATATATCTCTTGATTCTCAAAGATAGAAAACAGATAAGCATAGTAATTATATAACAGAAATATGGCAGCTGGCACAGATTTTCAGCAAGGTTTGCAAGAATAAAAGGAATCTAAAAGTGCAACAACAGATGGAAGCATAATAAATATAGAGACTAAAATATTCTACTAGAAGAAATTAGAAAACTAAGATCTGACATAAGAGCTGAAATTCGAGCAGATATAAGAACTGAAATCAAAGAAATGAAAGATGAAATTAAGGCAGAACTCCAGAAGGAATTACAGGAATTTAAAGAAAGCATATATAAAATGACAAGAGAAATGAAGAGGCTTCATTCTAAAGTTGTAGCAATAGAGGAAAGAACAAATATTTTAGAGGATAAAACAAATCTATTAGACAAATTACAATGTCAGGATGAAAAATCTAAAGAATTATTGGAATTAAAACTGAAAGGAAGAACATTGAAAATAAGAGGCCTACAAGAAAAATTCAATGAAGATTTAGAAGATTGCATTATACCCACCCTGGCACAGTTTATCAACTGGCCAATAGACCAACTTGATCTTGAGGTCGATAAACTTTATAGAGTCGACTCATGGATAGCAACAAATAGGTGCTTACGAAGAGATATAAATACATATTTCATACAAGAAAGAGTTAGGGACCTAATTTTGGAAACAAATTTCCAAAAAAGATGTTATATAGATGACCAGGAAATCCAATTTTTTAAAGATATTCCAGAGCAGATATTAAGAGGAAGGAAAGAATATCAAGAATTAACAGATTACCTGAAACAAAATAATATAAAATACAAATGGGGAAAGCTGGAAGATGTAATTTTCACAATAGAAAATAAGAAATGGGTGATAGATACACAGAAGAAAGCTAAGAAATTTTTAGAAAGAATGAATTCAAAAGAGAAGAGAACTACATAAAGTAAATATGAACAACAAACAGAGATAAGAGATCAGGAAAAGGATAAATAATAATAATAATAATAAATTTTATTGATATCCCGCCCCTCTGCTCAGCAATCAAGGCAGCGTACAGTAATTTAAAAAGAAACAGTTAAAATGCCAAACCCACACCCTAACCCTCCCACCCGTTAAAACAGAATTAAATTACATTGGAATTAAAATTAAATTAAAAGAAAAGATAAGAAGATAAAGTTCAATAAAATTAAGGTACAAAAGGAAGAAGATGAGGAGGGATTGGAAGAAGCGGGAAACATCCTAATGGATCCAGAAAATTCAGAAGATGAAGAAACAGAAGAAATTAATCAAGAAAGGGAAGTAACAAAAGAAAGACAAGATGAGAATCAAGAAGAGGAAGAAGTGAATGCAAGTTTAACAGAAGAAACAACATATGAAGGGAAAAGGAAAAAAGATAAAGTAAAAGAGAAAAAAGATATATACAAACTAGTATAAGGACAAGGAAAGGAAAGAAGTTTAGTTACAGATATTAACTTAGTATAAACTTATTGAACCAAACAAATTGTCATTAAAAATGTTGTCATGGAATGTCAATGGATTAAATTTGAAAACTAAAAGCAACAAAATAACACACTACTTAAATAAACAGAGAAAGGATATAATCTGTATTCAGGAAATGCATATTAAAAATAAAGACCTACACTTATTAGAAAACAAGAAACTGGGTAGAATATTTACAGCATCCAATATATCCTCTAAGAAAAAAGGGGTGGCAATCTATGTAAAGGATAGTTATAAGTCTAAAGAAGTTTTTAAAGACAAGAATGGTCATTATATTAATAATAATAATAATAATAATAATAATAATAAATTTTATTTTTTATCCCGCCCCTCTGCTTAGCAATCGGGGCGGCTTACAACAATTAAAAATACAATAGTTAAAAGCATTCCGGTATCCCAATCCCTCCACCCATCCCTCCCACACCCCTTAAGACAAAATTAAACTTAAGAAATTTAAAAGCAAACATTAATAAGATAAGGACATAGTTATATAAGAATGGCAGAGCAACAGAAAGCTTGGGGAGGAAAGTTCAATGTTCGTTCCTCTAAGGAGGATCAATCTGGGAAGGCCTGCTGGAAGAGATCTGTCTTAACTGCTTTCTTAAAAGCAGTGAGTGTTGTAGTAAGACGGATCTCATCCAGCAGGCCGTTCCATAGTTTAGGGGCAATGACGGAGAATGCCCTCTGCGAGGTCTGTTTGAACTTTGTCTTCAGCTGTTGAAGTAGGTTCTTACCAGCTGACCGAAGGGCACGGGGGGGCTCATACGGGAAGAGGCGGTCCCTGAGGTAAGTTGGACCCAAGCCATGTAGGGCTTTAAAGGTCAAAACCAACACCTTGTACTGTGCCCGGAAACTAATTGGCAGCCAGTGGAGGGATTTAAGCACAGGTGTTATGTGCTCCCTCCTTGATGTTCCGGTGATTAATCTGGCTGCCATATTTTGCACTAGCTGAAGTTTCCGGGTTAGGCACAAGGGTAGCCCCATGTAGAGTGCATTGCAGTAATCTAGACGTGAGGTTACCAGCGCGTGCACCACAGTTTCCAGGTCTTTCCTGTCCAGGTATGGGCGCAGCTGGCGTATCAGCCGAAGCTGATAGCAGGCACTCCTGACTGTCGTGCTCACCTGATTGGTCATGTGAAGTGACGAGTCAAGGAGTACCCCCAGACTGCACACATGGTCCTTGGAGGAGAGTGTGACTCCATCCAGGACTGGGGGCTGTAATCCCGAACCTGGATTCGGACCTGTAACCGTGAGTACCTCCATTTTGTCTGGATTCAACTTCAATTTGTTTTTCCTCATCCAATCCATTACCGCTCTAAGACAGTCATTGAGAGGAGAGACGCCATCAGAGGTCTGAGACGATGATTTGGTCATGGAGAAATAAATCTGGGTGTCATCAGCGTACTGAAGACACCGTGCTCCATGCCTCCGAATGATCTCCCCCAGCAGCTTCATATAAATGTTAAATAACATCGGGGACAGGATGGCGCCCTGAGGGATGCCACAATTAAGCTCTATTTTAGAAGAGCAACTGTCCCCGAGCCTCACTCTCTGGGATCTGCCAGAGAGGAAGGAACGGAACCACTGCAAGGCAGTGCCCCCAATTCCTAACTCTCTCAGCTGATCCAAAAGAATGGCATGATCTATAGTATCAAAGGCCGCCGAGAGGTCCAAGAGCACCAGCAGGGTCACACTTCCCCTGTCGATGCTCAAGCGGAGGTCATCGGTCAGAGAAACCATATTGCCATCAAATTAAATCTAGATTTGGGGGAAAAACTTCTAATTAACATTTATGCACCACAAGACAACAAATCTCACTTCTTTAAAGAACTTAATGACAAAATTAGAAAATATGAGTATGATAAAACCATAGTCATGGAAGATTGGAATGGCGTTGTTAAGCCATCAAAGGATAGATCATTATGGAAATCTAGAGAAACATGCCAGGGGAAACTGCCAAGATCAGCATTTAAACTAATTGAGGAACAGAAATTACTAGATATATGGAGATTGCAACATAGAGAAGATAGAGATTACACATTCTATTCAAATAGATTTAAGTCCTGGTCAAGGATAGATATGATCTTTGTTTCCTCATTAATAAGCAAAGAAATACTAAATACAGATATTCTATCTATGAATTTATCAGACCACTCCCCAATATCATTTTCAATAAGCTCAAAGGAAAAGGAATTTATGTGGCAATTAAAAGAAGCTTTGTTAGCAGACAAAGAAATAGTAACAAAAATAAGGAAAGATCTAATAATGTAGTTTCAAGAAAATATGAATAAAGGAACCCCAACACATATTGTATGGGATGCAAGTAAGGCAGTTGCCAAATGATTACTAATACAAGAAAAAAGGAAAAGAAAAAAAAGATTGAGAAAGAAAGAAGAAAGAGAGTTAATAGATCAATTAGAGGATATAGAGAAACAGCATAAAACAAGACCCAAAGATTTAAAATTATTACAAATGAGAGAAAAAGTAAAAAAAAAAAACAATCAAATCAAATAACAATGCAACAAATAACTAATAAAATTAGATATTTAAAGCATTATTATTTTGAAAACGCAAACAAAGTGGGAAAATGGCTAGCCAAAAGATTGAAAAAAGAAAGGAAGAAGAATGTAATAGTAAAACTTAGAAACAAAGAGCAAGAATATACACATAAAAAAGATTTTTTAAAAAAATTTACAAGAATATTATGAGAAATTATTTTCTATGCAGAAAATATCAAAAGAAAAAATAGCCAAAATGAAAGAATATATAAGGAATTATGAAGTAATAAAATTAATGGGGAAAAATATGAATGGTCTGAACGCACCAATCACAATGGCAGAAACTGACCAGGCAATCTTGAACCTAAAAGATAATAAAGCACCAGGATCTGATGGTCTGTCAGCAAAGTATTACAAAACATTTAAAAATGAATTGGCAGGAGTACTATATAAAACAATTCAAGAAATAGACAGAGGAAATTATCTGGACTCATGGAGATATTCTCTCACTACATTAATACACAAAGAAAACAAAGACCTGGAAAACATCAATAATTATCAACCAATAGCACTATTAAACCTGGATTATAAAATTTATGCATTGATTTTAGCAGCAAGGCTAAAAAAAACTCCTTTCATTACTAATACATGAAGATCAAGCAGGATTCCTTCCGGGAAGATATCTAAAAGATAATGTTAGAATGGTGATTAATATGTTAGAATTTTTTGATATTCATAAATCAAGAAAGCTGGGGATGGTCTTTTTGGATTTAGAAAAGACCTTCAACAATGTTAATTGGGAATTTTTAGACATATTATTACAAGAAATGGGTATAAAAGGGAGATTCTTAAATGGAATACACCAAATATATAATATACAGAAAACACAGGTATTGGTGAATAGAGAAAAAAACAGAAAATTGTAGTATAAGGAACGCCAGGGGTGTCCATTGTGTCCTCTTTTATTTATCATTATAATAGAAGTACTTAATACAAAAATAAGGAATGATAACAAGATCCAACCTATAGAAATAGATAAATACAGATTTAAACTTAGAGCGTTCATGGATGACATTGTTACATTTTTTGAGAATCCATCTAAAAGTATAAGTAGGCTAGAGGAAGTATTAGAAGAATTTGGTAATATGATAGGCCTAAAAATTAATAAATCTAAGAATGGAATTATAACAAAAACATTATCTAAAAGAGAAGAAGAAGAACTTAACAAAAAAAATCAGGATATAAATATTTAGTAAAGTAAAATATCTTGGAATAGTAATCACCAAAAATAACTTGGATTTGTATAAAAATAATTACGTACCTACATGGAGTAATATTAAAAGAGACTTAGAGGCATGGGATAAAAAACAGCTTTCATTAATGAGTAGAATAGCTACAATCCAGATGAATGTGTTGCCTAAAATGCTATTCCTATTTCAAACTATACCGATTTTGTTAAAAAAGCAACCCTTTAGAATCTGGAATCAGGACATTGCCAAATTCATCTGGCAAGGGAAAAAATCCAGAATCAAAGCAGAAATATTGTAAGACATGAAAGAGAAAGGTGGTCTGGGTCTTCCTAATCTGGAAGTGTACTATGATGCCTGTGCCTTTTTATGGATTAAAGATTGGATATTATTCAAAAATGAAAAACTGTTAGCTTTGGAAGGTACAAATATGGAATCAGGATGGCACTCGTATTTATATTATGATAGAGCCACTTCAAGTAATAGATTTAACAAATATCATATAAGGAAAGGACTTTATAGGATATGGCAAAAATATATAAAAAAATTATATAATAAATTACCACTTTGGACATCACCACAGGAAGTGTACCATAGTAAGGAATATTACACAAAAGGAAACTGGGTTACGTATGAAAATCTGTTGATTAAATCTTCAATTGGATTCAGATTAAAAACTAGAGAAGAATGCCAGCAAGAAAGGATAGATATAAATTGGCTAAAATATATAAAGATAAAATATTTTAAAAAGGATACTGAGAAATATGGAATTGAAAAGGAAATAAATATATGATAAAATTTTGAAAGATGGAGAGAAACAATGGATAAAAAAAGATATACAAATGGCTGTTAGAGCTAAAAATGGGTGAAGAAGTTGTGAAAAAAATATATGATATTATGGATGCAGGATATTGGTAATACAATATCCCTACAAAGTTGGGAAAATGCATGGCCAAATAGTAATAAATTTATTAGATGTAGCATACTAAAAGAAAATTTTCATAAAATATTTCACAGGTGGTATATGACTCCAGTCAGATTAGCTAAGATAAATAAGCACAAGGAAAACAAATGTTGGAAATGTAAAGAAGGGATTGGAACTATGTATCACATGTGGTGGCAATGTAATAAAAGCAAAGAATTTTGGGAGAAAGTTCATAAAATAATGTGTAAAATAACACAAAAGAAAATTCCACTAAAACTGGAATTGTTTCTCTTAAATATAATTTATGTGATGGAATATAAACTAAAGCAAGAGGAAAAGAGTGTTATACGCTACATGGTAACAGCTGCGAGATTGGTATTGGTAAAACATTGGAAATCTGAAATAATACCTACAGTACAAGAATGGAAAATGAAATTGAATGAACTGATAAGTATGGATAAATTGTTATGTATATAGCAGGAAGAACATTCCAACAATATGAAAGTAAATGGATAGTAGTTAAGCTGGATTGATTTAGTTGGTAACAAAGTATAGGGTAAAGTTAAATACATGAATTTAAAGCTATATTGGACACTCAATATATGTTATAAAGCTTAGTATATATATATATATATATATATATATATGTAAGGAATGATATTCATGTAACCCTCTTATCTAGTCTGTAAATAGCATGTATAAATTCATTAAAATTATAATAAAAATAATGAGGGGGAAAAAGAAATGACTGATTAAACTTGTGATTTTTTTCTTTAACAAAATGAAACTATCCATGTTATGTCTTAAAGAAGATCTTTACAACTTGTATTTATTTTATTTATAACAGAGTGTATACTTCCAAATGTATTATTTTCATTTCACTGAAACATATGTCCAGGCTTCTGAAATCCAAATAAGGGATTCCTTATGTCTGTCTCTACAGTGTGTTAATGATATGACTTTATTCTCTATCTGTTCCAGAAGTGCTTATAGTGTTTACAAAGAAGGTGTCTTTTTTTAAAAAAATCCTTTACTGCATTTTAATTTACAGCTTTCTTGCTGTATAGCAATAACCAAGGTGGCATAATACACACAAACAGCAATAACGTTGGGGAGAGAGGCTCACTTGTGATAGCTTGAAGTCATATTGGGAAAGGAGATAACATCCAGTGTATTCATTGAATGGAAGTATCTCTGTTTAGTAAGCCTCCCAATGCAAGAAAAGTGAGAAGGAACTTCTCTTTAATACTGGGCTAAGCAACCTTGCATTCCCAACCAGCATGGACTGTGGCCTGAGCACCTGTGAATTCAACCCCTACCATCTCAATCCATAAGCCACTGACTGCTGATTTTCAGGGATGGTGGAAGTCCAATAGCATTTGGAGGTCACAGGTTGCCCACTCATACCTTAATATATACAAGCTTATGGCTTAACCATTTGCTGGAGATTTTGCAAATGCCTTTCCAGTTGAAATCTCAGCCTTACATGATGTGTCCCATTGTGCTCTTATCAGGCACATGAGGATCAATGTAGGATTTCTGCAATATATAGCATGCCCCATTGAGGAGACACTCTGGATTTGGAGTGGAGAACATTTACTGATAAGTCATTTCTTTTGGCTGCTTTGGCCAAATCAAAAATGTGAGCTGACAAATTCTTCCTTAATCTTCTGTGGGTTTTTCAATTTTTCTTTTCTGTGCATTTCATCTTTATCAGTTTTGTGGTCGTGGAATTTAGAGTAAAAAACAGAAGCAGATACATAGGCAAATTCTCCTTTCCTCCCTCTTCTGCTCTCCAATTACTTACTCCTTCAACAGTTTGATGAAATATGGGCCAGTTGTCTGTTTGTGTATGTGTGTGCACATGTTTGTACAAGCATGCATGTGTTCCCCAATCTGACCCTTAATAATGTGTTTGTTGTTGTTAACTGTCCTCGAGTCAATCTCGACTCTTGGTGACCCTATGGATGAGACATCTCCAAGAACCTCTGTCCTCCACTGCTTTGTTTAATTCCTACAACTCCTTGATACCCATGACTTCCTTAATAGAGTCCATCCATATAGTATGTGGCCTTCCTCTTCCTACTTCCCTCCACTTTTCCCAGCATTATTGTTGTTGTTTTTCCAAAGAGTCCTCCCTTCTCATGATGTGTCCAAAGTACGACAGCCTCAGTTGGGTCATCTTGGCTTTCAGGGAGCTTTCCGGCTTGATCTGCTCTAGGACCCATTTGTTTGTCCTTTTGGCTGCACTGAGCACTCTTCTTCAGCACCACATCTCAAATGCATTGATTTTCTTCCTATCATTTTTCTTAACTGTCCAGCTCTATATTTGTTGGAACCCAAAGGGAGCCATCTGTTTGTGGAATCCTTTGGAATAAATTAGTTTCTTTTTGCTAGTTTTGACTTGATTGAATCATCACAGGTCACTAAAGCTTCATGTGGATAAATATTTCCTTTGAAAAACATTAGCCTTTCAAAAACAGTGCAATAAATTCCTGCATGCTGGGGGTAACTCAAATTAGCAAGACTTTACTTGCAGCTGCTCTAAAGGGGAACATGTTGCAGGGGCACATATTCATTGATGTAAACACACACACAGAGAGAGAGAGAGAGAGAGAGAGAGATGTCATGGACACACATAAGTGCACCCACAGGCTTCTTCAACACATTACTATTTGATACAAACAGATTTTTCATTTCTTCATAAGACCTGATAGAGCAGGATTTTTATTTTATTCTTATCATTATTATTACATGCCTAGAGCAGCTGCCTCCAATTCAGTGCCCTCTCAGATGCATTAGAGACAACAACTCCCCTCATCTCCAGCTAACATGGCCTTGGAATGGTGTCAGGTGAGGATAGGAACTGCTGTCCTATGCATCTTGAATGTACCACATTGGAGCAGGCGGCCTGTAAAGAAGATATTAAAGCCAGAGGCTGCCAGTTATAGTGTCAGGCATTAATGAAATTTTTATCAACGGTCTGGATTTGCACCAGATTGAAAAAGACTGGCCCAGAAAGAGCATGCCCACAAAAAAATAATTTGTATGTTTTTATAATCTGTTTGGCAGAGGTGATTGGGTGGAGGTGGGCTGCCATCACTGTGGTGGATATCCACTGGCATGAGGGCTCTATCCACTTTGAACAATTTTACACCATACAGTTATAGTTATAGTTTGATGTTTCTTCTTGAACTATCATGGTTGCACCCTATGGAATTCTGGGACTGGCAAATTAGGGTGAAAATCCTTAGACAGGAAGGTTTTCTGTGGAATCACAATGTTATAATTGTACAGTGTGAAAGGACCATACATTCTACTTGAAAAAGCTCAGCAGGGAAAAGGCCACTACTTGTGGTATTACCACCAAGAGTAGCAAGCACATGGCTCCAGACCAGTGCATTAGAGAGAAGGTTGGAGCCACCATTGGAAATGGCCATTCCTACACAAGTCCATTCCCCCCAAAAGGGGCTACACCCTCCCCTGCTTCCAAGAAAATTAAATTTTAAAATAAAGAGCTTCATTGATCAAGAAGCCCAACAAAATGCCTCCCATGGAATTCTTGTGCCATAGTTGGCATCAACTGACATGGTCTAGGACAGGGACCAGCAACCTATGGCCCGGGGGACGGTTAAGGCCCCAGTCCCTGGACTTACCAGCCCAGGCCGAAGGTTGCCGCTGCGCGCCGCCGCTGCCACAGTGCATTTTTGCTGCTCTGCGGCCGTGACCGCCGCGACCACCATTTTGGGAATCAAAATGGCGGCGTGATGCATTTGCACATGTGTAGTACTCCACAGCAGCAGCATGCGCCAGGGGGGTCGCGCACGGGGGCGGAGGCGCGCGCACCACCATTCCCCCCCCCTTGGCCCAGCCGAGACCTGGGCTACGGGAGACTGGCCCAGGTCTTAAAAAGGTTGCCTTCCCCTGGTCTAGGATGTAATGATAGATCTGCTACTTCACTCTTCCTTGACCTCACTTAAGATTTTGGTGTTACCTACTAATTTAGGTGTTTTGTTTCCATCGTGATCTTGAGAAGCAGTGGCATCACTTGGGTTGGTGTCACATGGTGCAGGGGGGCAAACTGCTTTTCCCTCCCCCCACCCAGCCAGACCATGGCAGCCCCCCTCCCCCCGGCCTCCAGAGTCCCACGTAGCTCTTACTGCACTGGGCTCCAGAGGCTAGTTCTTCTTCCCCAGGCCTCCAGAGTCCTACATGACTTTTGACTCATGGGGCTTCAAAGATACCTCTGGCACTAGCAGCCACTACTGCTGATGGGGCAACACTCATTAGGGCATGTGTAGGGTCCAACAGGGCTACTGGGAAAGCTTAAAAACACTCTTTTTCTCCTGCTCAGTAGCTGTACTGGACACTCTGGGTGTACCACTCCACCAGGTGACCCCCTTCTTGGGGTGCAGTCCCCCTGCACTCCCTTAGTGACGCCACTGTTAGGAATGTTTGGGATTAGTGGTTATTGATTTGTAATGCAGCTGAGCAGAACTCTAAACTGGGATGCACTGTGAGCTAGTAAATAACAGACGTCAGTAATCACATATATTCAGCAGTTGAATGATAAACAAATCTTTGAGGTCATTGTACAGAGACCAATTCTGAATTAAAAGTAATGTGAAAGAAATATACTTAAAAGCATCATTTTGGGCCAAAAATAACAAAGAAACATATTTAAATGTCTCTTTAATTAATGGAGAACTAACATGTTTTTCAGATACATAGGATTACATATTATTATGCTGATACTATACTCAGGATGTTTTCAAATGTAACAGAGAAACTCTACCAGCTGGAAGTGAGTCCTTTTTTGCATTTAGCTGATGGTACGTCCCAGTAACTTCTGAAGCTGCCCCTCAACCAGTGGTGCTTTGTTACGCCAAGTGGTTTGTACTTTACTCCAAAGAAAATCCAGCCAATGTGGCCAGTGCACAGGAATTCTGGGAGTTGCAGTCCCAAATATCTGGAAGACCAAAGTTTGATAATAATGGCCCTATATGAAGCTTCACAACTAATACATTAACACAGCACACTTGTGTATGTGCACTAGCTTACTTAAACCATTTGCTTCTTTTTGCAAAGTTCTGATGATAGTTTGGTCCATTTTCTTTACAAAATTATTCTATGTGATAAACATACTATTAGTAAACAAAAGACAAGGCCATACCTGTTGCTAAACTCTTGGTGAATAAATATGTTGCTTGCTAAGATTTTTTTAAAAAAACAACAACAACAATATTTAATCAAATATTAAAAAGTAAAAGATATTCCCTGTTGACAAGGTTGGCACGTTGTGTCTGACCATATGGGGTGGTGCTCATCTCCGTTACTAAACCAAAGAGCCAGCATTGTCAGAGACTACTCTGTGATACATATGGCCAGCATGATTGCACAGAATCCTGTTTACCTTCCCACCAAAGTGGTACCTATTTATCTACTTGCATTTGCATGCTTTTGAACTGCTAAGTTGCAGAAACTGGGACCAGTGACAGGAGCTCACCCCATCATGCAGCGCCTGGGCCTCAAACTGCCAACCTGCCGATCTTGCAATCAACAGAGTCAGGGTCTTAACCACCTGAACCACTGCATCCCTAATCAAATTTTACATCTGATTAAATTGAAAAATCAATTTTTAAATATTTTAAATTTTCTTTAACAATGTCATATCTTACCAAATTTTTACTTTAACCACATGAAATTATGTACATGTAAATACTTTTAGACTGTACATTTGATATTGTAATTTAAAGGTATAATTTTAATTTTGCTAGTAGTTTATGTCACAACTATTGCCATTACATTCAGTGATACACAGGAATTATGATTTATCAGTAACATTAATTAAAAAATTACTAAGGATTCTGTATGGTGTGATATGGGAGGAGGTCAATGAGAGGGGGTAACACCATGCATTACCATACCAACCCTTATGACACTACCACTTAATCAAAGAACCATCCTGGTACCAGATCATCTGTCTTCTGTAGCCTGAAATATATTCCTGAAAAGAATTGTGCTAGTCAAGCATTTAATAGTCGCCATGAGCTTTCCCATCTTTGAGGAGTGGGGAAACAGTTATGAATACATCTATTCTAATATTATTTTAAGGACAGCTGGGTTGAATATCACCACTACCCATTCTTGAGTGTTGAAATGCAATGATAGAGGCATTCTGGTAGGTTTTTGGATGTGTTGTAAGTGAATGTAAGTGTTTCCTCCTGCAAAAGTATAGTTTTCTTAGGGGTTCTCTGTTGATAGGCATCATCTTGGTCCTAGAGTGTCCACATGGAGGTGGTGAAGACAGCCTTGTTTCCCAGAGGGCCCAGAGCATTCACCAGACAGAACAATATTTGAAGCCTAATTTTCCCTCTACAGGCTGCCATATTTGTGCAGAATGCAGTAAGCAAAACATAAATCTGAGGTATTTAGGGAAATATAATAATAATAATAATAATAATAATAATAATAAAAATTATTTGTATACCGCCCAATGGTTTCCCAATCCGGGCAGTTAACAGCATAAAACCAATACAAAACACATCCCTCCCACCCTTAAAACAGCATTAAACAATTTCAATTTAAGATCAATAACAACAACACTAAAATCAATTAATTACAATTTCAATGACCCCCTGAGATATTTCAATTTTCCGCAGTGGGGGAACCAGGTACCGCAGGATGAATGTATGATATAGAATATAGAATCACCCGAGGCTGATTATCTAGTCTGGAAAGGCCTGCTGGAAGAGATCCGTCTTTATAGCTTTTTTAAAGCTATCCAAAGATGTTAGCTGACGGATCTTGTCCGGCAGGTCTTTCCAGAGCTTGGGGGCAAATACAGAAAAAGCCCTCTGGGAGGTTGCAGAAAGCCTCGTTTTTCTTATCTCCAAAAATTTGATTTCCCAGAGGAAATCAAATGGAAGCATCCAGTGGACAGCCACTGTGAGGAATCCTCATCATTCTTGCCTTAGATTCTTTATCCAGAAGCGTTATTTATTTACTCATTTGTTTATTTATCGGTGTCCACCCCATCATTCCAAGCATGTCCCTTGAGGGACATGTTTCAATTTAGGAACATCTAAATGCATGAATCAAAAACAGCAATGGTCTGTAGCAGCTATCTCTGCAGCTTAGCTGGTACTTTAGCCTAGACACTCCCTGTGCAGCTGTGCTAAACAGCACAAAGAGCTTTTCATGGGATGAGTAGAAAAGACTTTTAATCAAATCCTATACACTGTTTATTGGCTGAGAGCTCTTGGCACTACTAGCAGGAGTGGACCACAACAAGCCCTGTTACTCTTGTACAAAGGCAAATATATGGTAACTGGGGCAGGATAAGACATCCCTGCCCCATTTGCCATAAACAGGATATTACTTCAGCTGCCCTGGGATAAACTATAATGTGTCCTTCAGCAGCTAAAGCTGTTCCAGAGGACTGAGCTGCCTGAAAGAAAGATGCTCAGCCAGCTCTAGCTCTGGTTTTGGGTACAGATTTTTTTAAGTGCACCTCAACATTATCTTTTTCCTACCAGTTCTGAAAATAGGGTGCTGCTGAATACATACAAGTGCATTATCTACCATTGTAATTAGCAAGAAATGTATTGTTTGCCATTCTCTACTTTGAGTGCATTCGATTAAACAGGAGGTAGAAAAAAGATTGGGGTTTTGTGTATGTGTGTATGTATGTGTAGGTGTGTGCATGTAGATGTCTTGTGTCTCTTGAGTAAAAAAACAATCAGAAGAGAAAAAATGCTTTCTGTGCAGGGATGGAACTATTTAATATATTTTAATAGGCTTTGCTAAGGTAAACTGAGTGTGGCAGTGGGTTTTTTTAAAAGTATATTTGTCTGTTACCTTCAAAGACATGTATTAGACACGTTTCCAAGAACCAAGTAATGGTTCTTTCCAAAGTCATTAGGCATTCAAGATACTTGACTCTCTGGGTGTTCACAGAAGGGTCCATGTTCATTTGTAAAAGTTGTCGTTTACTGTTATGCCAGAAATTGTGATGGCGCATATCTGTGGTAAGGAACGGAAAGACAGATCTGACTTATACCTCCATAGACTAAACAGTGACTCCTCAGCACTGCCCAGCTCTGGATCGGTCAAAATCCTTGGCAGACCCCATGAATAATAGTTACCTAAGAAATGTTAACAGCCTTCCCACCCATTGGGATGGCCAAAAGCTGAATAGCAAAACATTCACATTTGCCAAATCTTCACAATACCAGCTTCTTATAGGAAAGGATCTTTGACAGCTCCTGGCTTACCAGGCTTTCTTTTGTGTGTGTTTGTGTGTGCATGTATGCATTTGTTATGTAGCTCATAGCAACAAAGCACAAAGACCTCATGCTGGCTTCTTAAAGAAACGTCCTACTGCTGGATGGCTTTGCCCCAGATTTACTCCTTTGATCCATAACCCCAATCAAGGAACATTTTAAAAAACTAACTGCTCTATCTCCGTACAATGCTTGTTATCCAGAAATCAGTCAGACTTCCAAATCTGCTGACCCCCTTGTACTTGAAGCAAATCTGCAACCTCCTTGTACTTGAAGCAAAAGAGGGATAAATTATATTATCCAGGCCAACCAAGACAGCTTTTACCTCCTCCTCCTCCTCCCATGAAAAAAATCTCTCACAAAAACTTTTAAAAAAAGAATTCTGTAAACATCAAATTTCAGCTTTTTGATGTCTTGTATTCTAGACTTCCTGGTTGCAAACTATATGAGTGCATCAACACTGTAGAAATAATTCAGTTTGACACCACTTCAAGTGCTGTAGCTCCATCCTATGGAATCCTGGGATTTGTAATTTTACAAGGTCTCTAGCCTCTTCTGCCAAAGAGTGCCTTGCAAAACTACAAATCCCAGGATTCTGTAGGTCAGAGCTATGGCAGTTAAAGTGGTGTCAAACTGCATTATTTCTATGGTATAGATGCACCCTATGTGATAATATAGATGTGTAAACTGTCGTAAAGAAATAAGTGAAAAGGCCAGAACCACCCCTCTCCCATACAAAAATAATATTAAAATCTTCTCTGCTATAGTGTACAGTGCATTTCTCCAGTGCAGAAAAATGTGATATCCCTCTTTGCATGTTACAGCAGAAAAATGAAAGAAAAATGTACACATTACTTCAACTTCACCTGGCCCAAAGAACTGCAGCCAGACTGCTAACTGGGGCTGGCTACAGGGAACACACAACTCCTTATTGCAATAGCTTCATGGGGTGCCAGTTTGTTTCTGGGCACAATTCAAAGTGCTGAGTTTGAACTATAAAGCCCTATTCAGTTCAGATCCAGTTTCACAGGTATATCTGGTGAGTACGGTACATGGGAGCGGGCCTTCTCAATGGCTGCTCCCAGGCTCTGGAACCTCCTTCCCAGAGAAGTTAGACTGGCACCATTCCTTCTTTCTTTTAGCAAAGACTTTTCTGTTCCAACAGGTATTTCATGATATGAAGCCCACCATATCTAAACAATGTGTTGGATCTTGGTAACTGTTATGTTGATGTGTGTGTTTGTGTGTTTGACGATGACTGTTAGTTTTTTGGTTGTTTAATCCGATTTTAACTTTTGTATTGTGTGTGTGTGTGTGTGTGTGTGTGTGTGTGTATATATATATATATATATATATATATATATATATATAATTTGTTGTAACATGGTGTGAATTCCAAATTGGAAATAATAATAATAATAATAATAATAATAATAATAATAATAATAATAATACTCATCTGATTTCTGCTGCATCAAGATGCCTGAAGCAGTTCACATTCGTTGTCTTCCATTAAGGGAATTATTCCTGCTTGAGTTACAGAAGTTCATTTGACTTCAACAGGTCAGGAGAAGGATCTGGCCCGTCCTTGTAATAGTAGTAACCGTGAAAAACTCCTGAAAGGTGTTGAAGGGACTTCAGGGAGTGTGACAAACATGAAAGACTTCTTTGCAGCTGGCTCTTTTCTCCTATTGACTGTACAAAAATGGGGAAGGGGTGTGCAGGGCAGGGGGAAAGAGAAAGGGGAGATGAAATGAGATTATAAAAGAGACACGCTTTCCATCCACGTTCAGGAAATGAGTGAGACCAAAGGCACCCAGCAGCAGCCACATGGTGAGAGAGCTTCAGAAAACAGGCTGCTTCCTCTGTTGTTTCCTCAGAGTCCCAAGATCCATCTCCTGGTTTGTTTTTCCAAGGAAATAATTAAAGGCATGTATGGAGGTGGGGTGAGTCCTTAACAAAAGACACACAAAAAGCAAGGGTAGCTGATCTGACCATAAGAAAAATGGTAAAATCCGTTCTAACAGATTATTAGACCAAGCTGTCAAGAAGAGTGGTCTTTTTTCCCTCTCTTTTGGTCTATCACACAGGGGGAAATTGGGATTTTAAACAGTGATTAACCCAAGAAAATCATGCAATTGACATTAAAACACAATTAAAATGAGATTAACACGAGAGCGATTATCCTGTGAATAACCAGCGAATAACCAGGCAATAAATAGCAAAAAGTGATTTGCTGCTGTTTCTTGCCTGGTTATTCATTGGTTAATGGCACTTTAATCACTCTTCACCTTGACATCCTGTGAAAACCATTAGCACAATTGTGGGATTATCATGGGTTAATCACCATTTATACTTTCAGTTATTCCCCATGTGATAAACCCCATTTGTCTCTTTAGGTGAAAATCAATGGTGAGAAGGGTTTTCCAGAAGTAACTAGATACAAATGACTAATTATTTTGTCCCTATTTCATTGCATTGTGATTGAAATTGAATAATAACTACCCTTCTTCTTTGGAATACCTGCTACCTTGTAGATATATACAGTTGCCCTCCATTTTCTCAGAAGATCCGTTCTGGACTCCTCTGCAAAAATGGAAACCCATGCATATTCAAGCCCCATAGGCTTGAATGGAGGCACGGGGGTGTGGGGGCATGTGGGCGTGTGCTGGGGGTGTATGTCCCATTGTATGCCCCTCTGTTTGTCCCTCACACACAAGCGAGGGATGCGGATCCAAAGTCTGTGAAAACAGAGGGGCGACTGGAGAGACAGAGAGAGAGAGAGAGAGAGAGAGAACAACATTTATCCCAATGGAGTTCCACTGTGAGCTGTGGAACCAGCTTCTTCTAAGCTGCTTAGTGAGTCTCCATTCTTGAATATCTGCTCCATTTCACATGTTATTTGGAACAGTAGGAATATGAATTGTATTCATTTATATTCACATCCTCTATACAGAAAGGCTATTTGGGCATTCAGAACAGTTGTGTATACCAAGAGTCTGGTGAATCTGAGAGTTGGTGCAGAGGCAGGATTCTCCAATTAAAGTATTATTTATTGAACAAAGACAAAAGAAGTTTGATTGCTTAACAATAGTTTGGATTGTTTGGCTAAGGTTCACTAGATTTCTTAGCTATAACTTAGATTGTTTGGCTGAGGTTTAGACAAAATGAGAGGGGATTGATTTGTCTGGATGGCCCATCAGGTGAGACATCTCGACCATTATTGTTCATGCTTCTGATTATAGAGGTGATGATAGCCCATTTGTGACTTCCTCATTGTCTGCCTGGCTCTGTGATTTGAGGATTTTCCAGTTCTCCAATTGACCTGGGCATGACCTCTATGCCCTGCTATGGAAGCACATGGAGTTTGATGCAGAGTCGATCTGGGGCCATGTGGAATTCATACACACCAAAATTCAGAAAAATGCACTGTTGGTAACAGACTGAACCAGACAAAATCTTTATGGTTAATCTGGGCAATAGCTTGCAGCCAATATGTAAACAGATGGCAATATCTGGGCCCAAACAGTGCAATCCATATGTCAACAAACATTCTGGAAGTCTAGAGTGATCTTGACCTACTTGCCTTCTATTTTTTTTTTTTTAAAAATAACACCTGACACCCTGGATTCTACACTCTTGGACGATAAACAAAATACTATTTTTCTTCTACTTGTATTCATAAAGGGTAAACATACATATGATCTTAACCAACCATGCTTAATGTGAAATTCTGAATGTTTTTAGTTACTGTATAGTGTAATTAATTGTGGTGAGAAGTTCTAGAGGTGGTAAACCTTTTTTCTCCTCATTTTCTCTCCAGGAAAAGGGACTGGAAGCCTTCTCCCTTTTCCCACTGGCTTTGATATTTTTGCTAACACATTAAATATTGTTTACATGTGTATAAAACATCTGTATCATGGTTTCTCTTCCTAGGCATAAGTACAAAATGTATTTAGCAGGGGTAGGCAACCTGTCCGCTTTAAGGGCCGAGGGACTTCAGCTCCCAGAAGCCTCAGCCATGTTGGCCAATAGTCCCATGTTGGCCAATAGCTCCTGGGATTCTGGGAGCTGAAGTCCCTCGGCCCTTAAAGGGGACAGGTTGCCTACCCCTGGTATTTAGGATGCAAGTCAGAGTTACAGATCAACTTGATATATATTATATATTGATTTTAAGGGAAGGGATTAGGTGTCAAGTCAAGCAAAAGTTTCATATTATAAGGGCCTTATAGATATTAAACAAATAAAGCAATACTTGGAGGAAAAGCCAGTATGGTTTGGTAGTTTGAGTGCTGGACTAGGAGATTAGAAGTCCAGGGTTCAAATCCCTAGTCAAAATCAAACCAACTGGCTGACTTTAGACACACTCTCTCAGCCTAAGAGGTAGGTAATAGCAAACCTATATACGGTATGTATGCTCTGGTTTGATAAAAAAAGATACTGCAAGGTTATTTAACTATGCCAGTTTTTCATGATGATTTTCTTGTCTCACAGTGCTTCAGAAAGATGTGGTGAGCAGCTCATTTAAGGAAAAGATCAATGCATATCAAAGATTTTCTAACTCTCTCTTAAGTTATCCAATTTTATTTATTTATTTATTTATTTATTTACATCTGGACCAAGCTGGTGATTCTTCTATTTTTCAGCTTTCTGCTTTTGCCTACAGCCAAAGGGAAGCTGATGCCTAATTGGCTGGACGGGCAGGAAGTTCTGCCCTTCCTGGGCCACCCAGCCAATCAGATTGGATCCCACAGGATCCAAGACATGCTGGATAATCTCATGAGGCTTTAGGTCTCGCGAGATTACCCATGAGATTTCAGGGCTATTTAGCCCTTGCTCGCCATGTGGTGGCAGCCATTTTCATTGCTGCAGTCGAGCAAGATGCTCGACTGCAGTTTTGGCTCCTGGTGGCTGCTGCGTGTGGCGGTGTGGTTTGAGTGCAGCACAGCAGCTCCAGGACCAGGGTTCGATCCCAGTTAGAGCCTTTGGAGGCTCAGGCCCGGGCGCAGCCTGGTTGGCCATTCACAGTGTGGTGGGCGATTCCTGGGGCCTGGCGATATCTAGGAGAGCGTGGTCCCCCGGTGCAGTAGGGCCAGGGTGAGACCTGCGTGGCCTGGGTGGCCTTCTTTAGGCCCAGAAGGCTGGCCTGAAGGCCTTACTCGCTCCCCCCCCTCCCGCGGGTTGCTCAAGGAAATACCTGAGCCCCTGGAGCATGCGATAGAAACTACAAAATTAAATAGGCAAGAGCAAAAATAGCAAAAGCCCAAAAGAGTGCTAGGCCAAAGCCAAGCACGCCAGAAGCAAAGAGTGGAGCAATGTTACTCTCTCTGTCTCAACTCTAAAATGGCTGCCTCTACGTGGCAGCGCAGAGCTATAAATAACAAACTCTTGCCCCAATTCTCGCAGAACCATAAACACTGCGAGACTTGGTTCAAACCAAACCTATTGGGCAAGGCGCGCAGGTGTGCTTATTCCCCTTCGCGCCTTGACCAACCAGGCATCTCCTGTCCTTATTTGGACAGCACAACAAGAACCCTCCCCCCGACTTGCCAAGGGGTGTCTTTCTTCAAAGGCAGCCCCTCATAGAATACATGACAGTAACCCCTTCTGGATGTCTTCAAAACATGAATAATTGTAACTCAATCAGGTCACCAACAAATTGACTGTGTGCCCACATTTCCTGGCACCACACATTCTGACATGGACAGAAATGCCAACTAGTATCCCCAATTCATCCTAAAGATTTTTCATGGGGGAAAAGATACAGATGACATTGATTTGAGTTCCATCTTCATGAAATTATTCTGCTGTCCCTCTTTGGACCTGGAAATGATTTATGCTAAATACACAATAAAATCACAGAAGAAATGTCCATAAACAGTAGAGGCAACAGTTGGTTAGATGGCTGCCAGTCGTTCTCTTTCTCTGATCTTCTTTTCCTTTCCTTATTGTATCATGTTGGAACAGAACAAACGTGACCTGAAAAAAGCATGAGTTCACATCTGATAAGGTCTGTATATACCTGTGTGGTCTGATGTCAGGGAAATACTTTGGAAATGGGAAATCAAGTGAAATTAACTGACGCTTATCTTTCCTCCCTCCTCCCCTACTAAGGGCACATGTTATAGATTCATGAATAGCATGAGACGCAAGATTTTTTGGTGGGGGCAGCATTATTTGCAAAGGGTTTTAGGATTTTTCACTGAAGTTTTCAGAACTTTTAACAGAAATTAGCAGAAGGTCTGAGCCGATTTAATAGCTATGCAACCTTCATATTTATTTTCTTAAAGAAACCAAAGGACAAAGTCTGGATGATTATTTTTCTTTAGTAAGCAAAATAAATTGTATCACTTTCTGAAAAGGGTTAAATAATTTCCTCTTTGCATGCCTCAAATTTACTCAAACATGTGTGTGTGTGTGTGTGTGTGTGTGTGTACATGTTAGTGAGAGGTTCCCCACTAATCACAGTTCTGCATAAAAGGAAATTAAAATGAAATAAACTGAGCATGCTGGGACTTCTGACTTCAGAGACTTATAAAGCAATATCACTTGTTTAAATTGGTTGTCACTTTAATTGCCTGCTGCTACTCTTCAGAAGGAGAGCTTAAGGTTTTTACTATTCTTCATGGGGTCATATTCTATTTTCCAATAGCTGAATTTAGGCTATGTTGATAGTCTGCTTAAAAAAGAGAGCTGGTCTAATTGGAGAGGAGGGAATGACTGATTTTGTAAAAGAGAACTGTACAACATTGCTTAGAGTTATAAAGAGGTTGCCTAACAATTGCTGTTGAGTGATATGCTACCACAGCAATTGCTATGGGATATTTTTGTGATGAGGGGGGAAAATGGCCTTGAACATGTCCCACACCCCTAGAACCCCCTTAGTGGCACCCTTGCTAGCAGGCCAACTGATGAGATCCCACTAAAGAATCCCTGAGTCTTACTTAAGGCATTTGATTATCTGGACTGACACTGGAAATTTCCACCTCATGGCCCCATATTTCCCTTACCCTTAAGCTTTCAATTGTTGCCTACCTACATTCAGTTTGCATTCATCTATTCCACTGCACATCTAGGGGAGATGTATAACTTCTGCATAGATACCTCATGTTTGCTTTAATTAATTGACAATGACCTCTAACAACAACAACAACAACAACATGACTATTAGGACTGAAGGATGAGCTCAAGAAGATGAAAGGCTGGTAAATGAAAACAAAGATTCAGATAGACCAAATGGTAATAAACAGCTGCCTTCATCATGAGTCTTACTAGCAGCAAAGTCTGTGTGTTGTGTGCCTTCAAGCCATTTCTGACTTATGGTGACTCTAAGGCAACACTATCATGGGTTTCTTAGCAAGATTTGTTCAGAGGAGGTTTGCTATGACCTTCCCCTGAGTCTGAGAGCATGTGACTTGCCCAAGGTCAACTAGTGGGTTTCATGGCTGAGCTAGGAATTGAAACCTGGTCTCCAGATTCATGGTCCAACACTCAAACCACTACACCATGCTGGATCTCAGCAGCAAAGTCTAGTAAACAGATAAAGAGATGCAGGAAATAAGTGTGTCACCTAGTGGGATAGTACACCCCAGGGTGAGTGGGCGGCTGCCTTCTGGGCATGTCCCACTGCCATGGCCATGCAGAACATGGAAGGCCTGTGGGGAAGCTGACCACATCCCATGCAGCAATGGCCACGTTGGACTCAGAAGGCCAGGGGGGAGGTGCCTGCCTTCTGGGTCCTGCATGACAATGGCCATACAGGACCCAAGGCCTGGGGGGGGGCTGCTGAGAGGGCCGAATGTGCCCCACCTGAGCTGCGGTGCCATTCTATGCATTGCAGCAGTGATGTGGGGGAGTACCCTTTTGGCCCTGCCCCCAGAAGCACCAACTCTCAGCACTAGGTGACACCCTGAGTGGGGATGCCACTGCAGGAGAATTGTCTGTTTTTATAAAATTCTAACAAATTTGGAAGATATGTTTGGGATAGTCTGATTTACAATATAGACTACTTGGGTATTCACTTCTTTAAAATGGCTTAACAGTTCCACCCAAATTTGGGAAGGTACATTTATGATGTCTATTTGGGATGGTCTGACATACAATATAAGCTATGCAAATATATCCAAAATCTACTTTGGGGAGGCCTGGTGGGACACCCTGCCAATCTTCTGGAAATAGCTGGACAAATTTCCACCAAATTTGGAGAGGATGTTTGGGATGGTCTGACTTGCAATTTAGGCTGTGGCAGAAACAAAGATGGAGGGGAGAAGAGATAAAATATTGATGGGAGGTGGACCATCACAAACATATAATGTGTTAACATTATATTTTAAAATGGTTAATTATTCTCCTGAGCAACATAAATTAATACTGTTATCACCTTTGTTCTCTAAATATGTGAAATATGCTCTAGGGTGGTCACTGTGGTGCACCCAAATAATTAACCTAAGCACAGTGGGGTTCTTCTGCTAGTCATCTATTAAATTAAATGGCCTCACACAATCTATCCCAATAACTATTGTGACTGGGAAGTGCTGGTCAGATTCTTATCTTAGGTTGTATGTTAAAATCATGAATGAGGAAAGAACAGTTCCTCTCTTCCCCCTCCCCCTTTATACCAAATCACCTTGGCATTTTCCTTCTAAAGTTATGTTGGAGTCACATTGTCTGAATTTTTTCCCCATTCATTTTTTTGACATCTGAATTGCTAGATCAGTCCAAATTGTTTCATACTTTACTATTCTCCTCTCAAATTGAATTGGGCCAATCTGATTCAATTTAGACTTGATACAAATAGTCTAAATTGGCCCATTTCAGTTTAGGACTTGGCCAAATTGGTTACACAGCTCTAATTAAACCAAGTATAATGATGTGCCTTAACCAAGCTTTAATTCAGTTAAGTAGACATTAAGTAGTTTGGTTTGTCTTCTCTGTAAGGTACATTCCTCCAAAATTGCTTTTAAAATCTGCAAATATGAATATGGGTAATAAAGATATCAATAGAAATATAGTCATAACAGCTGTAACAACATAACTTTCAGTCATAATATAACAACAGCTATTAATCACAACAAAATCACAACTGCCAATGCACTATAAATTGCATGAATTTCTGAGAATATTGCACATATAATGTTGAAACTGGACAATGTATTTTTAAAATATTTTAATTAAATTATATAATACATAATAAAAATATACAAAGAAAAAATCTACATATTACATAAAGATTTGAAAGAAAGACGAAAGAATAAAAAGATTAAAGGCAGAAAAAGAGAAAAGAGAGAGAAGGAAAAAAGAATAAAGTAAATGTGACTTTCAGTCTTTTTCACAGCTAAACCCTAATCCAGCTTCCTCCATCTTTTTAAACATTAAACAAAACAGAAACAAAAAAAAACATTGAACATTAAGCAAAAATATAATTTTGTCAATACAGTCTGCCCATTTTGTTAGCACACATATATAAAATAATTTGTCATAGCTATCTTAGAGAAAATTTAAAAAGATCAGCTCCCATATTTATCCATTCGCAACCATTAATAATATAATCTTCAATTCTTCTAAACTCTTATAATCCTAAATTTGATGTTTAAGCCTTAGAATGAATTAATAATAATTAATAGAATAAACCTTAGGATGAATTAATATTTTATTCTACTGCCATTACACTAATGTCTTTTCTATAACTAAAGTCATTTGTTCCCATTATATAGCCATGATGTAACCTCAACATTAAAAAAAATATATACTTTAATAAATCAAAAGTTCTTTTCTCCTTTTACTTCTAACAGTAAATTAACAGTAAAACATATTTTATAATCATCAAGACTCATATGAACAAAGAGACCAATCCTGCTTGAAAACCGTTTAGGGGCTATGCAGACGGGTGACTCTGTGCCACCCCTGCTAGGCATGGAATGGGGCTGCAGCAACCACACACCGTGGCCCCAATCCTCCCTTCTTTCAGGGGTGGCAAAAGGCCACCCCAAGAGCTGGCTTGTGGCTCTTTAGTGCCCTTTCTGGCACAGCATGTCAAAACACTGTGCTGGAAGGGCTTCCTGATGCCGCATGCCATGCATAATGGTGCATGGCATCAGGACAGTGTAAGCATGGGGTTGGGCGGCAGCGTGTGGCTGCGCCACCCAATCTCTGCTCCAGGTTGGGCCTTTGGGCCAATCTGCAGAGGCCCTATGTTAAACCCTTTAAACCCATCTTGATCTAAGCTGTACCTTAATCTTAACTTGCTTCTCACCCCCCCCCAAAAAAAACCCTGGCAAAATACAGATTGAGGTGGACACCCTATGTTTAACAGTACATACTTTAAAGATATGTTCCCTCACCATCCCCCCTCAATCTCTGCTTCTTATATTTCCCACCAGTCTCATGCCTAATTTCTTTCAGCATTCAGACCCAGCATTCTTAAACAGTGTTCTCAGTCACATTAACCTGATCTTCTGCCACCTGGTTATTAACATTTCATCTGATGCCAAGATTGTGTGGTTCCACATTACATCTTCTTCATTTTTCTTCTAATCTTCTGATGATATATCTTGCTGATCCAACACATGCAGATCTTGTGATTGATTCATCTCTTCATCATCATCATTATACTCCTCAGCTTGTTGAAAACATATGTTGTCTCTAAAAAACTTTAATAAGGATTTTGACATGGAATTTACCATTCCTCTTATTCCTCTCCATTTATCAAACATTAGTTGATAATGTTCATGCCTTTCTTTTCTTGAGAGACAGACATTTCTCCATATCTACCACCAAAGTGCCTGACGGACAGTAACTGACCTTATCAGTGTTTCAAAACCTTGTATAATCCAATGTCTCCTTTTAACAAAACAAATGCAGTTTCTCATGAAATCTCCATTTTGTAATCCAAAATTAATAATCTAAATTAATTGAATCCACTATAAAATGGTCAATAAATCTCTCAGATATTGTTGCTTGTTACAAACTTTGTAGCTGCCAATTTGTTGCTTCCAATTTCCAATTTTCTTTTTCTTTTTCTTTTTCTTTTCTTTTCTTTTTAAAGGTAGCTTATCAAGGCAGAAGTATTACAGCTGGGTCAAAGATCCCTTTAATTCCCAGACACTAGTAAGCAAAATCAAAAAGCTAAAACTTGAATGAAGTAAGATAAAATTTTGGGCCACTGTCCATTAGAGAGCTGCTTTTCAACTCTCCAGGCATGCTGATGATGGGAAGGCATGATGGAATCCTGGGTCCCCTAGACAATTTCACTGACTTCTCATTTCAGTTTCCACAGCAACTACTGAGTTAAGGAGTCATCTTGAGCAATCCCTTAGATATCCTCTTGATCCAAAAAGATAAATTGATGACTAAAGCTTGTCTCTAGCCAGTAAAACATCCACTGTCCCTTCTTCCCTCTGTGGAGCCTTGCTAGAGTGAAAGCATTAATCCACCATCTTTTCCCAGAAGTCGACAATCTATTTTTTTTATCCCTCATTGTATTTTAAATACACACACAAAAGGCAAAATGTTAAGAAGCAGTAATGTGCATGCTTGTAAACACAGACAAGGTCTTAATTTTCCATGTAATCTAAGAAAGTGCTCTCAGAATAACTTTTTTCTTCTTCAAAGAGAAATATCAGGACAGCCAAAATGACAACTAGTCCAAGGCAGTTCTGCTACAGGCACAATGTGGTTTCAATTTCAAATCACGTTTAGTAAGTTTAGGGTGAACTGCAATTCTGCACTGATATAGCTTCTGGAGAGTTTTAGTGGGAAGCCCTTCTACCTTATTTTAAAGTGTATTCAGTCAGAAGAAAGATACAGACAGAAAACCATGGATGCTCTACTGGAATCCTGTGCTAGCTGTTTATTATTACCAGCAAAACTGTGGTCGGAAAGGATATGAGGATATGTTTTCAAATCTACATTCCTTTGACATTCCCATACACTAATATAATATTTTATCAACTACTTTGGTGGCCAAAATTCTCCTATTGAACTCAGATTTGAAAAACTACATGCTAACCCCCCACATACACACAAGGATGGAACATAGATTTCAGACTAATCCTACACTCAGTCACAGTCCATCACAAACATTATTGTAACAAAGACTACCATTCCGATGAGTGACATTGGGCTATTTTATTCATGCTTCATGCAATGCACATGTGGGTTATACAAGCAGGGGCTTTGATGAGGTGAACTATGAAAGAAGGGTCCTTTTCAGACAAACATGGGAACACACTAAATTGTCAATTCTTGTACTTGGAGTACCATAGGATCCAACTATGTTACATTGATATTATGCCAAGATAAGTGGCCCACCAGTATAGAAAATGGTCTGGTTAAAGTCAGTCTGAAAATGGGGGAGGTTTTGTTATGATTCACAGATATTTACAATCTTGGTCTAATGAGATATCACACTTTTTGGTTTCATTTGCTAGTGGCTAATTTACTTGTGTCTTCCCAAAGGATGAAAGAGAGAGAGAGAGAGAGAGAGAAGGGAGGGAGGTATTACATGTAATTGCTACTTTCAATTCTCCTCTACTGAAAAAAAGTAATTAAAATCCTAGCTGCCGACTTTCCCCCTGGACCAAATTTTTACTGGAAATGAAAAGGAAAGGTGGTTCAACAGTGGAAACATTTACCAGCTGCAGGTATAATACTGTGTCTGTTGTCAGAGAGAACATTTCATTGGTCTATTTCTGGAGGATTATTTAGAGGGCTGTGGTCTTATATCCAGTCCTGAAGAAGAAGAAGAAGAAGAAGAAGAAGAAGAAGAAGAAGAAGAAGAAGAAGAAATACAGCCTATGAGGTGTGCCTCAACACTGCAGAATAGTGATTTGTTATGTGTTTGTCTGAGTTAAATATAGCAGCCAGTCATTTTGCACGCTCCGATATTTTATCCCGTTCACTCAGAAAAGAAATTTCTTGTTTGGATAGATGAAAATGTCTAAAGAAAAACCCACAACTCATGAGTCTGTCTGGCAGACAATTTGGGGCACTTGACATTCTAACATTTGCCAATCAATCAATAAGTAACTCAATAGGTTTGGGCAGTTCCAATGATCTCATTTTGATTTTCACTTTTGATCACCAGCTTGATGATGATTAGGGCTGTTGCCACAAAAGAACTTTTCTTTCAGAGATCAGTTTATGCTAGATTTAGGTTTCATCCAGTCATTTCACCTCCCCCCCCCCCCCCCATCCCTTGCTACCTTTCCATGTTACTCCTGAAAATAAAATATATTGATCTCCTGGGAAGGATTAAAATCCTTCTAGCATGGTGAATGGTTCACTGAATATAATCTAAGCTTCTTACTCTCACTTGGTAGATTTGGAAGTGAAGAGAAGGACAGAAACTGTGTACCCACTTAGACTTTTGCTTTCTCATTTGCTCATTTGCAGCTTGTCAAAACTAGGTCAGCCTAACATTACCTTGTGCCTGAAATAACTGCCAAGTAGTGGGGATTTGAGACTACAGTTTGCTTCCCTTTCCTAGGAAGCGGGTAGTGGTTCTGTTGGCAGGAAGATATCCTGGTAACTGTTCCCAAATGGTGGAGAAAAGGGGTCTACTAGTTGATAGAAATCTTGTGGGTGAGTTAATGAATGCTGGGTGTTGAGAATAGCTCAGCATGACAGACTGAGGTAAGGTAGCCAAACTATGAACTGCTGCCTGCTCTACAGAGTGCTAAAGAGATGGATTGCTATTAAATTAGGAATCAGTCACTACATGCAGAGCATGGTTGTCATTATCTGCAACTAGCAAGTGCCAATTATCCTGAAGAGCATTAGAGCAGGATTTTCCTACTTTTCCAGATGGAGAGAGCCCTGGTTCAATCTGACCTACATAAAGTTGGTTGTATCCTCAATGGTACATTGTGACACATTTGTGAGACAATTTGAAGATGAAGTTGTTCATCTCCATCATAGACACTACAAGTAGTGCAAATCTAGTAGCAGAGATATCCAGAATCCAAATGTGTTGGATGAATTTCATTTGTCAAGGCCTGAAAAGGCATACAAAATGTTTTGTTCAATTAGTTTACCATTTACCAGCAAATAAAGTAAAATAGGTGACTACAAGACCTATTTCAGTGGTGGCACAATGTTAGTAGAATGCCTTTGCTTGGTCTTTTTGGCACTTGGTTAAATACCTTTTACTTTCACAGCCCTTTCAGGATCTGATTTAGTGCCTTCAGAATGGAGCACTGTTTTCTTCCTATACATGGTTTTAAACTTACTATTTTTCTGTGATGATGCATTGTTTCATCCCTGCTGGTGGTTTTATCTTTTATCATGTTGCATTCTACTATCAGCACATTATTGTTCTCTTGTATTTTATGTTTTTAATTTATGTCTAAACTACCCACATAGTTTTAGATGGTGGGAGATTTAAAAATGCAACAAATAAATCTGATGTAGGAAGGTGAAGAAACTCAAAACTGCAGGATCCTTTGACCAGAATTCTGCTAGTGTCTTACACATATGTGAAGTTCTCTATGGCAGAGACTGGAGTACTGTTGGAGGAAAAGAGGCTGCATCAGCTGTCCAGAACACTTTGGAGAGCTGCACCCCACCCACACACATTGTATTGCCTCAAAAAATAAAAAAAAAATTCTTGAAGTGCCCCCCAAATGTCCTATGGGAGTATAAGGAATTGATGTTATATTTTGGGGGCTCAGTGGCTTTTTAGGCCCAGGAGAAGCATTTTTAGCATCAGAAATGACCTGGGCTCTCTTCCTATTCACTACCTTTTTAAAGCAGCTCCCAAAATATGGCAAAAGTTCTCTCATGTCCACCTAGAGGCCATCTGAGGTAGAGAAAATCCCATTCACAAAAATATAGCCCTTGGGTCTGCATGCATCCCAAAGGCTGCACTTTACCATCTGCCATGGAAATAGTGGGGCATTTTGTCCAATGTACAATATCTACATTCAGTTGAAGGTCAAAGAGGCACATTTGCACAAAATGCACCATTGTTCATACAGATGCATGTTCCGTTATGCATATAGACACACACTGGTTGTGCATTTGATTTCACAGCTATTTGTACTATGTTATCAATCAACATGTGACTTGGTTTGTCAAGAATTATGCCATGCCACCTTGTTATAGGATATCAGCCATACTCTGGATATGAGGGAAGGGAACTATGCTGAGGCTCAAGAACATTGTCTTCTCCAAGCAGTTTTCAAAGAACATACACCAGGATCTGGGAAAAGACTAAAAAATTTGAAATGGAGGTGTGGAGGGGGAAGGAGAAGTCATCTTGGGATTATAACAGAGAGAACAGTGGAAGCTCACTCTCTGTGTGTACATGTGTGGTTTTGTATGAGCACATGTGTATGATCATATATACAAGACAGAGAGGAAGAAACTGAGGGGGGTTGCAGACTGCCAGAAATAGTGTGAATTCAGTCCACTTTTAGGGTTAGGGTTAGAGTTAGGGAACCATGGGAACTGTGTTTTATTGTGGCATCAGAGTTGTCTGACAGAGAAGGCTCAATGTATCAGAAAAATAACAGTTCCCATGATTCCCTAGCACTAACCCTAACCCTAAAAGTGGACTGAATTCACACTATTTCTGGCAGTCTGCAACCCCCCTACATCTACTAGATCTCTATCAGAGAAACAAGCAATCCATTCCAAAAGCCAACCTCATCCCTAGAAAGTTTGATGTGAACAAAGTGAAACATTTCTGTGCATTTCTCTTACTTTAGTCATTCCTTAGGCATCCAAGATAATAACTGAGAACTTCAGACTTCTCTTCCAAGACCATTTGAACAGCCATTGCATATCTATTATGGAAGACCTTTTAAAAAATAAAATAAGAAGAGATAGCAAAAACTGATTCAGAAGAGAAATTCAAGAAAGGAGGATGAGTCTGACTACTTCTCTCTCTTGAAAATACAAATTCCTTCCTACTTGAAGATGTTCAGAATTTTACCAGAACACCTGAGGATATGAAGAAAGAGCCACACACCCCCCTTCTAAAGCACTGAGAATGAAGCTGAGAAAGCAGTGGGGTACTATTTCATGAGCCCTGATAGACACTATATATTACAGCATTATGAATCCCATCAGCCTTAATCAGAATTACAATGGTGAGGACTGCTGGGAATTGCAGATCAACAACATGTGGAGGACCATAAGTTTCACACCCCTAGCTTAGTGGAAAGAAAGAGGGGAGCCTCTGGATCAGTATATTATCACAGTAACAAACTCTGAAATCCTGGTGCACTAGAGGCATCCAGAAATTACATCAGATTTATAAACAGTTGTCCTTAATGATAACAACCTCTCAGTTGTGGGACATTGATATTTAAGTACTCCATCATTATGCAATAATTAGTGGAAAATGTAGGATATACCATTTCAAAATGGTAGCATAACTGAGTTATCTGAATCTAAACTGTGTCCTCCATATGTCATTCTATATTATAGTGACATACACTAGCCATATAGTAAATCTTAGAGTGTAAGAGAAGTACTATCCAGTTTTAAACAAAATTTTGATTATTCACTTTAATTTATTTTGGATGCCTTAAATCACTTAATGAGTGAGACTGCATATTACCTGACTAGTTCCTTAAGCAGTGTCACTGGCCAGTTTTATAATTACCATGTTGTGTTTTGCAAATATTAACCCTATAGAGGGAAAAGAATGCACAGTTCTAGTATTCAGGGTCACACAGTAGCTTCATTCATCACAGTCTCGTTGGTGGTGAATCTATTAAATTAACACCAACTTGTGGCTTATGTTTCAGCACCTACAGGGTTAAGGAGTCATGTGGACACTACACTTTTGTTTTCCATAGGATGTGGGGAATTCTTTTCAATGTTTTCTCTTCAACATGAACATGTCTTCTGTTTGGAATGGCTGCTAATAGCCCCAGGTGTAGGCAGTGTGAGACCTTAGTTGCAAGCATCACGAGGAAATTCTAACCCAATCCCGGTATCTCTGAAAGACATCCAGCAGAGATATTTATTTTTCCTCAGCAAGCTTTCACTTGGCTATGATCCAGACTCATCCCACCCACCCATCTTCCCTTGAGATTTCCTGGATCTGACACAGCAAAGTTTTCCTCGTGGTAAAAAAGGAATTGCTTGTCATTCATCACACAGCATAGCGGAATCTCCCTTTCTAGACATTTTTGTAAGGAGGTGAGGTGAACATTTGCTGATGATGACCAACAGTGAGTGAATGTTGAGTATAGTGTGTCAGGATCCCTAAGCCTCCTTCCATGTGGCAATGATACTGCACTTCACCCTACTACTGATATTTATTTTCTGTTTCCTTCTGTTACATAGCCTTTTTGCTTTGTTATACTCCAAGCTAAAGGCAGGTGAGATCTTCATTAAGTTCACATTCATATGCATGATTTGCACCCTGTAGAACCAAACATACCCCTGAATGTATAGGGATGTAGAAATACTCAATATTCACATCCCTGTGAAAAGGTTAAGACTTTGGACCTTATAACACGGGGTCCAAAGCAGACAGAATCCAAACGAAATCCCGACCTAATACATTTTATTTTTCCGTGTGTTCACACGATGTCACGCAGAACCGCACAGAACCCCGACAGAACCCCAACAGAAT